>CAMQGK010000038.1:0-600000 GCA_947000775.1 Pterois miles | reverse complement strand
AATTCAGCAGGTTGTATTTTTCTGAGGGATGGGTGTAAGAATATTCCTCTCTTGACAATTTGAGTTTATTTTATTTATTAGATAGATTGAAAATTTAAGGGAGCCTGCTGAACTTAGTAAACTTACCACTCAAACACATCTCCCATCTAAAAAATCCCCAAATTAAAATTGGGAATCACAGCTCAGCCAGCCAACACGTATGGGATGGATTATACTACCAACGCAGAATGTGTACAGTGTTGGTATTTGGCATCTTAACACTCCCCACAAAGAACCACCAAGCTCAGCACATCAGGGGGTGGGGTGCGACGATAATAACTTCCCCCAAAGGAAAACATGGACTGTGAGAGTTGTGGGGGTCGCTGTCCACTGTTTCCTCTAATTTGATGCAAATTGTTTGCTGTGATACTTGTCTTTCTCAAAATCAGCTCCCAAAGCATCCCCAAGAACAAGAACCTTGGCTACGTCAAGGCCACAAGTGCATGAAAATTTAAAAAAAAAAACAGTCATTGCGAAAGGGCTGCTGTCTTCATGCTGACAGAAAGTCAAGTTGCTGACTGATGTGATTGGTCCATTTAAAGCTCTGAGTTTGTCCCTCCTGCTCTTGTGCTCTCAGGTCTGCCAGTCCTTCCTTCCCCTCTTGTTCTTTCTCTGCTAATGGCTCGCAGCCAAGTGTCACACTGAGAGGCTTGCCGATGACATCATCCTCCTCCTCATCAACAGCTGCCCCAAAGCCTGTAGCTCCCAGAGTCGAGCCGCATTAAAGACTGACTTCTTTCTTTTTTGTTCAGCAAACTTTATCCCCCGTTGTAAAAGACAAGCTATTCTCAGTGACTCGCAGTGCAAATAACGAGCTGTGCTAAAAGAGATTTATGCTCTGCATGCAGAATACATTATGTACTGTCTGAGGGAGATGAGGGTGTGTATATCTTCAAAATAATCTGAAGAAGATGAAAAAAGCTCCAGAATCTCTTTTACTGTTACAGTATGAAAGCATTAAGACATGATGGGGCATTATTAAAGTATTAGGGTTGTAAAGAAGAAAGCAGATGGTGGATGGCTTTCTATGCAGTGTATACTTATGCTCCATATGCTCGGGATGTGAACCCTGCACTACTAGAAAATTTCAATATCTTATCTATAAAGATCAAAAGCGAAGAATATTTTTACCTTTTAAAGTGCTGACATGCTACTACATATGATAGACTAATGATAAAACCTGGTGTTCTCATACAGCATCCAGTGAATTCAACTGTGATCGTGTATTGGCATGGCAGAGTAAACAGCGGCGCTTCACTGGAAACTGAATCCAAACACTGATGTTGTTTGTCATTGTTGCTACTTAAGCATAGCAGCGCTGTGACAAAGTTTGTATGTTATTTCCCTGCATGCTATAAGGCATATACAGGCTGTTGTTGCTTCTACGTGTCTATCATGCTCTAAAAGTGACAGCTAATAATACCAGAAGATTACAGCGAACAGGCCCAGGCCTGCTTTTATGGCAGCAACAACCAGAAATGTAGATGCCATGTTCATCCTTCAGAAAATCAAGTGGAGGAGGATAAGAGGAGAACTGATGAAGAGGTGAATGTGAGTCTGACGGTTTAATGATCTTCCAAAACCACTTTTATGCAATTAAGTTTAGATTTGACAAGACTTTGGTTTGTTATCTGTTTTTTTTTTTTTTTTTTAATATCATTCAAACATATAATTGCAGGTTTTTGGTATAATAAACGCGATTCAGTTCTTTTTCCCTAATCTTTAAGATAAAAGTATAAAAGTACAGGTACTGACCAGTTATTTTCTGCTCTTCATCTTTAAGATAATGAAAATAAAACATAAGCAATAAGGCCTTTTGATTATTCTCCCCACTGGGCTGCGAGGTAAAACACAGCAGATTCAGACGATGGGACTTCTTTCCAAGTTATCTTTACAATTTGGTGTCACGATGGTCCATCTGGCCAATGTGGAGACAATTTAAACAAGTATACCAGAAACATGTGCCCTTAACATGAAACTTGTGACTTGTTCTGGGTTACAAAACCAAGAATTTCTAAGTATGAGAATGTACACAGAGCGAGGTTCAGACCAGTGTGAGCTTCAATGCACAAAACACACACAAACATACAAAAAAATACATAACTCCTCTCCAGTACTCCATTCTTCTGTGTTTTTGCTGTTTACCTTTAAAGAAGACGAACCGCCCGTCGTGTCTCTCATAGGCAGCGTCTATGTCTCCAGGAAGGCCCCTCCAGAAATGACTGATGGGCATAGGGTAATTATCCAGAACCCTGTTCCTACGCACCCGCCAGAACCAACGGCCCTGAGAGGAAAACATTAAGAAGAGTGCTTGAGTGTGCAGCGTTGCTTATCATCAGTTAAACACAGCCTAAAAAATCAGAATCAGATTCATTGCTGGTAAGTATTCACATACAAGGAAATTGCTTTGGTGTATTAGTGCATAAACAAGAAACATAAACAAAGTTAAGGTGATGATTATGGGTTAACACAAATGGGTTTTAACGCCACTAATTTCTTTAATGCATGAGCACAACTTGCAATATGTAGGATGTACCAGGCTCAGTTTTAAGGCTAGAGTGAAGATCCTGGTATCATATGAAATAACAATACCTAAGGAGTCCATCGGTACTACTAGGTCATACTAGCTTGTCGTGAAGGAGGCTAAATAAGGCTCCAAACTTACACTAAATTTTGGCGAGGAAAAACTGGTATGTCTATTTTCAACGGGTCCCTTGACCTCTGACCTCAAGATACAACTCAGTCTCCCCTTTATAGACATGCCCACTTTATGATAATCACATGGAGTTTTGGGGCAAGTCATAGTCAAGTCAGCACACAGACACACTCACAGCTGCTATTCCCTGTTGGGCTTTAGTTGCCATGTTACGATTACTGCTAAATGCAGCAAAATGCTTTTTCTGGATAATAAAAAAATAAAAAAATGTTTTGAGTAAATATATACATACATATATTACATAAAGCAGCATATTTGTCCACTCCCATGTTGATAAGAGCATTAAATACTTGATACATCTCATAAAACTCATGAAAAATGTGTGATGAATTTGTAATTAATCATGATTAACTATGAGCAATCACATGATTAACTGGCATTAAATGTTTGGCAGCCCTAATAAATATAGAATAGAAAAAACCCCAATGAAATTACTTTAAAAATGTGTTTTATTATTATTTATAATATGTATTATTGTTATTATTATGTAATTATTTAAACAATAATATTAGAAAATATAAAAACACATTTTTTATTATAATAAAATATTAATAATAATTATTTATTCATTATTATTTATTTATTTAAAACACTCAGTAGTTTCTCCTTCTCTATTTCTTAATTCCTGGCTGACACTCCAAAGTGAATAAATAAATCCAAAGTAAACCAATAAGTTCAGTCACTAAGCTTCACATCTCTGCCTTTTCAAAACAATCCTATGAACAGGAGAATAAAGTGCAAAGATAGCTGCTGTAAGATCGGTATTCTCTTTTCATTAGTCAACATATTTTAACTATTTGACCCACTGAGGTCCGGCAGTGCTGTACTGTAGCAGTGCTTGCTGGTCATCATGCCGAGCATACTGAGATCTGCAGGATAAGTAGACCAGAACGTACAATAAACTAATAATAGTGGAACCATGGCAGGCTAATAATAGTCAGTCTCTGCTCTGGTGGCTTTATCATGCCCCCTTATTGCACTCTCTGTGTTGATCACAGCCTGGCACAAGATACCTTATATAAAGTAAGACTGATTTCATTTTCAAGTCAGCAGCACAAAATCACTAGTTGTATATTTTAACCCCAGCAAAGAACATTGATATCTACTCTGCATGCTGTGCACACGCGCCAGCAGACAGATTTACACCAGAAGCCCTCAGAGTCATTCATAAGTGGTGAGTCAGTAGCCCTGTTCGTCCTGGATAATGTAACGCTGAAATGCTCACTGCTGCTTCTTTCTGGCAAGCGCAGCCAGTTTTGTCCTTCACGCAGGACACACTGGCAGACAAGACAGCGCGGCACGGTGTGGAATGGAACAGAACGGAGATGGGTTGGCGAGAGCAGAGAGGAACCGAAACAGAGTGTGCGCTCTTCGATTTGTGCGGCCTGACAGCAGCTCCCTTTGCGGTGACAAGATTAAGACTGAGTTGACCATATTAGTCCTCAGCAGAACAGACCAGATCTCAGAGTGGGAGGTTCAATATTGAAAGCAACTCTGTGTGTTCTGCTGTTGTCTTTATGCCCAACCCTCTGCTGTGAAGAAACACTAAAAGTGAATAAAAGAAATGACAGCCCCTCACATCTTTTAATGGACAGGGCTTTGTGGAGAAGAGAAAGTGGTGCTGATGTGCTACAGATTACTCCCACTCACACAGTACATTAAGTCATTTTGCCTATGTAAAGTAATAACAGAGAAGAACAATGTCTACCATTAATAACTACAATTTCTGAACAGTGGAGGCATCACTCCTAAAGTTACATGAGGACAATTTGAATGTGAACAGCACAGTTGGAAATGAATCCCAAATCCTGCACTAAATGACAGTAAAACATAGAAATTAATAACAGGCCAGCTGACAACATTTTGAGTGTGAAGTGCATGTGTCACTTGTCAATCTTAGTCCTTCCTGACACACTCTCTGACCATGGGACTATCAAGAAGTGAGAGAATACAGGAAAACTGCAGCATTTCCAGCCTTTGTCTTGGTTACATCAACATTAATGTCACATTTTCAGGTCTCCAGCCACACTAGTGGCTCTGTGAGGCTGTACTTAAGGCAAAGCGGTGCTTAACATACTCACAACAGCAATGCTAAATTGCTGATGCTTATCGGGTATAACCCATATAGACTATATGAAAAATGGACGTAGTCGCAGTGTCCACCATTGGTTTATGGGCTGCCGTTGTGAAGCCTCAAGTTTGGCATTTTGGCTGTCGCTATCTTGGTTTTTGGCTGCCACTATCTTGTTTTTTGGCTTTCACTATCTTGGTTATTCGCAACCAAAGGTGACACAACAAAGTGGAGCTAAGTACAACCGAATTCTCAATAAACCATTTTTACATGACTTAAATGTTATAATTGACTTGCATGAACTAAAAACACAATGTGAACGGGTAAAACGAGGAAAACGCGGACAATTCCCAGACTAGACAATGCAACCTGTCAATCACAAGCTAGCTATGTCGGAAAAATATATGGTGCTTGGATTCTAAATGGGACCATAATTTACTAAATGAACATCCTGCTGTATTGAGGAAGACTTGAAACTAGCGATTGAGACCATAAACTCATGTTTACAGTGTTTACTGAGGTAATAAATCAGACATGCAACCAGAGGAGTCGCCCTGTGCTGGCTATTAGAAATAATGCAGGTTTAAGGCACTTCTGCACTTTTCAGACCCGGAGGTTGCCCACTGGTATAACCATGCTGACCACTATGTGTTAGTATGCTAACATATGCTAATGTGGATGTCAATGCCAATAGATTTGCGAGAATGTGGTCATAACCAGATAATGGATTTGATGATGTTGCTACGATGAAACGCCACCAAAGATATTACAATTCACGAATATCTGAAACAAATTGCAATCTATCTAATAGTTGTTGAGTCATATCACTAAAAAACTGTAAATCTGCAGGTGGCGCTAAAGTAAAAGTCAGGGGATCACCAATGTTATTAGAAGTCATCCTCTGGGGACCATGCAAGTCTGTTCAAAATATTATGGCAATCCATCTAATAGCTGGTGAGATATTTCAGCCTAGAACAAAGCACTGACTGACTGACAGACCAACATTACAATCCATACACCCACAACATTTGGTGGCTAAAAATGAAGAAACAAAGCAGCGAAGGTTTAAGCATTATTAACTTGCAATTCAGTTTTGACTTCAGCTTCAAGGGACAGATACAGAAAAAAACAAACGTACACAACTACAAATCTTAGATTTAGCCATGATTGATGAATTTTAGTATTTGGCACTTTCTAGATGGTTATTCCTAATGAAGTTTTTCACACAGTACATGATTAGATAGAATACAACACTATTCAGAAAACTAAACTGATCACTAAAAGCATATCAGTAGTTTTTGTCTGCATTCACCATGATCAGGTCATTTGTATCAGTGTAGCAGGTAAAGAAAAAAGTTAATTTTGGACACTGATTAATGCTATCCAGACCAGCTTCATGACTGCAGATGAAACCAAATAACACAGACATTACTGGCGGGGATGAAACCCAAGAGCACAGATATAACCGTTTGACCATGTGCAGCACTTGTCCAGGCAGCTGCATGCCAACTCTAATAACTACTGGTCAGTGTCAGAGACACTCACAGTCCAAGATACTGTAAGGGGTATTCATAGACTGATATCTGTGTGTTCTGGGAGACAGGGCTCTGTTATATTTTACTCTTCGACAATAATAATGCAAACAGAAATGTCTGCATGAGTTTATTTCAGCTCAAAGTAGTTTTATATTCCACCCTGGACATAGGCACGTCAAATGGTTTACTAGTGGGATTCAGATCAAGATGTGGCTGATAGTTTGATACTGTTGGATAATATCTTCAGTTGTTTGAATCCCTACTGCTGTGAAATGTCAAAACGTCGGCTATCATAACTGGAAGTGAAGCTGAGGCTCCTTTACAGTAACGCCTGGGTGTTCTCTGTCCAGCTCTGTCTAATATCTGCCAACACTGGACACCTCCTCTGACCTCTGGAAGACATCATTACTTATCTGTGTCCAGCTGCACCATGTTCGGAGCATCACTGAATAATTCCCGAAGAGGAGAAAATACACAGGAAGAAACAAGACTCCTATTAGCTGCTGACCTTTAACCTTAAATTTTCAACCTTACCATATAAATACATTTCTTGCATCATTGATACAAACAATTACCTCCACAATAGGTGGAAAACATACACTGTTGTGACAGCCTGGTCAGTATGATTCTCTGTCTTGGCCTGCATGTTTTGCCTTTTTTAGATCCCCTGATTGCCTATGTTTACACAGTATATGCATATATATGTATCAATAAGGTATAAATCACCAAATAGCCTATGAAGTAAGGACTATTCCAACATTATTCATATTCAACATTAATTATTATTAGCTATTCTGGATATTGGTGTGTGTACAGCAGTGTGGCAGCGGCACTGTTCTGAGCTTCAGACAGAAGAACATGTCAGTTTGCTGCACAACACCATGAAGCTTTGAATACCTTTGAATATTTCTCATCAAAGCCTTGAAGCCCAAAAACGGTATTCCAGACAGCCCTAGTATATAAAGATGGATGACATAACAGCTCCTCAAAAGTGAAGCCAAAACATCTGGATCACCCCCTGGTGGCTGGCTGCAGTATCGGTCATAAATCATTCCCCTAGGTTGGCATGGTGGTTCTTATCATGCTAATGTATGTTCAAGTGTTAGTTTTTCTGATACGTTTGGTTTGAATTAGTTATTTGATGCTACAAAAAGGCGGTGAGACGTAATGATTGGCAGCTACTCGAGAGTGAAGTAGTCGCGGAGCTGGAGGCTCAGGAATTGTACGAGAGAGGAGATTTAACTTCAAGTTTCCATTCCTGTCACCAGTCTGTATAATATAATGTGTCAATTTGATCATAAATGTAGTTATAGAGATATTATGGTTAATTGTTGTGTCTTTCCAGTCAAACAGCTAACGTAGCAGCCATCTTGGCTCACACTAACAGGCAGCGGTGTTTGGCTTATGATATGGCAGTTGTAGGCAGGACCTAGATACCACGTCTCCAGCCCCCCGGTCACTATTGCGCACACTCTGGTTCGGTATTTTCTAGACGGGAAAGCGCAAATTGGGGAAACCCTCGCAAGATGGTTAAGGTGGATCTGGAACAGATGGGGCGCTGTTGTAGTTCACGTGGTAGAGCGGGCACCCCACGTACCACGGCTGAGTCCTTGCCGCAACGGACTAGGGTTAGAAACTGGCCTGTCAATAAAAGAGACAAAAAAGGCTCCAAAAAATAATCCATCCATCCATCCATCCATCTTCAACCGCTTTTCCCGTTAGGGGTCGCAGGGGGACTGGAGCCGATCCCAGCTGGCATTGGGCGAAGGCGGAGTTCATTCTGGACAGGTTGCCAGTCCATCGCAGGGCACATAGAGACATGAATAGAGAGTTTCTGCAAGTTTTTGCAGATCTCAAATCAGATTTTACAATTTGCAGGTTAACATCTAGACACGCCCCTCTGGCTCCAAATGACGTCAAAATCTCAAGATGGCAGCTCCCGTATCCGGGATATTTTGGTTTCACTTCTGTACAGTGGGAAGAAGTGGAGATGCGTCGTCCATCTACACATACTATATAGTCTATTGTGAAAACACTTAGCATAACACATGACCACAGTGCTGAGTTGCATAATATCAAAAGCCCATGAATATTAAATAAATAATGCAGCCCAGCTGACAGCGACTGCAGCCAACAGTGAATTGACCTGTATTGGCAGAGTTTGCTATAACATAAAGGTAAAAACCCAGCTAACAGCTCACTGCTGCTTCAGCCCCTCATGAATGTTTTGTGTGGGTCCAGAGACTCTTTAAGGCAAACACCTGACCACACCCCACCCCTTTAACAGTGTTCCGCCTCATAAAGAACACTGGCCCCAGTGGTTTACAATCCACAAGGACCTGAGTGAAAACAGACCTCTCGTCTGCTGTACACACGCCATTTGTTTCAAACTGATTCTACAGAAAAGAATAGCTAATTTATAGACACCGTTAACTTGTCAGGACAGCTCCTCTGCTGGAAGCCGACAGAATTTCCAAGCAAGGACATGTAATAAACCACTATGAAGGTAAACATATCTCTTCTAAAGTTTTATGCTCATAACTTAGATCAAGTTAGCGGCCCGTAGCTGAAATTCAAATGACCCAACTGCCTGATCCTCTAACCATTTACCTTGAAAACAAACATCTCTCCTCGGAGCATAGCCACCGTGTCAAAGTTCCCTTCACAGATATTGGGTCCGTAGTGATCTGGTCTTTCAGTGGTCCGAGGGCGGTCAGGATGTCGAGGAGGTGTCTGAGGTGGCCTGGGCTCTGGGCGACGGGGTGTCACGGTGGGCAGGGCCTGGGTGGGGCCGCTGTCTGGTTGACCTGCAGGGACAAACCAACAAACATATATCATATATATAAACATATATTATAACGTAATGCAGCATGACAAGACACAAGACTGTCTGACTGAAGACAGAAAAAAGATCACACTTCATCAACCTAAAAATGGCCCAATTCAAATGAATGAAAAACATGCTATTACAATTAAATTTAAAAAGGGTATGAAAGTAAGGTATGGTTTAGGGGTGCTGCAATATACCGGTATTGACGATAACTGTGATATTTAAAAATCAAATACTGATATCATGTTAAAATTACATATACATATGATAATATTGCATAAACAATCCAGCACAGCATATATATACAGTTCTGGTAATAGATTCTTTCTCCACCTCCCAACAGTTGTATTTTGAGTGTAATTTATCTGCCAAAAAAAGACAAAATGCACAATAAAAAAAGTTGATGAATATGAAGATGAATTTGTTAGTGTTATTGTGTTATTGTGATGAGTGTTATTGTGAATTGTTTTGGTCATGATAATCATGTAGTGAACATCTGATATTGTGACAGCCCTAATGCAGTTAGTCTCAAAGTTAAAAGTCAAAACTACTTAAATCTCTCTCAAATCTTGCCAGGAGTTAGCTAAGATTGATACAGTACGTCTGTCAAATACAGACACATACAGCAAGCAGATGGCTATCTTAGCTTAGCATATAAAGTGGAAACATGCAAACAGGTGGCTCTATTCTCTCTTAAAAATAAATCAGCTTACAAGCACCTCTACGATACACTAATTAACATGGTATATCTCTATTTATGTAGTTGCCTGAAGACGTCACGGTCCCGATATAATTTCAAGTTATTACTCCCAGCCAACAAACAGCCCAGCATATCCACTATATTGTTTTTAAACTTTCATTCTAGTAAGGATTTAACAAATAAATGTGTTAATTAGTGAGTGATTAGTGAGCTTTAGAGATGCTGTTGGGTGGATTTTGTTACCTTTGGACAGAGCCAAGCTAACTGTTTCCCTAAAGCTCAGTTAAACTAACCACCTCCCAGCTGTAGCTTCATATTTAACAGATAGGAGTGTTATTCTTTTGATCCATTATAATATTTCTGAAATGCTAATTGAAAATGCATTTCCAGATAAAGCGAGGCAACTTATTGGGATTTGGTTTTAGATGAAAATGAAAAGAAAATTGTCTTTGACACAGTGCATATTTTGTTGTTGGAAAAATCCATAAAAAATAGGTTTCAATTTTATATAGAAATTGCAAATCACCAACTCATGTCAACATACCACCAAGATTATAAATACTCCACCCCATTCGAAAACACATCCTACCATAGATCTGCTGTATGCCCCGCCGGTCGTCCTCAGGCAGCTGGAAGTTCTCCGTCTCCATCCACTGGTAAAAGGGAGCCATGATGGCCAGTGGGTTATTGGAGTGCTCTAAACCCAGGGCGTGGCCCAGCTCGTGGACCGCCACCAGGAAGAGGTCATTACCTGTGTGGATATGATGAAGCAAAGATGAGAAAATTTTAAGACATGCACTTCGTTTTTGTACGCAATCCATCTCCATTCATACACATAGAGGACTGCATAAGAAAGCCCTAACAAATCCATGCAGTCAATGTATAAGAATGGCTGTTCGTTCTTCTCTCCCAGTTATGATGCCAATCCAAATCTCCACAGATCTGACACTAATGATAGCTGATATGAATCAACATGCATTTCTAACATTTCTAACCAATCAAAAGATGCCGTTGTCCACAGCCACCACAACAATTTCACACTGACATGTCCGCCACACAGCTGTGACACACTGACCACTTCATCAACTTCCTCTCTACACAAAAGACTTCTCACAGACTTTTAGAGAGAGTAAAACCAAAGAAAACCTGGTTGGGAACTGACCAACATATCGCTATAAGCTCATCTCTGAAGTGAAGCCAGCACACCATTCGGGTACTTCCCCTCAGTCAATAACACCTCTTTGTTGTCTGACCCTGCTCTCTGTGACCTTTCAACTTTGCTGGCCATTTTGTCTGGCGAGACGGCCCATGCGGATCGCTCCGATTTGAGCTAGTGACATCATGCTGTTGGGGGAGGGGGGTTTTGGACGTGGTGATGTCACTGCTGTGCAAGGGGAAGGGGAGATGCTCTGCATGCCTGTCCTTGTGCATCTCCTGATTTGCGAAATGCACACACACATACACAAGGAAACACACAGTTCATCTCCCCCCCACCATCTATAATTTCAGAGTCACATGAATGTCCTCATGGTGTACTAAGCTGCAGCTACCACTCAAGGAGAGAAAATAGCAGAGGGCAAGACAGACAGAGGGAGAGCACTGAGAGCAGATAAAGAGGCCTTTGTGAGGTAACTGTGACAACCATTCAGTTCAACAGAGAAAAGCAAGAGTAAACTTCAAAAGTCTTGGCAAAGTTAGAAGTTCAGCCAAACTATTGCTATTTCTGACTACACACACATTTTGTCATTCAAATCCCATTTGAGCTCCCGGTGTCATTGTTCCCTTGTTTACCACAGTCTCTCACACCTCATTCATCGGCAGCTGAGGAGACTCCCTACGAAGGGCACGCACACTAAAGCAGCACCCTGACAACCACAGTGCACTCTCTCAAGCTTGCTCTGTTGTTGCCAGTGATTTGGTCACATTAGTCTCACCTGACCACAAAGAAGCACAAAAGCCTCTGACCTTTTTACTGCTACTGGCCTGCAGAGTTTCATCAGTGCAAGGTGCGTGTCAGCAAAGCATGAAAAGCTGTTTTTTGTTAAAAGCATCCTTGCCAGAAAGGACGGTTAATCACATTGTGCATCACAAGGTTCTCTGACAAGTGAAACTGAGGTCAAGGAAAGGAAAAGAAAAACACCACTGAAGAATGGTTATAATGGATTTATGCTTTTACCATCATATTAATTTTTTATGTGCAACTATTGATCCCTAAGCTAAAGACTGTTTTTGTTTGACCCCACCCACAAGGAGGTCAGAGGTCAGAGCTGATTCTGTTTCTTACTCAAGGACACTTCAGATGTTCACCGTAGCTCTTCAAGTCTCACCTCTTACTTTACTTTATTCTGCTGTTTCATGCGAGGTTAAGATACAATCTCCTTTACTCTGTTTGCATATAAGAACTGTAGTAGTTCAGGAGGTGGTCCTCTTTAATATTCATAGTCTGCATCAGTACTGCAAAGACTATATTTCAGTATCATTCATTCATTCATCGTCAACCGCTTATCCCGTTAGGGGTCACGGGGGGCTGGAGCCGATCCCAGCTGGCATTGGGCGAAGGCAGGGTTCACCCTGGACAGGTCGCCAGTCCATCGCAGGGCACATAGAGACAGACAACCATTCACACTCACATATACACCTACGGGCAATTTAGAGTCATCAATTAACCTAAACAGCATGTCTTGGGACGGTGGGAGGAAGCCGGAGTACCCGGAGAAAACCCACGCTTACACAGGGAGAACATGCAAACTCCACACAGAAGAGCCGCAAGCTGGAATCGAACCTGCGACCCTCTTGCTGTGAGGTGACAGCGCTAACCACTACACCACCATGCAGCCCCTATATTTCAGTATTTCATTTGAAAATGCTATTAGAGCTACAAATAATGATTGTAATGTGATTAATGTTAGAAGAAACAAATCACCAGCACTCACAAATAAAGGATCTTTCTTGGTTTATTCTGGGCAAACAAACAAACACGTTTCAACTATGAGCCAACATCAGCATGATCACAAAAATCAAAACTGACTGAAACTCAAAAAACGGCACTATGTCTTGAGTGAGCACGCTGATAATGGGTCATAGCTGAAACACATTCATTTATTTGCCCAGAGTAAACTAAGAAAGACCCTTTTTATCTGAGTGCCTTTGATTTGTTTTTCCTGTTCTTACTAATACCTGGCCCCCGATACTGCTGTATGCTATTTTGTCTTCATTAATGTTGACCAATGAATTGGTTATTTGTCTGATCATTTAGTCGAAAACATGTCAGAAAATAATCACAGTTTCAATATTTCCATTATTATCTTAATTCTGTCACAAATCTAGATATTTTATATTGATATTTTGAGATAGTTTACTAACAGTAACAGTGTAAAACCTTAACATATTTAAAGTCGAGATGAAATGAAAACTGCATTTTTAAACCTTTTAGGTCACATCCCCGGTCATATTGTGCACCTATATAACAATATATGCAAAACATAAATATAAAAAAATATATTTCTTCTTCTTTCTTTCTTCAATCATATTTTCTTTTGTAAAACAAAATCTGACGTGTGCTTATGTAAGCTGGTACCAACCAGTTTCAACCAGTAATATCGTCATCCATCAATCAATCTGCAGCTTTTAGCGACAAGTGAAGTGAAGTGTGTGAGGAGCCACAGAGTCCTCCATAGCTCCATATCTCACTATAATGAAGCAGCTCCAATCAAATGCAAAGGATCTGAATTTGACTGTACAGCGCTAAAATATTCAGTTTCACTGGGAAATACTCACAGCACAGAAGATCAAGACACTCTAACTTCTATTTCACTGGGACTTTATACTGTGAGCAGCAAATATTGACATTTCACAAGTTAGACACGTAGTTTCTTTGACATTTTAATTGCTGACTGCCTTTAACAATGAGCTGAATTAAGCTTAATTTGAAACAGAAAACACAATCGTGACTGCATTTTACACTATCACTCCAACATCCAATTGGTGGATGAATCTGCATGAGTTTTGCCAGCTAAAAAAAAAAAAAAAAATCGGCAAAATTCACATTTCTCAAAGGGAAGATTGGGGATACATGTCAGCAATAGTGCAATTGGAAGGCAGCCCAAACGCTGGCGTTAAATGAAGACTGCAGCTGTGAAAGGTTTAGTTAATTAGATGTGTGTCTAAGTCAGACAAGATTGTAATTTGGTTCGTCTTTGCTTTTGAGCTGTGTGAGTAGCGTGGTGCAACAAAGGGACTAGTCTAAAGACTTCCCCGAGTGGAACACACTCCCACTTACTGTGGCATTCCACCGCCGTCCCTGTGATCTGTCCTGCCACACATCCCACACACAGCTGATCACACAGATACACACACACACACAAAGTTTAGCTGTCTGTCTGTGTCTGCTGTGTAGATAACAGGGGAAGAAAGCCCATTGTTGAACAAAAATATCCCTCTATAGTCAGCAGGGTTAATGGGTGCACCGACAGCAACAAGAGGATATTTTCTTAATCCTCCTGTCAGCCTACGATTAGTTTAGCGCTGGACATTGGTGTTCAGACTTGTAATTGAGTTTAGGGTCAACCTTATGCCGGTACACCCTACACGAGAATCAAGCCGATTTTGGCCCAGTTCCCCCCTCCTGACAATGATCAGCAAAGCCCATATTTTTGATGGTTCTAAAGTTAATCTATCCAGATATTCCTGTGGTGTGACATATGTTAAGAGCGACGGCCAGGAAGTCCACCCTGGCTGCACCGATTTTAAATCATGAATATTAAACATTCAATATTTACGATCAGATATCATGTTGTGTGTTGGGAACCCCAACATCAGCTGATGACGCAGTCACATGGGACAGAACGATAGCCAATTGATAACCAAGCTGATTGAAGTGGCAGGACAACCCCCGCTGTCATGGCAGCTGCAGCGAATACATGAGCTAATGCAAAATGTGAAGCATAAAGTAGTAAGATGGACCTCAGAAATGGAGGACAAACTTGTTGATTTGTGGCAACAACACAAGTGTTTATTTAATGTGTCTCCATGACTTCATTCATCCATCCTTCATGATTTTTCAGTACAAAGTAGTGCAAAAACAAACTAATTCTTCCTGCCCGTCGCCTGCCATGTTGTTTACACTAAAGTCAAATTTGATCGCGAAAACTTTTGGAGATTTCCTTTATTTTTGAGTCAAGACTCTTGTTAGTGTGTGCTGTGCTGTTTTGGCCAAATCATTGCTCACTCACACACTGTAGGAACAAAACTGTTAAATTTAACATAACCTCTCGTCATGTGTGAGGTCTCTTACATTTTCAATATCTGTTAAGATTTTAAAAATCTTTTGGTGTGGGTCAACCATTGGTAGGAAGCATTGATAGATTTAGGCAATAATGATTTCAGCAAGCTGAAGTTCTCCAAAGCACAAAAGTACAAATATTTTGCATTTGTGAGTGTTGGTCAGATGGATCACAGAGTTAATGGATTGGTGTTTTTAGCAACATTTATGAACTATGAAGCGGTGCAGCAGCTGGGGCAAAGACTGTGTGATGTGAGTGTCGACTTTGAACTTTTACAGAGGTAGATGGAGTAGCGGGCTTCAGCCTGACAAATGAGAGATGATGTAGCTAGCTGAGCCATGCCAACTCTAGTTATGTGTGGTGGGAATGCGATAGTGACAGCTGTTTGCAATCTATTATACAGATCCATTACAACCTGTACAACATGACATAGCCCTGCAAGCTGCTCATCAGCTGAAATGATCGAGGACCTAATAACCCCAACATCCTCATTTCTACCTGAAAGTTAAGTAATGACTCCATCTGTCCTCGAGAAAAAGTTTCATAACACAGCAGCAAGCTGCCTGTGTGCAGCTGCACATACAAAAACACAGACGCACCACACACCAACTGTACTAGTGCAGAAAAACATCCACCTGCCTGAAGCTGCCACATAAGACGGTGCTGCTTTTTACAGTCCTACAAACCTCTCCTAGAAAGGTGTGTGTTGTAGATTAGTATATTTGGAAAGTCATTTTCTTTCCAGCTGTTATTTATGCTTTCTATTATTTTTCTGTCACTAAGGAAAATCACCACTGTCCCTAAAAGCCACAATTTAATAGACATTCTGAATTATCCTGACAGAAAACGTTTACCTTGCACGTTCTGGTTTCCTATGGTCCATGGTTCATCAGAGTCAAAGTGGGTGTCACCACCCATTCCAGGTCCAGGGAAGTAGGCATGAGCTAGGAAGCCTCCCTCCCCATCAAAGGGAGAGCTGTCTCCGTGAAAACCTGAAGCGAAGAAGATCATGATGTCGGGCTCCTTGCGGCGTCCATATTTGATCTCCTGGTAGGGGATTTCGTCAAAGGTCAAAGGGGTCACCTTCTCCCAGACTTTAAATGCGCGACGGATGGCTTCATATGAGTTATACTCTCCAATCTTGGGAGTGTAGTTTTGGATGCTATGGGAACAAAGACAGAACATTTTACAAAGGCCACTCCCACATGTCCCATGTGAGTTTCAAGTAAAACATATGCCTTTGTGGATTCGTAAGCAACAAAGAAATAAAAAAGCTGAATTAATTTAAAACCCAACTCGCAAGACTTTTGCAGGTTAGATTTTCCTTACAGAGTGCCTTTTTGTTACCTGTAAGTGAGGTGGCTCTTGTTCCATTTATGTCCTGTGAGGGCGTAGCGTTTCCGCCGCACATTGGTTTTGATCTGGCCTCCAAACTTGTCAGGCACACCGCAGCGGGGTCTCTTCATGGCACTGAAGGGGTTGAAAGAAGACAGGAGCATGCAACAGATAAGTGTGTGGGTGTGTGTGTGTTGAAAGGAAGCAGCATCCAAGAGAAGAGATGAAGAGAAGCATGACGTTAAAACACCTACTTCCTCCTCTTGATGTCTGTGTACTTTTTTGTTGTTTAATTTAAAGCGTACTTGTGAGCAGCCGGGCTACTGATCCTGTTCCTCTGAAGCAACTGGGGATAACATAGGAATTTCACTGCTAAATCCTGTCTTGGTTGGTTTTCAAATGCTAGGGCAAATCATCCTATTAAAAACACATTTCAGGGGCTTTGCAAAACTTAAAATGAACAGTTTGGGCCCAAAATGAGGAAGAATCGGGCTATGAGTGGGTGTAAGTCTAAATAAAAAGAAACATCATAGTTAAAGGGGACTTATTATGCTTATTTTCAAGTGCATACTTGTACTTTAATGTTCAAAAAACGCTTTAATTTTCTTAAACCAGCTGTGCTGCAGCGCTCCTGCCCCACTGCTCCAGCTCCGCTCTAACTAGCTTTGCTTGAGGGTGTGCCAAACTAGCTGCTAGGCATGTATCATGCAAATGTGTTGGTGGTGACGGAAGAAAAAGTGTGATTTCAATCAAGGCGTTTCAGGCAGTTCAGAGCAGTGTTTCAGTGGGGGGAGATTAAGTCTCTGACCATATAACTTTGCAGACCTTTAACATGCACAAAAGCACTATATATCACACTAAAGGAAAGGGCAAAAAAGGCACTGAAGTATAACACTGTAGTTCCTCTTTATCGCTGCTAACCTGATGGTCTGAGGGTCCATCTGTCCAGTGACCTCCAGGCCGTAGAATCGCTGCATGTCGCTGATTGCGTTGGACAGGATCTGAGCGGATCGCATGGTGGACATCTGTCTGCTGGCCTGGGGCAGGTAGCCGTACATCCTCAACCATGACTGCAGACAGGAAGAAAAACATCAATCAAACATTGTCTATTCAATATACTGTGATCCCCACTCGCTTGAATCAAAGCTCTAGATATATATTACTGAAGCATAAAGATTTAATCTAAGACAGAATGTGTCCACAATGAGCCTCAAATCTCAGTTTACTCTAAACAGATATGATAAAGTCTTAAAAACATTACATTTTTTTAATGTAATCAAAGATTTAAAAAGGAAATAGATATTATGGAAACTGTTTTATGAGGATATGGGCAATTTGTGTCAGACAGCTGAAGGCAATGGTCTGAAGCACGAGAGACCACAGAGTTTGTCTCTTCCTCAGGCTTTATGATGTGACAGAGATTTGCCTTGGTGCCTTGAAGACAGCAGGGAAGACATAAGTTTCAGGCCTGAATGAGAGCACTGCGAGGCCTACTTTCTCTGACTGTTTTCTAATGTAACTGGGAGGGCTCGGGTGAGGGGGGGTGGGGGGTTAATGACAGACTTGAGGGAGAAAACATGATATCTGACCCAATCACAGATGACGCAAAGTCTGTCCCACCTGTTGTGTAGAAACCTAATATCACACACACACACACACACACACACACACACACACACACACACACACACACACACACACACAGGCAAGCGCTTGCATATCGGGTAGTCTGAGATACTAGATACGCCTACACATGGACACACTCCCCACGGTGGTAAAGGGAATGTAAAAGGGTGTGTGTCTATGTGTGCATGTAGCTGTGTGAGCATCTGTGTGTGCAGTTACGCCTATCTTTCACAACGCACAGCACTGTCTGATAATCTGTATTTACTTATCCACTCCTTAAAAGCCATAAAAACAAACTCACCTCTCAGAGTCTTTGTCTCCCTCACAAACACACACCCCTACAGAATGGACATTATAAAGCTGAAATACTGCATAAAATGAGCGGTCTGGTCACAGATATGTATTGCTAACCAAAGTGGTTCGTGGAGGTGGTAGAGATGCACCGATTGTAGTTTTCCAATTTTTTTAAAAGTCTGACCTGCCTGACAGCATAGATACACAAACATCTTATAACTTTTTTCATGGAAAATTCAGTTATATGTTCATACATTTCACGAACAATCAGAGAAAATATTCTATAGTATGTAGGCAGGGTCTGAAATTAACTTTTTTCACTGTTTTTCACTAAATTTTATCTGACACTTTTGAAATCTCTGCACAAGTGTTTATTATTTATTAATATTTTAGATCTGGTGTCATTCAATGTTTGACATATCTTACATAAAAAAACATTATATACATAGAAAATGAGAGTAGTTGAATTACACCGTAGCTTCCGGGAGCCCTATTTTTGGTGGGTGGGAGGGTACTGTGTACAGTACTGTACTGTATTTTGTTATTGTCATCTATAGTACTTATTTGCATAAAAACACACAATTCAAATTCCATCCATCCATCTTCAACTAATTATCCTGTAATGTGGACCTATTATAGAGTAAACTATTTATTATCTAAAACTATGCATTCATTAATCTATTAATTCCTAATCTATTATTCCTCATTTTTTGTACGTTTTCCTACGAATGTCCAGCAACACATTTCAATTTCCACTCTTTACGTGCATACAGGCTTTTAAAAATAAACTTCCACCTTCACTGGAAACTGCTTGGTTAGATTTAGTCTAAAGACTGTGTGTGAGGAAGCACCAACTCCCTCACTCACTCCTTGGTTAGGCGTATTAAGTGGGCTGGATCACAGTTTTCTTTGGCCTGCAGTTGAATGGTTACTTGACCTATGAGGGCTGAGTGGATCCAGGTGTGTTCAGGTGTGCTCTAATTGACCAGGTTCTCAGTCCTCACCTGATAGGCCAGTTTGAAGTGGAAGGGCGGGCTCTCAGGTTATATTAGTATGTGTGAAAGCAGGTTTTCTCTCAACGAGCAGCACCAGATCTGTGGTGAGCAGTGTGTTTGAAGGCAGAGGATTTTTCCCTCTCTGTATTTTTTCCTTTGTCTGATGTTTTTTGTCAGAATGAAAATTAAAGTTTGCGTTATTTTTTCAGCATACTTTCCAGTTAGTGTGATGTTTTCCCTGCATAACCTTTCAACCTTACCCTCCTGTACTTCACCTTACAACACTGGTTTTAGTTAAAATAATTACAGAGGCGGCATCACTGAAGTACTGAACTTACATGACAAATTAATCAATGTTAACTCCTGGTTTCACACTGGATGACCGTCTGTTCATCCACCCCTTTATACTTCCTGTTCACGATTATGTGGTTTACATACTAACTGCTAATTTCATGGGTTATATACAAATTACAGTGCATTACTTTTTGCACATAAAGCTACAAACTGTTTATGAGTATAGGCTTGTCATGGCAGTTGGTGTTTTGCAGAAATAAAACTCATTCTGTTCATTTTGGCATATCAGTGTCTTGTCATCAAAATATAATTGGATGCCTGACACTACGAACTGACAGTGAATGCTCAGAGTAGCAGGTATATCACTCACAGGATGAGGGAGAGTTGGTAGACCGAGAGATGGCAGAGGAGTTGGTGTCGAAGCGAAAAGCAAACATGCCAATGGGGCAGTATTTCAGATTTAAACCAAATGATATCAGGGAGCCATAATGTAACTGAGATAATCGCTGCTAAGCAGGTGGAGCGGTTGCAGTAGGTGTACGTAGCGCAGCAGTGCCAGGTAGACCCCACGGCTTCATAGCAAAGCTCTACCAGAGAGACCGAACCCAGCCATCCAGTGGTACATATAAAAGTAAGCACACTGCACATATTAACCTCTTTCCTTGTAAAATGCCTAGTGAAATCGGTAACACCGGTGTCATCACAAGTTTATTAACTTGTGAAAAAATGTCCTCACCGTCACATCCCTTTTTATGAACAGCCTGATCACAACAATTAAAGGTGTGTGTACTATATAATATTGACTCCCACTGCCTCCCCCACATATAGTAACCCCCCACCCAGACAAAGGGTTTATTTGCTATTTATGTGTCCCACACAAACAAAATATCCCTACAGTCCAAGGAAAACAAAGTGTCTCCCAGACCTTCCATTGATTTACTCTGTTCCTCTCTTCCTCTCTCCTGCACTGTCTACACAGCTACAATAGCTACAGTATGTAATAAAAGGTAAAGCTCCTCTTTGAAATCACCCACTGATGAGAGAAACTGATATTATCTGGCATTAAAAACAGCAGCCCAGCTGGTGATATCAAACCTCAACATGGCTCCAACCTGCTTGTGTCCTTCCTCCACCATTAGACCTGATTAATCATTGTGAAGTGAACGCACAATGCCTGATCAATCAATCACTGTCAGTTTCTGAGCTGAGTCTGACAGACTCTGACGGCATCTCATCCTTTGTGATCAATTACGGTAGTAAATGACTACTGTCACCATTACAAATATATGACCTTTGTTGAAGTAGACATCTTCTTTATTCCCCTGAAGGTTACGGTTATGTCAGAAGTGTTTTTCTTCTTCTGACAGCGGTAAAAAGTTGTTCAGTAAGCTTATCTGCAAAAAAAATGCATATCAAATGTTAAACATAAAAGCAGATGATCTGTATTTAAGTGAGTCGTTTTTTAAGCCCTTCAGCTCAACAAATCTCTGGTCTTGGTATGCTTGTACAAAACATATGAATGAATGAACATTTCTGCAAATTCAAACACTACCAGTAAAAACACGACTAACTCGAAGGCGCAGCGCAATGAGGCAAACTTCTTCACCAGAGACCTCATATCTTTAAAGTCTATCCAGTGGCCACCAGGAGGTCGGGGGTTGTTTGAGCCCTCAGGCTGTGGAGAAGCTAGCCTGAGGAGCTCAAACCTTCAAAACCTGTTTCATCTTCATGTCACATCTCCAAACACATCAATATTATTACCTATTATTGTTATAATGTACTTATTTTTATATAAAGCGGAGCTATAACACACCTACTGTAACTTGCTCTGCCCTTTTTGTACCTACTGTGCTTGTGCTGTAACACTGAAATCCACCCCAGGGATCAATAAAGTTTTATCTTAACTGCCTTTTATTTACACCTCTATTATTTTATTTTGCAGATGTAGGGCTGCAAAAACAACTTCCAAATATTATTTTAGCATTTTTCCCTCACTGTGTCTCATCTTCATCTTCCTCTCTTTGTCAGTGTCTGTATCAGCTGTGTGTACTGGACGTGACCCTGACCCACCTCTGCCTTCAGATGACACACACACACACTCCAACACAAACATGCACTTCCTGAAACACTATCTAAATACTCTCTCACCCATCCACACACACACACACACACACACAGGCGAGGAAACAGGTAGCAAGGTCCACAAAACACTCTTTTCATCTCAAATAACTTAAGCATGCATGTGTTCACTGCTACACAATAACTATGACACCACCGAGGACATCTGTATATCAGGCTAACAATAAATAACATAAGATAAGATAAGATGAACCTTTATTAATCCCCGGAGGGAAATTCGGGTGTCATAGCAGCATCAACAACAGTACAGATAAATACAGTATAGTAAAAAGTAAAAGAGAAAAGGTGCAATGAAGGAAAGAAGGTGCAATGAAGAGAATTGACAATAAAATAAGTAACAGTAATAAGTAAAGTGCAGCAGGTGGTGAGCATTGTATATGCATAGCATATATATATGTAATTATATACTTATATGTAATTATATACATTTGGTCCGGTAATAAATACGGATGATCAGAGTCACATGGGGGTCAGACCTTGGTTATGGAGCCTGATGGCCACCAAAAGAAAGGACTGACCCAGACGGTTTGTGGTGTGCCGAGGGGGGATCAGTCTCTGGCTGAATGTACTCCTAAATCAACACAAAGAACTGACCCGCCCCTCTTAGTTACTTGTGGAGTTTTCCGATCCATTATAAATTTTAAGACAGCAGTTCCTTGATTTCAGACAGAGGTAAACACAAGCAGGCTTCTCATTTTTAACTCGTAACTATTGATTTTGCAAATTAAAACGACACGGTCATTGGCATATGTTATCAACTGTAGCTAATAAGCATTAGCTAATTAACATGGTTTGAATACCCTGTAAAAGGGTATTAAATAAGCACTTGAAACATAAAACTATCTTGCATAACAACTCTGTTTCATGTCCTTTTTTGCTGAGACATCTGTAAATGCGTGGGGGTCAGCTTCAACTATGTTTCGTCATCAGAGGGTGCACGAGCAGGCTCATATACCTCCCAGGTCATTGTGACCGCACCCTGCACTACAAGTGGTGGCATATCAATCTACTACACCTGGTCCATGGTGGCTATCGTAGTCTATGTTTCCACTTTGGAGTATGACCGAGGCCTAAAGCGTGGAATATACTTGCTGCATCTGTGAGAGGTCGCGAGTGTCGCTGCATGGCCAAAGTGACCTCACACCATCAGACATGACCCTTCGCTGAGGTTCCATGCAGCAGGTTTTAGCGTTTCCATGCACATCCAAATTTTTTTTTAATTGCGCCAACACAAATGGGAGAAAATAGAGAACTTTGAGGAGCTTTGAGAACATTTCCTCATCACAATGTCCGTGCAACCAAAAGTATAACCGAGCCTTTAGCCTCACTACGGCGCCATGCACGTCATTTTGGCATATGGAGAAAACCAAAGCTTGACAGGCCTACCGTATCTGGTAAAAGAAGGCTATGATTGGACAATCGCTATTTGGTGTTGGGTTTAGTTAATGGCCAAATTACTCATTGTCAAATGTTCAGAGAGCACCTAAGAGTTTTTGTTCACCTGAGCAGCTATATGTGCATTCAACTGACTAACAAAATTTTGACCGGACCGGATGAGTTGAAGAAAATACATAAATTTACGAAATGACAAAAAAGCATGTCCACAAAAGACAGAAAATCTTTAAAGAGCTGGTTAGTAATGAGCAGTATTGATTGTTGCTTCATATCAGCTAATGGGTCATATTTCATACTGTCTGAAGATAAAAACAAAGCACTTCTTGCTGTAATGCACTCACTAGAGTCGTCCAACCACAATAGACGCTGGGGGAGAAACAGTGGAGTAAAACTGCAATTCCCATCAGAATTCCAATAAAAGTAATTTAAAAGAAAATCCCAGCCAGTGTCCTCCTGTGTAATCGCTCTTCACATTCCAGCCACTTCCTCCCTGCTGCAGTGATAGCACTTGATGAAAAAGGGAAATGCCTCCTTGCCTGTTGATGTTTGTGTCTTAGTGTATACCCAGGAATCTGATCTGCACTCTTTCTCTGTCCCTTCCACAATTATTAATTGTAGTCGGGTACAGGGGAAGAACTGCAGGGCTGCTGGGAAGATGTATGGAGGCATATGAACCCCTGCCATCCCTCATGCCCATCCTCTGAAACAGTTAAGTGCTTCAGTCTGGCTGCTCACCTTCCCTCATCAGCTGGGCTGAATACAAAACAAGTCTTAGACAACAGCAGGAATAGGGGAGTGCTTGTGTGCGCGTGAACACTTGGCCTCGTCTATTAAAGGGTCTTTCAGAGAGTCCTTGAGCTTACCTGCCAAAATCTAGACCCAGCAATATACAAGGAGTTGTAAAACCTGCCAGGAGAGAGAGAGAGAGAGTGTGTGTGTGTGTGTGTGTGTGTGTGTGTGTGTGTGTGTGTGTGTGTGTGTGTCCACCACAATGTCAGCCAAGATACTAACAGAGCTTTTATTCCGAGCTGCTTCTTGGTCTTCTGCCATCTCTTACCCCCCAAAGTCCAACCAAAGAGGACGGATAAGTAAATGGAGCAGTGAGTAGGAAAGAGACACAGACAGACAGCAGGAAGAGAATTTAATTAGTTCAATTTGAAGATTTCATGCAGCACACATGGAGTTAAGAGAGGGAAAGTAGAGGAAGACAGTACAGACAATATGGACAGATGACACATGCGAGGACCCACAAACACATGATTTTGCAAAACGCAGGACGTGCCCCAAAACATATAAATTAGGGCTGTAATGCATTAACACAACTTGTCGATTTTTACTGTGTAGAGGGCTCTAAAGCTACAGTGAAGATACTGGTATCATATGAAACTAGAAAACCTAAAGCACCATTAGTACCAACCATGTCATATGAGATTATCATGAAGGAAGTTAAATAACGCTCCAAACTTAAGAGCTAGCATGGGCATTTTAAAGATGGTCCTTGACCTTTGACCTCAAGATACAGTATGTGGATGAAAATGGGTTCTATGGGTACCCACAGGTCTCCTCTTTTTGGACGTGCCCACTTTATGATAATCACAAGCAGTTTTTGGCACACAGACACACTGACAGCTGTTGTTGCCTGTTGGGCTGCAGTTTGCCATGTTATGATCTGAGTAGCAATGCTAACTAACTGGCCCTCATTAACTGATTACTAACCATTAACTGACATTCGTGCATCTCATGCAGCGGTGCACCAGCTGCAGCATACAAGCACAACAGACTAATGAGTCTTCAGGTCACCTGTTGGGGACATGCAGCCACTTTCTTTTAACTCTTTAGTGTTAATCGGTTAAAATTCTTAATGTTGGTTAACGGCTAATTTCTAACAACCCTAGATTTGAGTATATTTTTTTATGCTAAATGCAGTACCTGTGATGGTTTCTGGACAATATCTGTCATTGTTTTGTGTTGTTACTTGATTTCCAATAATAAATATACAGTATAATGCATTTGCAAGCGTACTTGTCAACTCCCATGTTGATAAGAGTATAAAATACTTCCTTCCAAATCTCCCTTTAAGGTAAATTTTGAAGAGATAAAAAAAATTTGTGACAAATTTGTGATTAATCACAAATGAACTATTTGACAGCCTTGATATAAATAAACGCTCTAATACAACACTCAGAGATGCCCATTCCCACCTCATGCTGCCCTGCCGCTGTAGCAATGTGAGTCTTTGTGGACATGGTGATAGCCAATCACAGGGGAGCAGGGGGGAAGCAGCTGGAATGTGAAGAGACAGCACGCTGCAGATTACATGGATACAAAGAGGATACGGATTGAGGAAGTTGTCTAGTTATGTGCAGCAATAAGCCACTGATTATCCCTGCTATGACTCTGCTATAACTACAAATTGCTGTTGTACACTTTTTGCTTTCTCTGTCTTATCGCGTCCATGTTTCTCTCTGTGCTCTCTCATCCTCTTTCTCTCCTATTTGCAAGTTTTCTCTCACAGCTCTCTCTCTCTCCCTTCAGACAAGAGGGTCCATTGTATTTCCTACGATGCCTTGGAGTCCCAGGCCCAGCATGCCTGTGCGCTGTCTGTGTGGATGTGTGTCCCAGTTAGAGAACAGCTGTCACATTCAGCCATCACATGCTGCACAGCTGAGACTGACCAACACCACCGTCCCCGTCAACTTTCCCTCTCCATCTTTGTCTCACTACCATAACTAACTCCGCATTGGCCGTTGCTGTGACATTTCCCTATTTCAATCCAAATTTCTCAGATTCTTGTCACATTCCTAATCCTTCTCCTTTCCTTCATTCTTCTGTCATCCCACTTCATCCTTTTTATCCAGACAGAGTAGGAGTAGAGGTCCTGGGCCAACTCCTAAACACATGGATTGACGTACATCTGAATAGTGAGGATCAGACTGAACTTGAGACACCATATTTCAGTCAGGGTTGGGCGATCGTTTCTATTTTCATATCGTTCAATCGTGATTATTCGAGATGGGGTGACAGGGGGTAGCGGGAGTTACATCACAGCACGGCAGTGAAATGCCAGCATGGATGACTTATTTATGTATTATATTACAGCTTTTACGCTGATGCCAAAGGTGAGGCTGATGATAAACAGCTAAAAGATGTGAGAGATGTGTGCCAGTGAAGGACATCTGATGGAGCTTTGAAATAAGCTTAAAGCTGTCTGCAAGCAACACAAAGTTATGAGAATAA
Organism: Pterois miles; assembly: GCA_947000775.1. Taxonomy (NCBI): domain Eukaryota; kingdom Metazoa; phylum Chordata; class Actinopteri; order Perciformes; family Scorpaenidae; genus Pterois; species Pterois miles. Next base: position 573,512 of record CAMQGK010000038.1, on the reverse strand, counting down.
ACATTTATAAATGAGGGAATATTCAGAATAATTAAACATTAAAAATTCTATCTAAGAGCAATAGCTCCTCCAGTCAATCAACGGATCCCATTTAAAGGTCGGTGTGTCTGTGCTTGGTGTGCAAAAAGCAGAGTGTTGGTGAGAAGGCATTTGGAGAATGGAGATGCAAAGTGTTATGTCCACAGAAAAGAGATTAAATACACTTGTCACTTGTGCTAAAACAGGGTTTAGCGGGTGGACATGCTGCTCCACCAAGAGTCTAGAGATCATTTACAACAACTTAGTTCTGATAGTTATAATCACGTTAATATCAGCATAGGAACAAAACAATTGTTGATCATCCCTCTGCTAGCAGATAAATGATTGGCACAAACCTAATTTCAGTATGTGAATAACCAGAGCAGAGCAGAGCAGGAGTACGATGTTGGTTCAACGCAATCAAGTTTTACAGATACAGGCTTCTTTGAACTAGAGTTGGGCAATATTGAAATTTCCCCTACTGATGATACTGCTTTAAGAAAAAAAGAGGATTTACAGTATTATCATCCAAAACGAGCTGAAGACAGATGCACGTAGATATAAATATCTATGGACTGGAGACATACATTGCAGTTTATAAGTGGCCACAATATATAGACAGTTAGCGCTACTTTACACAATGACATGCTGAGATCAATAAATCAGATTAATCAGATGGTGACTCTTAACTGTCTGACAACTGATACGTGACAGAAGTCTCGCCACCATTTATATGTTTTTACCTTAGACTGAGGGCTGATTGACCATTGACTTCACAAAAGCAGGGTCTCTGCTATCATAAAGATTAGTGGGCTGGTCATGGAGATTAGGCAAGCCCATCAACAGACCAGCAGCATGGCATCTTTACGTCACAACAGTTGCAGCTTCTAATATCAATGCAAACACACTCCCTGTTGCTGCTACACATAAAAATGACCTTAACTTGTCATGTGGAAAGTTACACAGGCCACATGTGCTTATTACAGTTTTCTTGATAAGGTAAATCAACATTGTTTCCTGTGCTGTTCCTGGCATTTGGAAAGTGAGTCGTCACATCACAGGCTTTGGTTGCATTATACAAATGTACGTGACCCCAAAAAGAAGACAATCCTGATACTTCACAGTACTTGAAGATACACTACTAACAGTGTTCTGTAGATGAATGTTTTTATGGGAGTAGTCTGGGTGGTGCCCTCTTTATTTTGCTGATGCTTTGTAATAAGTTTGCAATTAAATAAATAGTAAAAGAAGTCCATCCGTCGTCAACCGCTTATCCCGTGAGGGGTCGCGGGGGGGCTGGAGCCTTTGGGCATTGGGCAAAGGCGAGGTTCACCCTGGACAGGTCGCCAGTCCATCACAGGGCACATAGAGACAGACAACATATCCACACCTACGGGCAATTTAGAGTCATCAATTAACCTAAACAGCATGTCGTTGGACTGTGGGAGGAAGCCAGAGTACCCGGAGAAAACCCACGCTAACACGGGGAGAACATGCAAACTCCACACAGAAGAGTCCCAAGCCGGAATCGAACCTGTGACCCTCTTGCTGTGAGGCGACAGCGCTAACCACTACACCACCGTGCAGCCTAGTAAAAGAAGTACTCAGGAGACAGAATATCTGTGTAGTTGGCTTGATTTTAACAGGCATTCAGTGCAAGTATATCCTATTTGAGAAGCTGTCGTCCTTAAATTACTTCTGTTGGAACAGCAACCGTCCATAAAGTTGAACTGCACTGTGTCCACTACAATACTTCAACTACATCTGTGCTTGTATGCAGCATTCCAGATGTTAAATAGACAAGATGGGAAATGCAAGCGACACACAAACATACACACACATTTGGCAACAAGTGCTTAGGAATTTCTCATCAACGCAGACGTTGTGTAAACCCTCCACCTCTTGTCTCTGTAAGACACATTAGCAAACACCTGCACAGTGCACACACAATACCCCATGTTGTAACCTGGCTGACAACAGATTGCCCACCCCTCCGGTCACTGAGTTTGGTAATGCGAGCTCACCTCTAATGACCGGGTGGTCTCTTTGTCTGTCTGTCTGTCTGTCTCTCTGCCAAACAACAAAACAAAAGCTCCACCACTAATCACCTTCTTATGGGCAACAAGTCAGCTCTTCTTATCTCTTAAATGGTCTCTAAGAACAAACAAGTGTGCTGGGAAACCACTGCGCTGGCAATACAAAAATGCAAAAAGGGTGGTTCAAATTCCAGCTTGTTTCCCTGGCACACTTATCTAATTGCACACCTAAATAAGGAAAGGGTTGTGTACAGGTGTCACGAAAGGTTAAAAGGTCAGAGAAAAAGACATTATGAGCGTTAAATAACTAGCCAAGAGGACATAAAGTCTTGTTGTGATGATTAATGAAAGAAACAAGTGTGACTCCAAATAGTTCACTGAACAATAGCTCCTAAAGTGATGATCAGAACAAGTGTGATGATAATGGTTTGCATTTATGTGTTTTCCTATTCACTGACACTTTAAGAGCAGGGGTCCTAAATTCTAGTACAGTAATTATCAAAGGGGGGTCCAGAGAGACCACCTAGTGTTTTGTGAGAATGGCGTACCACCATGTCTATCTTCTTCACTAACCAAATAAACTACATGGTAAAATAAGAGTGTGTTAAGGGTATAATAATAATAATAATTGTTATAATAATAATAATTGGCTAGGTCATGTTTGAAGCCGGTACACAGGTATGCCTGGATAAGAGTTGATTAAAATGAGGCATGAAAAAATGACATAAACTAAACACTAAACTACAGGCCACAGTATAGTAGCCTCGTAGCAGGCCTATAATAACTGATTAAGGATATACAGCCATAGCCATTAGTCAGCATGGGCACCATATACAACAAACTGCAATGCACTGCGTGTTCTGACACCTTTCTATCAGAACCAGCATTCAGTTTTTCAGCAATTTGAACTACAGTAGCTCTTCTACTGGGCCAGCCTTCACTCCCCACATGCATCAATGAGCCTTGGCTGCTCATGACCCTGTCGCTGGTTCACTGGTTTTCCTTCCTTGGACCTCTTCTGGTAGGTCCAGACCACTGCAGACCAGGAACATCCCACAAGAGGTGCAGTTTTGGAGATGCTCTGGCCCAGTCATCTAGCCATCACAGTTTGGTCTTTGTCAAAGTACCTTACACCCTCACGCCATCCTTTTTCTGCTTCCAACACATCAACTTCAAGGATGAAAAAGGATAAAATATTCACTTCACCTGTCAGCGGTCATAATGTTAATGTTATGGCTGATCTGTATACCAGAGGAATGACATTTGAATAGTACATGTGGTTGTTTTTAATTCACCTGACTTGTATATTATAATGAGCTCTCTGACAGCTGCTGCCTCTGGTTTCATCACAGTCAGTATGTTTTCGGTAATAACGCTGTCGTGTTTGTGTTTTTACCTCCGAGTTGAAGGTGCCGTCATCCTCCGCTCCGCGCGCCACAAGCGCACACAGCCACAGCGCGAGGAAGGTCAGTCTCCAGAGCATCCAGAGGCAGCTGTTCCGCCAGGTGGAGGCCATGGTCCGGGCGTCGTGGTTCACCGACGGTGTAATACTGTCTCTGACGCGTTTCTACTAAAGCTGAAGCGGTAAAAGTCCTGACTAAATAACAGTTGTAAACTAGCAAGAACGCTCCTCGCCTTCAGTCCTCAGCAGCGCACCTTCATCCCGGAGAAGAGCCGTTTCAGTCAGAGCCGCGCGACGATCTGACCCTCCATAAATGTCAGTTGAACGAGTCCATATAGCTTTCTTTCTACACACAGTTTCACCTTCTTTATCTCCAGCTAGAATTAGCTACCCACTACAGAGAAAGTCTAATTTAATCAACATTAAAGTCGTTAGCTACCCTTGAAAGCGCACTTTACTTCAGAGCCGCGGCGGTGCCTGCTATCAGCAAAGTGGCTCCACCACCACCCCGCTGTTGAGTAAATCATTCACTAACATGTTCAAACCCAGCGGGTTAACCTCCTCTCGTGACAACGCCTGTTGTAGTGCAGTTCAATTTACTAGGAGAAAGTTGCAAACTATAGAAATACGCACAAAGTTCACCGACTCCTTCAGCTGCAGCTTCAAGCGGTGCCGTAGCTGCACATCGCGACCTCTCGTTACTAAAAACATACGGATATTTGACGTATCCTCTACATCGAGTTTTTCACCTTCCCCAGAGAAAACCGCCCGGAAGCCGATACCTATCTAGCTGTTATCAGTCATGTCTTGTGCCGGTGGCTCTCTGTGTTGTTACCCTACCGGAGCGGGACGCGCAGTGGTCCGCTGCTCGTGGTGTTTCGGTACCTAAACGTGGAGATGCCTGCGTCAAGCGTCACAGCGCGGTGACGAAGTTTTCCTGTCAAGACTTTCAAAATAAACGGTACGTAGTCTGACTTGTCTTGATTGTTATTAAAATGAAGAGAAGGCAGAAAACCGGGAACTAATACGGCGAGTTTATTTTTCTCCTTCTCAAATATTGTCCTATTAACAGTGAAAACATTGAAATATTCAAGGGAGCTAATGCAACAGATTTTATATCGATGTTATATTATCTTATGGGGGCGTTATATTATTTTATGGGGGCTTATTGGGGGCGGCAGTAGCTCAGTCTGTAGGGAGTTGGCTTGGGAACCGGAGGGTCACCGGTTCAAGTCCCGACATGGACCAAAAACTGAGTGTGAACTGGTAGCTGGAGAGGTGCCAGTTTACCTCTTGGGCACTGCCGAGGTGCCCCTGAGCAAGGCACCAAACCCCCAACTGCTCGGGGCGCTTGTCAGGAGCAGCCCCATCACTCTGACACCTCTCCAATTGTTGCATGTATATGGACCTGTTTGTGCATGTGTGTGTATTAGTTAACAGAGTGAAAAATTAATTTCCCCTAGCGGGACTAATAAAGGACTATCTATCTTCTTCTTCTTATAATAAGATGATCATTTATTAGTCAACAGAGGGGACATTTGGAGGATTACAGCAGCAAAGGGTACAGTACAAACAACAAGGCATCAGTAGAAAATACTATATAAATCTAATAAATAAGCAATAATAAGATGTACAGTTATAAGTAAGTAAGCAGTAAAGATAAGATATAAAAATAGACTGAATGAGTGTTTGGGTTCAAATAATTCCACAAATAAATATGAAATGTCGATATTGCACAGAGAATTCAATGTTATATTTGATCATTTTTAATATTTGACATAGGCAACCAGGGGTAATGTAGCCTAACTGGTGTGATTAGCCTATGTTTTGTGTCTTATTTTGAAGGTATGTCTTTTCCGGGAGTGTCTTGTCTTTCTGTGGCTGACTTGATGGAGCTGAGCTTATCTCCACAATGCTCCATCAACCGGACGGATGGAGGTGGAAGCAGAGAAAGAGCCCGAGGCGGACGCCAGCAAACCTACATGAATGACCCTCCCTCCTACACACACACACACACACACACACACACACACACACACACACGATGTGAATATGACAGGAAGTACTGATAAGATATGAGCTTTACCATAAACTCATTATGCATTAACTATATGAGAATGTTGTTACTGTAAGTTTCATTCAGGCATGCACAAATAACTGCACCATTAGCTGCATACATGCCACTTTGAAATCCTAATTAGAAATAAGGTAGCCCTGTTTTGTCGTACCTGGTAGTCAACATGTGGCCAGGTGAGAAGGAAGCACCTGTCATCACCGTAGATGGTTTAATAGGACTGCAGATAATGGTCCCAGTTCCCCAGGCACTCCCTGTCATTTGCTTCCTCTCTGAGACTGTGAGGGCGACATAATGAGATCCCTATCAATGGATCCCATCTAAGGCAAACGGAAGTAGCTACTTGCAGAATGGGTATGTTAATGGTTATGTTACTGGTTTTAGAGACACAAATCATACCCACAGCAGCTACTAAATGATCAATATCCATGCCTGTAGTTTCACTTCTGTGTTTCCCATTCATTAGGGAGTCGCAAAACTAAGATTGAGAGATTTACCGAGAAGTCCAGCTATGTGGCCTGTGATGAAGGCTGACTCTCTCAAGACCTCACTGAACACTGATGCACCACAAAGGGACAACAATCAAACAATGAAGAAAAGGCTCAAAATAATCGGAAGCAATATTTCTTTATCCATCTATGTCATCACAGCAGCAGCAGCCCATTCACAGGTCGCCCCAACCTGCCTGAGCCGTTGCAGAAGGCCTGTCTCCTGAACTCTTCCTCCAACAAACTGTGGCTTCTAACTTAAAGTTTGCTTCTTTATCTGACACCTATCAGTTGCCACACCAACATCAGCTCGCTCACTCTTAACCACAGTATCCTCCAAAACTGTTGCTGACTCATGGTGACTGTTCAGACTACACAAACCTAGTCCAATTTTGAGATAAATTTGTTGTGCGCGATAAAATTACCAGCATCGTGGTTGATTATGAACGACAAACGGGCGCCTTTTCCCACGTAGATTGACACACTAACTGACCTGTTATACAGCATCTGGGATGCCCCACAACACCCAAGGAAAAGTCTAGCCTGTCCGGATTTTTTTGTCTTGACACACCCGGTGACGGTGAACGTATGCTGTCATTTTAGAGGCAACTGGTGGCAAATGTAAACGGGAGCTTTATTGACTTTTTGTTGATTTCAGTTGGAGTGACTGCAAAACCACCTGATAAAAAAATATCTCTTCGTTTACCAAACAGTCGTCTACCAGTTGGTTTTCCTCCACAAGATTTTTCAACATACAGAAGCAGCATCATGTATAAGAAACTATGTAGCTAGCTAGCTATGCACTTGTACGTATGTAATGTTCAAACATTCGTTATTTCAAGTTCTTTTCAAAGTATTGACAACCCATGCCGTCCTCTCCATACCAACCAGGAGCGCATTCACTATCTGTCTGCTTCTGCGCTGCTTTCTGCTAATCATCCTAACATCCACTCTGTTTTTATTATGCTGCACTATTTTACTTTGTCCGCCGTGTTACATTCTATGTTATGTGAGTCTGTGGACATACTTTGTATGTGGGAAAAAATGACAATAAAGTTTAACTTGACTTTTCTTTGTTTTCTTTTTCTTTTCACAACACAAGACCACCAGCATCACACACAACGCTTCTGTCGCCATGATTGACAGTTGCCCCACCCAATGATGTCTGAACTCGCGCATAATCGTGAAACATGACTTGTCATGATTGGTCGCGGTCATACGTGTAGTTTTGCCAGTCACCTGACCAAGATCCTGCAAGACTTTATGGCACTGTGACTGTTAGATCTGACATGGTGACCATCATCAAAGTCAAAAATATCACATAGTCTGATCCCAGCATTAGAATGAACCAGCGGTTCACAACCTTTTTCACAGCAAGGACCCCTAAATTGGTTCACATTAGGTCACAACCCCCCATTTGGTAATATTTTGCTTCCCTCTAAAAGGATGTGGGTTGTTAGATGTGATTAAGAGCAGAATTCTGCTACAGATGAGGAGATAACTGTGGAGGAAGTGAAACCTATGATCAGAATAGTCACTCTTATGACTCTTAGTCACATTGGGCTTACTTCTGTAGTGAATTAAATCATGAAAATAAACCATTCCCCATGTTTCTGGGGCCCCCCTGGAACTCCCTCAAGGACCCCTGGTTGCACTGGGCTGCAGTATATGATGCATGATGCATCGATAATGATGCATTTGATAACATCCTGTGACGTGGGCGAACGAATGCCTGGTGCAGCTCGCACTCTTCAAAACTTCCTGTGTTAGCTTTCCACGGGCAGAACGCTCAGGTTGCAATCAAGATCAAAGTATTTTGACTTTTATGCCTTATAACTGATTAAAAAATTTGTTTAGTTAGATGTAGAGAAGGATCATTTTAAATGAGTACAAGCAAGCTCGTTAATAGAGCATTTTATTAGAAACACTTTTTCATTGAATCGTCATAGTCTTATACAGCTGTTAATCCCTTAAATAACAGGAAATTGTACTTTCTACAATCTGATTAAAAGTTCCTGGTTTTGGTCCTCTCTCTGAAGACTGCCTGTCACAGAGTCAACACCTACGGTAAGACTAGCTCGACAGAACATTTAAGCAAAATTAATTTTAAATTAATGCTAAATTACTGAATTAATACTTAATTGTCAGATGCTGAATCAAATACCTTTGGTCTAAATTAGTCATGCTAAACTGAATAATTACGGTTGGGCGGAAGTAAACATTTGTCAGTTATCTGTATTTGAACTGAATTAAATGTTTAGCAGTTTTGATTATGTGACTTGAATGAACTGTTTTGTTATGTGGGGTGTTTGAATTGAATTAAAGCTGTTTCAGTTTTAATTGCTTGCTGCTAAATTGAACATTGTTCAGGAATATTCATTTGACGCTAGATGAAACATCGGTTTGATTACTTGTTGCTAATTTGAGCATTTTGCAGTTCAGTTACTTGGTGATAGAATGAGATTGATCTGTTTTTAAGTGAATTAGAGTTTTAACTAAATTGACGGTGTAGGGCTAGAAGAGGTTTCCTCATTAAACTGGATGAGGCTCTTGACCCATACAGGAGTTTCTCTCAGTATATCGGCGGTGCAACCAACACCTCTAAACCGCAGGTTGTTGCTAGTCAAACTTAAGTTTCTGAAGCAGGCTCTAACATAATGTTTATCTGTGTTTAGATTTCAGAAAGCCATCTGATATTCAGGTCATAGGCCATCAGTCAGCTGTCTCTGGGTATTATATCCATTATCCATAGGAGGGACCACAACCATGCAGCCTTAAGCCATCAGGACACCAGGAAATATATTTTAAAGTGTTTTTTTTTTGTTTTAGTAGTAGTTCATCATTTATACACTGACTACTTGGAAATGCAGGCAAGTGGCCTATGTCTAAAAGACCCGTTGATCATTGTGGCCCGAGGTCAATTCAGGGGAAGAGGTGAAGTAGTCATGTAGTAAAAACAAAACCCTCGAGCTGTTTCACTAGGGGTGAAGGCAAAAGCAGCAGATCAGCAAACATTTTGCCAAAAGTAAGAGTGTGACTCCTTGGAAATCCCCACAGTATAATGTGTAGCCACTTTGGCTGACAACTCTAAATGCTAAAATTTACTTTTTAGTTTCATTACCCAGGGTTTTCCAGTTAGTCATGAGGATCAGCACCCGCTTTGTGTGAGTCACTTTGCTTCACTGGTCTCTTTGTACACAGGTGAGCAGTCTATGGTGGTTTGTCTCAGGTGGGTTCAAACCCCAAAGGCTACCATCAGTCAACCCCTGCCCATGCACAAGTGATCTCAACTGTCTCGGCATCAGTCAAAAAAACATGGGGAAATCCCATGAGACCCCATCCTGATAGATTTCTTATTGTTTGTACTGTATTTTATTGCTTTGTTAGTGAACATTTCTCCCAAATCTCATAACACAGCCTAAAAAAAGAGCAATTACAATATGTATCACCATTTGAAGTTTGCTTTCTTTTATTTTGCGTAAAAAAGATTTCATTATAATTAGAGGAACTGCACCTCTTTACTGCATGGATGATAACACCTTTTGCAGTATATGAATCAGAAACTGATATGCTTTAGTATGTTTTGTTTACCTAAACTACTATAAAGTAATTCAGTCATGCAACACAATATAAACAGACATTTATTCACTATACATAGACTTGTATTATTGTGCTAGTCAACCCTGTCTTCTGCATTTCGCCTCAAGTTGCCATCCACTTCATACCTTACGTCCTTATGTCCTTTCTTGCCCCTGTTTCTCATCTGGCACCATGAGGAAAGTCTTCCATAGAGGTCACACAGGAATGAAGTGCTGCTAGATTGTAATAGATTGTATGTGGCAGATTGTAGTCCAGTTAACAATAATGTGTCATGGTTTTGAATGCACTGTGTATTTAACAGTTTTTAAAATAGTATACAAATATGTGCAAAATGGACCAAAATTTGGTGGCAATTGAATTTGGGTGAGAAAACAGTAAATGAAATTTGAAAGATGTGGACAATGAAAAGCTATTTACTGTTTTGCTGACTGCGTTAAGAGATTTTTAAATAGGGAACTGTGTGTGTCCAATTAAAAAAAAACAACAACTGTTGGTTAATTGAATTTGTTGCTGGATTAATGACATAATTTTCAAAGCATCTAAAATGCCAAGTCTAGTCCGTTTTGTCTGGCCATCTGGCAGAAAGGCCACCTGCATGCCCAGCCAGTAAACTTGCTGATGGACAAAGCATAATGTGACACACACACACACATACACACACACACACACACACACACACACACACACACACACACAGCCATGGAAGGTATGCACAGCATCACAAGCTACAGGTGGCTCCATAAACACATAAAGGTCTGAAAAATTAATTAAAATGAAACAGGAGGCTTGAATTTGGTTTCCAAACACCATCACCATCACTTCCTCCTCAAGTGAAATAGTCCTGACCGCTATGGAGCCCCAAAGTGTTCAATCTCAAATAAATAAAATAGTTCTGAAATAAATAATCACATGAATAAACTGTGGAAATGTGAAACAATCATTTGTGAGATATTACAACACATAATTAAAAGTCAACTTGAAAATGTTGTTCCATCCTTCTTATTTTCATAATAGCAGAGATTTAGCACTCAGATTTTAGCACTCATAATAGATGTTTTTACTTCAAAATGCCCCTTTTCAAAAGTCCGCTTATTCCATGATCACCTCAGGTCACCTTTCATGACCTTTCAGCCAATCTCCTGCCTCTTCGGCTTGCATGCTCAACAACTGCCAGAATTAGCCAGTTAGCACCTGTTAGCTCAACACTAGCTGCAGCTGTAAATAAACACAGTACACAGACAAAGAAATTATTGTATGTAAGAAACTGTTGCTGCTGTAGCGAACAGAGGCTAACTGGCTGTGTTTGGAAGCAGTTATTGAGCTTGCTAACTTAAAAGAGGAAGAGGATACGTGATAGGTGAGAGCATGATAACAATCCAACAATCATTGTGAATTATCAAAAGTGGTGTTATGAAATAGGACTTAGATAGATAGATAGATAGATAGATAGATAGATAGATACTTTATTGATCCCAAGTTGGGAAATTGTGGTGTTACAGCAGCAGGTTATCAGCACAATATACATGAGAGAATAAATAGGACTTGACATTCTTCATGACACAAAAAACAGACTTTTGAAAGAGTGCAGCTTGAAATTCTGCTAATGAAATAATGAATGAATCAGTGAAAAGGAATGATGATGCCACATTTCCACATAGATTAGGTAGACTGATTGATTGATTGATAGATTGATTATTTTATGTCTTATGCGAACTCAGGAATTTAGTTTATAGCATTACTAGTGTGAAAACTAGAATGGCAATGCGTGGTTGTAATTTCTAAAATGAATTTGCTTCATTGAATGTCACAATAGCGAGACAGAGAATGGGAGACAGAAGTACATGACTTGCACTACAGATCCAGGTTTCATTTGGAACGCAAATTTGTTGATCAAGCTACCGGGAGAGACACAATTACATTTATTTGCCTGCCACAGTAACATGTTTTTACAATTACTGAATCATCCAGACTTTGGTTTTGACTTTCATTCTCATCATAATAGGAGAAAAAAATCACCACACACACAAATTGGAGGATTTAATACATGCATTCAACTCTCCATGTCTTGTTTCAGTTGATTTCTTGATGGGCTACTCCCATCTGCTGGTGGGAGTAGTAACATGCACCCATAAACCAACTGCCAAGAAGTTCAAATAGCTTCTTAACAAAACCATGATTTAGTGCTTAATGTGTACACACAATGCACGAACTGTGTTCAGTGTTGAATAAAGTCTTTTTTTTTTCAGATATTCAATATAAGCCAGTATTCAGTGGCGACTGAGGCAAAAGATACAATAGGTATTTTTAGCTTTCTGTCTGTTGCTGCTTCCCCTTTTTATTTCAGAGTGTCATTTACATGTTTTGTGTTAGTTCACTTCCCATGAAGCTCTCTGATTTCAAAAGGTTCCCTCACTTGCATTTTCCTGTTGTCACATCAGCTGTGCTCTGTCTCGTCTTCAGACAAAATAATTTCAATACGGACTCAGCAACATCAAAAGGTAGACTATGTTTTGATTCTCTTTAGGTCAGAACCATAACTTAGCTATCTATTAGGGCACAGGAATATCTATTGGTTATTTAGTGTATGGAAATGATAGTAAACATACTTGCTGTCGTAGTCCCAGTTAAGATCAATAACTATGGATGGGATATTATGTTTGTACTGTGTCTATACATGACATCAGAAAGGTCCAATTAAATGTCTATTTCTTTGCCATACATTCATGACATATGTCTGCTAGTAAAACACAGACAGGTTTTTGTCCTAAATGAATCCTTTTCACCTCACAGGATGGAGCAGTGGCTCTTCTGGCTGGTTCTGTCTTGTGTGTCTCTTAATATGAAATGTTCGAAGCCTGATGAAAATTCAAGTTCATATGAGGATGAAAATCATAGTTCTGATAAAGGGCACAATCGATGTAAAACAAAAAAGACACGAGGTGAGACGTTACAGTATATGTTTGTTTGTTTTCTAATATATCATTTGTGTATATCTAGAATATCAATATATCGTTCATTTACTCTACAGGGATCTTGGACACCAAATTTTGTATGGAAGATGTGAACAACATTTTGAAAAAAAGGAAACCACAGTGACGCTATTGAGTAAACGTTTTAATTGTATATAAAAGAATATTTTATATCTGCTGGAATTTTTATGTTGTGAGCATTTTTCACCAGATATGTAAAATAAAAGGGTTGAGGTTAAGGCATTCAGTGGTCCAGAAATACCGATACAGTTTAAGGAAAACAATTGTAAATCACAACGATGTACGTTTTGGTGTTTCTTGTCCTTTTCCATAAGAGCCATTGAGACCCTGGAACGGGTTCTAGAGGACACAGAAGTGAATGAGACGACGTCCATGTCTGTCAGCCGCTTTGTTGCCGTCCTGCACAAACACAGAGGCCCCTTCACAGGCCTTGACATTTACGCAAGTGAGAATGAGGTAAGGATGCTAGTAGCATCGCAACTACTGAATGGGTCGCCATGACAATTTCTACAGACATGTATGGTTCCCAGATGATGAAAACAGTTAGAGACTGCTGATCCCTTGAACTTTTCTGTAGCACCACCATCAGGCTTTTCAGACATTTCGGGCTTTTAGTGAAATACCTGGAACCTACCGATTGTCATGCAGTTTGGTACTCCACTGTGGGACCAATAAAGGAATATCTTATCTTATCTTACAGACATTCATAGTTTCCAACTTACGTGTCCTAATGACTTTGGCGATCCCCTGACTAGCGCCACCATGGAGTTAATTTTGAGTGAAATGTCTCAACAACTGTTGGATGGATTACCACACCTGACATTTGGGGCACACATCCATCTTCCTAAGATTAAATTGTAATAACTTTGGTGAACCCCCTGACTTTCCCTCTAGCACTACCACCACCATAGGTGGAAATTAACAAATGTTAGCATGCGTACCCTGCAAAACTAAGATGGTTAGCATTGTGCTAAACATTATGCCTGTTTTACATCAGCTTGCTGGCATTATGAGACTATTTGCATCATAGATGTATAAAGAGAACTGGATACAGCGTTGGAGGCAGGGCCCCTTCATTCTTATTAAAGTTGCTCATTATACCAAAATGGCTCGACTTCCAGCTGCCTGTACCTGGATCTTACAGCAATCTTTTGCATCCATTGGGCCCATAGAACAGGCGCAGTAGCATCTGCTCAGTCATGGGGTCACAATGTCACACTGTCGTGACAGCTTGTTAACTCGCTACAGCCTCCGTCTGTGACTCATTCACATGAACGGAGGAAGAAAAATAACTTTGGATTCAGCTGTTAATGCGTTTGACAACTTTTAGCTATTAGAAGGTTCTCTATTAGAGTGTTTGTACTGGAGAGCTGATTCTCCTAAAAAAAACACATCTGTTGAGTTACAGGCATCTCTTTCCCAATGTAAGTCTGTGGGGGAAAAAAATCATTTTTGGCCCAATGACATCACATGACGGACATGCTGTTTCGCAACTACGAAAATTAGGATGAACGACTGGTGCTTTTCCTGGGGACTTGGTTTACATGCCAACATTACCGTTGAGCTCACTTCTGTGCCCATGTACGGCCTCAACAAGCCTCTAGCATAGATGTACACATTTAATGTTGCTTATAAGATAAGATAAGATAAGATAAGATATTCCTTTATTGGTCCCACAGTGGAGAAATTCACACGTTACAGCAGCAAAGTGGATAGTGCAAAAACCAGAAGGATAGATTTTAAAAAACAGTATTAATACAGATAAAATAAAATAATATATACATAATAGAAAGTAAAGCCAAAAATATGTCCAGCATATCAATAAATAAATAATTGTCCAGTTCCTATAATTTGAGCAGATGATATAATTGTATGAGTTCTTATTGCACTTATGTCCGTTGAGTTTGTTGTGAATGTGACTGTGGTTTACTGGGAGCAGTGCTGGTTGTGGAGTCTAACAGCTGCAGGCAGGAAGGACCTTCTGTAACGCTCCTTCGTACACTTAGGGTGTAGCAACCTGCCACTGAAGGAGCTCTCCAGAGCTCTGATGGTGTCTCTCATGGGGTGGGAGTCCTTCTCCATCATGGACGACAGCTTAGCCATCGTCCTCTTCTCTCCCACCATCTGCACTGAGTCCAGAGAGCTTCCCAGGACAGAGCTGGCCCTTTTGATAATCTTATCCAGCCTCTTCCTGTCTGCAGCTGTGATGCTGCTGCCCCAGCAAACCACTCCATAAAATATGGCTGATGCCACCACGGTGTCATAAAATGTTTTCAGAAGTGTCCCCTGCACTCCAAAAGATCTCAGTCTCCTGAGCAGATACAGTCTGCTCTGGCCTTTTTTATAGAGTTCAGAGGAGTTTGTTGTCCACTCCAGTTTATTGTTCAGGTGAACACCCAGGTATTTATAAGATGTCACCATCTCAATGTCTGATCCCTGGATGTTCACCGGTGTTGGACGGGGATGAGTTTGCCTGCAGAAATCCACCACCAGCTCTTTAGTTTTCCCCGCGTTGATCTGGAGGTGGTTCCGCAGGCACCAGTCCACGAAGTCCTGGGAAAGTTCTCTGTACTCCCCATCGTCCCCATCAGTGATGAGGCAGACGATAGCAGAGTCATCAGAGAACTTCTGCAGGTGACAGGTTGTTGAATTGTAGGAGGAGTCTGCAGTGTAGAGCGTGAAGAGGAACGGAGCCAGAACCGTTCCCTGCGGGGCCCCCACACTGCAGACCACCGTGTCGGAGGGGAAGTCCCGTGTCCTCACATACTGTGGGCGGTTTGTGAGGTAGTCCAGTATCCAGGATAATATACTTTCCTTGCTACAAATACAAACTTTTATGTTTATCCTTGCTGCCTATAAGGTTGTAGTAAAATAGTGGCTGGCAGGGCACAGCTACCTACAAATCTTCCCCAATTTGGCCTATTCTTTTTCTATATATAAAGCATGTCTGAAGTACTAATACTAATTGGTTGTGAATAACCCATCCAAAGACAACATTATATTATGCAGTGTGCTTTTTTTTTAAATAATAAATACAAGATCCCTCAGAAGATCCTTTAGCAAGCTGAATGTTTCCCCCTAGACCTTCTAGCTGAGTGTGTATACTTTGTCGAGTTAGCATTGTTTGCCAGCATTGTTTGAAAATTGAAATTATTTCCCTGCGGATGATGACGTACAAATGTATCTGTGAGCTTTGCATTAGGTATTTACATGGAATGTGTCTCTGTTTTTGGCTCTGTGGCTCTGACGTAGGCGAGATTAGACCAGGCGCTCAACAACTGCAAAGTGAAGGTTCGACTGCCAAGAGAGTTGGATGCTGGATCAGACAACACCATTGTGTTCTGCATGTTTACCTGGCCTGAAGCAAACGGGGTCAGAGATTACACTGTTTTATGTCAAATTTTATAGGAGATAATAATCTGAAGAGCTAAAAGACCATTCATTTTGCATTGCATTGCTTGGTAAACATAAATTACCACATAAAGGACCACTCTTGGTTTTGTATGTTGTATGTTTGCCCAATTAAGATTTTTAAAAATGCTACTGGTTTATGAGATGCAGCTTAGTGCACAGGTGTAACACTTTTAAGTGAAACCTAAATTGACCACAACGCTTTGCAAAGCTTCTCCCATTGACCTGCAGTTTGTGCCATAGTTGTGGGTGCCTGCAGTTTTGCATTACAGTTGAAACTCATTGTTTTCATGCTTATACTGAGAAACATTTCATCTCTTTAGAAGCACCCTGATCTCTTCTGTTAGATAACAAACACTGCATTTTATATCAGTTTACATAATTCCATTGAAGCATCCTTGTCTTACTTTGTCAGTATCATTTTAGATATGTAACGTTATTTCAGTAGCGATCAGGGACAGTTTTAAAACCAGAGTGGTCCTTGATGAAATTCATCAAAGTCAAATTTTAACTTTCAGGTCATGCAATGATTTGCTTTTTTGTGGTCAAAGAAAAAAATCCACCCTATTGCACTTAATAATTTAATCACGTATTAATAATTTTGTTGCCTATATGAGCTTCTCTCTACTGGCAGCATGGTGAAGGAAGTGAAGTAGCATACCTCACAGAGGACTGAACAAGGTTTGGGCTCAGTTAATAAAAAGGGGAACATTATTGCTCCCTTCATAGCTGGAACGGTCATTTGTGATCATTTTTCTAACTAAATGACTTATATATAATATGTTCAAGCTTATTGGAACCATCACATAGTTTTTTTCTCCAGTTGACCACCAGCTTCTCATTTTAACCAGATAAAGACAAGCTGTGTGAAGTCGGGCCCGGGTTCATTCTTCTGGAAATGCAGATAATATGAGCAGCATTGTTGTATTTCATTAATTTAATTTGATCAAATTGTACTAAGTTAGGAGAGCAACTAAAAACAACTATACATTGCAAATCATGCAAGAGTGATGAACAACTGTTGATTATTTTCTGAACCAGAAGGTGTTGCTCTTTTGCTCTTCACCATTGCTCTCTGCAGTAACATGCAAAACAGAGCTCCTTTTAGTACGTTTTTTCCTGAGGGAAAGTCGGTACACCAATAACAATAATATGAAGTAGTGTAAGAGGCTCACAGGGTGGCTTTTTTCTTTAAACACCGTAAGTAGAGTGATGAAATTGTACATAATTAATGTCTTGCATAAACTGTAAAACTATTTGACGGACTGTATGGTGACCATGTAGATGATATGGCGAGCTGCAGGTGAATTATATGAGAGCAGACTGTTTGGCCTGACTGTGCGGGGCAAGATTGTGTCAGGACTACAGGAGCGTGTCAACATCACAGTGAATATTGCTGCAAATGTAACTACAACATCATTCCACACATCATTTACCAAAACCTTAACTTCTTTAACCTTGTAGATTTATATTTTTTGCCTAATAAAAGTAAGTTAAAACAGACACATACATACAACATAAACCTAATGTAAAAACCTAGTATATCATTGTTCTGTTACAGGATTCCTATGAACCCAGCTGTGTGTTCTTAAATGTAACAACAAATAGTGAGTATGAATAACAATGACTACGACAATTTGTTGTTGTTTTTGTGTATGTGTGTGTGGCTTCACACATGACAAGTAATCGTTTGTATAATGGGTCTGTGTGTCTGTTTGTTTGATTACCAGAGTACAGCAGTGATGGCTGCCTAACGCTGCGGGAACGTGGTCACATCACCTGCTCCTGTGACCACCTCACATACTTCGGCGTGCTCATGGTAGGCTTGGTCTTCTTCACCAAACAAAGTACAATTCTAGAGAGGACAATCCCAGGACATTTTGTCTGTGAATCTTGATTTGCTGTACCAAAAAAAAAAAGTAAAAAGTTACAATTTCACTGTCAAAACATACAAACATAATCATAGTTGTTTCTCCTCAGGTGTCCTCTCCGCCCTCACCTAGAGACCAGGAGATTCTGACATACATCTCTCTGATTGGCTGTGGTCTTTCTCTTTTTGCCCTGGTCATCACTGTTGTGCTCTTCATCATAAATAGGTATTTTTGTTCTTGGTGATTGACTGTCCTTTATCCCTCCTTACCTCCAATCTATCCTCTTACATATTTCTTGGTACAGCAGCATCTCTCTGTCCTTGCTCACATCACTTCTTCAACGCCTAGTTCTCTTCTTCCTCCTTTATTTGACTTTATCTTGCTGCGTTTTTGTTACGCCTTTGCCCATTTTTTTGCCTGATTTGTTACTTTCTGTTACTATTAAAATGCAACGTGTTCTCCCTTCTTTTTATCACATTTGTCTCTGCTTCTTAGTATATGTCGTCCATGTTTCTTTATTTTCTTTCCCTCCTTTCTTCCCCCACTTTGCATGACCTCATTTCAGTGCCACCATGAGGATGAAATCTGCACATAAATTACCACTGATCAATTCTCTTCTAACAGAGAAGTCAGAGCAGATGTCTCTATGAAGGTCCACATCAACCTTGCCATTGCCCTGATCCTCCTCAACCTGCACTTCCTCCCCAGCCAGATGGTGGCAGCGCTGCCCTCCACTGGGCTGTGCATTTACATGGCCCTTTGTCTCCACTACTCCCTGCTGGCCACTTTCAGCTGGATGGCTGCAGAGGGGTTCCACCTCTACCTCCTCTTAGTTCGAGTCTTCAACATCTATGTCAGGAGATACTTGCTCAAACTCAGCATGGTGGGATGGGGTGAGTAGAGCTGCCAAGGCCAGGGACCAACAAGTTGCCTGTATCAGTATACAAAATGTTTGAGTGATTGAACTTTTAGTCTCTTTTCTCTAGCAAGAGTATACTAATTTATTTTTATTTAATGATCCAACTGTGTGTCCCAGTGTTTCCAACTCTTCCAATAAAAGTAGCTCGCAGCACTAGCATCAAAAGTCCTTAAATCCATAGACTGTATATAACTAGACATTGTCACAATGATGTCACCCACTGGTTTTTGAACAACTCCTAGACTGGGCAGCTGTGGTAGCGACCTGTCAATGCCAAGGTACGCTCTAAAGCATACCCTGTTTTATGGTCTGTATGACCATGTGTATTTAAGAAGACTTGAAACTAGTGATCCAGATCATAAACTCACGTACAATGTTTGCTGAGGTAGTAAATCAAGTGATAAGTAGGCTCATTTTCTCATAGACGTCTATACAATCAGACCTCTTTTTTGCATCCAAAGGAGTTTAAGGTACTTCAGCATTGACTTCCCTTTTCAGACCTAGAGGTAGCCCATTGGCTAAATTTAGAAAGAAAGTTACCAAGTCGGTAATACTTAATAGTCCATCCCTTCAGGCCTCCCTCCAAAACCATTCCCCCAAAAGTATCATTGTTAAACAATGAACATGGCTATTGTTAGTACTTATTAGCAGCTTATGGAAAAGTCCAGTGAAGTGCAATGAGTGCACGGGCAGAGTGCACACAGGTAGACAGGCAGGCAGGTAGAAAAGCAGTTTTACCAAGGGATCAATATAGTCTTATTTGTATCAGTAATACAGCATAAATTATTCATTGACTATATTTATAATTAGAAATCTGCAAAGTAAATAAAGTTATCAAATACATAGTAAAAATTACAATACTTGCCTCTGAAATGAAGAGGAGCAGAAGTATAAAGTAGCTTGAGATGGAAGTACTCCAGTACTCCAGAGGTACCCCAATATTCTATCTAGCCCTTAAGTGAAAGGGTTCAATCCTTGCTTAATCCTTGTGCTTCAGGTATCCCTGCAGTCATTGTGTCCCTGGTGGTCATCATCGACAAAGGCTCGTATGGACGTGTCCCTCTGGACTCATCTAACCCCAACATCACCGGGATGTAAGTCAGAAGCAGGAACATTTGCAAGCATGTACAATCTAGACTAATAATTAACTTAAATTTATTATTTTGCATGTGTATTGCTTCTTTGTATTTGAATATATTTGGGAAATGGTGCACAAACCCCATTCACAGTAACAACTGGTGTTATAAATGCTGGGAGGGAATAGCTGGGATGTCCTAATGGATTTTATTTCATGCCAAGAAGCATCTAATTAGCTCAAATTGAGACGCTGAATCCCAAGTAGCTCTATGGCTATTTTTTTAACTGCATATTGCTGAATCTTTAATTACCTAAATTGGCATTTTTATTACAGAATTTATATTTGATTTGTTAGTGTAGGAGATTAAATCCTTATCGCTCCTCTCTCTCTCTCTCTCTTTGTAGATGCTATATAGGCAATACCACCGTGAAAATGGTGACCACAGTGGGAGTGTTCGGCTTCGTGTTCCTCTTTAACATAACCATGTTAGGGGTGACAGTCAGACACATTGTGGGTCTCCGCCAGCGCAAAGAGGTTTGAGTCAATCTGCACTCTGTTCTTTTTGTCTCTGACTGGTAGTTTCTGATTGTCTATGATCTGCTAATGAGTCACTTTTCACTACATTTTGCATGTCAGTTTGGGCAGAAAGACGGTAACAGAGCCAAGCGAGACATCTGTACCCTGCTGGGAGTCACCACTCTACTTGGCATTACCTGGGGCTTGGTCTTCTTCTCATTTGGCTCCCTGACTACGCCTGGCCTCTACCTCTTCTGCATCCTGAACCCACTGCAAGGTCTGCACAGCCTGCTGCTTCGTGTTCAGATATAAATGAATATGACAGCATTTTAGTTGCATATTTCAGTGTCAAGTTGAGTCAGTTTATTTTTGTATAGCCCAAAATCACAAATCACAATTTTGCCTCAGGGGGCTTTATAATCTGTACAGGATACGACACCCTCTGTACTTTACAGTGCAACCCTCTCATCGGATAAAACTCCCAAACCACAAAAAAACAAAACAAAACAAAAACTTTTAGCAGGGAAAAAAAAAAAAAATGGAAGAAACTTCAGAAACTCTTGACCCTCACTCTAAAAACAAGTTGCTCTGATCTCCGTAGATGATGAAAATAAAGAAATGCCTTAAACTAATATGTTAATATCATTTTCCACTTTCACTGACTTTCATCTTTTAACTAACATCAGTCCTGATCATAACTACCAAATAATCATTATTTTTCAAAATATTAACCCCTTGTTTGTTTGTTTGCATAATGCAAGTATTTTCTAAATGCTAGGGGGATTTTTCACTGTCAGCGATTAGCCACAATGTTGATTTTGATGTATTGCATCAAACGTTACAGTGCTCTACAATATAATACAGCAGCAATGCCTTTTGTAGACACCAGGAAATATCATGCCCCAGTGGTAAGCACTATCACCTAACAGCAAGAGGGTTGGAGGTTCAAATCTGGCTTGGGCCTTTCTTTGTGGAGTTTACATGTTTTCCCCATGTTAGCGTGGGTTTTCTCCGGGTTCTCCGGCTTCCTCCCACAGTCCAAAGACATGCAGGTTAGGTTAATTGATGACTCTAAATTGCCTGTAGGTGTAAATGTGATGCATTAATGGTTGTCTGTCTCTATGTGCCCTGCGATGGGTGTTCCCCGCTTTCGTCCAATGCCAGCTGGGCTTGGCTCCCCCACACCCCCCACATGCCCTACTGGGATAAGCAGTTGCAGATGGATGGATGGCTCAATCTGGTGGAAAATATGAAAAACTACACTTTTGAAGCCAGGGCTCTAGATTGAAAGTCTAATATAACAGAATGCATGATTTTATGCTGTCATCTCTGTGAGATCAAACGTGATTTCAGTTTTTTTTGGAAGGCTCTGTGTCTGTGTTTTGACAATACAGTTTATTATCGGAGTTGAGGATGACATCCAAAATAATAATTAAAAAAGAGAAAAAAAAATCACACCCATAATGCATTAAGACAGCCAAGTGATTGAAACATTTTAGCAAGTTAAAAAACCACAAATGTCCCTATGGCACAAGGGTTAAGAGCAGGAACTATAGTGTTTTGTCCATGCCAGACTATACAGGCCAATGTGATTGTCCCACTATCAATGTGTAATGGAAACACAAATTAGTACAGCCGCATATAGATTCACAATAAATGGTCAGTCTGGATTTTCAACCATAGTACAGGCATTTTGCAGATTGCGCAAATAACATGAATACTGTCACGGATAAAAGGTGCATAAAAGTATAATACTATTGTATGTGTGATGGATTATTGGCCTGACTATTTGTATATTGACAGACAGTGACATGGGACGCATTTAGACTGTTTATCAGCGGCATTTGCATGATTTGCATGATTTGCATGATCCTCTTGTACTCTAACACTTTTTTTGTCACTCGTTTGACGCAGGCTTCTTCATCTTCCTGTGGTTTGTGATGTCTCTGAGAAAGACTGGAAACCGAGCTACTAAGATTAGCAGTGTAACACGCAGCACCAACAGCTAAGCCTCAACCCAGCACACCAAGACATGTGTGCGTGTGTGTGTGTGTGTGTGTGTGTGTGTGTCAGGGGTATTTATACAGAAATATTGTAAAGTTTGACATTATTACTTCTGCTTTACATCATGATATTTTCGTGCAAAATAATGTAGCAGAGAAGCAGGCATGCTAGTTAGATCTAAGTCATGCAGGTGGCTTTGATATTAATGTAAAATATTTGAACAACTAACATGCTAATTAAACCTTTGTGGGAGGGTTTATCCATGCGCTATACCTGGCAATTCTTCTACTGTGTGAACAAGAAAAGAACAAGCAACTACTTCCAGAAAAGCAAAAACCTTGATATGCGCTGTGAAGAACAGAAGAGGAGTTGAGAGAAGATTTTCAGATTTCACAATGAGACTTCTCCTTGAGCAGGACAATAACAAACATGCTGGATCAAGCGAAATGTAAGAAAAAGATTTTATTTCCTTGTAGGGTTCTTTCTGTAATGTTGTCAGACAGAATAACAATCTGAGCCACTCATTTTCCCTCGCAGCTCCTTTCGTGGCTGTAGGTTACAACGTTGTCCGTCAATACTGGACCAATTTTAAAAAATGCTGTCCCCCTGTAGTCACTTACAGAGACATGGGAAATGGCTTCAGTTTGAAAAATACCAAAGTTGCCCTGGGGAGAGATTGCATCCAGCAACGGCAATGATGCAAGTTTAAGTGCATCTATTCCCACTGGACTGGTCCAGAGATAAGAGGGAAAACTACAGTAAACGGTACAGATTGTTTTTCTGCCTCAAGTCATACCTCCACTTTTCTGCATCCTGTCCAGTTCTGGTCCAGTTCTGGTCTGGGTCTGATCTCTCACTGATTGAAAGAGCAT
Source organism: Pterois miles (assembly GCA_947000775.1). Taxonomy (NCBI): domain Eukaryota; kingdom Metazoa; phylum Chordata; class Actinopteri; order Perciformes; family Scorpaenidae; genus Pterois; species Pterois miles. The sequence goes on along the minus strand of CAMQGK010000038.1, from coordinate 550,233 downwards.
GAACTATCTGATTCTGAGTGTACCTTCTATGGCGGGCTACACGGTGGTGTAGTGGCTAGCACTCTCAACTCACAGCAAGAGGGTCACAGGTTCGATTCTAGCTTGGGACTCTTCTGTGTGGAGTTTGCATGTTCTCCCCGTGTAAGCGTGGGTTTTCTCCGGGTACTCCGGCTTCCTCCCACAGTCCAAAGACATGCTGTTTAGGTTAATTAATCACTCTAAATTGCCCGTAGGTGTGGATGTGAGCGTGAATGGTTGTCTGTCTATATGTTGTCTGTCTCTATGTGCCCTGCGATGGACTGGCGACCTGTCCAGGGTGTACCCTGCCTTCGCCCTATGCCAGCTGGGATCGGCTCCAGCTCCCCCGCGACCCCTAACGGGAAAAGCGGTTGACGATGGATGGATGGATGGACCGTCTATGGCCTACACCTATAGACAGCTTACCTATTCCATACTACGTATATTTTGCATACTGTATATATTTTTTACATGTTTTCACAATGCCAGTGTGTGTGTATGTATCTTCCTGCACCGTTTTGATGTTATTTTACTAATTCGCTAAAGGCTGACACATCTGAATACCTGGAAACTTTTTTGTACATATCACATTTCTGTTGACAGACTGTAGTTTACTGTAGTAGTGGAAGACAGTGAGACTGTGACAGCAATTCGCAAAACATCAACTCACCTGCAGTAATTTTATTGCACCGATAACAAAATCTATATTTGCATAAAACAAATGCATCCAGCAAAGCAAACACAAGCACTATGTTGCTCCGGATCATGAGATAACTGGACCAGCACAGTTCACAAGTGTTTGTCTGCTTCATCCTGTTGAGGTAAGAAGAGAACTACTCTTATGTCCCCTGACTAATGATGTAAGTATTAAATGTAAATATTTTTCCTTCATTGGGGTGTACTTTGGGTATTACTACAATAGTACTGTAGAATGTGTTTATGGAAGTTGAAAAGTTTCGGTAGTGCTACCATTTTCATGTTTGTCTGTCTTTGGGCAATATGGCTGTAATGACTTTGAATCCTTTTTTAAAAGTTTATTAACTATATTAATGTTAAAATCAAATGCAATTCTTTGCTGAAGGGGTGATCTGCTGGTACCTTTTTACCGCTGCTGGACTCTGGAGAGTAAGTTAATATTTGAGGGTATTTTCTTTGTCATAGAGAGAACAGCAGAGGGTGCCATATATGCAGCTTTGCTCTAATCTGTTTCTTTTGGCCGCCTTTATAATAACACGATACAATAACCAAGTTGATAGATAGTAGCTTCTGCCATCAGTGTATGAACGTGTGTGTGAATGGGTGAATGTGACATGTGGTGTAAAGCGCTTTGAGTGGTCAGAAGACTAGAAAAGCATTATATAAATGCAAGTCCATTTACCATTTACCATCTTTTTACATAATCTTTTATTAATCATTTAACAAGGTATTATAAAAATCAGTTGCAACTTTATAGTAGTCATCCAAATAATGTTTATAGATGGTTTATGAGCCAAATTTTAAACCATTAACAAATATTTAATATAGTACAAACAATAAACTTTTAAAATAACACAAATTCTGACATTAGTAGTAAACATTACCATTTCATTGTTGACACTAAAATAATTATAAGCTACTAACTAAAGTTCCATTATTAACTATCACTTTATTTATGATGCTTATTGTTTTTATTTATTCCATCAGTCACATATTCAGAGGAAGTACAATGGTTCCCTTACTGCTGTTACTGCTGCTGTCCAAATCGCTGGCTGACCAAGGTATGAATGTCCGTTTTATTAGTTTAGCTATTTTTTAGTTTATTTATTTTTACTTGTCACAAACTGAGAGGAACTGTGTACCTGAAAATGAAAGCGTAACCAGCCTATTTCAGTTCGTTATAGCACAGCAGAACACAACAGGACTAAGAGTTGGTTCTAATCTAATCTAATAAAGTTAATAAAGCTAGTAGTACTGAAAGTCAAATGATTGTACGCCGTTGGAGTCTAAAATTCTAATGTAGCTCAGTATCTCTTACATTTATCCCAACCAATGCAGTCACCATTCAGTTTAAGTGTTTAAAAGCTAGGCCATTCTGCTTCCTTGGACTCCATATCATGTCAATAAACATCTGAATGTAAAAATAAAAAAACGCTTAAATAGTTTTTTTTCCATACAAAATTTACCTTTTTTTTTCATTTTTTCACTTCATTTTTTCACTTCTACGATGCAGTAAGTGGTTTCTCATTTTCCTGTTTCTGTGTTTAGTTTGTCTCAACATATCAGATGGAAACATTGATATCGACACGACGAACGGCACTATCAGCATGATGGATAGTGACATCGTCGACGAGCGGTCTGGTCCTGTGAGATGCTTGGTGGACGGGTTTCCCTGCCTCTTTCAATGCACATTCAGCAACGTGAGCTGGTTCAATGGATCGTCTGTCTGCTTGAAGGCCGAAGTGACACCACCTCCTATGATTGTGATTAGCATCGAACAATGTAAGTCTCTCAAGCAGACTGCCAACTGTGTGCATACGAAGCACACATTATCTCTGATGAGGTCTGAAAATGTCTGTTTACTCATGATTGCTCCAAAAACAGGGTGATTATACGTATAACTGCATCTTCAGTCTGATTCCTCTCTCTCTTTCTTTATCTCTTCTCAGATAGCATTTGCAGTCTAGACTTATGCAAGAGCGCTTCCATCTTGTCAATGCTAAAATTGCTGGATACTGACAGCTCTGACCAGAAGGACATGATGAAACTTTTCTACATTAGGTCTTCATGTTCACAGCTTTTCAGTACCGACCGTCAAGTCAAACAAGCCTTTATAAGGTGAGACAAGTCAGACTTCCTGCAGGTACTCGTCTGTCTGCTGCTCCGAAGACCAATTTATTTCACTCCCACTGCTTTCTGTAGTACCATTTTTAGCCATGGCTCGAGGGATGGCAATGTTGCTCTGTCAGCCAGTCAACCACTTTGGTCAAGACTGAAATACCCCAAAAGACATTTATTGTTCCCAGAGGATGAATAGAGGATGGAGCTGCGACACTGCAAGCCTCTAGTCCTTTTGTCAGGAATCACACACATTTAGCGGAGTCAGTAGTGGTATCATTTTAAACTTTGTTGTTCGGGATAAATTATTTTCTCAACAGTTAGAAAATGATTGATTGAAGTGATTCATGGCGCAATTCAAACAAGATCTAAAAAATATTTGTCTTTCTGCATTGATTACTCTTCAAGGTCCCATTGGGTCCACCGGAAGGGGCATGACTTAGGCTCTTTATTGGTTTGTGGACTGCCACTTTGGAGCCTTAAATAGGGCATTCAGGCTGTCGCCATCTTGGTGGGTTTTTTGCAACCAGAAGTGACACAAGAGGGTGAAGCTAAGTACAACTGAATGCTGAATAAGACATTTTTACGTGATCAAATCATTAAAATTAACTTTGATGAACCGTCATTTTATATAGTTTTATCATGCTGATGAATGTTCAAGTGTTCATTTATGGTTTTTGGTCAGTCTTCCATCTATATATACAGTCTATGGTTTGTACCATAGAAAACTTTAAGTAAGATAATTGGTGAATGCCACAAATTCTCATAAATCACTTGTATGTGCCACTTACAAACAAATCAGTTAGAGGTTCATTGTCTTGATCATCTATGCAGTGTGGAAAGACAAATGATCCATAACATCATGGGAATGTCCCAGGTTGAGTCTGGAGGCTCCGTCAACTACAAACTGAAGCTGTTGTCACTGAATGTGATCAGCGTCAACGATGCTGACCTGGACTCTGCCGACTCCAGGATCCAGATAGCAGCTCCGCAGGTACACAAGCTGCTGAGTTTAGAAGCAGCGGTAATGATTACGATAACATGATTTGAACATGTTAATGTCTTTGTTACATTAGGCTGGCAGCACTCAGTTAAAACAACCTTGCTGACCAGTGCATTTTCAGTGCAAACCACAGACCGCCCTGCTTAACCCCATCTTTATATATACACTGTTAGCTGCTGCCTCAGAACAGATCATTTATCCCTGACGTTTGGCTGCCTGCTTATACCTTGGACACCATCCCAGAGGAGGAGAGGATTATTGGTGTGGTCAGCTACATGCATCACAGCCAGTTCCAAGTATATCTTTAACCCTTTTTATTCTTGTATCATCCACAGTATAAACAGTATATATACACGTTTTTTGATAACACATTATTTTACAGGTCTACTAATTTCATGGTAATTAAGTGATAATTAGCAAGTAACCTATTTGAAATTTCTTTTGAATCACTACCAATTTACACCAATATGACCTTAAAATTTAGCAAAAAATCCTTTCTTATAAACTAATATAGGGCCCTTAGACTTTAGAAGTAGCTGCTCTTCATTGTAGGTGGAAAACTAATATGAGACCTCATCATTGATCTCACCATTGATTGTAACCTGGTGCTGGAGTTTTTCAAAGAAATTTAAAATAAGTAATTCGCTAATTATTATCTATTTATCAGCAGTAAATAAAGCATACAGTATCAGTTGACTGTATTCTTTTCCTGGAACTGTATTGCTATTGCGAAATAGTGGATTCCAATTATTAAATTATGCTTATAATAAAGCAATTTTTGACAAATTTTGAGGTAAATATTGGAGTAATTTGGCGGTAATTCCAAAGTAATTTCAAATAGGTTACTTGCTAAGTATCCGCTAATTATCAGGAAATTTGCGGACCTGAAAAAATGAAGTGTTACCATTATTTTTTTCATGACTATGCTAAAATTCTGTCTTAGTTTAAACAGGAAGAAATCTCATCGGTGGCTCTCAGGATAGAGGTACTGGACAAACGCCTTCATAATCTGAAGACGCCAATCAAGATGACTTTCAGAACTGTTCCACACACACATATGGACGTAAGTCTGGCTGCATGCCTCCATGTTTTCAACACTGATTTGTTTGATTGTGTTGATCAGGGTCTGGAGCCGATCCCAGCTGACACTAGGTGAAGGCGTGGTACACCCTGGACAGGTCGGCAGGCTATCACAGGGCTGACACTTAGGGACAAACATTCATGCTCACATTCACACCTATGGGCAATTTAGAGTCAACAGTTAACCTGCATGTCTTTGGACTGGGGAGGAAACCGGAGAAAACCCACGCTAACACACGGAGAACATGACAGACTCCACACAGAAAGGCCCCAAGCTGGATTTGAACCTGTGACCCTCTTGTATGAGGCAGCATGTCAACCAAATACAAGGTGCTATATATTTATTTGTGGCTCTCCTCCATCTCTTTAATAAAGAACTACTGTCCTTATATGAGCTGTTCTGAGAACACCACCCTGAAAACTTCTTGGCTTTAAAAGGGACTTCAAATAATTGATTTCACTGGATTTGATCACATTGTTGTTGCTAAGCCGGACTTTAATCTCTTTGACTGATTATGTATTTTTACAGAATGGCTCATGGTTTCAGTGTCACTATTTTGATGAAAAAGGTAGGTTGTGTATCAGTTTTTGTTTACGGAAGGATAAACAGTAAAGCACTGGAATTATAACATATGCTAGTTATTGTTTAATAACCCATTCAAAAATCAGAGAAAACACATCAGTATGTTTCACATTTGTAACACAAAAAATCAACAAAGTTGTGAATCTTTGAAAGTTTCGGCAAGATAAGCAACTCAATAGAATAATCAACAATTACCTTTGTGATAGTCCATCTTTGCCAAATTATGTTTAGCATGTTTATGTGTTAGCATGTTTTAAAATGTGTATATATATATAGAGAGAGATAGATTTTTATTTTTGTTGATCTTGCTGTTCAGACAACCAGCAGAATTATAATGTTCATGTTTCTAGATTGTCTCTGGAAAACAGATGGATGTCGGACCGATGATCACCAAACTGACATTGTTTGCTACTGTGACCATGCAACACCCTTTGCCGTACTACTGGTAAGAAGACATGCTTGATTTGTTCCTGATGATATATTAACTTATTGTAAAACCTGTATTCATTTAGCACCATACAGGAAATACAAAACTACAGTGGTAGTCTTATACCTCATATTGAATCAGTACTGGTATTGAGCTGTGGTGGAGAGAAATCGAGTAAACATGACTAAAAAAGTTATTTTTAGAAATGTTACTGTATCCTGACAGTAGAGCATGAGATAGGCAATCGGAAAAAAAATCATGTGCCTCTGTGTCCTCCGGTGCTCCTAATGGCATCGTTTCACAGACCGGAGGAAAACAACCAATCACAGCTGATCTGGAGTCTGCCATCCAGCTATGACAGCCACGAGTCCGTCACTCGCCAACTCCGACCAAATGCCTCTTTCTCTCTTCAAATGCTGTCAGAAACATCTTGTAGTTACCGTTTAGCTGTAAAATAAGAAAGTTTGGGTCTTGGCAGCCACGCTGACAACAGTTGACCCAAAACCAAGCACCGCCCACTAGTCCGAGCACAGCCAATACGAACGCTCTCTCTCTGAACTGACCTGTGATTGGTCAAAGTCTTCCATCACGGAGGAAGTGCAGAAGTCTAGTTTTCTTTCAGAACACTTGATGTTTTTTTCCCGATGATGCGGATAAATTGTTGCCTACTGAAGCTTTAACCGAGAATGAGAAACCACTGTCTAACTTGTTCCCCCATGTTGGTAAAAATGACCCTGTAAATTGCAAATAGCTTCCACCATTCCGTATTTTCTGCAGATGAGAGACCCCATTTCAGAAATCCACTGGGAAATCCTGTCGTACATCAGTTACATAGGCTGTGGCCTGTCTGCCTTCTTCACTGCGTTGTCCCTTGTGATATTTGTCTTCATTCGGTAGGTATGCATGTATGCTATGCAGCTCAGTGTTATACACAGAGGCAGACACAGGAAACAATATGAACAGATAATGAAATAAGAATCTCACGCATTTTTATGAACAGTTTTGTTTATTTCATACACGGAATTTCTTATTATTGTTTTCCTATGTGGTCTTTTAGGTTATTATTGCTGTTGTTTTAGATCACAATGCTGCAGTTACATATTGAGAAATAGCTCAGCCAAACCCTGTCTGATTATCAAAAAAAACCCTTATCTTTCCTGTGTGTTGTTCTCCTTTTATATCTTCCTCAGAAACAACAGAATGGATTACTCCATCTCTATCCACGTGTCTCTGAGCGGGGCCCTGTTTCTGCTCAATACAACCTTCCTGCTGACCGAGTGGGGGGCCACGATGGAGCCCGACTGGGTGTGTGTGTTTGTCGCAGCTCTCATGCATTACTCGTTGCTCTGCTGTTTCACCTGGATGGCCATCGAGGCGCTTCACCTCTACCTACTGCTGATCAAGGTGTTTAACACCTACTTCAAACACTACCTGGTCAAACTGTCTCTCGCTGGATGGGGTGAGTGCTGCAAGAGCGGGTACTGAATTTCCCCACTGTGAGACTAATAAAGGAATATCTTTCTTTCTTCTTTCTTTCTTTATCTACCACGTGGTGTACCAGTGTCTGATTACATCAGTTTGACTAAGGTGGAACATGTTTCAGTTTTACAGACTAATAAAGGGAACTGTTTATGAGGAAACCCAGTGAGCCTCTGTTACACAGAAAGCTACTGAACCAGAGGTTAGCTCGTGTGAGCATCTCTGCCTCCTCTGTGATGCTTTCTTCATATATATAAACATGGATGCTAATATTAAAAAAAAAAAAAAAAAGTTTGGGATGACTGTTCTCTGCCATCAAACTCAATTGTAGCATCATTAGAAATATTTAGATGTGAGGCCATATTGTGTGTGATTGATATGAAAAGTCCATCAACAGCAGGTTTTCTCGTTAATAGCATCTTCCACCTTAACACATGAATTAACAAGCTGATGCTGTGTGTGTTTGTGTGACCGTCAGGGATCCCTGGTGTAATCGTGGCAGTCTCTTTGGGAGTGAAGGACTTCAAACAGTTTTACGGAGTTACACAAGTAACCATGGCTGATACAAACCAAACTAACGACATGTAAGTCAATAATTGCTTTTGTCAAGACAAATGATATAATCAACTTCAACTAAATGAAAGCCTTTAAAGCCTTTAAAAAAAATGCAGGTTTATCACAAAATGTTTATTTTACTTATGGTTATATGATTTATACATAAGATTATTCTGCATATGACAAACATCACAGATAGGAGACATAATGGACATGATAAATTTCCCTTTTATGACCTGACATACAAAACATATAATTTAGGTTTAATCTTATGTCAGATTTGTATGGAAAAAAGCCTGACAGGACCAGTGTGTAGGATTTAGTGGCACCTAGGGGTGGTGTTTTACATTTCAACCAACTGAATACCCATCCTTTCACCCCTCCTTTTCCAAATGTGTCATTGAGCTTACGGTGGGCTTCAGGTAATGTAAAAATGCTAAAGCCTCTCTCTAGAGCCAGTGTTGGGTTTGTCTGTTCGGTGCTACTGGAGAAACATGGCAATGCAACATGGTGGACTCTGTGAACAGGACCCGCTCCATAGATGTACTGTACAGACCAAAAGTTTGGACACACCTTCTCATTCAAAGAGTTTTCTTTATTTCATGACTATGAAAATTGTAGATTCACACTGAAGGTATCAAAACTATGAATTAACACATGTGGAATTATATATTTAACAAAAAAGTGTGAAACAACTGAAAATATGTCTTATATTGTAGTTTCTTCAAAGTAGCCACCTTTTGCTCTGATTACTGCTTCACACACTCTTGGCAGTCTCTTGATGAGCTTCAAGAGGTCGTCACCTGAAATGGTCTTCCAACAGTCTTGAAGGAGTTCCCAGAGATGCTTAGCACTTGTTGGCCCTTTTGCCTTCACTCTGTGGTCCAGCTCACCACAAACCATCTGGATTGGGTTCAGGTCCGGTGACTGTGGAGGCCAGGTCATCTGGCGCAGCATCCCATCACTCTCCTTTTTGGTCAAATAGCCCTGGCACTGCCTGGAGGTGTGTTTGGGGTCATTGTCCTGTTGAAAAATAAATGATGGTCCAACTCAACGCAAACCGGATGGAACAGCATGCTGCTGCAAGATGCTGTGGTAGCCATGCTGGTTCAGTATGCCTTCAAGTTTGAATAAATCCCCAACAGTGTCACCAGCAAAGCCCCCCCACACCATCACACCTCCTCCTCCATGCTTCACGGTGGGAACCAGGCATGTAGAGTCCATCCGTTCACCTTTTCTGCGTCGCACAAAGACACGGTGGTTGGAACCAAAGATCTCACATTTGGATCATCAGACCAAAGCACAGATTTCCACTGGTCTAATGTCCATTCCTTGTGTTCTTTAGCCCAAACAAGTCTCTTCTGCTTGTTGCCTGTCCTTAGCAGTGGTTTCCTAGCAGCTGTTCTACCATGAAGGCCTGATTCACACAGTCTCCTCTTAACAGTTGTTCTAGAGATGTGTCTGCTGCTAGAACTCTGTGTGGCATTGACCTGGTCTCTAGTCTGAGTTGCTGTTAACCTGCCATTTCTGAGGCCGGTGACTCGGATGAACTTATCCTCCGCAGCAGAGGTGACTCTTGGTCTTCCTTTCCTGGGGCGGTCCTCATGTGAGCCACTTTCTTTGTAGCGCTTGATGGTTTTTGCGACTGCACTTTGGGACACTTTCAAAGTTTTCCCAATTTTTTGGACTGACTGACCTTCATTTTTTAAAGTAATGATGGCCACTTATTTTTCTTTACTTAGCTGCTTTTTTCTTGCCATAATACAAATTCTAACGGTCTATTCAGTAGGACTATCAGCTGTGTATCCACCTGACTTCTGCTCAACACAACTGATGGTCCCAACCCCATTTATAAGGCAAGAAATCCCACTTATTAAACCTGACAGGGCACACCTGTGAAGTGAAGACCATTTCAGGTGACGACCTCTTGAAGCTCATCAAGAGAATGCAGAGTGTGTGAATGAGTAATCAAAGCAAAAGGGGGTTACTTTGAAGAAACTAGAATATAAAGTGTATTTTCAGTTATTTTACACTTTTTTGTTAAGTACATATTTCCACATGTGTAAATTCATAGTTTTGATGCCTTCAGTGTGAATCTACAATGTCAATAGTCATGAAAAGAAAGGAAACTCATTGAATGAGAAGGTGTGTCCAAACTGTCTGTACTGTATAATAAGACCTGGATACGGTGCTGCCACTCATCCTCACTAGCATTTTTTTCTAGTGGCCATTCATGGTATTGCAGCGAAAAATCCCCCTCCAGCCCAAACAGCATTTTTCCCATAGACCACCACTGTAACAGAGACGTCTGTAAAACTGTTGACAGGACATCTTTGACTGCAGATAGGGTTTATTATGACACTTTCTGTAATGATGTTTTAATCCAAGGAGGTTTTATATTTGTAAAACTTTCCTTGAGCTGAGAAAAGCTTTTTAAAGTCTGTGATGTCTCAGTGTGGTCAGGGCTCAGCGTTCTGTCATCATGGCGACAGAAATGTGCTGCTTACCGGCTGCTAACAGCTAAAGTTAACAAGCTCCCGTCTTGCCGACTTCAACATGGGAGGTACAATTTATCGAATTAGTATTGAGAATCATATCATTTCTCTGGTATCGTTATTGACAACTAAATTTTTGGCATCATGATATCCCTATACTGTACTGCATGTCCCTGCATTATCTGTTGTGAAACCATATTGTGACAGTCCAATGGGTTACCTGCCTGCCACAGCTGCTGGATTACAGATGACTCCTTCTTCTACTCCTTGAACCTGGTGTATTTCACCCTGATATTCATCTTCAACTCTGGCATACTGATTGCGGTGGCCTCTAACATCTGCAAGATGAAGCAAGTGTTCAGGAGCAACACGAAGCTTGGAGCAGAGGCTGAGGGGAAGACTCCGAGAGACTCTGAGAGGTTCAGTGAGACCTGCAGGAGTGGCCTCACTGTGATGGGCCTTACCTGCCTGATGGGGACCACCTGGGGCCTGGCCTTCCTGAGCTCGGGATATGTCAACTACCCCATCCTCTACCTCTTCTGCATCCTCAACTCCACACAAGGTCGGCTGTCAGTTCTGAGTAGTTATTTGTCTCTGTGCAAAGGTTTTTAATCTGCCTATTGTATGTTTGTCTTTATCAAATATTCACTTTTATCAGCTTTTAACTAGCTTTAAAATTCATGTATCTCTTTGTCAAGGTTTCTTTATTTTCCTGTGGATCTGTCTGTCCGCCAAGAAGCAGTGGAAGAGAGACATGGAGGACAGACTGACTTCATCTGCTGTGAAGACTTCTGGAGTCAAATTTGATTAGACCCCTTTCCTGCCATTACCCAGACGATAAAGCCCTCAATGTAATCATTGATAGCATATCAAGAAAAACTCCTATGTAATGATCCCAACAGGTCAATGTAAACATTTTAAATTTAAACTTGTCCTCACTTAAACAAGCTTTTTGTTGTTTAGCTTCAAGTGTGATTTAAAGGGGACATACCATCCATCATATTTTGGGTTTCTACTATAACATATTTACATGCTTTAATGTTATAAAAACAAAAAAACACATCATTGTTCTCATGTGTCTGTCTGAATATACCTGTATTCAGCCTCTATCTGAAAAGCCCAGTCTGCTCTGACTGATCAGCTGGCCAACTCCGTTGTATTGGCCAACCGAACCAAACTCTTCGGACTCTGGTCCAGCTCTGTTCTAATGTGTAACTTGGTGACATCACCACGTTACAGAAAAAAAGCGGGATTTCAAGAAAGCCATTTCAGAGTAACTCCCTTTTGGGTGAACTCTGAGCGTTGTAAGTTTACAGACCTTTTACATGAACAAAAAAAAATGATACCACACACTAAAAGAAATGGAAAAAGCACAAAAGCATAATAGGTCCAGTAATATATCAGAATAGACCAGAATGGTCATGTGTTGCTACATTTGAATGGTTTAAAAGCCTTGAAATCATATGCATAAGATGACATATTAAAGCATTCAGAAAAACCCAAGTGTAAATTGCAATATGTGTGCTGCCAACTTTGGAAAATATTATGTGGTTGCAGTCTGAGTTTCGCTTCCCCAGCAGGCTCCAAGTTTCAGACAGTAAATGTTGACGATTATGACTTGGCTAGTTCTTTTTTTCTTGTGTGGCCTTTATAAGGAAAACTGTCACATTTACTTCCTCTTTTCTCTGGGCTCTTTTCTCTAATCTTGATATTGATATCATTTCTTTCTATGAACTAACACTCACATTGTAAATGGTGGAGATTTTATGTTCCTCCTCTCAGTGATAATTCACATAACAATGTGACATTTTACTCTCTCATGAGCAGATCAATGAGATATCTTCATCGAATGAACACAACACGTGGCCGCTTACGTCAAAGAGTTGGGTCAATGAAATACTCTTTAAAACTTGTCTGACACAGTATGAATCACTTCTGGTCCATATGAGCTGTCAGCCACCACCACGCCGCCACCCCCATGTGATATATGAAGATGTGAAACTCCCTGCTCATCAAGTAGACCTCAAGCAAGCAGAACACTGCTGTGCATGGAGCTGTCACATCATATGTGTGTTTGAGGAACAGATGCGATGTGGATTACTGTTTTTCTTGTCACACTCGTGTGGTTTTCTTTGACCCAAGCTGGTGGTGAGTTTTTCCTATCTTTATTGTGTTTTTACATGACTGGGTGCTTATGAGGTGAAATTAACTGTTAAGTTAAATATTAAGGTCGTGGATTTTCAAACCAAGAGAAAAATAAAGTCACTCAAGGCCCTCTGCTACCCGGCGTTAGGGACTCTTACCCAACCACTTGTGCAACACTAAAACCCGCAGTTTCCCTGAGTAAGTGGTGATCAAAATCAGCCCACATGTCACAGTTTTATTTTATTCAGCTGTCAGTCGTATATCCATATACTGTACCGTCTTTTATTCTTTCATTTTGTCTCTCTGTCGCTCTGACAGACTACTGTGAATATGTCTTCACCGAGTGTCAAAAAGATGTCGCCTGGACCAGGTAACTCATACGTTGTGATAAATCTTTCATCTTGTACATTAATGAATAAGTGTGGTTGTTTACAGCTGTCTAAGGAATGCTGAGATAACTCAGACCTGGCATTAACATGCGTCCTGAGAGACCCAATCACAAGTGGACAGCCCTAAGTACGTCTGTTCACACCTGGCATTAGAACACATGTCCAGGGACCACTTGTGATCTGATCTCACTTCCCTGGTCTACATGCTAGTAACCACACTCTGTTAAAAGGGTTTTTAACGGGGAAAAAAGACTTTTTCCTTATTCGGTGTGAGGGTCGTTCTTCTTCTAAAGGACAGAGTGTGTCGTATCCTGTACAGATTGAAAAGCCCCCTGAGGCAAAATTGTGATTTCGGGCTGTACAAAATAAATAAATTGAAAAAGGAGAGCAAGTGAGCAGGTGGGTGTCAGCTCTGTGCAAAGCACCGGAACAAAAAGGGGGATGCCACATCCCGACGCTTTCTTTCAGGAGTGGCTCACTGTACATTATCCCACTTATTGCAGGGATACTTAATCAATAATTTGACCAAAAAATGGTCTGTCAGAGCCCGAAATCAGAACTGCTCCCATAGCAATGGTCTGTTATAGTAACAGTCTGCTAAAAATTAATAACAGACCGTAGAACCCCATGATTGACTAATCAGAATTGAGTATTCAAAAAAATACAGCTGTACCGACAGGATACAGTAGTATACAGAAGCCCTTTCCAGTCTGCCAGTCTATTCACATGAGTGAGACGCCAGTTGAGTAGGCAGTCCTTAATGAGACCTCATTCACTACTCTGCTAAAACAACATGTCTCAGTGTGTCCTCAATACATCTGGAGTGTTCACATGTGTACTTAGAGCTATCCAATCATCCAGGGTGCATGTTAATGCCAGGTCTGAACAGGACCACCGTGAGACCTTGAAACAAAATAAGCACATACACAACAACGGTTAGTTATTAGAGCTCACCATAGTGTTGTTGACTGCCAGCTTTTTAGGAACTAAATGACTGTGCAAGTGTCTGTTTATGCCAGTGTTTTGAAATTACTTCATCAGATATTTCTCAACCATGAATGACTGTGAACCAATGCTGTGATACTTGAGATCGGTTCTGGTCAGTCTCTAGGCCACTTTTTGAAAGCCTCAGTCTCAATGAGGAATCAGGATTGTATTTCAAGACCAGTCACTAAATTGTATGTACATTTAATTTCTTTGCCAACACCATTACTGTGATTGCTCAGAGAAAACAAAGGAAAACTCCCACACATGAAATCACCTCAGTGATGCTTCTTCATTTCTTTATCAAGACATTACTCATGGCACACTCATATACACACACATACTGTATACAGTTTACTGTATATGGCAATAAAATAGGTGAATGGAGAGGAATCATTTTTATTTTTATGGGAATGTGGATCTTTCAAATCAATGTGGGGAACACCATGTCTTGTCATGACTTGATCTTGGTTTAGGTGGTTTTCCACAACACTGCTGTGTACAATAATCGTTAACATAAAGTCAAAGGTTGTCACTCAGCAGTGCTACTGCATATAACCTTAAAACAAATTAGCTGTGTCGTTTGTTTACCTAAAATTAATACTAAAGTTGATGTGACTGTTTGGATTGTTGACATGCTGAAATATGTGACATATGTATTGGTAGGTGTTACGAGGACAGAATTGGAAGCTGTAGACTAAAAGGCCGTTCAATGCTAAATTTCTTTCATCGGAGGGTGAGCACGTCTCAAGAGGTGAGGTCATATTTTTTGGTAACCGGCTCCCAGCTTGTGTCTCATTTGGTTTTCAAACAACCTGAAGTTTTGTATGAAATGCACTAAAAAATAGTTTTAGTTGTCTTCCTCACACATACACAGCTGGCATCTGAATTTTCATTTTACTTTTTGGTTTTTAGGCCGAAGCGAGTCCCACTTATGAACACAGCGTTCACATCCCAGCCTCAGCTCTCCAGAGAAGCAGCGGCTCTGTGTCTGAGGGGGATGTACTGCTGGTGGCCACTGTGATCAACAGCACTTTCTTCAAGGTCAGTAGCTCCGAGGGCGCAAACCTTGAGCCACAGGCGACCTCTTTAAGTGAGACATTTTTGAGCTGTGGGATATCAGGAGGAATGATAAAGAGGAGAACAATACAAATTGTGTATAGTACGCACCACCCTAGGCCCTCCTTGGTCCGTTTTCATTTTGAATGCCTGTCAGCGCAAACAAACTTCAACAGATTCTGAACGAAAAAAAGCAGTCTGGTCGCCCTAAAAATTACACTACCATACAACAAAGCTGCATTGTGAATTACCTTCCCAGGAAAACATGTTTTGTCACATATTGCGTTTGTTTTTTACATATCATAAGTCACATTTACATGCGCCAAATTGCTCCAGTCTGATCTGAACCTTGGTTGATCGGAAATTCCAAATCCAGTGTTTACATGAAATGATCTGATCATGAAGTGCGTATACACCGAGCATTTAATCAGAAAAAAAATCCTTTGGGCATGCGCAGTTGTCTAATTTTCCAGAAATAGTGCAAGAAGAAGAAGCTGTACTTCCGCCTGTGTTGTAAACAAACGCCGCGTTGTCTGTCACGCGTCACTCTGACTTAGCACACTTACGCAGTGGTTATAATTTTAACCCAACCAGGAAGACATGATCCGAATGGATGTGTACATGGACGCCGATCGGAACAACGATCGGCATAAACCACCTCTCTCATTCGGAATCAATGTCTTTCTGATTGGGCCCTATTGGATCAGAATTTTCCGTTTGACATGTTTACATGAAGCATTTTTACTCTGATTGGGCCTTTATTCTGATTATTTGTGTCCATGTAAACGTAGCAATACATATGTTTGAAATGATAGTCGGCTGAAGTCCACGTAGCAAGGAGGTCGGGGTGGTGGATGGGTCACACCAGACTTTCACCTGGGAGACTGCTGTTCATGTTTCGTTGCAGTCATTTTAAGCTAAATGTTTTTTTTTTTACTAAACCAAGTAGTTTTGTTGCCTAAACCCAATGGTGTAATTTTGTTGCTTTCTTGTTTTGTGCGACTGTAATCCAGGAAAAAATATGTTTCCCTGGAAATGTAATTGACAATGCAGTTTCGTTTTTTGTAGTAGACAGGCTTGAAAAAATACAGCAAAACAGTTTATAAAATGTACAAACTTTATAAAAGCATCTTGTATCCATTTGTGGGCTCATGGAAATTCAAACACTACTATTTTCACAAAACTATTGCCAAAAAAATATTTCCCCTGAACACATTTGTTGTAAATGCATGTGCACCCAAAACAAACTCCAGCACTGGAGGATAATCTGAAAATGCTTTGCTTAGCAATAATTAGATATTGTAATGTGTTTGCAATGATATGCTTTCATTTTTGGGGTGCTCCATTTGTCATTCATTAGAGGCATTTTTCCTGGACCACAGAGAGCCTAGGGAAATTATATAGAGTTAATTTTGTTTTGTGGCAAACTATTCCTTTAAAACTTAAGTTAGTAACTTTGAGCAAATATGATAAAATAAAGTTGTTACTATATGCTGACAGCTGTGTAAGAGACAAGAGGGAAAAAAAGTCAGGTTCATCTTAAGTGCTCCTTAATGGTATTGATGAAAACAACCAATCAGAGCTGAGGAGTCTCTAAGGCTAAGCTGTCAATCATGACATGTGAATTTCCCCACTGTGGGACCAATAAAGGAATATCTTATCTTATCTTATCTTATGACTCGCAAAACACGCAAACTCTAACTAACTGTCAAAATAGGCAGCGCTGACCAAATATGAATCAGTAATCTGATACTGTAATGACTATTTCTCACCTCAAATGTTTTCACGACATATTTTAGTGTGTTGCTGCACTGTTAGTTGTAATATGAGAAAGTTTGCTCCAACCAGTGGGCGGTGTTTGCTTTTAGCTGGACTGTTTTCAAAGTGGTTTCATATTTGATCAGCACTGCCTAGTTTGACTGGAGTTCACAGATAATTGACAGCTGTTAGAGACAGCTCGTCTCTGATTGGTTTCCTTTGGGCTGTGAAACACCATTAAGAGCACTCGGAGGAGGCAGAGGAACCTGATTTTTTTTTTTTTTTTTTTTTTACAGATTATGTCTTATGTACTACTGTAGTAGTGACAGACAAAAAAAATAATTAATCATATTTACGAAACGTTACTAACTACAGCTTTCACTTATACAAGGTACCACTTTCCCTTCCCACTAATTTGCACTGATTTCCATGATCTCTGTACACTCAGTCAGTCATTGTGTACTATGAAAATGGAGGACAAGTTGATTGAGGAAGCTGATTTCCCTGTAATTAACCACAGCCAGTACTATGTAACACAGTGTGTCTCTTCTTCCACCTCTATCTGTCATTGCAGCTGACTCCCCCACGTACACCAGGACGTGGGAGAATGCTCATACCAGACCAGTCTGTCCACATGAAAGGCACTGTCCTGGGGGGGTTAGTCCTGGCCGTGAGGGCAGGAAACCATCCTGTCACAAACCTCTCACAACCCGTCAAATTAATCTTCAAACACGACAAACAGGTAGAATAACAAAACCAGCTGTGAAGGCAATACAGTTGGAGAATGTACCAATCTGTTTTCCTCTGATTTTGAGCACACGTTTCAATTTTTCAGATGGGAAATGGAGCATGTGTGTTTTGGCAGGAGTCAAAGTTTGATGACGGAACAGGTAGGCTACACATGCCAGCCTAAAGTCTTTGCTTTGTTCATGAATAAAAACAATAACTCAAATTTATGCATTATACGTGTGTGTTTTAGGTCACTGGAGCACAGACGGATGTGGTACCACTTACACTGGAGCTGAATTTATTTGTAGCTGCAACCACTTGAGCTTTTTTGCTGTGCTTGTGGTAAGTTTATCACTCTCTCTCATCAGCCACAAATACACAATGTGATTTCCCTTTAGCGGATGTTTTCAAAAAGTATAAAGAACAGTGTGTTTAAATGTTATAATGTGAGCCACAAATGTTAGCAAACTGTCAGTTCAGCCTGAGTTACTTCACAGATTTCCTCTTGGTAGGTTTGTCAAATTTCCATCCAAATACAGCACAATTTTTTTTACAAAATTTCCAGAAAATCAGCAAAAGAGATTAAGCCCTGCTACCCCTGCAAGGTCTAAAAACAGTTGATTTGTTGCAATATGTAAACCATTTTTTTTTTAATCACAGCACTTCCCTCCAGTTTTTTTATGTGCATATTGAAAATAGGCAATAAAAATAAAAATAAAATAAAATAGAAAAATAAAAACAGGTAGATGGAAACAGACTTTATAGAGGCATAGAGTTGTAGAGTAACTTTGGTGATTTTCAACCTGGACCCTATTTTCTAATATTTTTGTATCTAACTGACTAATAGGGACAACAATTCCTGAAACTGGTCCAGTATTGAAGACCGCTGTAGACGGCAGCTGCTCACAGGCTTCAACTACTGATCAGACTTCTGAACTTAAATTTTAATTTGACTTTTATTGTGTCTGTTTCTGTTGCAGAACCCTGTACTATCAGTGGATAAAAGTAATGCTGTGAACCTCAGCTATATCACCTACATTGGGTCAGCGCTCTCCGTCTTCTTCACAATCATCAGCTTCATCATCTATATATATCTACAGTGAGTTTTTCATTTACTTTAAAATTAGCATATTCATAAGTCTAGAGTGAATTATATTAAAATTTCATTACTGTAATCTGTAATGACAGCTTTAGTTCTTTCTGTCAAGGAACTGACAGTCAGTCAGTGTGTTATTACTGGAAGTGTGGCAGTTTTGCTGTTGCGGTGGCATATATTGGTGTTACAGGTTGCAGATATGCATCATGAGACATTCTGGGTCAAACATGCTCTGTAGTTGAGTTGACATCAAGACAGGATGTAGGTTCAACCAACAAGTCAACCACTATGTTAAAGTTCTGACAAATTATCATGATTAAAAGTCAAACACCACCTCACCAGTGGTTTCTGATGTGATGCTCAAGTTTCAGAGCTCTTAAGATTAAAAATATTAATATCCAATCACTTCAGGCCCACTCAAAAGGCTCAGACACACCAAACTGTCATTAAAGAGCTAATGGCGATGAAGGTTGTCTGTTGCATCGCCTCACGTTGCCTGTGTCTTGCAAGTTGTTCTCAGACACACCGGAAAGACTGCAGACGGCCAACTACCACCTACTGTACGTTCTGTGCTAACATGAGATGTGATAACTCTCTACACCAGCAGGTGGTGTGTAGCAGCAGTCTGTATTTGTCATTCAAAAAGGGAAACTGGGAGACCACTCTTCCTCACCACTTAGCTTCACTCCAGACGGCCATGTTGTTGTGAAAATAGCCCTGCATTGGAATGATCAGATGAGATGAAGATGAAAAATGAGAGGAGCCTTCTGTGTGTGTCTTTTTGACTGTACTCGTTCACTTGTTTTCCTGACTTGCGTGTCTCTTCTCATGCTCTGATTTTCTGTCTTTGTGCTTTGATTCGTTTAAGATAAAGCTAATCAGATTGATTTCTCTCACTGATAAGCTCCGCCGGCAATTCAAAAATCCTCTGACACAGTCAAACTAGTGCCAACGCAAAAACTCAGGCGAAAAGATGCTCACCAAAGGCCCAACATTGGTGGTTTCATTGCCTTTATTAAGGTGTCACTATGCTTTAGTCAGAGTGCTTGTTGGATGGTTGAACAGCAATAAACAACACCTTTCTCACATAAAAACTACTTCAACTCTTCCTCTAACTTTCCAAAACTGACAATCTGATAATTACTCCTCTGTTTCACAATATCTTTATTCATTGTGAACACAACTACTTCTGTCACTTTTTGTCTGAACAAAAATCTGACTGCAACACTGTGACTGTCCCCAACAAAGACTAGAGTGTCTGCATCTCCACATGTCACACAAACTAGTTTATTTTGAAAATACTACTATATATACTGTAGTAATATGGTAAAAATGCAGAATTAGGACATAGTCTAAAGTCAGTGTGGCCCAGAAGCGAATCAGCCTGCACAAAGTGAACAAGAATGTGTTAAATCAGTAGCTAAAGTTACATCAGAACTGTTTGGGTGAGATAAGTGGGAGCCCACTGGGCTAATGGAACTACTGTACCTGTAGAAATCAGGTCAGAAATATTGCATCTGCTAAACAGGCAATACAAAAATGAGCATAAGATATAAGATAAGATAAGATAAGATATTCCTTTATTGATCCCACAGTGGAGAAATTCACACGCTACAGCAACAAGGTGGATAGTGCAATAAACGAAAAGAAGAAAAGAAAAAGAAGTATAGATTTTAAAAACAGTATTAATACAAATAAAATAAAATGATATATACATGATAGAAAGTAAAGCCACAATATGTCCAGCATATCAATAAATAATTGTCCAGTTACTATAATTTGTGCAGATGATGTAATTGCACATATGTGTTTGTTATTGCACTTGTGTCCGGTGAGTTTGTTGTGAATGTGTATGTGGTTTACTGGGAGCAGTGCTGGTTGTGGAGTCTAACAGCTGCAGGCAGGAAGGACCTTCTGTAACGCTCCTTCGTACACTTAGGGTGTAGCAGCCTGTCACTGAAGGAGCTCTCCAGAGCTCTGATGGTGTCTCTCATGGGGTGGGAGTCCTTCTCCATCATGGACGACAGCTTAGCCGTCATCCTCCTCTCTCCCACCACCTGCACTGAGTCCAGAGAGCATCCCAGGACAGAGCTGGCCCTTTTGATAATCTTATCCAGCCTCTTCCTGTCTGCAGCTGTGATGCTGCTGCCCCAGCAAACCACTCCATAAAATATGGCTGATGCCACCACGGTGTCATAAAATGTTTTCAGGAGTGTCCCCTGCACTCCAAAAGACCTCAGTCTCCTGAGCAGATACAGTCTGCTCTGGCCTTTTTTATGGAGTGCAGAGAAATTTGTTGTCCACTCCAGTTTATTGTTCAGGTGAACACCCAGGTATTTATAAGATGTCACCATCTCAATGTCTGATCCCTGGATGTTCACCGGTGTTGGAGGGGGATGAGTTTGCCTGCGGAAATCCACCACCAGCTCTTTAGTTTTCCCCACGTTGATCTGGAGGTGGTTCCGCAGGCACCAGCCCACGAAGTCCTGGGAGAGTTCTGTGTACTCCCCATCGTCCCCATCAGTGATGAGGCCGACGATAGCAGAGTTGTCAGAGAACTTCTGCAGGTGACAGGTTGCTGAGTTGTAGGAGAAGTCTGCAGTGTAGAGCGTGAAGAGGAATGGAGCCAGAACCGTTCCCTGCGGGGCCCCCACACTGCAGACCACTGTGTCTGAAGTGAAGTCCCGTGTCCTCACATACTGTGGGCGGTTTGTGAGGTAGTCCAGTATCCAGGATGTTAGATGATTATCTACCCAGATGATTATCTACTATTTCCCTTTCAGACGGCGGCGTCCAGAGAAGGCTGTTGGTGTGCATTTGCAACTAACAGGAGCGCTGCTCTGCCTCCACCTCAGCTTCCTGCTGTGCAGCTTCTGGGTGTGGCAGCTGAATGAGGATGAGGAGGGCTGGGTTTGCCGGGGTCTGGGTCTCTTTTTACATTGGTCCCTGTTGGCCACCTTCAGCTGGACGGCTCTGGAGGGATTCCACCTCTACCTTCTCCTAGTCCGAGTCTTCAACATCTACGTCAGGAGATACCTGCTCAAACTCAGCCTGGTGGGATGGGGTGAGTGGAGTCTAGTTGAGACGGTATTTCTCTCAGATGCTTAAGGAGTAGGAATACTCTCTTCCAACATACTGTTTAATCAAATTATTCTGTGTAAACAGCTGAAATGGAATAGGACTATTATGACAGATTGTTTTCAATTACAAAAAAGCGTTTAATATTTTTTTCAAATGTTAGAATATGAGTTGTGTAAACACTGTTTAGTCAGTGTACATAGTCCCATACTCATATTTTCACAGTGCAATATGCACATTTTAATTTTAGAGCAAATTCAACAAGTTACACATACCCGTTGGAGGGTTTTTTTTTTCAAGGTTTTAGGGCCCAGAATTTGTATCTCATGTTGTAGCACACAAGATGTCATGATGAAGTCAGGATTACTATCTGGGCAAAGCAGACACCAGAGCCCCCCACTTAAAAGGCCCTACATCCATTGTGAGTCACTTTTTTATCGTTTATTATTTAATTTACTGAAACATTAAGGGCTTTAAACCTGCACCAATATATCTTTTGGCCACTTGGAGGCAGCTGAAACAAGCTGTGAAAATGACATGTCTACCGCTTAAGTAACTGCTAGCAAACAATTGCTAATATACTGTACACATTCCAGCAGATTCAGAAGAATATTAACATTAGCAACATACATAATCATATTTCTGTCCACCTGATTAATGTGAATCCAATATTCACTGTCCTTTTAGCTCTGTTTTTGGTCTCTGCTCACTCCAAACGTTGTTAGTTATTAGACCTACTTATCATAACATCAAATAACAAATTAAAACCAAACTGACCAGAAAAATGGACATGCTTTAGCACAGCTATTCTCAACCACTGGGACGAGGACCACTGGTAGGCATGCTAGCTTGTCAAGAAGAGTGCTAAACAACGCTCTAATATTATGCCAGATTTTGGCAAGGACATTTGGCGTGGCCATTTTCAAAAGGGTTCTTGAAAATGGGTTCTATGGGTGCCCACAGGTTTCCCCTTTAACAGAAAATGGAGTGTTTTTTGAAACAAAAAAAGTGATGTTGGAGACAACTCTGCAGCAGTAAAAGCTCAAAGCGTTTCAAGGAAATATGACCTTGAATACTTTGGACTCATTATGGCAGGCTGTGATGGGTGAGGGTATGCTGAATATTTATGTGGGTCATTACAGATGACATAATACATATTTATAGCCCAGTTTCTCATTTATTTGGGAAGTGGTCCTTCAAATTGCTTTAACAATCAGAAGTGGGCCTCAAGTTTTAAAAGGTTAAGAACCCCTGCTTTACCATGATAAGTACTAGCTAAAACAACAGAAACCATCCATCGTCAACCGCTTTTCCCTTTAGGGGTCGCGGGGGTGCTGGAGCCGATCCCAGCTGGCATTGGGCGAAGGCGGGGTACACCCTGGACAGGTCGCCAGTCCATCGTAGGGCACATAGAGACAGACAACATATAGACAGACAACCATTCACACTCATATCCACATCTACGGGTAATTTAGAGTCATCAATTAACCTAACCTCCATACATACAACATAACCTTTGGACTGTGGGAGGAAGCTGGAGTACCCGAAGAAAACCCACGCTTACACGGGGAGAACATGCAAACTCCACACAGAAGAGTCCCAAGCCGGAATCGAACCAGTGACCCTCTTGCTGTGAGGCAACAGTGCTAACCACTGCACCACCGTGCAGCCCACAACAGAAACCATCATTTGGAAAAATGTGTTTAACATATACTTTTACCTTTTAGTTTGGCCCATGTCCCACATCCACTAACCTTTAAAGGGGCAGGGTTTATGATCTGTACTACAACCAGCCACCAGGGGACAATCAAGATGTTTTGGCTTCACATTTGGGAAGCTGTCAAGTTGTCATCTTTTTATACAGGATACGCAGTAGTTGCTAACTTTGTTTAAAAAAAAAAGTATTGATATTAGCTGTTTTAAGGCAGCTAATATAAACTACTGTGTCCATGTTCATGAAAGTCCATCACACAGAGGAATAAACTTAATTAAGCTGTGGTTACACACTCAATAGTTAGTAGTCAGGTCAATTCATTGTAGGTTTTGGTCTTTTGGTCTTGGCCTCCGACAGTCCAAAGACATGCAGGTTAAATGATGACTCTAAATTGCCTGTAGATGCCTGTAGGTGTGAATGTGAGTGTGAACATTGTCTGTCTCTATGTCCAGGGTGTACCCCGCCTTCGCCCAATGCCAGCTGGGATCAGCTCCAACCCCCCCCCCCCCCCCCCAACCCTAACCCTAACCCCCCCCCCCCCCCCGCAAACCCTAAGGCGATGAATGAATGTTATTTTGGTCTTTTGAATGTAATAAAATAATATTTGAAAAAAAACAAGAACATGAATATTATGTCTGTGATCATGCAGGCGCATTAAACCGTAGTCAGAGCTTGTTGAACTAACTTCTAACTTCTGTATCTGTTTTATTATTATCTGTATTTATGCAGGTCTTCCAACACTGATTGCAGTGGTTTGTGGGATTTCAGGTGTTTATGGCAAATACAGTCTGGAACTGAGGGATGCCAACAATCACAATTCAACAGCACAGATGTAAGAAACCAAGATTCATTGTTATGATTTTAAATATTCCACCACACAGGAGGTTTGAATCCTTAACAAGTATAGACTATAATGTCATTGATTTCTTTATTTGAAATTCACAGTTAATTTGATCTAAAAAAGAAAAAAAAAAAGATCTTAAATTATTGGTATTTTTAATAACCTGCAGATGTTGGATCAGCAGCCAGTTCCCACAGAGGCTTATCGTCAGCTATGCCACCACCGTGGCCTTCCCAAGCTTGGTGATACTGTGTAATTCCTGCATGCTGGGTCTGGTGGTGTTTAAGCTCTGGGGGCTCAGGGCAGGTGGTGGAGGCTTAGAAAGCAGCGCTAGCTGGAAGAAGATGAACAGAGAGAAATGGATGAAGTTATGGAAGGACTGTGCTACAGTGCTGGGCCTCAGCTGTGTGCTGGGCTTACCTTGGGGGTTAACAAGCACCACCTATATCTCCCTCCCTGGGATCTACATATTCACCATACTAAACTCATTCCAGGGTCAGTATGTGCATGATCCTCATATACATTACCCACAGTGCTTGTATGATTTGCTGGAAGAATTTACAACCTTTTTTTTTTCTTTCTTCCTCCTGTAGGAGTATTTATGTTCCTGTGGTGTGTGGCTTTGACCTGCAAGTCTCGATCTGACAATAACTACTCCAGAGACCCTTCCACTCAGAAAGTGATGACTACCAGTTTCAATAACTGATGTTCACAGCTACAATATACTATCCATTGCCTATATTAGGTGATACTGGCCATTGTACTCCAGTCATATCCAGTTAAATGATAACTAACATCAGCTAATGTCTTGCAACTTCTTTTCATTAAACATGCATAGTAACCCCTTCTAATTATTTATTGTTGCTACAATTATGATTGTTATAGTTACAGTACTATCAGATATGGACAGAAAAAATATTATCTTTGATGACTCACTAAATAAAAACAAATTAACTGTCTTTTCTACAACAAAAGTCATTATCAGTTGGGTTAAAGCAGTGCCTACACAATAAAAACTGACCAGTGTTGTCTAGAGATGTTGCTCCTAATTTGTTTTCAAGCAGAACACATATTCATTACGTTTGACAAACACCTTCACAGAAACTGTGCTGTGGCCCTGAAGTCTAAAAACACAACATTTCACCAACAAAAAGGACATAGTATGGATGGAAACAGGCTCATCTTTGTCTAGTATGACAGTGCGTAGTGTCTTGTTGGACTTCCTGGCTCTTTGTTTCCTGAGTTGTTAGCATTGCTATGGTCAATGCATAGACTATATAGTAAGTGGACATAGTTGTGGACTACAGTTTTGCATCCTGGAATTTGACATTTTGGCTGTCGCCATCTTGGTATTTGACTGTCTCTATCTTGGCTATTTGCAAACACAAGTGCCAGGAGAGGGTGGAGCTAAGCACAAGCGAATACTGATAAGACACTTTTTGGCAAATTAAAAAAAGTTGACTTTCATGAACTGAAAACACACTGTGGAAGGGTTTAAGTTGTAAGATGAAAACACAGATAACTCCCAGACTGGACAACACCATGGTAGCAACCTGTCAATCACAAGGTAGCCATGCCCTAAAGCATACCCTGCTTTATTGTCTATTTGACGCTAAATGGGACCATAATTTACTAACTTAATATCATGCTTTATTGAAGAAGACTTGAAACTAGAGATTGCAACCATAAACCCATGTTTACAGTGTTTGCTGGGATAATAAATTAAGTGTAGTAGAAGTAAGCTCATTTTCTAATAGACTTTTTTTATACCCTCTGCAAAGCACTCCCACATTGGCTTCACTTTCCAGACCCCAGAGTTGTCCACTGGGTGTTGTGCAAATTCCTTTTGTAAAAGTTCACCAAAGCTGTTATCAGTTTTCTTTGAGTCTCCAACAAAAAATGTCGATGGTCATTCTGGTTTTGGGCTGTCCCCTTTGGCCCTTTGGTCCTTGCCCACTAATCCATCTATGTTAAAGGTCTACATGTAAAAGTGACAGCGTGGCTCCTTCTGTCAGTTTGAACTGTTTTCCCTTTGACCAGTGCTTTGTTACACAGTCCTGCAAGTGACCCTGCTTTTGTTCATTTGCGCTGTGAAAATCATTGTGTTGTCTGTTTTGTTCATTTGTTTTGTGTCATGTCAGTGTTTGTCTGGGTGTATGCTTTTGTCTTTTTGTTATTTGATTTGTTCAGATGTGTGGTTTGTTGTAACAGCTGTATTGTGAATGTTGCTTTGTACTACAGGGTAAGAGTTAAACCTGTCTGGCTGCACTTATACTAGAACCCCGTCTAAAACCATCAGTGTCAAGAGATACCTCCGAGAATTTTTTTTGTGTGTGTGTTTTTTTAATCTACTGTATGTTATATTTATCACACTTACTAATTCTGTCAGCTGATATTTTCTTAAAGAAAAATAAAATATATATATATATATATATATATATATATATATATATATATATATATATATATATATATATATATTGTACATATATATATATATATATGTACATATATATATATATATATATATATGTATGAATGTGCACTTTACACACGTGCACACAACACACACACACACACATATATATATATATATATATATATAAATATATAAATATTAAAAATATTTCATGGTATGTTACGTTATTGTTGAACGACGGGGCGAGCTTTGATCTTTTTGGCCGCTCCGAGCACCCGTACCGTAACATTTCAAATAGAGGAGCAGCTAAATTCAGGCGGAGGTTGGCCTGACTGGTTTTCGCTTGGCCGTAGTGAAAATAAAGGCGGAGCACTCCAATTTCTCTCCCCCTTCCTTTCTGCCAGACAAACGAGACAGCAAACTCAGACCGAGGGACAACATGGATCCGAACACGACAATTCTGCGGGTGAAGAGAAAAAGGGGGACCGACCCCGCAGATGCCTTGTTGTTGGCGTGCAAACGTATCCGGCCGGAGACGTCCCAGACCTCCGGCGAAACGGTACCGGAGCCAAATGAAGCCGAGGTGGAAAACTCAGTCTTCAAACTCGTGGCGACCGTAGCGACACAGGTGAGAGGCCCGCTGGTACAGCCATGGTGTTAGCTAGCCTAGCGCTGCTGGCTAACGTCAACGCGGCGGGCGGTGGAAACAGCAGATAAACGTCAGTTATCACGTCGGAACAAGCCTACCGATTTAGTACATTTGTGTGGCTGATAGCAAGCTTTCTTTAACTTGCTAACGGTACTTGAAATGGTAGTAGGTTGTGTGGTAAAACAACGCGCCGTCTGTGCTAGTTGTTGTTAGCATCATACTCAGCCTACATTAGCTTAAAATTGTATTAGCCCGTGCAGTTAGCTCATTTTGTTGGTGTTGAACGTAGTTGGGATGTGTTTGCAGGCCTCGAAATTTATACGAATTCCTCCAAAATTGAAGCTTTAACATTAAAATGTATTTGGATACACATAAATTTTATCCATCGTGCAAGCTAATTAGCTAGCTTAGCTGGTAAAGTTATTGTGGTATACTTTTAACGCTACGAGGTTTACAGTTTGTCGGTCTAGTGTTATTACAGTGATTACTTTTTGCCTTTTATTGTAAATGGTCCTTATGTTTGTTAAAAGGTTAATGTGTTTCTGCTCACTGAGATTTTGAGTGTGTTTTCAGTGTAGTGATGATTTGAAAGTAGAGTTTGGCTTGAGAGGTATTTTTCTTATGGATTATTTCTGTAAAGTGCGAACTAATATTGACTTTTTATTGACGATATAATTTGAATCTTAATCCAATTGCACAACTCTGTTAACATATGTTTGCTAGCATCTTATCATATCCGTCTCTCTGTCTTTACCATCATTTTTAATACTTTATTGTCTTTCTAAAATTGATTAAGGTATGCCCTGGTGAGTGCCTTTATCAGGCCCCTTTGAGGGTGTTTTTGCACTTCTCCATCACATTTTGTTGTTCATGTAGTATCAACTTGTTCCTTTTTTACATAACTTAACAAATAAAATCTAAATCTAAAAAAAAATATAAATCTTTTAAAGGATTGTGTTGGTGCCTGCTTAATTTCCTTTTGACTCCTATGTAACAGGAAGTAAAGCTAAATGTCTTCAAATTTTCATGTAAGATCCCTGTAAATTCTCAAATTTCTGTCCTCACCAGGATGCTCCTGTTCAGACACAGGTGCGACAGGCTTTGGCTCGGCCTCGCACGGCCCACGCGCTGCGCCCCTCTGCTTCCAGCTCACAGCGGATAATCGGGGACCTACGGAGCACAAAGTGGAGCACCCGGAGGGAGGAACGCTACAGAATACTCTCCAGCCACCGTACAGGGCTTTCAAGCCCAGCTGAGCAGCAGACCTCCCAGACAGAAGCTTCTGAGGGCGTGGAGGAAACCGGGAAAGAGCAAGGCAAATGTTTGAATCTCGGTGCAATCCAGGTGGTTGATCTCCTACATGAGGATGTAGAGGACCAGGACAAATCTTCTGGCAAGGTGAGTTGAGCGTTATTGTAGCTGGTTAGAGATGAGTATTATTAGGCTTTTGTCTGTAATGATGACAATTACCATACTGCTTATGAAAATAAATACTTACAAGTAATCTACTGTATAGCTATTCACAATTTTTGGGGGTAACAACAAATTGATTTTTACCTTTTGAAAAACCACAGTCAACAGGGTAAAATACATGGCAGAGAGAATAAAACAGTCAAAAGCAGGGTACCAAACTTAGTTTTGTTAGTTGCACCAGTGTGCCGAACTTTTTCCATTTGAGAGAGAGAGAGACTACGAACAGATCGTCCGTTTGGCTGTCAGTGGAGCAAAGAATAAATTAGCTGTATAGTTGCCGTGGGGTATTAAATATACAATAGTGTCTCTCACACACAGAGTCAAACTTTTACTGTCCCCACTTGGGAAATCTGGAGCCGTGTTTAGGTTTAGGCTTCTTATGGGGTCCAGAGGGACAGGTGGAGGAGTTACCTGCGCTGGTGATGCTGGGCTGGGCTGTACTGTTCAGGGTCAGGGACAGGTGTAAACAGGCAGCACAGCATTTTTCTTGATGAAAGTTCTCTTCATTTTCAACTCGCATCATGTTTTGTGGTTGTGATGTTGCTTGAGGGGGAGTAGGCTACAGGGCGCGGTGCAGCCAATGAAAATATTTAGTTGCACTCCACACAGATTCTACAGAGATTTTGGTCGCATATGAGACTAATAAGGTCTCACTCTAGAGCCCTGCCTAATAAAATGGGGTATCCTACTGTTTTTAATGGCAGGGTATTGCGATACCTTTCTATTATTGGTATACTCTGCAACATTAATTCAGACTATTTGGAAACATGCACATTGTGAGGCAATGGGCCATACTGAATTTCGTGCAGCAGCTCTCTTCACACTTTCCAAAACTCTGCAAATTTCCACTGAGCTTTAACTATACTATATTTTTCAATCACTTTGCTGAAGGGAGCCCCAAATCTGAGTCTTAAAGTAGACTTATTATGCTCATTTTCAGGGGCATACATGTATTTTGTGTTTCTAGTAGAATATTACATTATTTAATGTTAAACTTTTCCCATACCAGCTGTGCTGTAGCACCTGTTTTCAAGCCCAGTATGATCTGATTGGTCAGCTGGCCCACTGCTGTGATTGGTCATCCCAATCAGACTCTTCAGACTCTGCTCCAGCTCCAAAGGCCTGCCAAACTAGATGCTGGGCAGGTATCATGCAGATGTTACTTGGTGACATCACTGTGTTATTTGGTGACATCACCATGTTACGGAAGAAAAGGCAGGACTTCAAACATTCAGGCAGTTCAGGAGAAGTGTGTCTGTGGGGGAAAGTAACTCCCTTTGGTTTGGACTTTGGGCTTTGTAACTTAGCAGACCTTTTACATGCACAAAAAAACTATAAAACACGCTAAAGGAAGGGGGAAAAAAAAACACAAAATCATAATAGGTCCCCTTTAACCTGTCTGCCATAACACCAAATCCTGGGTAGAGCCCCATATGTAATGAACAACATCTTGCCAAAGGCTTTCAGCAAGATCAATAGTGAATATTGAATAATTTTATTAACTGCTGACATATTTTTGAATAAAAAGAACAGATTTTTGCTTTTGACACAAGTTACACAAATTCTTCCAGTTGTTAAGCTTCTTATTGTATAGTGTATTAACCTGTTAGAGGTTATAATTCATTGTGTTAGTAAACATTGCTGAGGCTTCCCATTCTCTTGCACTGTTTCTAAAGACGCTGTCCTCAGACCCAGAAGTGATCCTGTGTAACAGTACCAAGATGCTGCGGGAGCGCCTCAGCATAACCGGAGAGAGACTGGGGGAAGAGCGCCGGGAGCAGGACGACGATTACGTCTACGACCTTTACTACCAGGAAACGGTCGCACCAGGCTGGATCCAGGACATCCTGTCTGTCAGGGCCTACGCAGACGAGGGAGAACTGGTGTGTGTGGATGGATGGACGGACAGACAGATGAATGAGTGCTGAAATCGGAGTGAGTGAATGAAGAGATGGGTGAAGTAGACAAAGGGGAAAACTTCACACCCGTTATGTGCCAACTGCCTGTGAACTGATGTGTCACATGCAGTTGGTCCTGACTAAATGTCTTAACCTACCTGTACATTTTACCCCTGCTGTCTAGCTTATATTTGCTTCGTTAACTCAAAGCAGTGACATGTTGCTGTTCTGATGTGGCAGATGAGACCAAGTCTATAGAAAGTAGCATTCAAAACTGTGGGTGACTTTTTTTGCATTCTCATTATTTTATTATGTTCTTATATTTTATATATATATTTTTTTTGGCCAAACATTCCCAGCAAGGAACTTTTAAACAAATGACTATTTTAAAGTGATCAGTACGGTGGTACAAATGATTGTCCAAGGGTGTTAATTTGGCTTTATGGCTTAAACCATGAAGCTGGCTTTATCTTTTATTATTATTACAAACAATGTCTATGAGGACAGTAAAACCAGCATTCAGATAATGGTGGGTTGTTGTTTATCCTAGGTGCCTGACCTTGTGGTTCATGAAGAGGAGGTGTACGAAGATGAGGATGATGAAAACGAGGAAGGCAACTGGAGGAATGACTACCCTGATGAGGAGAGTGATGCAGACAGTGACAGAGAGGAGCGCTATGGCGGTACGTAATGTGTACATCAGCTCTTTATTTAACCCAGTATTACTTAAACCCTCATTTCCCTTTCAAAAGAAAATGTAGAGAGACCATAGCTGTTGCTTGTGTCTTGATGAGACCTACTGAAAATACCTGAAGGCAAGTCTGTGAATGTTGTCATTCATCCAGGTCATATTTATTCTGGCAACAACTGAATCGAAGGCAACTGGACTTAGATTTGTCTCTGAAGACGTTTTGCCCCTTATCCAAGTCGCTTCATCAGTTCGAACGCTACAGTCTGACTAGTCCCCACTAGTCTTACGACCTGAAGGGAATGAATGTCTGGCATTTCTTATTTTCCTGCAGTGAGCTTGACAAAAAGGGAATCTTAATTACTTTCATTCAAAACCGTTTTAAAAAAGCCCAAAAATTTTGTCATTTTTAGTAGCATACAATGTCCTGAGATTTTGTTTAAAAGTATTTTTTGGGGTCATTTGCAGTTGTTTGTTTTTCCTTAATTTTAGTATTTTTCTGTTGATCAGTTTCATAAATAATTTTAGTTAGTTTTTGAATATAGAGGCTAAATTTCTGCAATTCCTCAGCAGGCCAAGACTTCCTTTTCCATGCACTGCTCATTGTTTACAGTCAGATTAGCAACTTGAGACTAGAGTTGGAGTTGAGAGACAATGTGTACGACCGGATTGTTTCAAGCTAATTTTGAAACCAATAAAATAAATCATCGTTCAATAGCCAGTGGGCTCATAGATTCCCTTTCAGCCAATGCGTTCCACCTCTTCTGCTCTCGACACAGACTGTTAACCTGCATTCAACCAAAGCCTGCTCAGACGTGATTGGTCAATACTACTCAGACAATAAATGGAAACCAGAATGCCTCTGATGGCAAAATCTTGCCTCATTGCTGTATAGAGATCAGTTGAAGGTAAACAGGACTCCCTGTGTTCTCCTGAAGGCCGGACACACATTACTGACTGAGCTGATGATTGTGATTTGGGCATGACGAGTGATGGGACCAAGTTAGACTGGGTCGGATTCAGTCTGGGTCACCTGGTGTTGACAGTTGGCAGATAAAATCATAGTGTTTGATATGTAAAGACTCTAAGTCTACACATCCAGTTGTTCTCATAAAGTAAAGACACACTGGTAAATAAATAGGTTTGCTTTGTTTTACAAAGTTTACTCAAGTACATGTTCCTCTGTAGGCTATACAGTCATTACCCACACCTTTCCAAACAGGATCTCAACCGTACACAGGCAATGTTTTTCTTCCTTTTTTGGCACTTCAGCACAAACATCACAGCATATAAACAGAGCGAGCTCTTTGTTTGTTTTGGTACAAGAACACATAACAGTTGGCATTCTCGTGGGTTTGTTGCATCGTCTCCCACCAGAGCTCCAGATTTTACCAACCATTCAGTGTGTTGTCTGGTGTATTAATTCACTGGATGGTTGTCCCATGCTTAGCTTGTTATGGTGTCTCCTGTTAACCTTTGCTTGATCTCATGATGTTCAGGATAAATTGACATAATTCTGAGTAATGTTGTCACAATATTATGACTTTGATTCTCTGTTTAAGTATTTTGACACAATACTGAGACGGCAAAAATCTAAAGCATCAGGAAAATTAATGGATGACAGAACATGGAAGTTAAAATTATTTGGTATTAAAAAATGTTAAAATGTAGAATTTAATACAATTAAATGGTGTACAGTAATCTGATGCCCCTACACTTATGTTTATGTGATTTCTGACAGTTAATTTTATTTGAATTTATTTTAAAATAGAACAATACACATCGACACAACCCACAGCTCCTATTTAAAACACTTCTACATAAAGTATCTGTACTAATAAAATGGAGTATTGTACTGTTTTCTTTAACAGCAGGGTTTTGTGATACCTATCATCAGTATATCGTGTACCATTATTTCTGACATTATTTGTAAACATGCACATTGCTTTCCTTTTTCCCCAATATGTGATCCTAATGGAGTATGAACTGTAGACAGGAGTGCTCTGTGAACAGCCTGTCAGACAAGTTTAGACTCACTCTATCCCCTCTGGTTATTCACTGGCCGAATTCTCTCCCGTGTGCGCAGGTTACTGGGAAGAGGAGCACTCGTACAGCCGGAGGAGCTGGGAGCGCTACCAGAGGGAAGTGCTGCATGAGCTGGGCTGCCGTGGTGAAGACGAGAACGAGGATGACGATGATGGAGACAAATACCATTCCGATTGATCCACCCCTTAACCCAAACCTGTCAGTGGATCTTCCCAATGCCCTCTCCTCAAATAACACCATAGACCTCTGTGTAGGTGAGAGTGAAGCAAAAACAACCACTCATAGCGGCACAAAATAGAAACCTGAAAACATGTACTTCAAGAAATCCCATCGTACAGTGTAGCGATTGTGTAGCACGCATCAGATTTGACCCAGGTTAGAAACACTGACTGAGAACATCTTGTTCTCTTGTACTCAGTATGTTTAAAAAACATTTTTTATGTGCGGCTGTATTAAACATGTCAGTGACAAAGCTTGTCAACCACTAATGGTTGAAAAAAAATGTGCAAATATCAGTAAACATCTTTTTAGAGTGCAACCCATCCCCATCTCGGCTACACAGATGAAGGAGTAG
This sequence comes from Pterois miles, assembly GCA_947000775.1. Lineage (NCBI taxonomy): Eukaryota > Metazoa > Chordata > Actinopteri > Perciformes > Scorpaenidae > Pterois > Pterois miles. The sequence continues at coordinate 516,239 of CAMQGK010000038.1, read as the reverse complement.
GTGTTATTTCCAGAAGGATCCAGAGTGTCTTTATTTTTTATTTTACTGTGGTGGAGTGAATTTGTGTGTGGATGTTTGTTCAACGTGGATGTGTGTTTAAAAAAATGTTGCACATTAGTGTGATATGCCTCGTATGCTTTGTGCTGTTAACACTAATGTTAGTGAGACGTCTTGGGCTGCGTGTGGTTGCAACTTAGGGTGCGTTTTGTGCATGGTAGCGTGCGTAGGTATAATTGTGTGTTAGATTCATTTTTTTTGCATAATGTGAAAGTGTGACGCATACGTTTTGTTGTGGGCGTGCAAGTTTGGTTTCCGAAATTTGAAGTTCAGATTGTTTCTCTCGGATGCTTGTTGAATTTGACTGTTTTTGTAAATATGTAGATGTGTATAAAAAGAAAGCTTTCAAAATAAACTTTAAACATCTCAGTGTCAATTTGTCCTGCATGGCTAACACAGTGTTTAGTTGGGAAAACCTCCGCAAAAGTTTGGAGGCTGAACATCAAATCTCATAATTCAGGTTTGCAGTCTGGTGGTGTGTAACTAAAGACGAGGACCTTCATGTTTCAGTAAAGTGAAGTTTGCTCAGCATGCTCATTGCTGGAGGTGTTAATCTGATGAGCGGTTTTGCAGTGTTATTTTTATGAGGTCGGCCAGTGACAGCAGGTGCAGAAGGTCTGGATGTGAGATATCAGTGTAATAAATCAGCCTCAACAAGTCCGAAATTATCAAGGTGATGCATTAAGTATTTTAGGTTTAGGAGTAAAATTGTATCATCTTTTTATCCAGGATTTAGGGAAATCTCAGCTGCCCTAACCTGTTAGGGGTTAGCCGATGAGAGTGTGAGAAGCCAAACATGGTCTTGATTGAAAGCAAGCTGCAGAAACAAGTTGTCTCTCATTTTACGCTTAATTTAAAGGGGATTTATAATGAAAAAACTCACTTTTTCAGTGCTTGTGAACATATATTTGGATATCTGAAGTGCCTACCAACCCACACACTGAAATAAGACATCCCAGTCAATTCTGTGTGGGCCGCCTAGATCAGAAACTTCAGATTTGTCTCCCCTTCTGATGTCATATGTGGGCTCATTAGAACATATCACCCACAGCTTGAGAACTACTGCAGCGTTCCATTTTCCCAGTGGTTGGAGCTGGGAATGACGTCACGCCCGAGTTGACCACGTTCCAGGACAAGAAGTCGGAAAACGTAGTGGGGTTCAGCCAGGTTAGTCGCTGTTGCCGTTACCAGTTGGTAACAACACATTACACTGGTATTTTGCACATACAAACACCGTAGCAGCATATCCACAGATAGAAGTTAAACAGTACTGCGTGTACAACTGATTTAATGAGACACAAAGAAGACTGAAGTGCTAATAAACAGTATTTACACAAACTTTCCAATCAAAAATAGGTGGGATTTCAAAATGAAAGCAGGGTGTCTGGGGGTCCTCCATCTGAAAAATTTTTAATTTCAGACTTTGTTTCCTGCGTTCTGCTGAAGTTTTAAAGAATAAAAGTGGCAAAATAATAAGTATGGTGCTTTAAATTTTACTTTTAATTCTCAGGAAAGAATACAGATTAATTTGCCCCTCTGGCATGAATTAATCATCAGTTTTTATTTGTTCATTAATCTTTTGCCCTTGCTTGAGTTTGTCTTTCTCTTAGTACTCTAATTTCTCTCACTGTCTAACTCACTGAAGATCCTTTGAGACAACGTGATGACGATACCACTGCACTCTGAAACCCGTTATCTGTAATGGCTTGTGCCACGCTATGGTGACTGGTCTTTACACGTTATGATGTGTAGTGAGCGCAGCTCTCCTCTGTCTGTAGACAACATGTCATCCAGGTGGAAACAGTAGGGTTGATGCACTACTATACAGTGCGAGAAACATGTTGAGATAACGAAAAGGGAAAAAAAAGTGAACATTTGTCATAAATCGGGAGAAATGCGGGAGAGGGCAATGAAAAACATCTCCTGAGAAAATGGGGAGGGTTGGCAGCTTCAGGGGGCATTGTCGTTGAAATTTCTGACTGAAAATTAAATAAAATAAATTAATACAAAATAAAAATAAAATCCAGACTTCCCAGTTCAAATGGAGCATAGCATACCTTTGCAATGGTGAACCATATTTTTCTCACAAACCAATCAGAGCAGACGGCTCTTTCGGGAGGTGGGGCGCAAAGAGGCAGGTGCTAAAATGAGTGTTTCAGAGGGTGAATATTAAGACAGGTGGGAAATACTGTGTTTTTTTAACATTAAAGCGTGTAAACATGTTCTAGTAGAAACAATTACGATCCTGAAAATGACCCCTTTAACAAACGGCAATGATTTGGGATGTAACAACTGAGGTTTCATGGTGCTCATGAAAGCTTCACTTCCTTTAATATTCAACAGTTTCCTCCTGATTGTACATGATTTAAAAAGGTTCAACACATTTTCGTGAAGCATACACCTGATCAGACCACTGGGATCAGGAGTGGACCAAACCATCATCTAATTAATGGCACAAAACGAAGCACTGGATGAACTAAGAGGTTCCATTTAATATTTATTTTGACCAGTTAAGTGAATATGATCTTCAGTTCTGTGCACATAAATGTTGTCATACAAATGTCATATGTCAAATGTCAGATTGCATTTTTTTTTCTACAAATGAAGCTAATGCGTAAGTTCATTCAGGAAGACCTTCTACTCTCGCTCATTCATCCTTCCGAGTCCCTTCTCATAGGCCCTCACTCCATCAGCTGATTATAGTGTTCCACTCTGCTCTGCCAATAATAACCTACCACCACCTCCTCTCTAAACCAATCACACAGTGTGCCAAGGTTTTTAAACTGCTCTCCTCTGCGCTGCTTTCAGCTGTCATTTCAGCACGACCGATGCAGCCCTCCTCCACCCCATCGCCTCCAACATTCATCACCTTCAATTACCCCAGCCGGCCGTCGCCTCCACCACCAGCCCCCATCGCTTCAGCCTCCAGTTACTCCAGCCCAAGCATCCATCGCCTCCAGCCTCCATCGCCTCCAGCATCAGCACCCTCCATGCCTCCGGCAGTCATCGCCCCAGTTAGGATCTCTCCAGCCTCAATTCGTTGATGTGCGTGTTTTAAACACGGGACATCTATCGCACGTCCGCGCATCCTGAAGACGGACTCCTCTTTAGTTGCTCTTCCCGAGGTTTCTCCTCCTTCTTTTTCCTGATCAAGGTTTTTGCGGGGAGTTTTTTCCTCATTCATCGCAAGAGTCGCAACGCAAGGACAGAGGGACGTCATCCACGTCCACACCGTAAAGCTTATAGAGATTACTTCCTGATGTTCAAACTGATTCGATTCACCTGACCTCACCAAACCACTTCAATACCACCATCACCAGCGTCTAGACCCGCAGGGGGAATTAAAGAACATTCTGCTATGCCATGATCATTCCCCACTAAGCCACGGCGGGTCTAATGCGCCAAAAGACGTTTCTTATCATAATGCTGTCTTGTTCTTTAATAAACAGTCATCCACTCAATGAGTCTCTCCTATTGAAATACTAGATCAGCCCAGTCCATGGCTTAAAAGCATATAAAATAAAACAGTGTTAAAAAAAATCCCTCTTACCCTGAGAGTCTCAGGTGACGACTTATTGCTAGTTGAGTGTTGATGGCTCCATGAGGAACTGTGAAAACCTGCAATAGGAGGATTTTCCAATTTAAGCAATTCCTCGCAGTGATTCAGAGACACTCTAGAAACACTAAAATGGATTTTTTTCTATTTTGACTTAAGTCTGAACATCTATTGATGTCTTTAGTACACCACATTGAACACTGTAAAGAATCAGAAATTTATTTAGTGCCACACAGTATAAAGCAAACAAATAATGGGAAGGCTACAACTTCCCACAATGCTAGACAGACAGTTAAACCACCTCAGCCACCGAATGAAAAAAAACAAACATTTTATTCCAACATATAATAGTTGAATTGCGAACCAACCAAACGATGACACCAAAAGTACATAAAGACAGTAAAATTACAACGATGATTCAAAATCTTCACATAGCAGCAGACAAAAAAAACCAACAACATATTCTTCCCTTTTTTCATTCAGGAAGTGATCATGACATATTTTAATTTTCCGGTGAGGTTAAGCACATTCACGCATACTGCACGCATATATCTTTCAGTTAAAATGGGTTAAATCCATATAACAAAATGCAATTGCATCGTTGTCAGGTCCCTGTGGTCATGTGCAGCACCTGTAAAATCTCACGGGCAGATACTGTTTTAAAGGCATATACTGTATAAACAATTACCTGTGGAACTAACAAGGCAAATGGTTCATAATAGAGATCATTAAATAGTGTGATGAAGCTGTAACTATATCCACAATATGCAGTATAACAGTACGGTCTGGCCTTAGCGGTTGGAGTCTTTGAATGTCCTTGAATTCTACGTGGGTGTCTCTGGCAGCATTTGGTTGTAAACAAGTCAGAGGAGCCTGAGAGCTTCAACATGATGAACAGTACAATAAATCTTTTTTTTTTTTTCCCATAGAAGAATCTCTTGTCTGGCTCCCCTGCTGACAGCTGGCTTAAATTTTGAAGTGCATTGGTTGCTATTCACTTTTGTCCATCTCTGTCAGTACACAGTAGCAGGTGTACTGGGTGCAGTGAGTCAGAGAACCTGTAGTAAGAGACATCCTGTTAGCCATGCTGAGAGAGGAGGGCGAGGAACGAGTTGCATTTGAAATGACAAGTGCGCCTGTTGTGTTTTAGGGTTCTAGATGTGTGGTACACTTACGCAGTAGCTTGGTGATGACAGGCGGCCGTTTGGACTCTGGTAGATGGACACCCAGGAAGTAGACAGGAACCCCTGACAGGGCAATGGCAATGCCAATCAGGGAGTTGAGGGTGTCGCTGTAGAGAGGAACTGCCACCAGGAAAACAGTACACAGACAGAACACCACCGGGTACAATAAGGACAACTGTAGAGAGAGGAATCAGAAGGGAGACTGTGAGCCAGAAAGACAACAAAAAACGCTGTATTTAAATTTATTTTCTTTAATGATAGGACTTTGATCAGTGGGCAACCTCATGATCTGAAAACTGAAGCCAATGCTGAAGTGCCTTAAACTTATATTCTTTCTAATAGCCAGCAGTGAGCGACTCATCTGGTTGCAAAATAAGTCTGATTGTATAAAAGTCAATGAGAAAATGATCCCATTTCTCTCTTGATTTATTACCTCAGTAAACATGAGTTTGCTGCTACGTCTGAGTTGTCTGTGTTTTTATCTTACAAGGTGTAAGTGTGTTTTCAGTTCATCAAAGTTAATTATAACCTTTTTGGTCACCTAAAAATGTCTTATTCATTGTTCGGTTGTACTTAGCTCCACCCTCCTGTGTCACTTCTGGTTGCAAAAAAAACAAGATGGTGACATCCAAAAGCCAAAATGCTGAATCTGAGACTTCAAAACAGCAGTCCACTTCTTATATACAGTCTGTGACTTTGATGCAATTATTTTTAATATCATTTTTACCTCTGCTCATTTTTTTAAAGAATCAATATGTTTTGTTTTTTTTAAGAAAATCTTGCATTAGATTAGTTTTTTAAAATGTTTTTTATAGTAATTAATTTGATACATTATGATCTATAAGGACACCTGTGCATTTTTTTGTCAAAGTTTGAAGGAAGAACTGTATTTATTTATATCTGATGCAGAAACAGAGATATAACACTTCCAATATGTTCATTTTCTTTGGTAACATACAAAACAAGCACACAAAAGATGCTGACTAAGAACGAGCACATCTGCTATGGAATAAACATCTCTATGGGAAATGTAGTTGTCTTACTGTGATAAGAGACTTAAAAGTCTCCACTATGATCTCCTTTGTTAATGGTGACCCAGATAAGTGTCAGACGATGGATGGTGTGTTTAACTGGTCTTACCTTGAGAGGTCTGGGTCTGTCAGGCTCTTTCCAGCGGAGGTATATCTGGCCGGCGATGGACAGACCCATGAAGAACCAGTAGCTAAAGCTGTAGTAGTTGATGAGTTGGAAGACATCCTCCACTGTCAGGTAGATCAGCGACATGACACACTGGACGATGGGCAGGGCAAGAAAAGGAGAATGAAAAAAGTTAAAGATGTCAATTAACCTATTAAATGATCAGCATTTTTATTAACCTAATATGTGGTTTAAATAAAGAAGAGCCATATTAATTAGCAGGCCAAAGAGCCAACATATTTTTAGTTTTCATTAACACCAAAGAAAAAGTTAAAGGGCAGATCCAGTATTTTTAGCGTTTCTATCATTCTGTAGTTTTCCAGTGGCCGTCCTTCAAATCAGGACATTCACATTTTGGTCAAAGTATGATTTTTTTTTGCATCAAATGCTATTCTCCCAAGCCCCTCTAAAAACTTTTTCCCACATCACTTGATGTAGATTTCTGCATCATGACGCTGCTACATATACAGCATGTCCCTTCAATATGAAGCTGGAGCCTGCAGCTGGTTAGTTTAGTTTAGCACACTGGAAACTGAAAAGGTGTAAACGGCTAACTTAAAGGGATAGTAGTGGGGTTGTATGAGGTTGTTATCCATAGTTATTGTATTAACTGCAATAGATGACAGTTGACACCTCCTATTTGGAGAAACAGACAGGAGTACTGGCAGGAAGCTAAGCAATGTACTGCTGTGGATGCCACGTTAGTTTGGATCAACCGAAATTCACACAATAACACAAACAAACTAACTGATCGATGCAGTGGTAGACGGGCAACTCCCATGTTCTGCAAGGAACAAAGAAATGGCTGATTTTCTGAATGGTGTCTGGTGGCTTTGAAGACAGCTATGCAGTCTAATAGCTTCAGTTCCCCGTCGTAAAGGGCTGTCTGATGACGAGGTAAAGCCATGAAAATATTCTAAATATAGCGCACACATGAACTGATATTGAACAGATGTGGCTAAAATATGTTTTTCTGCTGCTTCCGACCATCCACAGCTGCTTAACCTGGCATCAGAGCCCTTTTCTGATGGGGACTGAAGCAGATATATAACTCTCTTCAAAGCTACCAGACTGCAAACAGTAATTTGACCTCATAGGACACAGGAGTGCACATACAATCCTGCTTCAAAAAAAACAGAACAAACCCTTTCAGTTATTTACAAACTTGATTCAGCTAGAGCTAGTGTTCACATTATTCAGACCTTTGTTGATTAGCTTACTTTAGTAACCTGTCACTGTTTTTTGCTAATGGCTGAGTGAGAGTTTCCATTTAAAAAAAAAAAAAAGTAAATAATCAAGTAATCAGAAGACTTCACCTTACAGTGAACTACCATTGTCAGTTTCCTGTACATCTTCCTGTCCAATGTACATGTAACTGCTTCATGTTCTTACATTGAAGATCAGAGCAGGGATCGGAGTGAATCTCTGTATGTGGATCATGGACAGAGCGTCTGGAAGGTGACCCTCTCGAGAGCCCACAAAGAACAACCTGGACACAACAGACATGAATTAAGACAGATAACACAAAACTGTGCAAAGTATCGGCCATTAGTAAATAATTCTAATATAACAAGTGTAGATTTTTGCAGTACAAATTGGTGTGTGTGTATGTTCTACCTGGATGCAGCTATAATGGAGGCATTGAGGCCTCCATAACAGGACAGGGCCACAGCAATGGGGATGGTCCAGCTCATCACACCAAGAGTGTGATCTGCAAATGTCTGAACCAGACACAGAAACTGGTTTAGCAACTCAAACACAGGCACCAGTTTGCTGTCTCATCAACTTCAGTTAGTTTACTCACCACTGCCACTGCATCACTGGCCAGTATGGCACTAACATCCAGAACAGCATAATAGGCCACGTTGGTGAGGATGTAGATGATGGTGACAATGGGCATAGAGATGGCGATGGCCAGGGGCAGGTTCCTGGAACAACGGGACATTGGATCATTACCAGGCTGAATCAAGTATTCGGATGCACCTCTGTTCAGTAAAAGTAAAAATATACCTTTCAGGGTTTTTGATCTCCTCAGTGACAAAGTTGAGGGTGTCCCAGCCGGAGTAGGAGAAAAGGGCAGAGTAGAGCGCCAGTGCGATGTCACCAGGGTCTTTAGACGATCCCTGAAAGGACGATTCAAAGTTGGTTGTGTAACCTAAGAGAGAGACACCACAATTAAAGGAACATTGTATAAAAGAATCCTAATACTGTGCATTTGTAGTCAGTCACAACTGTTGATTGTCATTCCGCTGTTGATGGGTGCTAACACTCATTGTTGTGTTGCTGCCTCCGAAGGTGTGAAAGGGTTTATTTCACAACAATGACCTGTAAGTCCAACACCAGACCTACATCCATAGGAACGGTCCATTATACATAGCAAAGGTCTGCTATAAAGAAATAACTACAGAACCGTAAACCATAGAACGCTGACTGACCAATCAGAATGGAGTACTCAACAAAGTTGCATATTAACATTTATTTAAAAAGGATTTATTGTGCTTTTGTGTTTTTTTTTTTCTTCCCTTTCCTGTAGTGTGTTAGATTGGGATTTTTTTTGCATGTGGAAGGTCTGCAAAGTACAAAGCCCAAAGTCCTTACTAAAGAGAGTTACTCTCCCCCACAGAAATACAACTTCTGGACTACCTGAAATGCCTAGAAGTCATTTTGTTCTGTACTTGCAATGTCACCAAGTAACACGTTTGCATAATAATTAGTTAGTTTTGTCAGTTTACCACGCCGTCAAAGAAAGCTAGTTAGAGAGGAGCTGGAGCGGGGTCCGAAGAGTTTGTTTTGGTTGACCAATCACAACGGAGTGGGCCAGCTGACCAATCAGAACAGACTAGGCTTTTCAGGAGGGTGAAAGGAGGTGCAGCAACACAGCCAGTATGAGAAGAGTAATGCATTTTTTTGAACACTAAAGCATGTAAAAATGTTCTAGTGGAGACCCAATTTACAAGAATGCTCCTGAAAACAAGCATAATAGGTCCTCTTTAATTTTCTATAAAATTAGTCAGTATATCAAAAAAAAAATTGCCACAAAAATGAGCTCATTGAGGGACAGCCTATGACTATTAGGACTGAATACAGTTCATGTCAGTAGATATATCTCTAAAGACTGGTAAAGTGTAATTCCTTTGTTGTGTATATTATGCTGCTATCCATGTCCATGATTTTTCCTTTAATTGGTAAGGCGAGTACCGTAGTTACAACACTCACCCTGGCACAACTTGATGATGCCAGTAATGATGATGACGATGAGAGCTGCCACCTTTGCATAGGTGAAAATGTCCTGCACGCGGGTACCCCACTTCACATAGGCAGAGTTGATGAATGTCAGTAAGCCTGGGGAGAGAGGAAAGCTTCATGGATGTTCTTGGTGTTGTAGGAACAGCGAAACAGACGTATGGGACACTGAGAGATGAGGCGTACTTACATATACATGCTGCGGCGATGAGCCTGGCCGCTACGTATGGCGGTTCACATGTTGGGAACAACGGCTGCACCAGGTAGTTTGCAAATGTAATGGCTATGACCGCCTGGCTGGTGGGCTCGATAATCAACAAAGATGTCCACAGACGAATGAAAGCGATGAAGCCACCAAATGACTCCAGGATGTATGCATAAGATGCCCCTGATTTGGTGATGGTGGTGCCCAGCTCAGCGTAGCAGAGGGCCCCCACCACAGAGAACAGGCCCCCGATGGCCCAGATGACTAGTGACAGCCCGTAAGAGGCACTGTAGATCAGCACACCCTTGGGCGAGACGAAGATGCCTGAGCCGATCATGTTCCCTACGATCAGGCTGACTCCGTTGAGCAGCGAGATCTCCTTCTTAAGCTGCATGCTCTCCTTTGGCTGCTCCAAGAGATGGGAAGAGTGACCAGCACTGCCGTTCATCCTCTTGGATTCTTCTTGGTCGGCCATGGTGCCGCTAATTCAGGTCTGAACCAGCAGGAACTGAGGACTAGCTGCAGCCCCTTTCTGGCAACCTCTGGAACAACCTGTCCAACAGATTCAGAAGTAATTATTGGTGACATAAAGAGGAGCTCAATGCCAAATGGTTAGTCAGAAGACTGGCTGGTGTTTCATCTCTAATGTGTCAAAACACTGGTAAGAAAAATGCCATGACTTGAGCACAGGGAGGGAAACAGGAAAGTGGTTTGGGATGAACAGATAACAGAAAGGGCAGTGAGAGATGAAATGTTAACTACAGAGGCAGGGAGGAGGAGAAACATGACATAACACCCTGAGTTGGATGCTCTTTTTTTAGGGCAATTTAATGTACCGTCAGGATGATTCACTGGGCCCATTGCTCATGCATCAATATCAGTTGCAAGAAAAAAAAATCATCTCAAAACATGACCATAGGAGCTGTTAATAGACATTGGGCAAAATGTGCAAGTCTGTAATGTCTGTAATAAAACTAGTACACTGCCAGAAAAAATACAACTTCTAAATAATGAAACAACACACACATCACTTAATAGGAAAGTGACATAACACAGCAGTTTTTATGTTATGCACTTTATGCAACTATTCAACGTTTTTTGTCATGCCATGCTTTCGCAGCGTCTGTATTTTTAAAAACACACAAAAAGAATGAGATCCTCAGGAAAAAAAAAAACTTCTACTACTAACTCAATATTTGTCACTAAGAAACAAACTAAAAATCCACATCCATCCCTTAATTTCTGCCACAACCAAACCCAATCCTCTGAACACCTCCTCCCCACCCCTTTGCTTGCTTGTGGTGTGTGCATCTTTAAAGGGATAGTTTTGGTGTTTTGAAATGGCATTGTATGAGGTACTTATCCATATTCAGTGTATTACCTATGGTGGTTGGCACGGCCGCACTTTGGAGAAGCAGACGGGGGGTACCAGCACAGGCAGCAGCAAAATGTATTTTAGCCTCCTAAAAGAAAGGCTCACCTAAAACAAATCAATATCAGTTTCAGTGTATGCTATAGTTTCAATATTCAATATTATTTTGGTTTCCCTTGCCATGAAACAGCTATACAGTTGTATAGTGTTTCTGACTTGGAACTGAAGCCATTATCTATGACAACGCAACCAGACCCTTTACAAGAGGGCACTCAAAATCATACTAATAAAACAGGTGATGTGCTACCAGGGCCCTGGCAGCTGAGTTCTGAACATACTGGACCCTGTCCAGGGCTTTGCTGGATACCCTGCACAGGTCTCCTTTACAGCTGTCCAGACTGGAGATGAGGGTCTCTGCCATGGAGTCAGATTGATGGTCGAAGGTAGATGGTAGAAGGATTTTGTGATGGATTTGATGTGACTGAAATGAAGGGGTGGAGTCCAGGATGACGCCTAGATTGCGGACCTTGGAGAATGGGGAGATGGAGCTGCTATCCGCGTCCAGGAGGCGATATCCAACCTTCCGGTTGACCAGCAACCCTCTTATGTGAGGTAAAATTACGTTTTTTTTTTTTCCCAAAGGTGTCTGGCAGCTTTGGCAAGAGCATATATTGATACAACTGCTTCAGTTCCCTGTTGGAAGGGCTGTCTGACGGCATGATGAAGCAGTGAAAATATTCTAAATATAGTGTACACTTAAACTGATAAACTGATGTTTTTAGATGGGCCTGTCTTTTAGGTGGCTAAAATCTGTTATGTTGTCAGCCCTGTCCACAGCAGTACAATGCACACATGTTAAATAGCCCGGTGTTGTTGTTCTTGTTATTGCTACTGCAGCAAAACCAATTGCCCCATGGGGACAAATAAAGGTCTTGGAATTGCATTGCTTCCATGCAGCAACTCCTGTCTGTTTCTTAAACTGGGGGCGTGCCGACCATCATCTACTGTAGGTAATACTATACACTGACTATAGATAAATACCTCATACAACCCCACTTCTAAACACCCAGACTATCCCTTTAATAGAGCAGGAAAGTCCTGTGGGTCACACATTGGCAGTCACAGTTAGTTGAATAGACATGAGCAAAACACTTGTCTTTTCACAGAGTGAAACCATGACAACAATACTTGAAAAATCACTGTCAGTGGTGGAAAGTAACAAAGTACATTTACTCAAGTACTGTACTTTAGTATATTTTGAGGTACTTATTTCCATTTCCTGCTTTATACTTCTATGCCACTACAATACAGAAGCAAATATTTTACCTTTTACTTCACTAAATTCATTTACTTTAGTTACTGTGCAGGTTCAGATTAATGATATGAAATGTAATCAACAAATAAATTATGGTCTATATTATAGGTTAAGATAAGATGAGACTTTATGATACCTGGAGTAAATTCACAAGCTACCCAGCAGTATATAAACGAATTAAATTAGCCCCACCTTTACGAGCTGCAACAAACACTTTAATGTATCAGTACCTATAATCCAAGTATATAATATACAATATTCTGATTATTTCTGGGCCACTCTGCATAATGAGTACTTTTACCTTAGGTACTTCAAGTCTATTTTGATACTTTTGTACTTTTACTCAGTAACATTTTGAATGCAGGTAGGTTAGAGTATTTCTACACTGTGGTACTGGTACTTCTTCTTAAAGGGAAACTACGCCCATTTTCAAAATTCATACTTGTTATTCCTATAGTCTAAGACTAAACATGAACAACTTTCTCCCAAATCCAAAAGCTAGAGTGCTAAAACTCAAACTTGTGACGTCATGGGGTATAAAGTGTGGATCTGCTCCATAGACGATGAATTGGGAGAGATGTTCTAGATGACACTGAGAGCACCCGGGGGAACAATCTGAGTACATGAGAACATTTTCTGGTTCACAACTCACAACACCACAATAGATTAAAGTTCATCTGGGTATGAAATTGTCTTTGGAGCAGCTCCACTCTTTATACCTGATGTGGAAAACTTCAGGTCAGTCTTCACTTGATGAAAAACAGACCAAGCCTGATGAGCCTCAGTTGTCCTTACTTACGTTTAGTACAACACAAATCTGATGTCAGCATGCCTGGACACAGTCATACCAAAAACTTTAAGTACTGTACTGTACTGTAATCTTAAGATTCACTTGTACAGTATGTCTCGCATCATACAGAATCACAACCTCACACTACCTTGGAGGAAGCAGAGCGTCGTTGTGTGTAACCCGTGGTTCAGACCGTTGGAGTCAAGAATATCTACAAGGTCCTCATCCTACCTCAACCCCCCGACACCCAGAGCCTCTTCACATGGGGCATGCAAGTGTGAAGGACTCTGGGGCCTTTCAAAATACCAAACATATGACAAAACCAAAAATACATTTGTGACGACATTCAAATGTCTTCATGCCTAACGATTTTACGACAAGACATCACCAGTTTGAGACTTACTTCTCTGGTTTCTGGCTTTGAGAGAGAGGAGCTCATCATGTTCACTTAAATTGATTGAGCTTTCCAAGGCCATGGAAATAACATATTGGGATTCTTAATTTAGGTGGTGTTCCCCTTTAAGTAGAAGATATGAGTAGCCTAATTCTTGGTTTTGTGTGTCTCAAAGCTCCCACATAAAAACACCACTATAACACACAGATACACCTATTTTCTTTCGCCATCAACAAAACCCTCAGTTTCAATGAGGTGTTAAATGAGTTAGTCTTTTTTTTTATTAAATCAACTTTCTTTAATGAATATTGAGGGTGAGCAGGTTAGAATAGCAGGGGTAGAGTGCTGCATGAATGTAGGTGTGGAATGTACAATTTACAAGATATAAAAAAATAATAATAATAATAATAATAATAAAATATAAATGTGACTGAGGGGTCACTTTTCACAGTGGGCTGGTTGCTTGTGGGTTCATGTTTTAGTGCAATTGTTAGGCATCTGTTCGACCAGCACACCGCCTGTTTATCTGATGATGACAGACCAATCGATGACTTAAACGACCACACTGGTGTTAACGTGATCTCATTACTCAACAACACACGCAGATAAACAAATAGAAGTACCATCCTACAAAGTCAAAGCACGGCCCATGCTTCATTCAAGTCAGGAGCTAATGGTGTCGGCGGTGTGAGTCTTTATATGTATGTGTGAACTTGTGAAATGGGTCAACAGCCTTGTGCAACTAAGTTAACTCCCGAAGAAGACATAACATAGGTGTGTGGTGTTCAGTAGACTTTGTGAGACTCCCAGTGCTGCAGCCAGAAATACATTTACAGACATTCAACACAGTTATAATTGTATGACTCTGGTGCAACCATGTGACATCTCACTCTGATGTTCTATCAAGATCTTATTTTCCTTTATATGCTCGCAAGATCAGCCAATCCTGCTTATGCTGCTACCTGGGGCTTGTACTACGAAGCGAGTTCAACATACCCAGGGTGTCTTCTTGTTAGCTTGCTTAACTAACCCTAACAAACGAGATCCTACTAAGCAGTCCTATGACAGTGGGTTTCAACCAAGGGTTTCTCCAACTGGCTCTGAGTGTGTTCACATGAACGGGGCAGGGTCTGCAGCATGTGATCAATCACAAACATGGACAAGTCTACAGACTTACAGATAGACAGCATACGCAGCACAATTTACAGAGAAGAGTGGATGATGTAAGACAAACATGAAGATGTTTAACACATAATCCAGACTAGAAGTAACATGGCTGAAGCAGCCAAACACAGGATGGACATGCTGATGTGTGAATGTGCAAATTAAAAGACTTATTAAGTTAATGATTTATTAATAAAATAAAATTCAAAGTAGTAAGCACCCACAGCATGCAGCCAGCTGTCCTTCTTGCATCTGCCAGTTTAAACTGAGTTGCTTTTAGCCTGGATTATTAAACTTAAACATTTTCTTATTTGTGTAATATTATCATATGATTTGACTGACCCATAATATGGAACATATCCTGCTCCAGAGCAGGTTAGGTATTCAGCATAATTTACCATGGCGATCTACCCTGGTAAGAAGTGAGCCACCATCATAGGACTGAAAATCCTGGGTTAACCCTGTTACTTTACCAACTGCAAATCCTGCTGCGTAGTACAGGCCTCTGGAAACAGCTAAGGTCTAAGGTCACCCTCCCTTCTCTGTGAGGTGTTCTCCATTTTCCAATAAAGGCTTGAAGTACCCAAAATAACCTTAAAAGACAAATGATAAGCCAAGTATAATGCATTCTCTAATATTACGTTAAAAAAAATTATTGTTGAAGTCATTCATCAAGCAAACATTTCAAACAGTCTGTGGATCCTGTGGTTCTCTAATGTGAGGATTTGCTGCTTTCCTCTGATTTCTAGTAGACAGAGTATCTTTGGCTGGACAAAACAAGCCTTTGGTTTACGCAACTATTGGCTTTTGAGATTGTGGCAGACATTATTCACTATTTTCTTATAATTTATAGACCAAACAATTATACAAATTAATAGAGGAAATTACTGGCACATTAATGGATAATGATCATTAGTTGCAGATCTACTTCGACTGATCATTTTGTAGTTTATTCTTGAACTGTGTGTGTATGTCAGCATGTGTCAGTGTGTTTCTGTCTGAGACAGCAAGATCATTACCAGGTGTGGCTGCAAGCTGTTTGAGCATTGTTTACAACTTAGTGAGTAACCAGAGACCGGCTCAGTGTTTGAGGCGCTACGGCCAGGTTAACATGACGGGGGGCTCCTGATAATCAAAACTACTCGCCTACTACTCTTCACTTTCTTTTCATTGTTTTCCAAATCTTGAACATGATCATTTAAGGTAAACGTTCAAGTTTCAACTTGAAATGTGTCACTGTGCCAACTTAAGCAAGGCCAAATAATTTACAGCTTCTTATATGTGAAGTGTGTGTATATAGACACACTTTTCACATATACTAGTAGTTGAAACTTGAAATGTGTGTGTGTGTGTGTGTGTGTGTGTGTGTGTGTGTATATGATTACGCTTAAAATGAGGATACATGAATGATAACAATAAATAAAGGTTGTGTAGTGATGACTTCCACCATCTGATGACCTAAACGACTTTTGGATTAGCTAATGTCAGTTTTGAAGCTAGGTCATTAGGGATCCGTCTATTTACTGGTACGTATGTTTCATACCTATTGAGAGACCCGTGTATGCCACATTATAAGACACACGATCAGTAAAATAAACATATTTTTAACGTAATAAGCATCCCGGCCGGCGTTTCCTTACAAAAATATCCGTCGACAAGTAGCATTGAATTAACAAACTTAACTTCCGCTTAGCACTTTCAAAATAAAGCCCGAATTAAATCTGGCGCAATGTTAGGTGGATGTTTTCCTTTTTAAAAATCCCGTCTCTCTTAAACAGCGTTTTACTCAGTGTGCCAAGTCAAGTTTATCTGTAAAGACCAAATCCACATGTGACACATAACGTCACTTCACGTGACATGACGCAAAAAGCCCCGCTCCGGATAACGTTAGCTAGTTGTCGTAAAATAGCAAAAAAACATGACTTAATAGTTGCTGTTCTCAGATGCCACATCTATATATATATATATGTAGAACAACAACAGGATTAATGAGCTCTTAATAATAACAGTCATATACTTCCGCACCAACTCTTACAATGTCGGAACATTGCTAGCTAGCATAACGTTATTTGAACCGGTTCGGTTAGCTTATTCTGTGATCAGACCCGTCGCACATCATGGCTCTGAATCCTACTGGAGCAACTAAGACGAAAATAATGTCTGCATTCGCGTCGTCCGGACAAAATGACTCGGCTCCTGTCACAAAGTAAAACAAAGAAGCGCTAAATCGGGCTTTCATTTTGAATTTGAACGTCATAACCTCCGGTACCGCCAGGGCTATCTCCCGTTAGCTTGCCATGTTAAACAGACGGGACTTCCCTTTTGTCCCGTTGCTCTAACGTTTTTTTTTCTTTAGGTTGCGCTATCCTCGGTGAATACGCAGACATACAGTATGTCCCGTTTTAACGGAAGCTAGTCCTGCACAGGGGCGACAGTTTCCAGTCCATTTATACGGTCTTACCTGTGCCGGTTCGCCTCCTGCCTAGCGTTTTTGACAGCCAGCCAACACGGTCTCCATGAGCGAATGCATCAGATCAGGACCCGTAAACAACTGGCTGCTGCTGCTCGGAGAAGACGTCATGTGACGCTGCTATAGGAGCATCGTATGACTACAGTAAGCATACATACATACACACAGTACATACATACATACTGTGTATGCAGTACATACATACAGTACATACGCATATACGGTAATCATACATATATATACATACATACAGTCCATATATACATACATGCATATATATATATATATATATATATATATATATATATATATATATATATATATATATATATATATACAACTGTACACATACATGCATGCATACATACATACAAAGTTATTTGCTAATTTTCATCTATATATTAGCAGACATGGAAATAAAGCATTTGAATTAACTTTGGATTCTTTTCCTGCAGCTGTACTAAATAAGTGATCAGCTATTGGGAAATAGCAGCATATAATGACTAAATAAGGTTACAATAAAATCATTTTTGCTAGGTAAATATTTTGATAATTTGGCAGTAATTCCAAAGAAAACATTTAAAATAGGTTACTTAATTATCACCTAACTACCATGAAAGTTTGTGGACCACAAGAATCTTGAAATAAGTTGGCACAGATAGAATACTATTTGATGTAAGCTTACTATGAGCACGCAACATTGAATTCTGTTTTTTTTTTTATTATCATATTATCTTATTATTGTTGTTATTGTCTGATTTGCCATTTCCCCTCAAGTCCTCTCTATTATATTACCATAAACAGTCCCATGAGATTATGAGATTGCCCTTGGGCCTGCCACTGCTGGTGGAGAATAGACATGCAATTAGAGCAGCCCTGTGAGGAGCATGGGGCCGAGGGATGGGCCCTTGAACAGTATGTGTGTGCTATTATCATGTTAGTGAAGTGTCTGGGATGATGAAACAGATCTGCACGCACACATGAGGGACAAACTAGGGTTTTACAGAGGAGAGCGCAACACAAAGGCAACAATGTGCTGGCATGGGTGCATGAAGTACAGGAGCCATTCTTAGTCATAAATTTGAATACATACTGAATTAAAAGCAGGAAAATGCTGGTAGTCCCAGTTTCCCACCTTAGGACAACATTTACCATGGCAATAAAAAAAAATGAGCTGCATGTTTGTGACAAGAACTAAAAATCTTAAAACCTCCAGGGAGGAAACACACAGGCAAAGATAAGAAGGAGGGAACACTGAGCCGGAAAACAGCAGACCTTAAATGTGCTTACTTTGCACTGGTGCAAACTCACTTTTAGACAACACACACAGTCCTTCCTTTTAACCAAAAAGAGTTTTATTAATACTATATTTACATCCACAAAAACTCAACTATACACAATAATTTCAGTGACATATATTTTCACTTTAGAAAAGAAGAAGTGCAAATATCACAGTATCTAAAAACTCTCTTGTGGGCTGCTGAAGATGAAATAAATGTCATATTCGCCAAAATTATATATACAGGATTATGAAATTTCTGTTTTAAATCTGATCATTTTCTGCCAACCAGATATGGTATATATTAAGTCTGTTTAAATGCAAACGGATTCATTTTAAAGATGAAGACCTATTATTATAGTTTATGTTGACTGAAGGTCTCAATGTGCTGTCATCCATTATAAAACATTCAGTTATTATTTTGCTGTGCACACATACTGTATATGAAATGTCTTCTATTATGCAAAACAAAAAAAAGACAACTCACTGAGGTTCTATAATACTTTTTTAAAAGATTGAAAATCTAAAGTGCTAAAAAGACTTAAAATTAGCTATGTAGCGACACTTACACAGTACAAAATCAAAAATAAAAAGCTTATCTAAGGTTCAAGGAAAGCTTCAATAACATATTTTCTCTGCAGACAATATAATGAAATCACAGCACAGTAACCCGCAATCGTCCCCATGTTTCCCTGTCTGGAAATAAATCTATATCCAGCTTACAATTTAAAATCTCAAATAAATTCTTTCCCTTCTGTAACTAGACCCAGTCTAGGTATTATACAAATACAGGCTCCAGGCCTGTATTATGAGTTCCTGAGTGATGGTGTCATTTCATCTCCACTGTCCCAGAGAAGATGCATCAAGTAATCAAGTTTTTGTTTGGACTGCAAAGTGGATGCTGTTGATTAAAATACTTCCAGCAAAGTGTTGATTATATTTAGCTAATCTCCATCCACGTTCAACTTGTAGTTCGAATTAAACAACAATCATTTAATGCCCATAAAAAGGATAAATTATCTGGTAACTCTTCACCTCATGAGATGACTAATGAATACAGTTTGAATGACTGATTAAGAGAAGAAGAAGAATGAGAGGTGTAGGATGTGTGGGGAGCTCGCTCACTGCTTTTTGTCTTCAGCTGTGGGATGTCACTTCACTCAGTGCATCGACAGTGTTCAGTTCTTCTCCGTCTTGATATTTACTTTGATAAGAAGACTCTAGTATTGTTATACAGAAAGCTTGACTGCTGCAGCTTTGACGTCCATCTAACTCTTCTCTGGGGCCGGTAGCATTTGTTGCCTGGTAGACCCGGTGCTGGTGCTGCCTAGACCAGAGCCACCAGCCTGTTTCCTCATCCAGTCCAGCACATAGAACCGCAGCATCAGGAAGAAACCTGGCAGAACAGACCAGAACCAAAGTTAAATAATTCCTTTGTTTTCTTGATCTACTTTGACAAAAAGCCTATGCAATAAGTGGAAGGTAGAGTAGAGACACATTCAAGGCAGGGTAAGGCAAGTCTCAAATACATTCGTACATTTAATTTATGTGATTGCAGTCTAACTAAAAAAAGCTACCTTCTAAAACCAATCTAAGGTTGAAATGATTTTCTCAAATCAAAATATATAGTAATGTTGGTTGTTGGTACGTATATCCTAACATTTCCAAGACTGTCAGCTTCCAGCTATATTTTAGTTTTGCTCTGTTGATAAGGAACAACTTTGCCAATATGAGACAAAAGGATGTGACAAAATTGATTGACTGACCATCTATACCCGTCTACTATCTACCATACTGTAAATAGAGTACACTACTGTGTATATACAGTGCAGAAGATGTTGCTCTTGCTTTGATCAGACCTGCAGTTTCACTGTTTCTGTGGGACTACATCCATTTATTTAGAACTTGACCCTTTTCCAAATTTGTTTTTCTTACGGTTTTGTTTTGTTTTTTTAATGAAATAAATAACTTAATGTCTAATAACTGTGCCTGTGAAGATGCACATTAAGTTTAAAGAAATCAATTAAACATTTTGGGAAACATGCTTATACAGTTTCCTCTAAATGAAAAGATCAATACTCCTCCATATATCTATTTCTATTTGCTACATCACTCTGCTAAATCTGTCAACTAAAGCTACAGCCCGGCCAAGATAGTGCGGCACATAACTCCCCATAAAACCTACACTATGGTTTTTGCATGGATTAAACAATTAAAATAAAACGTGAGCGCTTTAGAGCTCCTGGCAGGTGGATTTTGGTCCCTTTGGAAAGAGCCAGGTTAGCTGTTACCACCTGTTTCCAGCCGGCTCCTTGCTGCAGTTTCACATTTACCATACAGACATAAGAGTGACACTGATCTTCTCATCTAACTCAACAAGAAAGCAAGCAAACATATTTCCCAAAATATCAAAGTTTTTCTTTACAGACTTAGTGTAATGTTTGTGTGCATAACGTTAGCTCATAATACAATGTTCACCTTCTATAAAATGCAAAATGAACTGTGACTATAGGGCCATGCAGTTACGTTATAAAACTGTCACACATTGGCATTGAAAGTTCTCTTACTGAACCAATGTGCAGCAAAAATGGGGTTAATAAGTTGAGACCTGAATCCAAAACAAGTGCCCCTGCATGTGAGAGGAAGCAGCTTTTCTTCTGATAGGCACTAGTAACAGAAGGCCCTGATAAACTGTGGCCATTGTCTCATTCCCACACTGATACAATGGACCACTGGCTGCAAATACAGTCACCAATCTTTGAGCCAACAATGAAAATATCCCTGGCTATATATAGTTAAACCTTCTGTGGAGGTGGTAATGATAAAATGATAAAATTACACAAACATGTAGTTTGTTGTGGTGGAGACAACACCACCATTTAAAGTCTGGTGACAGAGTTTAATGGATGACAATCCAAGTCTCTGTCCTGTTGTGATAGTGTTGTGGTATGGTCTCTTCTCAATGAGAAAAATATAAATTAGTCCACTCAAGTTGCATGACTTGCATGGCCTACGCAAAGCTGAGTATCAACAAAATACTGTATAAACCCAAGTGCAATCTGGACTGACCGAAGTCTATGTGTTTTAAAATGGCACAGTTCATCTCATGCACAGACCTTGAAAAGAGTTGAGGATGCAGGAGAGGAAGAGGACAAAGTCAGACAGGGGTCCAAAGTTCAGGAAGGTCAGACCCCAAGTTGTCCCAAAGAGGCAGCTGAGGCCCCAGATGCTGAAGAAAGCCACACGGTTTTGCCTCCATTCATCCCTGGTGCGGATCTCCCTGTAGACCAGGAAGAGCATCACAATGCCCGAGAACACCAGGATGGCCAGGACTGTCATATTGGTGAAATAGTGGGCCAGCAAGGCCTTGTGGGTCCCTTTCATCCAGCACCTGGAAACACCAAATCCATCTTGTGATTTACACTATCCAGGCACTACTCCATGTTTCTCCACAGCAAATATTCATGCTTACATCAGATAAGGATTGGAGACATCATCGCTTGGCACCACCTCTCTCAGTCCATAAATGTCCCCGACTGCAGCCAGGATGATTATCGGAACAGCAGGAAGAACTGGAAAAGGATTTTCAAAGGTCACACATTAATATCATGTTAATGTGCCACAAAGTATAGTTTTACAAATTTTATTTCACACGCTCACCGAAGCCGACCAGGTTCCATATGTAGGGCTTCGGGGGAGGGGTGAAAACCATGTAGACCAACCAGAAGGTGTGGAAAACTTCTATGCCCATCCAGGTGAAGGAGCTGAGTAGTGCGTAGTGGAGACCCGCCCCCACCCAGACGCACAGACTCTCCCCTCCCATGTTGGCCAGGACCCCAGTAAAGAAGAAGAGCAGATTGAGGAAGGTGAGAGACACAGCTAAGCCCACATGGATGGGTATGGACTGCTCCTTAGACCGCTTGCTAGAAGGAGAGGGGAATAGAAAGGAGTCGATTACTTAACTGTTTTATCTATTTTTATAAACTACATAAGCCCTCAAAAAGTAGTATTACCTCTTCCTGCAGAGAAAAATAATGAGAGCGACACAGCTGATCACAGACACAGCACAGCCCAGAGATGTAATGGCGGTCAGCGTCAGGAGGTGGCGCACTGGGACAGGCTCCATTTGCTGTCAGGGCACAAAGAGCAATGAGTAGAGCAACAGGGGCCTTCATACACCAAAATGTGTGTATATAGGTTTATTTCTATTTCCATGATAGGTGTAATAGTGTCTGTATGTGTGTAAAATCATGTAGTGATTTTGTTTTTTTTCTAGGTCATTAATGTAAATATTAATAATGCTGGGTATGGAGGATGGAAAATGACAATAAATAAATAAATGTAGAAATAAATACAGGAATAAATGAATACATAGAGAAATAAAAACAGAAATAAATAAATACACTTTTTTGTTTCTTGTGTAAAATTAGCTGCTGCATGTCTCACCACTAGTACAGTGAAGTAAGTCAGATGGTTACAGAGGCACTCGGTGTGCTCTGCTTCGTTCTGTTGTGTCTCACATCCATCCACCAACCAGTTAACCTGCAACGGATCTACACAGAGAAAATGCAGATTTAAACATACTTAGTTACCGTCTATCAGAGTTACAGTTAATAGGGAAATACAGATTTATGTTGAATGAATACTGCTTATAAGGTCGGTTCCAACCTTTCCTGGTGTCCCATGAAACACACTTCCTTGAATACATTTTCTGAAACAAAAAGGGAGCGAGAGATGTGAGCTGTCACTTCCCATTACGATGCTGCATATTTTTATTCATATCAACATTCTGAAGTAACCTCTGCATCCTTGATTCACTGTAAACAGTGCAAAATCTGGCTTACTGCACGTCAACACATCACCACAGATAGTTCAAGTCACAGTATAATACTAAAGCAGATCAGGTATGACACTAAACGGTGGGTTTATGAGCATGTGATCAATACAGAGAGGAAGCAACAGACAACCCTGAGGGTACAATGTTTGCGCAAGATGTGAGGTATAAGAAAAGAAACCGTCAAGTGGTTTCTGTGTGTTCTCTGAGGTAGACAGCTTGACGCAGATGTCACAGAGCTGAAAAGGCCCGTCTCGTTTTGTTTTTCAGCAGCATCTGCAGCAAACCCATATGTGAGGAAAAATAAAATAACCAAAATAATTAAATTCACTGTATGTAACATCAAATTGTTGCTGAATTTTGGATGGGAGATTTTGTCTAGTGTTCACCGGACTCCAGTATTTTCAAAATCGATATAGCAATACAATTTGAATGTATATACAGTGTGGACACTGATCACTGGTACAGACAAGAAGGGCAAAAAAGACTTACAGATATGACATTATGGCGAAAGCTAATTCTAATTGGCTCAGACAGATCAGTGATGACCTCGTTCTCCACAGTGATTTCCACCACATCGTCAAGAATCCTGAACTCCTTGGGACCCTCCTGGAACACATACACACAGACCTTCCCAGTATAATACATAGAATACAGCCTACATACAGTATTCATACACAGAGTGTAGATGTCATATCAGTAGAATTCAAAGTCTACGCTTGGATCAGGTAAAATGGCAGTGTAGACATGCTGGTATCTCTTCTCAGCTGCCTGTGTTGATTGAGGGCAAACAGAGCTTTACCTGGAACAAGGAGTTGTTCTTGAAGAAAGTGCAGACTACTTTGTTTTTCTTTTTTTGCAGCTTTCTTGAGAGCTGGGGGGAGATGGATAGTGGTAGAAGACTTTGTAGATACACCTTCAGTGGCCTGGAATATAGAGAGAGAGTGCACACTTAGAAATGACATACCAGGGTTTGAGTAAATTCACTTTCAAGTCAATAGCTGAAAAATGAACAGGAAGACTGCTTTCCATAAAGTAGCTAATCACGGGGTATCGATTATTAATTATTCCATTCAATACAGGATGTACGATAATGTTACCAAAATAAAATGTTTTCAAATCTTTGGTTTGGGACTTGAACCACCCGGTTGCTCTACTTGTGAGTGTGCATCACAGCCCCATGCTGTTGAAATTATTGTAGTAGATGTGCATGTGGATTGCTGGGTACTTAAACAAATTAGCCTATTTTAAGATAGTTTGGAGGAAAAAATGTCAGCTTTCAAAATCCTTCCTATACTTGTCAGTAAAAATGCTGCTACCATTCACTTTCATGTGGTTAACCTCTCACCTATTTTCTCAACTAAATCACCACTGCTCTCGACTTGAATGAAAATGTTAACGCAGTTACTCATTCACTGGGTTAAAAACCTGCTATAAAGTAAGCCCCTGATTAAAATGGACGAGCACAGGAGTGGAGCTCAGTTGAGCTGTGTTGTTACTGTGGAGTAGAGACAAGTCAATGCAGTGCCTTCTGTCCACCGCTGGGGGGGAAATATACTTTGAGATTATTTATTTTGGGACAGGAGTATGAATTACATAACATATCTCAGGACAAAAGCAGTTTAATTTCCTCTGCTGTCTGACTTTGTATATTTTGTGAGTAGCAAATGTGCACAAGCAGAGCAATAAAAATATATATCATGGGGAGACTTGAGAGAAAATTAAAATAAAATCAGAAATTTGCTGTAAGGATCTTACATATTTCACCCACTTAGTCCAGAGTTTAATGAGCAAAGATGAAGAAAACAAGTTATCTTTTCCATAACATACTATATTCATCTACTCCTGAACCATGGGGGGTTCAGGAAGTAACCAGCGCCTTGTGACAAGCAAATATTAACATGCCAAACATACTGTATATTCATCAGGAAGTTTTGCTTTGTGACGCTCTGCCCAGAAAGATACCATCACCAGGGCTAACTTAAGTTTAACAAACTTTTCCCAGAACCGTCCTGAACTGAACATGGACCGTCCCAAATTTAAAATCTTTGTTTTTCCATGTTATCATTAGCTAATCATTTAAAGTGACCTTTAACATAAATTGAATATCAAAAGTGGTTTATTTTGGTTCATAATTTATAATTTATCCCAAACCTTTTCTTTTTTATGTTTACAATGCAGCTAAGTTAAATTAAAACTTTTTTTCTATGTTTAAAAAGCAGCATTTGGTCAAAAAAACAAGATTTTGCATATGAGCCCCCAAAAGCTAGCCTGCTAGCTGCGCGTCCTGAACGTGTCGTGGGAAGAGGCGCAGCACGTTGCTACGGACAAAATGTGATGGTGAGATATCATTGCCGCTTTATTACCCAAAAGGGATGAAGAGAGGACCTGATCTGAGCTGTTGTAGAGTTTTGACTCCTCGTAGTTAACATAACGTTATCATCAGCTCAATGTAAATGCAACCGTCGGCTGCAGACTCATTAATGAGTCTAAATCTAACGTAAGCTAACTGATAACGCTGATACTAGGAAAGCTTTTCCATTGCTGCTGAAGCTGTTGGGAGGCCCGCGGTATTTACTGTGTGTGTGTGTGTGTGTGTGCTTGTATTTATGTTGTCAAGGAGGTTTAATAGTGATGGTACGCTACACAAAACGTCATCATTTTCATCACCATTCATTCGAATGTAACAGGTATTTTTCTCTCTCTCTCGTCCCAAATTTGTCGTGAAATTCATTTTCATCCTCCCCGATCATATGTTTTTGGGCCCTGGGATGAGGGGACGTAGGGACTTAAACGTCCCAAACCCACATTTGGCATCCCCTCCTGCAAAATGTGCATTCTCCTTTGGTGTAATAAAGAACCGAATTTCCACCCAGACTCCCGCCACACGAGTGTTGGTGCATTTCCACTGAAATTTACACACATCCAGCCAGCCCTTATTTGATATTGAAAGATTACCATCTCTTTCCCATTTTTCTTTAATGTATTCTGCAGTGTTGGATTTTTTTTTTCATAAGTCCTTAATAAAATCTAGAGATAGCATCCTTATTTTAATCATTTTGTCAGGCACTGGAAAATACTTTCAATATTGGATCTGGAAATAGACTAAGAGTGAATAAATTAATATGTCTGTGAGTTAATTGTCCAGCTCTAACCAGAAATGCTTTCTTTCTATCCACTGCTGCCACTGAAGAAGACATTTTAACTTATTATTTCACCTTTTCCTAAACAAAACTACCTATATGAATAGCGTTAAGTTATAAAGTCACTAACTAAGAAATGATCAGCCTTATGGAGAATTACCTGTGAAACTTCCCTTTTATTCTACGGTTCCAGCAAAACATGAATAAGAGCATAAATAACGGATGTATTTCAGTTTCTGTTTATGACTCAGAGGAATTGTGCTTTTGAATATGCAGCATAGGTTAAAACATGACCCAAGACTATTCAGTGTAAATTATGAAACTCTTTCTTTCCTCTCGACCCAAGAAACAGTTTATATGCTGATATGATGATGTGAAAACTACAACATGGACCTTGTGGTGAGACTGTTTTCTTGGTCAATAATGAACTTTGAACCTCAGCTAAATTGCAGATATTTTTGTGTGTTAGTCTTACAGGCGATGTGACGTTGTAGCCTCTGAAATCATCCTTCATCTCCACCTCCAAGCTGCGGGCACATGGATGCTCAATATTCACCACCGTCTCTTTAGCCCTGGACAAACACAGAGCAGCATGACAGCACGTGAAAAACTGTGGCTTCAGATGTTCTTCTAAAATAAGCAAGCATATTTTTGTACCCCCCCCCCCCCCCGACCCTGACATAGTATTACATTGGGCTTCCTGTTTGTAGGCAAAGCTCCCTTGATTACATACAGTAAAGCTTCACAACAGCGGCCTCAGCAATTAAGACAAAGTCATGTGAAAAAGGATGTTGACAAAAACACCAATATGCGCCTTCCACAGTAAATGTGATGGCGCGTTTGAGAAAAAAGGAGAGAGGAAATTACATGTTGACTTGGGTGGATCCCTGGCTCTGTTGATCACATAATGCTTCTGCAAAAAAAACAAAACATGTTTGACATGTTGAGCTTTAAACTGACTTGATCATAAATCTGACTCTAAAGTCAATTGGTATCATCCTTGGAGTTTGGATTGAATTAAATTTCAAGTCTTTATGTTTTAAGGACATTTTAACAATTAATGTGGAAACACTGACTTGTACAAATAATACAGAAAAATGTTCTATTTAAGTACCTTTAGTAAAACCCTCATCTTGCTAAGTATATTTCATGAACATTCATTGTCTCTTACTGCAGTCGATTGAACGTCCATCGAACATGTAGGCGCTCAGTATTTTGTGTGTGATGAAATCATCTTTGACCATCCCATTGACGATGCCGTACGGTGCTTCGGGTGCGTTGGGACCATGAGACAGATCAGTGCAGCAGGAGCCCTGCAGGCTGGCAGGCCAGCACAGAGTGAGGTTCTTTCCTCCGACCTAAACATCAAAATACAACAAACCGATGAGTCCTTGCCATCCTCTCACACTGAAACAGCTTTGAAAAGGCAGAAAAATGAAATGGCTTCTCTAAGTCTTAGTCTTTAGATGATGCACTCTATGGAAACTCCTCAACAAATCTTCCCTCCTTTTATTGATTTACCTGCAGTTTCAACTGGTCTAGCAATGGCTCCCAGTACAGACAGAATGGAGTTTCTTCCTCTGAATCAAGTCTGAACTGCTTGAGGGGAATCACATCAGACCGCCTACACTGAGCTGTGATCTTCCCATTGATGGACAGAGAGCTCTGATTAGCTGAGATTGAGATCTCACTACAGCCTGTGGAGAGGTCGACGTTCAGGCTCAGGGGGGCCTTGCCATGGCGCCAGGTGCCACAAAACTTCAAGTCCTGGTCATTTTCACATGAACCTGAAGGAAACAAAGGTCAGCACACATTGACAAAAAGTGTCAATTCAGTGTAATTTCTTTTCTGAAAATAAGGGAAATCAGCATCTTTCAACTACTTTTTTAAAATATTCAATACTCTTACAGGCTTATATAGTTACAGCACACAGATCTTCCCATGGCGGCGTGTGGCGAGTTACCAAAATGCCAAACCGTTGCTATGAGAAACTCCAATTCGTGAGAACCCTGTATGTGACACTGGAGTGCAAAATTCGACTTGTACATGCAGAGAGTTTTTACACAGGTTTAAAAAGGGCATTGTACACCAACAGATATGATCTTAAAGGTAGGGTCGTGATCTCGAGAAACGAGTGAGAGCACACTAGACTTTTTAAAAAATATTCAACTAAAACACCCAGCCCAGTGTTGCCAGCTCTTTTCCAATGAACATAGCTTAGCCACACTAGCTCCAAATGTCCTTAAATCTAGCGAGAAAGTCGCAGAGTCAGCAACACCGTCCCCTCAGGCTTCTCTCCAAAGCCACTCCCCCAATTATCATTGTGAACATCAACATGTGATAATGAATGTGAACAGTGAACAACGGCTATTGTAACACACAGCTGTCAAAGTTTGGATTATTGTTAAAAAAAAAAAAGCTCTGTGGGAAACAAGCATTAACATTTTATTGAGCAAGATAATCTTCATAAATGAACACCACTTTTATGATTTTTGAAGTGTGAATGCTATCGCTAGAAGTAAAAAGTTAATGTTAGGCTATAAACAGACTACATGACGGACGCATGAGGGAGAGTAAACACACTTGTTAGCAACCACCCTTTTAAAGACACATAAAGGCTTCATGAGTGGTGTATTTATTGATGTATTTTATGTTGTAGAACAAAATGTTAAAATCCCTTAAGCTTGTGTTAACCACAGACCTTATTTCAAGTATCTAACTAAAAACACATTCAAAAAATCCATGGGAGGGAACCATAAGTGCTAAAATGCAAAATCATTTCCAGCTTTTAGGACTCATTCCTGTAGAAATCTATAGGTAGACAGGCAGGTAGTTTGTCATCATTTCATTCAGGCCAAAATGTTTGTTTTTTTTATATATATATCTTTTATCTGCGAAAACATTTGATTTATTGATTGCTGTCAGTCTTACTGACCCTTAGTGGAGCCCATACATCCTGCCTTGCTTCAAGATACCGGCCTTCACACAGTTCTTGGTACAAGTGAAAATGCATTGGTGGCAAGATGAATTTCCTTTTGCTGGCAGAATATTTTCATGTTGTTTTTAGAGGCAATTTAGGTGTCTAAATACCAACAATGCTACACTAATCATAAATCTTAAACATAACACACTATGCCAATTGGTCTATTAGTGATCACTAATTACAATGTTTCATGAAAAATATATGTTATCATGCATGCCATAATACTTTTACTTATACGAACATACAGAGAAGAAGTTAAAGCAGTTTAAAGTTGCTGTGTTTTGTTCACAGACATGCAAATGTAAGTCGCAAAAGCTCCTAAATCTAAACAGATGATCTACTCCACAGAGGTTTGAAGTTTCTATTATGTCGTATTTGAATGTCTAAACACAAGACAACATACACTGTATACAGAAACAGGCAGAGTGGAGCTAAAAGAGCCACTTAAGATAAGGGTGTTTCTTTTTTTGTTTTCCAGTGTGGTTATCTTACCTGTAGAGAGGAGGATGATCAAGATGAACACAACCCTCAGATTATCTGTCAGTCGGGGCTCCATTGGTAACAACTGGAAACAAGGAAAGAGAAATGCAGTTGTAAAAGAGGAACACCTCTATCGATTATTTCTCTGTTGGCAGGCAGAGCAGTCAGTCAGCAAATTAGAAACCCCACCACTGAAACCTGCTGATAAAGAAAAAAAAAAACACACTGTGTGCATTTAACTGAACAGGGCGAATTTCAATGAAACACAAGCATATCGCTTACATTCTTTCTATGTGCAAACACATCCTATATAAAACAAAATGTCCATATCTAGAGGTAGCATAAGTTTGACATAACACACGTTTTTTTAATGATACTATTCTTACCAGGAACGCCCGCCTTGTTATCTACAATTTCTTATCCATGAATACAAATGAGTTCATGCTCAAAAAACACACAGGAACCTTTCTGTGCTGTTATCAATGGAAACAGTTGTTCCCTTTAACTGGCACATGCACACATATCCACATCCCCACAAACACGCATAAACAATTCAGTCTTTCCATCACCCAATAGCAAGCTGATTTTTCTTGATGTCGAAAGTAACGCAGCTGATGATGACTGTTTCAATATCGATACACCGCAGACACGACAGTACGTAGAGCAGAAGAGAATACAATCAAAATTTCCCTGGAAAAAACACATTTGCATCATATCAGACTTACTAAAAATCATGTGTATATTACCACACAACGTGTGTCAATTAACCACATACACGCACACACATTTCTGCCATTTTCAGTTTCAATTTTATGCCAAGTCATTGCAGACTGCTGTCATCACACAGACATTCCTGGTGTACTTGCTGCCTGCGTGATAATCCACTTGACGGCTTTATCATAGCGCTGGCACGCTCATCCAAGGTTGTTCGCACCTTGCAATTTAAAACAAAACAAATAAACACTGCATCTATGACTGTGTGGAGTTAACAGTACTATTCAGTGCGTGTGACATTGCTAGTGGAGTATAGAGATGCAGATGCAGATTTTAAAGGGGAAACAGAGCAGTCGCAGTTGACCCAATCTCAACGTCACGAGACGAACCACAGACAAGCAGAAAGGCAGCAACGGAAAGAAAAAGACAAGACAAAAAGAATCAGAGAGAAACACATCAAGCTGTATAGCCTCTGGTGGGGGGGTCAGTTGTCTATTTATAACTATGTGTGCAGAAACACACACCTGATACTCGAGAAGGACCTGAGCCTTGGACAACCGCTCAGAGACAGAGTGAGAAACAAACACACACATAGACAGGGAAGGAAGTTTACAGGGCAACAATTTCAACACTTTATCAGATAGCAGTAGCTTGCATATATTTTAAAATTTAAATATTTCAACAGCGTTCTTCACTGGTATTGACAATTTACTATAATTCAACTAATTCCAGGAGCAAAGCAGTGTTGCTTCAAAGTCCTTTTCACAAAGTCAGCAGCAGTGCGCTAACATTAATCTCCTGGGAGCATTGATCTTGCTTCCTAACTTTTAGCTGATATAGCATTCCAGCTTGTGCCCTGCGAAGAGCAGTTTTTCAGCAAGCTGTCTGGAAACCGCACACAGCAGAAGTCTCACTATGGAAGGGATGATCAGGCTCCGTATTATATAAAGCATAAAACTGTACCAAACAGGGGTGTATTTAGAGTATTTTAGTGCAAAAACTGTGAACCAACAGTAGTCATGTTAATTGTTAATGTTTCTTCCCAGGTCACAATTTTCCCATATTTGTCCTGATTTCTGCAAATTTTCACACAATTTTTTACCCCTTTTCGTTACCTTAGGCTGTTTCTGGAACTGAACAGCAGGTATAATCCCTACTGTCTCCATCTATACAACAATAGAGCTACAGCAGCTGTCATTTCCCAGCAGAAGACAGCAGTCTGTGCTCTCGACACAGCACAGTATGAAGCTTTGCTCGACACAGCAATCCATAGGGGATAAGGGGTTTCAGAGTAAAGTGGTGCTGTTGTCACGTTGTGTCTGAAAGGACCTTCAGTGAGTGAGAGAAGGGGAGAGAAATGGAGATTACAAAGAGAAAGAAATACTCTAGCAGGAGCAAAAGATAAATCAAAATGGATGAATATTAGTTTATGCCAGAGATTCACACACCAAGTTCACACCAGATGGGCAAATTATTCAGTTTTCTTTCCTGGGAGCTAAAGGTAAAATCAAAAGTTTGACTAAAAATGTTGTTGCAGTTGCTGCTGGTCGACCTCTATTCTGTTGCTTTTACTGGAAAAAAGCTGACAACACTGGGCTTGGTTTTTCAGCTGAATCATTTTTAAGATCTAGTGTACTCTGGCTTGTTTCTTAAGATTAACACTAGTCTTACTTACCACCCAGACTCACAACTTGACATTGGCTACAGTTGCCTAAATCAAACATGTATCCCATGGTTACATGGTTATACACTCATGGTTTGACCATTCAGATAAGCATTGCCATTGTTTCTTTTAGAAAAAAAAGTGCATCACTTATTATGTACTGTATATCCCTTTTTCATATTCATGATAGATATTTCACACAATGTGAAAAAAGATTATTCACAGGGCTTGAAACCAAGAGGGCATGTTTAGAGCGCTGCAGCAGACTATTGCCAAAGCCTATGTATTTATTTTTTTTTTTTTGTCGGTTTTCCGTCAGTTGAAGACGTGTCGCTCTGTGGTCATGAATAATGGCGCCTATGTCTTCGAACATGTAGCTTTTACACCAGGCTTGCATTAGACTGACTGTTTGTAGCTCTGAGTTCACTTTCTGGATCAAATTAATCCTGAAAGAAAAATAATACTATAAAATATGCAGCATGCATTAACCACATATGATTTCACACATTACATTTCTGTTTCACTTTAAACCTGTGTACATGTAAGATGATCTGTTGTGCTGCCCATCTCCGACTGAAATAGTGCATATTTATAGTTTTATATTCTCCATGACAACATAGTCATTACATATTTGGGAAAAATCAGCCAGTACAAGAAAGTATGAAGCTAGCTATTAGCTCTGAAATATTCAAGGCCAGTCTTAACATTACCTATCTTTTAATATACATTTTAATATGTTACATACTGTAATATACTATATACAATGAATAAGGGCAATACACTATAATACATTTCACATAGACTGCTTTCACTTCAGTTAAAGATCATGTGAAACTGCACCCTCTGTAAATTTTCATGTCGTGACTTGTGCTTTGTGGTTTTGGCACTTCCTTTTTTGATCATTCAAAAGCGACAATAAAAGCTTGGGGAAAAAGGTGTTATCGTGCAACTTCACAGTGGTTTTATGACGGAACTAATATGGTGTAAACACACGCCTGTATACCCTCTTGAAGAGAGTACTGATTTAGCAAGCAACAGTGGACTTAACCTGGGACCATTCCTCAGTAAAAAAAAAAAAAAATGGTTCAGACTAGGAGTACACAGTCAAGCAGCCTACAAATGTGGTGGCGGTCTACTATGCTTGGGCATGTGGAAACTTGCTGTGGTTGCACCATGGTGTACACATAGCACAGCACAAACCTACCTGTCAGGTACAGGTGGGCAATGAGGATGTTGATATAGTAACGTTTTCTGGAGATTCAGTTGAGTAACTCGAGAGTGTAGAGTTTAATCTTGAACTTGCAGCAGATGGAGCTGATGCTGTTGTCATGTACAGTAGATGACTCAGTTTATCATGTGACCTCTGAATGAAACTTCCATGACAGCGGAGCAAACTATTTGCCTTTCTTGTTTTCTACTTTTGTACTGTTTGAGGATACCAATTAATTGTGAATAACTATATTTTGTCCAATCCAGCTAAATAAATATGTTGTCTTAGTGTATAGTTTATTTTAGTGCTTTTTCCACTTTTTATTCAACAACTGGACTATTGTTGGAAGGTTTTCAAACAGTAAAATATGAGACCTGTAATCTGTCTGAATTCAAAAATCAGTATATAAGCAGTGCAACAGGCCGAGCCTTGTGAAGCTTCTTTAAAGCTCTGGCTGATATCTGACTTAATAAAATGCAAACAATGACATTGGCTTGTAGCTTGGAGGCACCCTGACTTAATGTAATGTTTAAGGATTAGGATATGCAAGTAGTGTTCAAATTAATAACAATGAATTCTGTGTTTGTTTAAATTTGCTTGAACTTGATTATTTGAACCGCCCTGATTAGTTTAATAAAAGCTACTTTTTTTTGGTAACACACATTTCTCTATACTTTTACAAAACTCTTCACACAGTTCTCTTTACTGACATGCAACCAAAACACTTGAAACACATCTCAGGATGGACTTTTGTACCAGAACGCTGACAACATTTGTCACTCATTACACAATGACCTAAATTAACAACACTAACGACCTGTAGCATTAAATACTGTAATAAAAATACAGTATATACAAAGTATATACTGTATACTATATACTATACAAAGTATATACTGTACATTCCTGTTTACACGTCTGTATGTATATTTTTAGTTGTTTCATTATTAAGTATTACATTCTTATCATGCATATACATCCTGTTAACATTTAGATTTCCCATCTGATATGATGTCTTTCACAAATTAAAAATTTACATTTACGTAACTATTTTATATTTACGTATGTTTGTATTAAACATCATATTTTAACTGCACTATTTTATGCCTTAGATTATCATTTTGCTTTAACTTTCATGTGTGATTTCTCCTTTTATATACATATAACATATTATATATATATATATATATATATATATATATATATATATATATATATATATATATATATATATATATATATAAACACATTTTATGATCATTGTTAAAGGAACCTGAGACCAAAGGTTTTCATTGCCAATGACCGCTTTGCTGGAAGTGACAAACGACAAATGAATAACCTTGAAATGCCACTAAAACTACATGATATTAGAATTTTTTATGGGGTCTTAAAACTACAGAGTGATTTCATTTAAGTTTTACAGATCAGTTGAATTTTGTCTCAATTGTGTCTCACATTCCTCTGACAGAAAATCGAATGACAAAGACAACAAATTTAAAATGAGATGTTTTCAAAAAGTAATCAGAAATTATGTTAAACTTGTTCTTGTGATAGCTACACAGGCTGAAAACAAAGTCCATGCTGGTCAAATTTAGACCAAACCAGTACACAGTCATGTTTAGGGGTAAAGTGATGACACATCTCAACAACAAAAGTCATTCATCATCACACTGCTGGCAAATTCACATGCAGCAATAACGTGTGACTCACATCAGCCTCGACCAGATCCCGCTCTCTGACTATATAGATGGTGATTTGATGAGGAAGAACTATGGCTGCACTGACGAAAGTGTCACCCCACCCACAGGCTGTAAGTGTGAGAACACAGTGGAAGGCTCAGTTCTCTAGCAATGTTTGAGATAAGGCGAAGCTGTCCCCCATCGACAGAACAAAACCCTTGTGTATATATGCATGCGTGCAAATGTGTGCCCTAAAAGAAAGCCTATCTTGATAACATAACTTTATTTACAACTCAAACCCCTATAATCGCCCTCTATCACACAACGTTTCAACCTGCAGAACTGGCATGACATGTAAACGAACTCTCTCTGCCCCCACACCGTCTCTATTGTCCCTGCACGGCGCCCAGGCATCAATTCAGCGCAAGAATTTCCCCTTTTCTTTCACTTCCCAGCGTGTGTGTGTGTGTGTGTGTGTGTGTGTGTGTGTGTGTGTGTGTGTGTGTGTGTGTGTGTGTGTGTGGAGGCGCTGACCAAAGACTGGCATAACTGGATGTGTGTGCGAGACGCAGTCTGGAACGCTGCTCACATACCCGTAGACTTATCATTTCTCATTTCTCAGTACCAAGCCCACACTCATCCTGAAACTTGCTGCTTCACTGCACTCGTCACTCCTACACATGACAATATAGAGCCCTGATGCTTGTGTATGTGTGCATGCATGCATATACCATGCATGTGTGAGCGAGACAGGCCCCGGCGTAAACCCCTGTCCTCCCTGTCTGTCGCTTCGTGTTTTGAAGTAAAATTTCCCTCATCTCTGCATCATATAGGGTCTGACTCACACAGTCTCCTTTGACCTCGTAGTGGAATGGCAGTCGAAACAATGTGTGACACAGACGGCAGATACGGGTGACAGACAGACAGGCTCTGAGTAATGTCTGAGCCTTTAAATATGTATTATTTATGGAGGTGTATCACTTCTATCTTCATATATAGCTACTATTAGATGTAGTGCCAAGAAATTTTGTACAAACACTCATGGTCCTAAGTGGATGAGCCCTACTGACTTTGGCATTGGTGATGCCCTGACTTTTCCTACAGTACAACCATAACGTAACATTTTTTTTTTTGTTTTGGGGTGGGGGGTGAAATGTCTAAACAATTGTATGGATTGACATATATATCTCTAGTGGTTTATTTAGTTTATGACCAAAAACCTGCAAGTCTATGCAGGACTTTAGCAAGCACTGGCATAACACCACAACACTGAGAAAGACGTTGAACATGGTAATACCTGCTAAACATCAGCATATTAGCATCATCATAATGAACATGTAAATCCAGCCTGACAGAGTTGTTGGCATTTCACACACCTTTTAATATGCCACAGGCTGCAGTATGGCCAAATTACTTTGCTATTAAAAGATAACTAGCAGATTTGACTGTGAATTCTATCAAAAGGCGGATGTGGCTTACAAGCTATACAGCTGCACTTCAGATGTAATTTACAAATCTTGTGACATATATGACCTGTTTTCAGTACAGTAAAGCACCTTGAAAATACCACTTCCTGCCCTTCTCAAAGACATCTGAAGTCACATTTTCTGTTACTGCTTTTATGCTTTTTTTCGCATCTGTCCTTCTACGTTGCTGACTGCTCACCTGAATGAAATACTTTCTGCTCGTGTCTCAGTTTTCACTTGGAATGAGTTGTTGCTTGCACAGCACTTATTTTGGTCCGGCTAACAACAAAGCCCGACTCAAATTAAAGTTTCCATCCATTATCTTGCACCTGCATTTACAGGAGACTGAATCTGTAGTTTGGATTTCGTGCTGCAGAGTTTCGGTTTGTGTTTATCCCAACTCCACAAGCGGCAGAGTGAAGGAGCAAAGAATGTGCATGGAAGAGTAATTCAAGGAACAAAAGCTGCTCTTTGTTGTCGGGCCTTAGAGCTGAAGTGACAGCCAGTGTGAATAAGGGTCAAAGATCAGTGGCTGGTTTGGAGGCTGTTTAAGCCAATGGTTAAAAGACATATGCACACACATATAGCTTTCACCCTCTGCACAACACATGCCAAAATGACAGGGCAGTTATGGAGGTTAAAGACCACGTTGAAAACATGTTTTCAAATTGCATTTTGAATTCATTTCCCAGCTCTTAAGAGCTTTCCTACAACAGTAAGGTCAGAATCAAATTAATTGTGTTTGTACAGTAAAACACAACCAAGGAAACTAATCTGAAAAGTCTCTTCTAACTTTTTCATCTGAAGGAACACACTGACCTCATTTGTCTTCTTCATTTGTCTTTCTGCAAAAGAGCTATGAGAACACTGCCCTGTGCTACAATGTTGTGCACTGCTGCCAACACGGTTACAAGATAAGATTTGTTTTTCCGAGGCACAATAAGCAACTGGCATGCTGTGGCTGCTGTTTTAACATGTTGATTTACAGCACGTTGCATTAGCACTTCATTACTTGTGTGTGAAAATGGTGGGTTACAGTCATACACTGAGCAGCTAATGTCTGAGGAAGCTTCTGAAAGTGAGACTTCTGACGTCTAATTGAAAGTATTCATGATAACTTGGACTTTTTTCTTCTCGCAAGATGCAACAAACGCTGTAATAAAACGCGGCGGAGCTGTGTCAAAGCAGGAATGAGCATCAAAGTCCTCTGCTCAGAAACATATCAACTTGAAGTGGAAGATTAGATGTAATATGGCTGAAGTGGAATGTTCCCTAGGCTACAGTTGTATTGTAAGACCTTGCATTCTTTGTGATAGCGCCGTAGCGATGCCATGTGCATGTCTTCATGAGTGTGTATGTGTTCCTTTATCTGTATCTCGCCGTCCTCTGTGAGGAAATTGGAGGAGCAGGTGGAATGCTGCAGATATTTCCTTTGGGGCTATGAATAAATCAATAAAGCAACACACACATGCACAGACAAAAGCCAGCATGTTATTAAGGGTCTAAATCACCCCCAGCGTGGCCTTAAGGTGCGGGTCACGAGGTTCAGTTTGCCATCAGGGGCTTTCTTTTCCTCATTATGAAAATAATGAAGTCAGCACAATAGGAGTTTCTGCAATGAGTCATACTGCAATATTTGCATTTCAAGGGATGGAGCGTTTTGGAAAAAAAAAAAAATCCTACCACATTTGTCATTTGCTCACTTTCAGTTTCAAGCATGAAGTGTTTATCTGCTCTGCATGGTTTGCTAATGTTTAAACTGGTACTATGCCATGGTTTAGGTGGGTTTTTCACACACACTGTTTTTTTTTACTGAGTGAAGTCTTTTGATTGTGCACATAGGCGCAGTCAGGAAACCACATACTAAAGCTGTAAGAAGAGCAAAGTAGAGCCTGACAGTCCCTGCTCTCAGACTGTGATGTCTACCTCTCCTTTCAACACCAAATGAACCCAAACACCATCGCTTCATGAAACAATACCCACAGCTTAGTGGTGCAAGGCTGGGCCTGTTACTGTAAATAATAATGATGCCTTCATGATCCCAGTCCAAAAAAACATGTTATTCTCAAAATAAAGTAATTACAAGGGCACTGAAAAAAAATATATAACTAGAAAAAAGATATGTGTATTATAATAAAAATCATACCCATAGGTTGCATCGCAACGCAATTAATAACATCTTTATTGATATTATATTCTTAAAACAAAACATTTAGTAACTTTATAATTCAACAGCAACAGCATATGTTTAAAAGGTCTCAAATCGAGGCGTTAATGAATATGAGACAATGAATTTTCTGGCAGCAGCCGATATTGCGTGGCTTGTTTCTATAGAGATGTCACGTTAGTGTTTTTCCATGGGGTGTGTATCCTTACCTTGAGGACTTTTCCTGTCAGCAGTCGCTGTTTCAGATCTTCTCCTTTAGACTATAAGACTTTTGATGTCCAACACTTCCAGTTTAAACTTTCACCCACTATTCCCCACAAACTGGACCCGGTAAGAAATGAAAAAGTAGCCGTTACGCACCGCGGTGACAACCGAGGATGGACGCTCAGATTCCGTCTACAAACCCATAAAAGGCTGACCAGAGGGAGAAAAAAAACTGTTCACCTGCTGTTTTTCAGGTCAGTGCTGACGTCTTTACTCAACACGGTTGAAGGTGTTTTTAAAACGGAAAGTCCAAAGAGCAAGACGCCGGGCTGACGCGTTGACTAAAGCCGCCGCACAGAGCCTCTGGTCGGGAGAGACTGTCAGCGGGAGGGAGGTGTGGGACCAGAGCTGCTGTCAAGACAGCTACAATGACTGGGGGAGCTGTTTCCGGAAATTACTTTGAAAATACAAGACTGTGAGAAAGAACCGAAACGCCCTTCAATTAAAAAGGAAGCGGAGTCATTTGGCAAAAAAATCCATAACAACCTTTCAGCTGCAGGCGCAGTTTGCATTGGTTCAGGGGGCTAATTGAACCCCTAGAAATACATATATTATAATAACTTGTAATGATGAATAGCATCAACCTTGTTGTGTCTTCATAGTGACAAAATAAGAAACCAACAAGCTAAGATGTTAAATATACATTTTCTCTCACGCAAACCATGAACCTGAATCAGCTGTGAGCTCAAGATCAGAGAAGAGACATAGCCACATACTCTTAAAAAAAAGATAATAAAAACAGAAAATACAAGTTTTATACTGTGCCTGCTCTACTGACCCAGTGGATGATGAAGATAGCCGGAAGATCCGGGTACTTTTCCAGTCGTAAGTCAATCCATTTTGGCATCATGTGCCACTGAGCAACTTTCATAGAAATGAACAAGGCCCTGCCTCCAACGCTGTATCCACTTCTCTTAACACATTCATGGTGGTGAGATCTCAACATGGCTGCCAGGTCATGAAACTTCTCATTTTACAGCTAAACAGAGCACTACAAGGTGTTTCTGAAAACATTTTTTTGCGAGAAATAGGTATTACAGTAACAGAATGTCAAGTCATATTTGATAAGCGTTGCCTAGTGTAACTTTTTCGGTTTGTGAAATCTTGCAGATGCAGATGATTAGGAGCACCGGCATGCTGCACCCTGGGCATACCGTGGGCACACTGTGAGCATGGGCCCACAATGCCAAGTGTGGGCAGCCCACACCTTGGCCACACTTTGGGCTGGGTGTAGGCTGACCCACTGGGCCCCAAAGTGTGGTGCCCACATTTCATGATGGTTGTGGGGTCCAATTTTGTGGCCCCACACAGGCTCCAACGAGGAATAATTGCTGGGGGATGACACAGAGGGACATGATATTTTTTTGTGTACGTGTGTGTCAGATTACCTGTCACGTGCACTACTGTAGGAATATAGTGACCGTTTTATAAATTTTTTTTTTTTTTAAATCATATTTGCTCCCTACTTCTGCTTTAACTGTGTATT
This sequence comes from Pterois miles, assembly GCA_947000775.1. NCBI lineage: Eukaryota > Metazoa > Chordata > Actinopteri > Perciformes > Scorpaenidae > Pterois > Pterois miles. The sequence continues at coordinate 475,924 of CAMQGK010000038.1, read as the reverse complement.
TACAACTTATGTAGAAATATAACTTACTCAACTTGCTCAAAGAAACTTTGTTTTTCTTTCATTTTTGTTTTTAAATTTGGCGGTTCTCCAGGAAAAATGGCTAACTGCTAGCTTGTCAGGAGGGTCCATAGTATCTATAGACCTGATCAAGAAAAGGCTTTCAGGAAATCTCAAGCATCTTTCTGAGACAATTACCAAACATGAATGCATACAGCGACTACCCAAACATAGCTACCCAAACTGACAGCACATACAAATAGTGAAATATTATATATTCTGGGGGCGGCAGTAGCTCAGTCTGTAGGGAGTTGGCTTGGGAACCGGAGGGTCACCGGTTCAAGTCCCGACATGGACCAAGAACTGAGTGTGAACTGGTAGCTGGAGAGGTGCCAGTTTACCTCTTGGGCACTGCCGAGGTGCCCCCCCCCCAAGGCCCCAAACCCCCACCCCCCCGGGGCCCTTGTCAGGAGCAGCCCCATCACTCTGACATCTCTCCATTACTGCATGTATGTGTGTTTCAGGTCTGCATGTACCATGTATGAGTTTAACAGAGTGTAAATTGAATTTCCCCATTGTGGGACTAATAAAGGTAGATCTTCTTCTCTTCTTCTTCTTCTATAAATTAATAATAATAATAATGATTATTATGTCAGATTGTAAAATTTAGCAATTTTCTGATTTGTATCCATGCAAAGTAGTTGTTGTATGTTCGCTGTGCCTGAATCTGGCCGGAATGCATAAATTCAACCCTTAGGTCAGTTTCTTATTTATCCAGTTATAACTTATAACTTAGCAGTTATAACCAAATCTTTAACACCAATATCATTACGCCAATTCAAGTTGGCTAAATTTTTACTTCGTGGCTAATAGAATGGTATGATTTTTTTTTTTTTTTTACGGTGTCGAACTGTGCTGTTTTATTTTGAAGACAAAGTCATTTCCTGGTTATATTGTGTCGTCTGTGTCCGACTTGACAGCTGTCGAGCAGCAAGGTGTTAGACAGGGTGACTGGGTCTGGACCTGGGAGCACAAAGGAGGGGCTGCATAAGTGAGAGTACAGTCAGTCAGTTTACTTTCCAGAGCCTCTCTCAACCCAAGAGCTGACAAGCCTCAGCATTACATAGCCTTCAGTGTTTGTTTAATGGAGAAATAACCACTTAATATGATTGTTATAGACCTATTGCTATTCATTATGTTAAATTCTGCTATTACATCTGATAATCCCCCTAAAATGCATAATTACTTTAATGTTCATTGAGGTTAGGCTAAGGCCTGGTTCGTTGAAGCCCTGGATTATGTTAGAGTTAATAATAATAACAAATACGTGCTCCATAAGTGCCCTGTCAACCTGTCTCTGGGTCTATTCAGGAACTTGGTTATCTCCAAAAGCCTTAACTCTGACACCGAATGTGTTTTATTTTTCGATATCAAATAGCATTAGAACTCCCAGTATTTCAATGCCACAGGCAGCTGGCACTCTTGCAGGTTTCAAATGTTACCACAAACCACAACTTCATCTTGACGAAGCTTTGAAGTTTGAAGAAAAAACACGGTCTTGATGACTGCTTCCGAAAAACAAGCATTGTCTGGCAAACAGAAAGCCCCTTGGGGGAAGTATGAAATCCCTAAAACTGTTTTAAACAGGCAGCTGTGAAGATGAGCATGAATGTCAAAAGCCTCAGTGAGATATTGAGACTCAGAAACAGATAATTGAAATCAGCTAAGATTATTGCTTCTTTTCATAAAAAGTGAAGTGTAGTAGTAAAGGGCATCACAAGTTAATCACAAACACAAGACATCAATTTTTTGCCTTCTATTTGGAGGATATTTCTGACCAAGTCTTATCTAAGACAAAAAAAAACAGAAGTGAACTTGTTCTGTCTACATAGTCTCCCAGTAGACAGTTGAGTTTATGGCTCTGCTGCTTGTCCACAACGCTCCGAATGGCACCACAATAAATTTCTGGCTTTGTTGCAAGATATGAGCCAATAAGGTCTCTCAGGTCTTCTGGTACTGGCCTCTTAAAGTGAAACAGACACCAGGTATAGAGCATGTGTTCATGTGTAAAAGCCCTTTGTGTCCACTGTATATAAACGCTAAAAAGTGCTGAAAACAACCCAATTTAGGTAGTTTTCAACCACAGTAAAAATGTATGTTAGGACTGTCAAAGTTAACATGTTAATGACGCGTCAAGTTTTAGGTAGTAGCGGGTCCAGTTTTAATACTAGTCTGATACTGGTATCTTATAAAACTAGAAAACCTAAGGAAATCTATTCCAACCATGTCATAGTAGCTTGTTGTGAAGGAGCCTAAATAACATACAAGGAAAAACTGGTACTTGGCCAATTTTAAAGGGGTCTTTTGACCTCTGACCTCAAGATATGCAAATGAAAATGGGTTCTATGGGTACCCACGAGTCTCCCCTTTACAGACATGCCCACTTTATGATAATCACATGCAGTTTGGGGCAAGTCATAGTCAAGTCACTCACTGACAGCTGTTGTTGCATGTTGGACTGCAGTTTACCATGTTATGATTTGAGCATATTCTTTTATGCTAAATGCAGTACCTGTGAGGGTTTCTGGACATTATTTATCATTCTTTTGAGTTCTTAATTGATTTCAAATAATACATATTTACATACATTTGCACAAAGCAGCATATTTGCCCACTCCTGTGTTGATAAGAGAATTACATACTTGCCAAATCTCCCTTTAAGTTACATTTTGAACAGAAAATGTGTGATTAATTTGAAATTAATCATGATCAGTTATTGGCAATCATGATTAATCGATCGTGATTAAATATTTTAATCTACTGACAGCCCCAGTAAAATGATATTTAAATTGACTGTACATAAAATAAGTTGTTGATATGTATATGTAGGCATAATCCAAAATACGTTCAAGAGTTGGTAATGTAAATCATGAATCCTTGCAATAACAAAAAATGTACTAAGCACACTGTATTTTACATTTACATGTCATACATGATTAAGTGAGATTTCTCTACTTTCTGTTAAGTGGCACTTTTATTGTTTTAAGGAAGACATTTTGTGTTTGCTTGCTAATGAAAAGTGCCCCGGCTATAAAGTTTGAATTGACTTGACTTTGACTTTGTATCCTGCTTTGTACAAAAAATATATCAGTGATGCACTTGCAGCTGCAGGTGCTAAAAGCAGGTTAATGGTTAAAGTCAAAGCATTATCTGATGCCATTGTTTATGCTCACCTGACAATTTAAAGCATTTGCCATTAAAAACTCAGCCGTAAACTCTTAGATTTAGGCTCATATTTTCTTCTATACTAAAGGAAAAAAGAAGAGAAAGAAGGGGGTGGAGAGAGGGGATGGAAGGAAATGGCTAGATTCAGCACCTGGCTCCTCTTTTCTGTTCAACTGCCGATGTGAGTGATTGAGTGTATGTGTGCGTCTGTGTGTGTTTGTCTGGAGCAGGTTTGTCAGTTGAATTGCGTGGGTTTGGGTAATAAAAGGCCCACTGTCTCATTGTTGACAGGTGTGCTTGGAATCACACACACACACACACACACACACACACACACACACACCCCCCCCAAACGACTACAGTCAGAAAGGAAAGTGACAATACATTTGTGTCCGTAAAGATCTGCTGTGAGATTAGTGCAACAACAGATAAAGAATAAAACAGATATCAGGCACTCAGTCGACAACCTCAAGCCTGCACTAGTTAGTTATCTTATTGTCCATTTCCATGTAAAAACCATAGCAGGTTGCTTAATGGATAAACTATTAGGCCTGCCGTTAACAGGGTAAGGTGCAGCAGAGCATATAATGTCTGTGCATGCTTATCAGCAGAGAACAATGTTGTATACTTGTATATTGGCCCCTGAGTGCGTAATGTAATCTCCTGTCCAAAGCTCCAAATATGGTCAGAAGAATGTCTTATCTGAACTTGAAGACAAGTGCTTTTGTTGGCTATCATGTGACAGGGCAGAGCATGGGCCCGACAGGAAATAAAACAGCTCTTAGTGATTCAGTCACCTAGTAGTTGATCTAACATCCTGCAATTACAGTTTCCCACCAGCAACCACTGAGAGATAATATCCAAAAACAAATTTTCTTAAATCCGTCAGGCCCACACGTGTTATTTTGGGACAAATATCACATGTTTGTAAAAGCAGGGTTCTGTCTGTGAGTGTGTTTTGTGTGTAACAGTACAAATAAGGCCAACTGTGAAGGGAAGCACACACCTTCTCAGAGCGAGACACTGCCCAAGGTATTAACAATGATGCATTGTGTACCGGGAAACATGCTGGCAAACACTGGCGACTCCAATACATTTTGCTACATGCAAGGCCTTGATGAGTATTTCATTATTATTGGCACTGACAGAGGTCGATGAGGCCCTATAGAAATCACTGTGTTAATTATTCTTCTCCGAAATGAATCACACTATTGAGGGGTTAAACAAGCTCAGAAATGAATGACACTTTGCACACAAATTTCGAGTTTCTGTTTGGGTGTAACAAAATTACTCCATAGTGCCCCCTGTTGAGTAGCCCCAGCGTGTGGTTTCACCTATATCTATGAAATTTGTTAGGAATATGTACCATGTTGAGACTAAAAAAAAGCCCCTTGGTGGTATGCCATAAACCCAACAGGAAGTTGGCCATTTTTAATTTTAGGTTGTTTTTTTGTTGCCATTTCCAGGCGCTGCACTTTAACAAATTCCTCCTAAAGATGCCAAAAGCAGGAAGTTGTTGTTGCCTTGGTGTACATCAACCAATCCAGTCCAAACTTATCATGCATGATTAGTGTGAGTGTGATGAGTGAGTGAGTCTCAGACTGAGGACTTCATATACATTTTCTTAACAAAATCTAGAAATCTGCACTTTGACCTTAAAGGTGCTATTGACAACATTGATAACATTCAGCTGTTGCCAGGCACTTGCTGTCAAACTCAGCCAGTTTTTTTTTTTTTTTTTTACACACTAACTGGCAATGTGATAGCTGATGACACAGAGATACCACATGATACCAACGGCGTTATATTATATATATTGGCTCACAAGCTTTGTTAGAAGTAACCAACCAAACGTGAGATGTCCTCAACAGAGATAAACAACACATTCATTTTTCTTCATTTTTGTTAAAATTTCTAAAATGATTAATTCACAATCATAATAATCACAATACTTTTATTGGCACCTTTCTAAAAGCTCTGTGGATGTATTATTTAAAATATTCATCTACATAAAAATGCTATCAATATGACCTTTAACCCATCACATTAACCTGAATGTAATGTCTTCTCAGACTCTTAAACCCAAACTCATCTCAGTTTCAGTCTTACGGAGGACAGTTTCAAACACATACGCCTGAGTTTTCATGATGGAGTGAGCTCACATGAGCCCGTTCTTGTTAAATTCACCAACAATAGTGGGGTCTCAGGGTTACACCCTCTATAGTTTAAATGACTTTAGAGCACGGTCATAAAGGCAAAAGGCCAGCATTTCCCAATGAAACCAACAACTTTACAGGGGTTTAAATCAGCTCTGCACCTGTCACAAGTTCAGCCATTCATTCTTGGAGTTTTCTGCTCAAGTACATTTCACACAGATTAGCAGCAAGTGTTCACATCACGTTCACATCACCACTTTTGGTGCTTTCATTTCAAGTGTCAGTGTAAATGTGTCAGTGTAACTACACTGACCTGGTTGCATATAGGAAGTGAATTAAGTCACTGCACAGCATAAAGGATTGATTTTAAGTTTATTCATAACAAGTGACATCCTGTGGTTAGGGCTCCTTATCTGAGTTCATATAAAGTACATCTAGAAGTAATCCCATAAAGAGCTTTTGGAAAAATAATTCATTAAAATAAGCCAAAAAGAGAGCAATTTACAGTAGAATAACAACCACAATTTCTATACAACCTTTTGAGTGTTAATGAAGAAAATTTGTTCTGAAGGGTGAAAGTAACTTTCTGAAGGGCTGAGAAATTAAACAAACTCTTAAAGTCTACAAAAGAGGAAATACAGTGTACAGCGGCCCCTCAGGTGTCTTTGAGTCCCATAATAGCTCTGTTTTTATGGAGCAAACTCATGTTAAAGTGTTGTCTACCAAGTTTGGCAAAGGGGCTCAGGATGTTAGAACATCTCCAAAATAGAGAAAGGCTGCAAAGATTTGAGTCTTCAAAGCAACTGAATACTTAAAGGACCAGTGTATAGGATTTCTCAGCATCTAGTGGTGTGGTTGCATATTGCAACCAACTGAGTACCCCCTCTGTCCAGCTGGTCCGACGGCTCACGTTACCACAGTCTTGGAAAGGGCTCCTTTCCACCGAGTGAAAACCTTATCATAATAACAAATTGGAGCTGGTGGTACCATGGCAAGCATGTTGCAGAGTTATGGTGGCCTTCAAGTAATGTGAAGGTCTCTCTCTAGAGGCAGTGTTTGGTTTTTCCATTCTGTCCTACTGTAGAAACACTGTGGACTCCATGAAGAGGACCCACTACTATGTAGATATGAAGGGCTGACTTTAAGTTAATGAAAACGATTCTTTCAGGTTTTCAGGTTATATACCTGAATGAAAACAGTCATATAGAGTTTTATATTCCATTTCTGCAAATACATCCCTGAAAAGTTACACACTGTTCCTTCAATGTTGAAATTTAAATACATTTGACATTATTACAAGGTTAAGTTTACTTAAATTTTAAGATTAAGTGAGTTTAATTTGAATCGTACCAGTAAAATTCAGATATCAAAATTCATCACTTAAGATAGGCATAAGGATAAGCCTTCAAATCTGAATCAGTCACACCTCTGTCTTCTCGGGTCAGTCATGTGATACAAGACAGAGAAGTTAAGATGAACGACAGGAAGTCCTGAACACTGATTTTTGACTGAATTTTTGAACCCCAATTTTTTTTATTTTCTTAGAAATTATACAAAACCTTGTGGAAATTGCAAACAGGGGAATTCACACTTGGCGAATTCAGGTAGATGTATTTCCAAATAAAACAATCCAATGCTATACATTCAAAAGTCCACATTAAGTATTCAGTAGTGGTTACATTTCACATATAAGCATTCAGATGTTTATAAAATTACTTCCACAGTCATGATGTTTGTCCAAGCCTGTCGTTTCACCTGAGAAATATAGACTTGCCTTACAATTTAATATTTCTGACATCTCTTTTTACATATAGAACTGTTGTATCATATTTCATATTTACAATACGGTTTTCCATCCGGTATAATGAAAAATGCATGCTGATTTTCTATCTCTGCACTGTTTTTGGGACTACTGGTAGCAAAATGAGTGGCGGACAGTCTGTGTGGCCATTCAGCTCCTTCTCTGCCTCTTCAGCTCCTCCTTTGTTCCCTCTTTTCACTCTCTCCTATATTCCCACCCTCATCTCTCACTCCTCAGCACCTCTTATCCATTCCCTCTTTTTCTGTTCATCCTTTTCTGTACAACTCCCCCCTTTGCTTTGCTTTTGTAGGCTATCAGGAGTGTTGTGTAGAGCGTTGCTGTAAAATGAAAAAAATCTAAAAACAATTGGAGGATTTGTGCCCAACAGTATATTACATGCCATACGACACGACTATCTCTCATCTCTGTTTATTTGGTCTCTTTGTCTGGGATACAGACAAGAAAACCCGGAGGCTATGTGGGCTACACACACACACACACACACACACACACACACACACACACAACACACACACACACACACACACACACACACACTGCCTTTATGCATTATTAAAAGATTGTTAAACCAACAGCACACAAAAGCAATAAACCACACACATGGGTCCATCATCTGCCGGGCTTTGTCACCATGGTGACAGCCAGCTGGTGGACTGTGATAGTGGGATAGGGGTGATTGTGTGTGTGTGTGTTTGTGTGTGTGAGTGCGAAGGGCATAACAAAGAGAGGACATGCCGTGCCGTATAGAGAATTATTCATTAACATTATAGGCTTGGACACACACCTGAAACCCAGGAAGGCACAGCAGACATTAGCATATCTGATATTGATCCTTGCATTGATTGGCAGTTGCAAATGAGTATTTATTCTCTGATTCACTTTATACTGAATCATTCATTTTGTATCCATTTGTGGTGGGAGTAGTGTTGACGCTCCAGACAGTGTGCCATCTGTTTCCACCACTCTTCCGCAGAAACGTATGGAGCATGCAGAGACACGTCATGTTGTCTGGTTGGCACAAGCACAGCTATGTGTTTGTCTCATTCAACATGATTACAGACTTTCTACTATACCAAAACATCCAGGCCTCCTTCCCTTCATTCCACACTTACTTACTCACTCTCTCGACAAGCTTTCGTCACGCCCACCTCTTTTTGTGTCCTCAGCGCCACCTCCCATTCGGCTAGAACAGTGTTGTTTGTCCTTGAAAACCATATATTAAATGTCAAACTCAACATCAACTCAGTTTTGAATTCATACAGAATAGGCTGCCTGAAATTATCATCCACATGAAAGGGCTGAAGACGGTGCTAATTTCCAGTCTGAATGTGACGAACATGACTGAAATACCCAGGAGAAACTTACTGAAATGTTAACAAGCTCCACGACAGCTGCTCTGTCTCGGATGGTGGAAGTGGAACGATATGATTTTTTATTTTAATTATATATTTTTGACATACTATACTATGACTGTTTTATGACTTTTTTGGCATAAAATACCAAAAAAAAGTTTGATGACTTTTTAAACTTTTTTTGACATTGACTTTTTTTTAATCACTTTTTTCGACATACTGTACTGTTGCTTTTTTCGACATGCTATACTATTGCTTTTGATCACGTTCTTTGACATTATATACTGTGACTTTTTTATAATTTTTTTTGATACACTACTATGATTTTTTCGACATGCTATACGTTAACAATTTTTAACACTTTTGTCGACATACTATACGTTGGCTTTTTTCGACATAATATACTTTGACTTTTTTAGCACTTTCTTCGACATACTGTACTGTTGCTTTTTTCGACATGCATACTATTGCTTTTTGATCACTTTCTTTGACGTAAGATACAGTGACTTTTTTATCACTTTTTTCGACATACTATACGTTGACTTTTTTCGACATACTATACGTTGACTTTTTTCGACATACTATACGTTGACTTTTTTCGACATACTATACGTTGACTTTTTTCGACATACTATACAATGACTTTTTTTTCGACATACTATACGTTGACTTTTTTATCACTTTTTTTCGACATGCTATACTATTGCTTTTGATCACGTTCTTTGACATTATATACTGTGACTTTTTTATAAATTTGTTGGACACACTATGATTCTTTCGACGTGCTATACGTTGACAATTTTTAACACTTTTTTCGACATAATATACTTTGAATTTTTTATCACTTTCTTCGACATACTGTACTGTTGCTTTTTTCGACATGCTATACTATTGCTTTTTGATCTCTTTCTTTGACATTATATACTATGACTTTTTTATCACTTTTTTCGACATACTATACTTTGACTTTTTTTAGCACTTTTTTCGACATACTATAGTATGACTTTTTCAACATACTATACGTTGACTTTTTAAAGACTTGTAATAATACGACTTTTTTTTATTTTTTTTTTTTTTTTTTTTTTTTTTTTTATTTTTTTTTTTTTTTTTTTTTTTTTTTTTTTTATTTTTTTATTTTATTTTTTTTTTTTTTTTTATTTTTTTTTTTTTTTTTTTTTTTTCTTTTTTTTTTTTTTTTTTTTTTTTTTTTTTATTTTTTTTTTTTATTTTTTTTTTTTTATTTTTTTTTTTCTTCTTCTCTTTTTTCTTCTTCATTTTTTTTCTCTTTAAGTCTCTTTTTTATTTGATTATATTTTTATATTTATTTTTTTTTTTTTATTTTTTTTTTTTCTTTTTTTTTTTTTTTTTTTTTTTTTATTTTTTTTTTTTTTTTTTTTTTTTTTTTTTATTTTTTTTTTTTTTTTTTTTTTTTTTTTTTTTTTTTTTTTTTTTTTTTTTTTTTTTTTCTTCAATTCTTTTTTTTTTGCTTGGTTTTTTTTTTTTTTGGGTGGGGGGGGACATTTTTTTTATTTTTTTTTATTTAAAAATTTTATTTTTTTTTTTTTTATTTTTTTTTTTATTTTATTTTTACTTTTTTTTTTTTTTTTTTTTTATTTTTTCTTTAAATATCTTTTTTCCTCCTTAATTCTTTTTTTTTTTTTTTTTTTATCCTTTTTTTTTTTTTTTTTATATTTAAAAAATTTTTTTTTTTTTTTCTAAAAATTTTTACATTCTTTTTTATTTTTTTTTTTTTTTAAATTTTTCCAACTTTTCTTGAAATTATTTTTTTCCACCATAGAATCATTTTACATCTATAATATGACCGTTTTCATGATTTTTTTCAACATACAAAAATTTGATGTATTTTTCATAAAATTTTCGACATACTATACTATGACTTTTTTTTGCAAAACTTTTCAACATTCGATAAAATGACTTTTTTCCACCATAATTCATTTTACATGCTATATAATATGACTGTTTTCATGATTTTTTCAACATACAAAAATTTGACGTTTTTATCATAAAATTTTGGACATACTATACTATGACGTTTTCTTTGTAAAAGTTTCCAACGGAAATCGGAGGCCATGGTTCTCAGCAGGAAACCGATGGATTTTCTACTCCAGGTAGGGAATGAGTCTTTACCCCAAGTGAAGGAGTTCAAGTACCTCGGGGTCTTGTTCACGAGTGAGGGAACAATGGAACATGAGATTGGCCGGAGAATCGGAGCAGCGGGGGCAGTATTGCAGTCGCTGTACCGCACCGTTGTGACGAAGAGAGAGTTGAGCCGGAAGGCAAAGCTCTCTATCTACCGGTCAATCTTCGTGCCTACTCTCACCTATGGTCATGAGGGCTGGGTCATGACCGAAAGAACTAGATCGCGAGTACAAGCGGCCGAAATGGGTTTTCTCAGGAGGGTGGCTTGCCTCTCCCTTAGAGATAAGGTGAGAAGCTCGGTCATCCGTGAGGGACTCGGAGTAGAGCCGCTGCTCCTTTGCATTGAAAGGAGCCAGTTGAGGTGGTTCGGGCATCTGGTAAGGATGCCTCTTGGGCGCCTCCCTAGGGAGGTGTTCCAGGCACGACCAGCTGGGAGGAGACCCCGGGGACGACCCAGGACTAGATGGAGAGATTATATCTCCACACTGGCCTGGGAACGCCTCGGGATCCCCCAGTCAGAGCTGGTTAATGTGGCCCGGGAAAGGGAAGTTTGGGGTCCCCTGCTGGATCTGTTGCCCCCGCGACCCGTCCCCGGATAAGCGGTTGAAGATGAAGATGAAGAAGTTTCCAACGTTTCACGAAATGACTTTTTTCCACCATAGAATCATTTTACATGCTATAATACGACCGTTTTCATGATTTTTTTCAACATCAAAAAAATTTCGACATACTATAACGGGCGTCAAACTCATTTTCATCCCGGGCCATATCAGCATCATGGTTCCCCTCAAAGGGCCGGTTTTAACTGTAAGACTATATAAATATATCTCCTCTAGATCATATTATAAAATTGCCTCTGAATTTGATTAGTATTAGTTTTAGTAATAATATATTTAATAACTAGCTCTGAAGACAAAAAGTTACTTTTTCTAAAATTCAGGTCTTGATTCCCAGAATTGTACATTTACATCAGTCAGCGGCGACTTTGTGCAGGCGGGATTCATTCAGTCTGGATGCGGAGGGGTGAACAGCTCTGACTGCAGCTAGGAGGGACTGCTGACGAGAACCGGGCCCCCTATGAGAGCTTTGGGACCAGGGAGGGGTCCACAGCAGCACCCGCTGCTCATTGAGAAGAGGAAGAACGATACCTGCTTTCTCCATAACACCAGAATAACTCGTTAGATTTGTCCCTAATTTCTTTTTTGAAAGACTCGCTAGAGGGGTCTGAAAACTGGCTAAATATAGCGACTATGTCGCTAAGTAGGCGTCACAGCGCTGTTGCTGGAAACTGCTGATACTGAGACGCTACAGTGCGCATGTCACAAAATCGAGATGCATTGTGGGATATGCAGTTTAAAGATACAGTACTTCTGTGAAGCGGCATAGAACTGAATGATATTCATTCTATATTCTTTGCAAGCCCTCGCGGGCCACATAAAGTGAGGTGGCGGGCCGGATTTGGCCCGCGGGCCTTGAGTTTGACACGTGTACTATGCTATGACGTTTTTTTTTGTAAAATTTTCCAACATTTCATGAAATGACTTTTTTCCACCATAGAGTCATTTTACATACTATAATACGACCGGTTTCATTATTTTTTTCAACATACACAAATTTGAGGTGTTTTTCGTAGAATTTTCGACATTATTTACTATGACTTTTTTTTGCAAAATTTTTCAACATTCGATAAAATGACTTCTTTCCACCATAATTCATTTTACATGCTATATAATATGACTGTTTTCATGATTATTTCAACAAACAAAAATTTGACGTTTTTATCATGAAATTTTGGACATACTATACAATGACATTTTCTTTGTAAAATTTTCCAACATTTCACGAAATGACTTTTTTCCACCATAGAATCATTTTATATGCTATTATACAACCGTTTTCATGATTTTTTTCAACATCAAAAAAATTTGACGTTTTCATTGAAAAATTTTGACAAGCTATACTGTGACGTTTTTTTTGTAAAATTTTCCAACATTTCACGAAATGACTTTTTTCCACCACAGAATCATTTTACATGCTATAATACAACCGTTTTCATGATTTTTTTCAACATCAAAAAAATTTGACGTTTTCATCGAAAAATTTTGACATACTATATTATGACTTTTTTTTTTTAAAATTTTCCAATATGTCACATAATTACTTTTTTCCACCATAGAATCATTTTATATGCTATAATACGACCGTTTTCATGATTTTTTTCAACATCAAAAAAATTTGATGTTTCCATTGAAAAATTTCGACATACTAGACTATGACGTTTTTTTTTTTTAAAATTTTCCAACATTTCACGAAATGACTTTTTTCTACCATATAATCATTTTACATGCTATAATACGACCGTTTTCATGTTTTTTTTCAACATTAAAAAAATCTGACGTTTTCATCGAAAAATTTTGACATACCATACTATGCCTTTTTTTTTGTAAAACTTTCCAACATTTCACGAAATGACTTTTTTCCAACATAGATTCATTTTACATGCTATATGACTTTTTTCATGATTTTTTTCAACATACAAAAATTTGAGGAGTTTTTCGTAAAATTTTCGACATACTATACTATGACATTTTTTTGTAAAATTTTTCAACATTTGATAAAATTACTTTTTTTCCACCATAGAATCATTTTACATGCTATAATACGACCGTTTTCATGATTTTTTTCAACATCAAAAAAATTTGACGTTTTCATCGAAAAATTTCGACATACTATACTATGACTTTTTTTTTTTTTTTTTTTTGTAAAATTTTCCAACATTTCACGAAATGACTTTTTTCCACCATAGAATCATTTTATATGCTATAATACGACCGTTTTCATGATTTTTTTCAACATCAAAAAAATTTGACGTTTTCATCGAAAAATTTTGACATACTATACTATGACGTTTTTTTTTGTAAAATTTTCTAACATTTCACGAAATGACTTTTTTCCACCATAGAATCATTTTACATGCTATAATACAACCGTTTTCATGATTTTTTTCAACATCAAAAAAATTTGATGTTTCCATTGAAAAATTTCGACATACTATACTATGACGTTTTTTTTTTGTAAAATTTTCCAACATTTCACGAAATGACTTTTTTCTACCATATAATCATTTTACATGCTATAATACGACCGTTTTCATGTTTTTTTTCAACATTAAAAAAATCTGACGTTTTCATCGAAAAATTTTGACATACCATACTATGCCTTTTTTTTTTGTAAAACTTTCTAACATTTCACGAAATGACTTTTTTCCAACATAGATTCATTTTACATGCTATATGACTTTTTTCATGATTTTTTTCAACATAAAAAAATTTGAGGAGTTTTTCGTAAAATTTTCGACATACTATACTATCACATTTTTTGTAAAATTTTTCAACATTTGATAAAATTACTTTTTTTCCACCATAGAATCATTTTACATGCTATAATACGACCGTTTTCATGATTTTTTTCAACATCAAAAAAATTTGACGTTTTCATCGAAAAATTTCGACATACTATACTATGACTTTTTTTTTTTTTTTTGTAAAATTTTCCAACATTTCACGAAATGACTTTTTTCCACCATAGAATCATTTTATATGCTATAATACGACCGTTTTCATGATTTTTTTCAACATCAAAAAAATTTGACGTTTTCATCGAAAAATTTTGACATACTATACTGTGACGTTTTTTTGTAAAATTTTCCAACATTTCACGAAATGACTTTTTTCTACCATATAATCATTTTACATGCTATAATACAACCGTTTTCATGTTTTTTTTCAACATTAAAAAATCTGACGTTTTCATCGAAAAATTTTGACATACTATACTATGCCTTTTTTTTTGTAAAACTTTCCAACATTTCACGAAATGACTTTTTTCCAACATAGATTCATTTTACATGCTATATGACTTTTTTCATGATTTTTTTCAACATACAAAAATTTGAGGTGTTTTTCGTAAAATTTTCGACATACTATACTATGACATTTTTTTGTAAAATTTTTCAACATTTGATAAAATTACTTTTTTTCCACCATAGAATCATTTTACATGCTATAATACGACCGTTTTCATGATTTTTTTCAACATCAAAAAAATTTGACGTTTTCATCGAAAAATTTCGACATACTATACTATGACGTTTTTTTTTTTTTTTTTTTGTAAAATTTTCCAACATTTCACGAAATGACTTTTTTCCACCATAGAATCATTTTATATGCTATAATACGACCGTTTTCATGATTTTTTTCAACATCAAAAAAATTTGACGTTTTCATCGAAAAATTTTGACATACTATACTGTGACGTTTTTTTTTGTAAAATTTTCCAACATTTCACGAAATGACTTTTTTCTACCATATAATCATTTTACATGCTATAATACGACCGTTTTCATGTTTTTTTCAACATTAAAAAAATCTGACGTTTTCATCGAAAAATTTTGACATACCATACTATGCCTTTTTTTTTTGTAAAACTTTCCAACATTTCACGAAATGACTTTTTTCCAACATAGATTCATTTTACATGCTATATGACTTTTTTAATGATTTTTTTCAACATACAAAAATTTGAGGTGTTTTTCGTAAAATTTTCGACATACTATACTATGACATTTTTTTGTAAAATTTTTCAACATTTGATAATGTATTGACATGTATATGTACTGTGTGAACTGTACTGTGTGAACAACAGAGTGAAATCTGAATTTCCCCACTGTGGGACTAATAAAGGAATATCTTTCTTTTCTTTCTTTTCTAAAATTACTTTTTTTCCACCATAAATCATTTTACATGCTATAATACACCTTTGATTTTTTTCAACATAAAAAAATTTGACTTTTCATCAAAAATTTCGACATACTATACTATGACTTCTTTTTTTTTTGTAAAATTTTCCAACATTTCACGAAATGACTTTTTTCCACCATAGAATCATTTTATATGCTATAATACGACCGTTTTCATGATTTTTTTCAGCATCAAAAAAATTTGACGTTTTCATCGAAAAATTTCGACATACTATACTATGACGTTTTTTTTTTTTGTAAAATTTTCCAACATTTCACTAAATGACTTTTTTTCCACCATAGAATCATTTTATATGTTATAATAAGACCGTTTTCATTATTTTTTTCAACATCAAAAAAATTTGACGTTTTCATCGAACAATTTCGACACACTATACTATGATGTTTTTTTTTTTTTTTGGAAAAATTTTCCAACATTTCACGAAATGACTTTTTTTCCACCATAGAATCATTGTACATGCTATATGACTTTTTTCATGATTTTTTTTCAACATCAAAAAAATTTGAGGTGTTTTTCATCGTAAAATTTTCGACATACTATACTATGACATTTTTTTGTAAAATTTTCCAACATTTCATAAAATTACTTTTTTTCCACCATAGAATCATTTTACATGCTATAATACGACCGTTTTCATGATTTTTTTCAACATCAAAAAAATTTGACGTTTTCATCGAAAAATTTCGACATACTATACTATGACTTTTTTTTTCTTTTTTTTTTGTAAAATTTTCCAACATTTCACGAAATGACTTTTTTCCACCATAGAATCATTTTATATGCTATAATACGACCGTTTTCATGATTTTTTTCAACATCAAAAAAATTTGACGTTTTCATCGAAAAATTTTGACATACTATACTATGACGATTTTTTTTGTAAAATTTTCCAACATTTCACGAAATGACTTTTTTCCACCATAGAATCATTTTATATGCTATAATATGACCGTTTTCATGATTTTTTTCAACATCAAAAAAATTTGACGTTTTCATCGAAAAATTTCGACATACTATACTATGACATTTTTTTTGTAAAATTTTCCAACATTTCACAAAATGACTTTTTTTCCACCATAAAATCATTTTACATGCTATAATGACTTTTTTCATGATTTTTTTTCAACATCAAATAAATTTGACGTTTTCATCGAAAAATTTTGACATACTATACTATGCGTTTTTTTTTTTTTTTAAATTTTCCAACATTTCACGAAATGACTTTTTTCCACCATAGAATCATTTTATATGCTATAATACGACCGTTTTCATGATTTTTTTCAACATTAAAAAAATCTGACGTTTTCATCGAAAAATTTTGACATACTATACTATGCCGTTTTTTTTTTTTTTTTTAATTTTCCAACATTTCACGAAATGACTTTTTTACACCATAGAATCATTTTATATGCTATAATACGACCGTTTTCATGATTTTTTTCAACATCAAAAAAATTTGACGTTTTCATCGAAAAATTTCGACATACTATACTATGACTTTTTTTGTAAAATTTTCCAACATTTCACGAAATGACTTTTTTCCACCATAGATTCATTTTACATGCTATAATACGACCGTTTTCATGATTTTTTTCAATATCAAAAAAATTTGACGTTTTCATCGAAAAATTTCGACATACTATACTATGACTTTTTTTTTTGGTAAAATTTTCCAACATTTCACGAAATGACTTTTTTCCACCATAGAATCATTTTATATGCTATAATACGACCGTTTTCATGTTTTTTTCAACATCAAAAAAATCTGATGTTTTCATCGAAAAATTTTGACATACTATACTATGCCGTTTTTTTTTTTTTTTAATTTTCCAACATTTCACGAAATGACTTTTTTACACCATAGAATCATTTTACATGCTATAATACGACCCTTTTCATGATTTTTATCAACATCAAAAAATTTGACGTTTTCATCGAAAAATTTCGACATACTATACCATGACGTTTTTTTTTTTTTGAAATTTTCCAACATTTCACGAAATGACTTTTTTCCACCATAGATTCATTTTACATGCTATAATACGACCGTTTTCATGATTTTTTTCAATATCAAAAAAATTTGACGTTTTCATCGAAAAATTTCGACATACTATACCAGGCATGGGCAAACTACGGCCCAGGGGCCACATGCAGCAGTTAAACGTTTTAATCTGGCCCGCCTAACTTGAAAAAATTAAATGAATAAACCTTGTTAATGTTTTATTTTCCCTGTAATTCTGATGTGTCCCCACTAGGAGGCGCACACTAGATTGATTGACTGATGGGGTGAAGCCTCCTACTCAACGTTTCCATTTGACTCTTTGACCCAGCATCCCTTCTGTAAGGATGACGTTTCTAATTGACTTGACTCTTTGACCCAGCATCCCTTTTGTAAAGGTGAGCGGAGCAAAGAAAAGGAAAGTGGACAGAGAATGTCGAGTGTTCAATAATGAATGGACAACTAAATATTTTTTCATTGAACACCGATCATCTCCTGTTTGCCTGATATGCCAAGAAACTGTGGCGGTTTTTAAAGAGTAAAATATTAGCCGTCACTTTGCCACGAAGCACGCTAACTATGCTAGCAAGCTGTCAACAAAAGAATGGGAAGCTGCTGCTCAGAAGTTGGCAGCTAATTTACAGGCTCAACAAAATTTTTTTCACAGGCAAACTGCCATTCAAGAGTCAAGTACCAAGGCCAGTTTTATGCTTTCATTCAAAATAGCAAAAGCCAGCAAACCTCTGTCTGAAGGTGAGTTTTTAAAAGAATGTATGGTGGAGACAGCAGGTATTTTGTGCCCAGAGAGCAAAGACAAGTTCGAAAAAATCAGTTTATCACGCCGGACAGTGACTCGTCGTGTGGAACTAATAGATGAAGATATCATCAACGACTTAATTAAAAAGGCGGAGTCGTTCACGTTATATTCATTAGCACTGGATGAGAGCAACGATGTCAAAGACACTGCTCAGCTCCTCATTTTTATCCGAGGGATCAGTGACACTTTTGAAATAACAGAGGAGTTTTTGACAATGGAGTCTCTGAAAGGACAAACACGGGGAGAGGACTTGTTTGAGCGGGTGTCTGCTGTCATCAAAAACATGAAGCTCCCTTGGAATAAACTTATCAACGTCACCACAGATGGATCTCCGAATTTAACGGGAAAAAACGCTGGCCTGCTGAGGAGAATCCAGGATCAAGTGAAAGGTGAAAATCCTGACCAGGATGTTATTTTCCTCCACTGCATTATCCACCAGGAATCTCTATGTAAATCAGTATTACAGCTGAATCATGTTGTTAATCCTGTCGTGAAACTCAACTTTATACGCGCAAGGGGACTTCAGCACCGACAGTTCATCACGTTCCTGGAGGAAACTGATGCGGACCACCAGGACCTGCTTTATCACTCCCGTGTCCGCTGGTTAAGTTTGGGCAAAGTGCTACGAGTGTGGGAGCTCAAAGAGGAGATCGGTGCATTTTTGGAGCGCCTGGGGAAGGCTGATGAATTTCCTGAGCTGAGCAACTAGAGCTGGCTTTGTGACTTTGCGTTTGCAGTGGACGTATTTTCACACTTGAACGAGCTCAACATCAGACTACAGGGGAAGGATCAGTTTGTACACGACATGTACACAACAGTGAAAGCATTCAAATCCAAGCTGGCTTTGTTCTCCAGGCAAATTTTAAATAAGTCATTCACTCATTTTCCCACGCTAGCCACACTGAAAGAGGCCGGAGCAAAAGTGAAGAAATACAGCGAGTCACTGGATGCGCTGCACGGAGAATTCTGCCGTCGGTTTTCTGACTTCGAAAAAATTGACAAGTCACTTCAATTGGTGGCCTGTCCCCTGTCACAAGACCCCGAAACAGTCCCAGAGGAGCTGCAGCTCGAACTGATCGACCTTCAGTCCAACCCTGTCTTAAAAGAGAAGTTCAACTCTCTGAAACTTAATGACTTTTATGCTTCACTCAATGAAGCTGCGTTTCCAAATCTCCGGAGGACCGCGCAGAAGATGCTGGCGTTGTTCGGCTCGACCTACATGTGTGAACAGACCTTCAGCATCATGACTATCAACAAAGCCAGCCACAGATCCAACTTAACAGACCAACATCTCAGATCCATCCTGAGAATCGCCACAACAACACAAACCCCAGACTTTGATGTGCTGGCTAAAAAGGGAGACCAGCAACACTGTTCCCATTGAAATTAAAAATAAACTGCTCTGTTGTGTTATGTGAAAAACGCATTTGAAAATAATCAGTTCAATAAGCCTTATATGTTACATGTTAATTCTGTTAAGGAGCACACACAAGTGATGCGCAGGTGAGCGTTCTCAAAATAAACAATGCACGCAGATCAAATATAACGCGCGCCGCAGACTGGCTCGCTGCCACTGTGTAGTTCTTACACTGGTCGTTGTTGACTTTTGGCACTGGAAAAACAAACTGAATAGAAGGAGCTGGACAAGTGCATCTGCATCTCCTATTTTGAAATTTTCTCCTTTCATTTCTCCTTTTGAAATAAAGACAGGAAGAGAGTGATGGTGATGATGATATCCTGAAGGATAACAGAACTTTCAATGCTTTAAAATAGAAATTGTTAGCAACTAAATAGTTGTATTTTATTCATTTAATTTTCAGTGTTTTAAGACTCGTTTCAATAAATAGCTAAATACTGTGGTGTGTCAAAGACAGATATTTTGTTGTAATGCTTTTGTTAATTTTCATTTAAAATTAAAGCATTTGTTTTCTCCATGTACTATATGTATTTTTTTCTCCGATGAGGTGAGGTTACCAAAACACTCCATCCATCTGCTCCTTGTCCGGCCCCTGTGTCAAATTTTAGAACCCATTGTGGCCCACGAATCAAAAAGTTTGCCCACCCCTGTACTATACCATGACGTTTTTTTTTTGGAAAATTTTCCAACATTTCACGAAATTACTTTTTTCCACCATAGAATCATTTTACATGCTATAATACGACCGTTTTCATGATTTTTTTCAACATCAAAAAAAGTTTGACGTTTTCATCGAAAAATTTCGACATACTATACTATGACGTTTTTTTTTTTTGGTAAAATTTTCCAACATTTCACGAAATTACTTTTTTCCACCATAGAATCATTTTACATGCTATAATACGACCGTTTTCATGATTTTTTTCAACATCAAAAAAATTTGATGTTTTCATCAAAAAATTTCGACATACTATACTATGACGTTTTTTTTTTCGGTAAAATTTTCCAATGTTTCACGAAATGATTTTTTTCCACCATAGAATCATTTTACATGCTATAATACGACCGTTTTCATGATTTTTTTCAACATCAAAGAAATTTGATGTTTTCATCAAAAAATTTCGACATACTATACTATGACGTTTTTTTGTAAAATTTTCCAACATTTCACGAAATGACTTTTTTCCACCATAGAATCATTTTACATGCTATAATACGACCGTTTTCATGATTTTTTTCAACATCAAAAAAATTTGATGTTTTCATCAAAAAATTTCGACATACTATACTATGACGTTTTTTTTTGGTAAAATTTTCCAACGTTTCACGAAATGACTTTTTTCCACCATAGAATCATTTTACATGCTATAATACGACCTTTTTCATGATTTTTTTCAACATCAAAGAAATTTTATGTTTTCATCAAAAAATTTCGACATACTATACTATGACGTTTTTTTGTAAAATTTTCCAACATTTCACAAAATGACTTTTTTCCACCATAGAATCATTTTACATGCTATAATATGACCGTTTTCATGATTTTTTTCAACATCAAAAAAATTTGACGTTTTCATCGAAAAATGTTCAACATACTATACTATGACGTTTTTTTTTTGTAAAATTTTCCAACATTTCACGAAATGACTTTTTTCCACCATAGAATCATTTTACATGCTATAATACGACCGTTTTCATGATTTTTTTCAACATCAAAAAAATTTGACGTTTTCATCGAAAAATTTCGATATACTATACTATGACGTTTTTTTTTTTTTTGGTAAAATTTTCCAACATTTCACGAAATTACTTTTTTCCACCATAGAATCATTTTACATGCTATAATACGACCGTTTTCATGATTTTTTTCAACATCAAAAAAATTTGATGTTTTCATCAAAAAATTTCGACATACTATACTATGACGTTTTTTTTTGGTAAAATTTTCCAATGTTTCACGAAATGACTTTTTTCCACCATAGAATCATTTTACATGCTATAATACGACCTTTTTCATGATTTTTTTCAACATCAAAGAAATTTTATGTTTTCATCAAAAAATTTCGACATACTATACTATGACGTTTTTTTGTAAAATTTTCCAACATTTCACAAAATGACTTTTTTCCACCATAGAATCATTTTACATGCTATAATACGACCGTTTTCATGATTTTTATCAACATGAAAAAATTTGACGTTTTCATCGAAAAATTTCGACATACTATACTATGACGTTTTTTTTTTGTAAAATTTTCCAACATTTCACGAAATGACTTTTTTCCACCATAGAATCATTTTATATGCTATAATACGACCGTTTTCATGATTTTTTTCAACATCAAAAAAATTTGACGTTTTCATCGAAAAATTTTGACATACTATACTGTGACTTTTTTTGTAAAATTTTCCAACATTTCACGAAATGACTTTTTTTCCACCATAGAATCATTTTATAAGCTATCGTACGACCGTTTTCATGATTTTTTTCAACATCAAAAAAATTTGACGTTTTCATCGAAAAATTTCGACATACTATACCAGGCATGGTAAGCAATCTACGGCCCGGGGACCACATGCGGCCGTTAAACGTTTTAATCCAGCCCGCCGAACTTGAAAAAATTAAATGAATTAACCTTGTTAATGTTTTATTTTCCCTGTAATTCTGATGTGTCCCCACTAGGAGGCGCACACTAGATTGATTGACTGATGGGGTGAAGCCTCCTACCCAACGTTTCCATTTGACTCTTTGACCCAGCATCCCTTCTGTAAGGATGACGTTTATAATAAATCAACAGAGGAGTTTTTCATCATAGAATCATTTTACATGCTATAATACAACCGTTTTCATGATTTTTTTCAACATCAAAAAAATTTTACGTTTTCATCGAAAAATTTCGATATACTATACTATGACGTTTTTTTGTAAAATTTTCCAACATTTCACAAAATGACTTTTTTTCCACCATAGAATCATTTTACGTGCTATAAAACAACCGTTTTCATGATTTTTTTAAACATACAAAAATTTGACGTTTTTACCATAAAATTTGTTTTATACTATACTATCTTTTCACTCTGACATCTCTCCATTACTGCATGTGTGTGTGTGTTTGTGTGCATGTACCATGTATAAGTTAAACAGAGTGTAAATTGAATTTCCCCACTGTGGGACTAATAAAGGTTGATCTTCTTCTTCTTCTTCTTCTATGACTTTTTTTGTAAAATTTTCCAATGCTTCACGAAATGACTTTTTTCCAACATAGAATCATTTTACATGCTATAATTTGCCCGTTTTCATGATTTTTTTTTCAACATCAAAAAAATTCAACGTTTTCATTGAAAAATTTCGACATACTATACTATGACGTTTTTTTGTAAAATTTTTCAACATTCGATAAAATGACTTTTTTTCCACCATAGAATCATTTTACATGCTATAATATGACCGTTTTCATGATTTTTTTCGACATACAAAAATTTGAGGTGTTTTTCGTGAAAATTTTGGACATACTATGACTTTTTTTTTGCAAAATTTTTCAACATTCGATAAAATGACTTTTTTCCACCATAGATTCATTTTACATGCTAAATAATATATGACTGTTTTCATGATTTTTTTAAACATACAAAAATTAGACGTTTTTAACCATAAAAATTTTTTACATACTATACTATGACTTTTTTTGGTAAAATTTTCCAACGTTTCACGAAATGACTTTTTTCCACCATAGAATCATTTTACATGCTATAATTTGCCCGTTTTCATGATTTTTTTCAACATCAAAAAAATTCAACGTTTTCATTGAAAAATTTCGACATACTATACTATGACGTTTTTTTGTAAAATTTTTCAACATTCGATAAAATGACTTTTTTTCCACCATAGAATCATTTTACATGCTATAATACTACCGTTTTCATGATTTTTTTCAACATCAAAAAAATTTGACGTTTTCATTGAAAATTTTCGACATGCTATACTATGACGTTTTTTTTTTTTAAAATTTTCCTACATCACGAAATGACTTTTTTTCCACCATAGAATCATTATACATGCTATAATACTACCGTTTTCATGATTTTTTTCAACATCAAAAAAATTTGACGTTTTCATTGAAAATTTTCGACATGCTATACTATGACGTTTTTTTTTTTTTTTTGGTAAAATTTTCCAACATTTCACAAAATGACTTTTTTCCACCATACAATCATTTTACATGCTATAATACGACCGTTTTCATGATTTTTTTCAACATCAAAAAAATTTGACGTTTTCATCGAAAAATTTCGACATACTATACTATGACGTTTTTTTTTTGGTAAAATTTTCCAACATTTCACGAAATGACTTTTTTCCACCATAGAATCATTTTACATGCTATAATACGACCGCTTTCATGATTTTTTTCAACATCAAGAAAATTTGACGTTTTCATCGAAAATTTTCGACATACTATACTATGACGTTTTTTTGTCAAATTTTTCAACATTTCACGAAATGACTTTTTTCCACCATAGAATCATTTTACGTGCTATAATACGACTGTTTTCATGATTTTTTTCAACATCAAAAAAATTTGACGTTTTCATCGAAAAATTTCAACATACTATACTATGACGTCTTTTTTTTTTGTAAAATTTTCCAACATTTCACAAAATGACTTTTTTCCACCATAGAATCATTTTATAAGCTATAATACGACTGTTTTCATGATTTTTTTCAACATCAAAAAAATTTGACGTTTTCATCGAAAAATTTTGACATACTATACTATGACGTTTTTTTTTTTTGGTAAAATTTTCCAACATTTCACGAAATTACTTTTTTCCACCATAGAATCATTTTACATGCTATAATACGACTGTTTTCATGATTTTTTTCAACATCAAAAAAATTTGACGTGTTTTCATCGAAAAATTTCGACATACTATACTATGACGTCTTTTTTTTGGTAAAATTTTCCAACATTTAACGAAATGACTTTTTTCCACCATAGAATCATTTTACATGCTATAATGTGACCGTTTTCATGATTTTTTTCGACATACAAAAATTTGAGGTGTTTTTCGTAAAATTTTGGACATACTATGACGTTTTTTTTTTTTTTTGGTAAAATTTTCCAACGTTTCACGAAATGACTTTTTTCCACCATAGAATCATTTTACATGCTATAATACGACCGTTTTCATGATTTTTTTCAACATCAAAAAAATTCAACGTTTTCATTGAAAAATTTGACATACTATACTATGACGTTTTTTTTTTGTAAAATTTTCCAACATTTCACGAAATGACTTTTTTCCACCGTAGAATCATTTTACGTGCTATAATACGACTGTTTTCATGATTTTTTTCAACATCAAAAAAATTTGACGTTTTTATCGAAAAATTTCAACATACTATACTATGACGTTTTTTTTTGGTAAAATTTTCCAACATTTCACAAAATGACTTTTTTCCACCATAGAATCATTTTACATGCTATAATATGACAATTTTCATGATTCTTTTCAACATACAAAAATTTGAGGTGTTTTTCGTAAAATTTTCGACATACTATACTATGACATTTTTTTGTAAAATTTTCCAACATTTCACGAAATGACTTTTTTCCAACATAGAATCATTTTATATGCTATAACACGACCGTTTTCATGATTTTTTTCGACATAAAAAAATTTGACATTTTCATCGAAAAATTTCGACATACTATACTGTGACTTTTTTCATGAAATTTCTCAACATCATATAATTTGACTTTTTTTTTAATCATAACATTGTTTAACATATGTCACAGCCTGGCTCAAAGCTGTGACAAAAAGAGGAAGACAAAGGCGAGGTAGCAGCGGAAAAGCACTTAATTTATTCTACAAATGAAACAAAACCCAATTCAATGTTTAGATCAGTAAATCAGTCGTGTAGAGCATGTATGGGTGTGTGTGCATGTCAAACTACATGTCTGGGTCCTGCTGCTGAATTTGGAGTCTTCCAGGGAGAGAGAGAGCGAAACTGCAGGCTGAGGAGCTATTTAAAGGGGAGAGCTCACTCGGCCCAGGTGAAGCTCATCACCTCACGAACCTCCTTCCTGCAACACAGAGGAATCACCGCAGCAACATAGAGAAGGAGGGGTCATCACATATACTATAATATAACTGTTAACATGAAATTTTCCAAGATTCAATACGATGACCTGTTAATCATGAAATTTTTCGACATACTATACTATGACTTTTTTTCATGAATTTTTTCAACGTACTATAATATGACTTTTTATCATAATATTGTTTAACATAATATCATATGAATGTTAACATGAAATTTTTCAAGATTCAATACTATGACCTGTTTTTCATGAAATTTTTCGAAATACTATACTATGACTTTTTTCATGAAATTTTTCAACGTAGGATAATATGACTTTTATTTATCAGAATATTGTTGAACATACTATAATGACTGTTAAAATGACTTTTTTCATGAAATTTTTCAACATCATAATTTAAGATAAGATAAGATAAGATATTCCTTTATTTGTCCCACAGTGGAGAAATTTACGATTCGACTTTTTTAAAATCATAATATTGTTTAACATACTATAATATAGCTGTTAACATGAAATTTTACAAGATTCAATACTATGACCTGTTGATCATGAAATTTTTCAACATACTATACCAGGGGTGTCAAACTCATTTTCATCCCGGGCCACATCAGCATCATGGTTCCCCTCAAAGGGCCGGTTGTAACTGTAAGACTATATAAATATATCTACTCTAGATCATATTATAAAGTTGCCTCTGAATTTGATTAGTATTAGTTTTAGTAATAATATATCTAATAACTAGCTCTGAAGACAAAAAGCTACTTTTTCTAAAATTCAGGTCTTGATTCCCAGAATTGTACATTTACATCAGTCAGCGGCGATTTTGTGCAGGCGGGATTCATTCAGTCTGGATGCGGAGGGGTGAACAGCTCTGACTGCAGCTAGGAGGGACTGCTGACGAGGACCAGGCCCCCTATGAGAGCTTTGGGACCGGGGAGGGGTCCACGGCAGCACCCGCTGCTCATTGAGAAGAGGAAGAACGATACCTGCTTTCTCCATAACACCGGAAAAACTCATTAGATTTTGCCCTAATTTCTTTTTTGAAAGACTCGCTAGAGGGGTCTGAAAACTGGCTAAATATAGCGACTAAGTCGCTAAGTAGGCGTCACAGCGCTGTTGCTGGAAACCGCTGATACTGAGACGCTACAGTGCGCATGTCACAAAATCGAGATGCATTGTGGGATATGCAGTTTAAAGATACAGTACTTCTGTGAAGTGGCATAGAATTGAATGATATGCATTCTATATTCTTTGCAAGCACTCGCGGGCCACTTAAAGTGAGGTAGCGGGCCGGATTTGGCCCGCAGGCCTTGAGTTTGACACGTGTACTATACTATGACTTTTTTTCATGAAATTTTTCAATGTAATATAATTTGACTTTGTTTAATCATAATATTGTTTAACATACTATAATATGACTGTTAACATGAAATTTTTCAAGATTCAATACTATGACCCGTTTTTCATGAAATTTTTCGACATACTATAGTATGACTTTTTTTCATGAAATTTTTCATTGTACTATAATTTGACTTTTTTAAATCCTAATATTGTTTAACATACTATAATATGTCTGTTAACATGAAATTTGTCTAGATTCAATACAATGACCTTTTTTTCATGAACTTTTTTGACATACTTTACTATGACTTTTTCTCATGACAATTTTCAAAATAATATAATTAGATATTTTAAAATCATAATATTGTTTAACATACTATAATATAACTGTTAACATGAAATTTTTCAAGATTCAATACTATGACCTGTTGAAATTTTTCGACTTACTATACTATGACTTTTTCCATGAAATTTTTCAACGTACTATAATATGACTTTTTTTTATCATTATATTGTTTAACATGATATAATATAACTGTTAACATGAAATTTTTCAAGATTCAATACTATGACCTATTTTTTATGAAATAAGACTTTTTTATAATTTTTTCGACATAGTAAACTATGACTTTTTTATCACTTTATTTGTCATACTATACTATAATTATATACCATTTTTTTCCAACATACTAAACTATGGCTTTTTCATCACTTTTAAAATATTATTTATAAAAAAGTCAAAGTATAGTATGTCGAAAAAACTGAACAACAAGCAATAATATAGCATATCAAAGAAAGCAACAGTATAGTATGTCAAAAAAGTCAAAAAAGTCATAGTATAGTCTGTCGAAAAAAGTGATGAAAAAGTCATAGTAATATTTGTTGAAAAAAAGTGGTATAAAATTCAAAGTACACTATGTCGATAAAAGTGATTAAAAACGCCATAATATAGTAAGTTGAAAAAAATGGTATGAAGTCATAGTGTAAGATGTCAAATAAAGTGATAAAACAGTCATAGTTGAGTCAAAAATCAATAAAAAAAGTCATAGTATACTATGTCAAAAACGTGAAAAAATTCTGTATAGCCTGTCGAAAAAAGTGATGAAAAAATCATAATATTGTATGTCGACAAAAGTCATAGAATAGTATGTTGAAAAAAAGTGATAAAAAAATCAAACTATAGTATGTCAAAAAAAGTGATAAAAAAATCAAACTATAGTATGTACAAAAAATTAGTATAAAGTCATCGTATAGTATGTCAAATGAAGTGATAAAAAAGTCATAGTTTAGAATGTTGAAAATCAATAAAAGTCATAGTATAATATGGCGTAAAAAGTCATAGTATAGTATGTCCAAAAAAGTGAAAAAAGTCATAGTACAGTCTGTCGAAAAAAGTGATGAAAAGTGATGAAAAGTCATAGTGTAGTATGTCGATAAAAGTACTAGTATAGTATGTTGAAAAAAGTGAAAAAAGGCCTTGTATAGTCTGTTGAAAAAAGTGATAAAAAAGCCATAGTATAGTATGTCAAAAAAAATTGGTATAAAGTCAAAGTATAGTATGTTAAATAAAGTGATGAAAAAAGTCATAGTTTAGTTTGTTGAAAAAATCAATAAAAAAGTCATAGTATATGTCGAAAAAATTAGTGATTAAAAAGTCAAAGTATAGTATGTCGACAAAAGTGATAAAAAAGGTCATAGTATAGTCTGTTGAATAAAGTGATAAAAAAGTCACAGTTTAGTTGGTCGAAAAAATTGATAAAAAAGTCATAGTATAGTATGTCAATAAAGTGCTGAATAAATCAAAATATAGTATATGAAAAAAGTGATAAAAAAGTCGTAGTATAACATGTCAATAAAAGTCCTAGTATTGTATGTCAGGAAACGTGATAAAAACGTCATAGTATAGTATGTCGTAAAAATTGATGGAAAAGTCATAGTATTGTATGTCGACAAAAATCATTGTATAGTCTGTCAAAAAAAGTGACAAAAACGTCATAGTATAGTATGCCGGAAAGAACTGATAAAAAAAGTCATAGTTTAATAGTTCAACAAAAGTCATAGTATAGTATGTCGAAAAAAGCAAGAGTATGCTCTGTAAAAAAAGTGATAAAAAAAGGCATAGTATAGTCTGTCGAAAAAAGTTATGAAAAAGTCATAGCATTGTATGTCGATAAAAGTCATAGTATAGTATGTCTAAAAAAGTCATCGTATAGTATGTCGATAAAGCACGAAATAAATCAAAATAAAGTTTGTCAAAAAAGTGATAAAACTCATAGTATAGTATGTCAAAAAACATGATAGAAAAGTCATAGTATTGTATGTTAAAAAAATTGATGAAAAAGTCATAGTTTAGTATGTAAAAAAATTTTTAAAAAGTCATCGTATAGTATGTCGATAAAGTGCGAAATAAATCAAAATATAGTTTGTCAAAAAAGTGATAGAACAGTCATAGTATAGCATGTAAATAAAAGTCATAATATAGTATATATTATATATATATATATAAAAGTAATAAAAGTCAAAATATAGTATGTCGAATAAAGTGATAAAAATCATAGTTTAGTATGTTGAAATAATTGATAAAAAAGTCATTGTATAATATGTCGATAAAAGTCTTATTATAGTATGTCGAAAAAAGTGATTAAAAAACTCATAGTATAGTATGTCAAAAATGTAATAAAAAGTTATACTGATACTAATACTAATATAATATAATAGAAAAATAAATAAAACATGCATGTCCAAGTTAAGTGATTTTGACTCATAGTATGTCATTCCACTGGTGGCATTCTGCTAATCTACTACTACAACTAAAACAGTAAAACTGCCACATAAATACCTTTAAAAAAACAAGAAATCTGAAACAACAATAAAAGTGTTGAGAGAACAGTTTGCTTCACTGGTGTTTCCTTACTCACTGGATCAATCCAGGATCAATCACGTCTCACAGGCAGCTGAGCTGCTTCTGATGAGCCTCCCTGAGGTTCTCCAGCTGGTCCTCAAGAGATGGAGACACACAAAAAAACACATTACAGATACACAATCATCATAAAAATATCATTTCACATATCATTTCACATATTATTTGACTGTTGCAGTTTCCAGCTGTATACAGATGGTAGTATTTTTCAGGCTCACCTCTCCATGCCTTGATGTTCTCATCTCCATTCAGTCTACTGCTTTTCCCCCCTTGTCCTCCTTATATGGGCTTTTCGCTTCAGATATTCTGAATTTCTCCACATCAGAGACAATTACATTCTCCAGAAGTGTAAATCATCCTATCATTCCTATATCAATCCTATAATTTCATGAATTTAAGTTAATAACGTGACATTAAACACAACACAGCTGGTAATGAAAAAAAAAAATCTCTTTCCTACAGAAAATGTCATCTCTTGGTTTGTAGACTGATAACGTTTCTTTTCTTCCCAGATGTCATCCATGAGGTTGCAAGTCTACAAGTATGGGACAAATAAAAACACCAGTCTTAAAATGCAACACAACTGACAGATAAAGTAAAACTCCTACAACTATAACACACTTTTATGTGAATTTATGGTTCTTTTCATAGCGCTGACGTATACATCACAGTGTATTAAATGACATTGCAATCTCCCCAAAAAAGCAAAGAACTATAACACAACTCTGTAAAGTGGAGTGTAATTTGCATAATGTTCATGAGTAAAATGACAAAGATCCTTCCATAGTCTCCATGGACCATGTTAACACCAGTCCATCTATATATCTATAGAAGGAAACAAAATAAAGTCATAATTCTTGCATTCATTTCCAGTTCAACCATGTTGCACACATTCAAACTAACCCTCATGTGTGAAATGAAAAAGTAGATAGGTACACTGATAAATTATCTTTCGGTTCCATTTATTTTGTTAATTAATAGTTTAAATACATTATTTTTAACTTAAGAGTGTTTAGAGTGCAGGGAAGAAAAATAAAACTCACCTGGAAGAAAACATGAATGCTGTAAGTCCTATTTAGGACAAGGGGTAGTTGTGCACGTCAGTCTTTTGTGGCCAAAATCCATCCATCGTCAACCGCTTATCCCGTTAGGGGTCGCGGGGGGGCTGGAGCCGATCCCAGCTGGCATTGGGTGAAGGCGGGGTTCACCCTGGACAGGTCACCAGTCCATCGCAGGGCACATAGAGACAGACAACATAGAGACAGACAACCATTCACGCTCACATCCACACCTACGGGTAATTTATAGTCATCATTCAACCTAAACAGCATGTCTTTGGACTGTGGAAGGAAGCCGGAGTACCCGGAGAAAACCCACGCTTACACGGGGAGAACATGCAAACTCCACACAGATGAGTCCCAAACCGGAATCGAACCTGCGACCCTCTTGCTGTGAGGCAACAGCGCTAACCACTGCACCATCGAGCAGCCCCCTTATGGCCAAAATGAGTATAAAAACTAAAATAAGTGAAAGATGAAAAAACAAAAAAACAAAACAAAAAAAAAAAAACTGGCAAAACTTTTCCCCAACAGCTTCATAGATGAAAAAACAACAAAGGATTTATGAAATTTGCCAGTCAAAAATGGATCACAATATATGTTTTTTTTCTCACTTGCCTCTCTGGGCTTCTGTAAATTTGCCTTTAATTTATACATATTATGTGGTTCAGCTTCATAAAAAGGCCTTGCAGAGTTGTTTAAACCATAGTTTCTATCATTTTAAAACCTAGTTCCTCTGGGCTTTGTGTCCCCCTTAAACATGATGTATACTGTCCATAATCACATAAATATTTATTGGAGGATGACAGGTTAAACAGAAAATGCACTGTACTTCATTTGCAGAGAAACAAAGTAAAGTAGACATGAACACAGGAGTTTGTGAAAATGCCATATAAAATGTAAATTCAGAAAAATACAGATGTAATGAAAGGGAAATAAAGTATAGTGTTAGAATCTTCTTTATTTACAGGAATGTGACTTTACATTTGACTTTACTGTACTATAACTATACTGAGACTTTACTGTACAACCCACCAGAAAGCAGCAGTGGAAACAGAGATACAATTTCATGTCGTTTCAAACACCACCAGTGAATTATAAAATTCACTGTGCTAGTACTGGAGTGCCCTCTAGCGGCTTTTTCCCCATAACAAAGAGAGAGGATAAGGGAAAACAAGTAGATAAAAATAGGAAGGAGCAATGAAGTAGCACTTTACTTACATGTCTGAACATACCCACTGTTTCCAGCAGAGGTGACACACTCTTGCTATCACTGGATCTACACCTTCATCAGGTACAGGAGAATGTTTACAGGATAGTAATCACAGTTGGGTGGAGCAGAGAATGTGGAAATTCATCCCCTTGTGCATCACCGGTCACTATTCCTCCATTCTGGGCCAGATCACATAACAGGAGACAGACACACAGTACTTGTCTAGCTGTCGTCAGCCTGCAGCATCTTCTCAATCTCTTGATCCCACTGGTCGTCTTTGTTGTCTGACTCAGTCACCACCTCGTACTCCTGAAGCTCCTGCTGCAGCTCCTTCTCCCAGTCCGCTGATTCATCTGAAAGTAAAAGGAATATTATGAGCAAGACAATTATTTCAACCATCCACTGATTATCTGTAACCACACGGGGAGAAGGCAGGGTACACCCTGGACAGTTTGGCACAGGGCTAAGACAATTATTGACTCCACATTTTAATAACACCTAAAATAATCATAGCATGTTGTTTTCCAACATCCACATTAACTGAATAAGAAGAGTAAGGACTTGCAGCTGTGCAATGAGAGAATCTAGGAGACAACCTTTAGCTGACGAATTAGAAACTATTAGAAAGCTAACCATCAGGAGAAGGGATGCTCTCCTTCTTATCCAGCACCAGCTGCTCCATCTCTTTCCTCAGGTCCTCCTGGTTGATGCCCGTCGAGTCGAAAGCATCGCTCACAAACTCGGACACTCCGGGACTGGTCGACATCTCCTCCTCTTCTTCCTGAGGAGGCTGCAAGTCATACAGACAAGACAATAAAGGCAGTTGTCTGTACTACTGTCTCTCAAGTTTTAGAATCATTGTTGTACAGAAAGACAGACATCTTTATTTTAGTACTCTTACCTTCTGTATGTCGCTGATGGAAACTGGAGGAGTTTTTGGTCTGACGTTGTCTATAAAAATATAATACAGTACTATTAGTTTTCCTCTCAATGACTAGAGGCTTACCTGTAAAAAACAGTCCTGTCTGTGGGTATGTGTAGTAGGAATGCCATGAACTGCAATGACGAGGTGAATAATAATGAGGTGGATGTATCAGTAGCCCCACCCTAAAGCATACTCTGCTTTATGGTCTATCTGACTACAAATGGGACCATAATGTACTAAATGAACACCATGCTGTATTGAAGAAGACTTGAAACTAGCGACTGAGATCATGAACTCATGTTTACAGTGTTTACTGAGGTCATAAAACAAGTGAGAAATGGCTCATTAGACTTCCATACAATCAAACTTGTTTTTGAAACGAGGAGTCGCCCGCTGCTGGCTATTAGAAAGAATACAAGTTTAAGGCATTTCTGCATTCACTTTTCAGATCCGGAGGTTGCCCACTGATATTAACGGGTCTTTATTAAAGAAAAAAACATGCCGTATGCACCTCACACATACAGTACTTCAGGCTAGGGCTGTATATCAGCGAGAATCTGGAGATAAGATACGTATCATGATACTGGGACTATGATTCAATGTATTGCCATACTGTAAGCAAGGTGACGTATTGCAATTTTTTAAGAAAGAATACACATTTTATGCAATTTACATTTATCAGTCTATGTAACATCTAACATCATAGCACTACTTTGAGGGGGTCATACATGAAGATGCTACATCCCTTTGCAAATGAAATAAAGTATTGACTGAGCTAATGTTTGCATGCAAACTATTAATTAAAAACTACAGGATGTTTGAGAATCACTACAGTATCACAAAACAAAATATCGCAATACTAAATATTTTCTTATACCTCTACTGACTTACTACACATTTCTTTCTGGAACAAGTCTAGAACAAATAAGATGAGAGAAGAAATGTTAAGGTTGTTAGCTAATTCACTGACATTTTTGTATAGTGATTTGTAAAATGTCAATCAAATGTGATCAATTAATGATATGTGTGCTATGAATTGCTCTTCAGCGACAGGTCTAATGAGTTGCTGGACAAGCAGAAGTAATTGATCTAAATATTGGAGAGGAAATGAAAAATCCTCATGCATGTGCCCTGTTCCATAATGATTTGCAATATGTAAAACAACCGTACAAACATGCAGCTTAATAACTCTGATGAAAAACACAATGCATACACATGCAGTTTCTTGAATCTGCCAAGAATTTGCTGCATCTTGCTATTGAAGGTTGTAGTGGGAATGCCAGCCATTCCAAGCATAGTACAGTGAGTTGGGAGAGGCTTGTGAGGTGCACATGTAGTTATAAAAGCAAAATGCAGCTCTAGCAGTGCTGCCTGTTGATGCGAACAAACAGGTGAAATGTGGAGGAAAGTCAGACCTGTTAAGACGACGTCCTCAGGTGAAACACTGGCCCCTCTGTCCTCACCGTCTTTCTGCTGCTGCTGGGCTGCCAGTGCTGTGAGCTGAGCCGACTGCTTGACCAGAGACACCCGGTAGAAATAATTCCTCCAGAAAACCTCCTCCTTCACACTGTCAAACACAAACACATCCATTTTATATTATCATTTTACTCATTTTATGTTGATTCCACAGGTGAATGCAATTCAATCAAGTTTTATTTATACAGAATATTTCAGAGTGCAGGCATAGACTCAATGTGCTTCACATAAAACGAAAAACAGGCAAATGTCATATACTGTATGACAAAAACATATTTAATAAAAGTGTCATGTTAAAGGATAACTTTAGTATTTTTCAAGCTGGACACCATTTTCCCACACTATTTTTGAGTCTAACTGACTAATGTCAGTTAGACACAAAACAAAACAAAAAGTGGCAACAATTTCTGATACTGGTCCAGTAGTTTACGTCCACTAAAAGTGCTTGTTTTTGCCACAACAGGCTTGATAGTTATTATACTCTAAGTGTCTGACAACATTATGGAAAGCTCAAGTCTTGTCCTAAAATCTGGTGAGGTGACATGATGCTTGAAGACAATTGTGGAATAATGGAATACATCCATGGCGGAAATGTGAGTACTAGCTTGGCAGAGTTTGGTGTGTTGGAGTACAGAAAGCGTAGCTTAGTGTTATCGAAGAGATTTCAGCGTCATGGATGAATATTTACAGGATTTACACAGTGTGGATGAGGTCTACCCCCACATTTATTTGAGCCAGAGTGTATGGATATTCACATTACACTTGGGCAAATAGGGTCCAGGTTGAAAAATACCCTTTATCACACTTGCAGACATATGATGTAAAACACATACTGTATACACACACACAACTCTGAAAGACTACTGACTGTTTAGGAACCAGGTCAAAGCGCATGCGGTTGAGGAGCTGGTCTTCCTCCAGCATCACTGCAGCCAAGGGATACATCTGCTCCATGTCGAAGTGGAACTGAACACCGGCGGGAGGGTCTCGCAAGAAGTTTCTCTTGTCCTAGAATCAGCAGCCAGAGAGCTCAGTGTGTAGGGCTAATTACATCCAGAGATAAAGAGCGATAATGTCGCAGACATGTTGACACATTTATATAGTTTATGATGTTTGCTTACAGCTGATAGAGCGAGGATCTGTTGCTGGATTGTCTCCTCCTCATTGTAGCCGACCCAGGGAGGCACGGCTGCTTCTAGACACAAACATCAGCACATACGCAACTTCAGTCGTGCTGTGACCCAAAGTACATAAGACCATCAGACAGAGCTAGGCTTCACAGGTCACTGGTCTTATCCCTCTGATTCACACATGCACACACCTGGATCTAAAGTAATAGAGGCCAGCTATATGCACAGATGATGCAAGTCCACTGTTGTCACTGACAGGATGTATACGTGAAGATTTCCATGTTTTCTATCAATATGGTCTTGCAAGATTATTTTAATTTTAATTTAATTCACACTTTGATATATGACATTCTTGTGACTATTCATTACATGCAGACAAAATGAGTGACTGATAACATGCCTTAAATTTCCAAGATTCAGTGCAATTGGAATTAAATAGTTTTAAGTTTTTAAAACAATTTAACTCAAATTTTATGTTTTTTTGATGATCTTATTTCACTTTTGTCATTTCTACTTTTCACTTTTCATTTTCTTCACTTGTTTTACAGTTTGTATTGGTATAGTCTTGATCTTATCCAACCCTGTAAAACACTTTGAATTAGACTAACCTGTACTCTATACAAGATGCTACACAAATAAAGTTTGATGGATTCATTGAATTGTATTTTTTAACACATTATGCTTGCAGGAAAAGGCATTTCCTGGTGCTGTTTTTACAGATCACCTCGATTGTCTATTTGATGTCCCTTTAGAAAAAGTGCTAAACTTGAAAGGCAACATGAATGAAGAAGCTGATAGCAGCTTTCGATTAACAGTAATTACAATGCATTCTAATACTGACTTATTTTGGAAGAAGTTAAGAAAACTACAAATCCTCATTAAGCCAACAAAACCGTATTAATACTCTGCTTCCTATGCAGTGTGTTTCTGTTGGATTTAGCTGTGGCTTCTTGTGACTGTGAAAAAGTGACTTCACATGTTCACTTTTTCAAAGAGATATCTTGGTAAGTAACTGATTATTTATTGTAAAGAGGATTCCGGTCTCCTGGTTCTGATTTTACCTGACTTTTTCGCCTTCTTCTCTTGGACGAACTTCTCTTGCTCCTTTTGAAAGTCTCCTAGGAAAGTCTGCAAATACACAAGTGTAACACACACACTAATACACATTCAATGGAGGAAAGGGACTAGTGTGCAACATTTCTAATGGAATACTGCCATTTCCATATCAAGTCTTGCTGAGCAATTAAACTGCCGCTCTTGACAACAGGTAAAACCTTCCACACATTATCCACAAGTTGTCTTACACATGCAGCCAAACTTGTCAAACAGGTGACAAAACTGACATGCCTTATCTATGATGCCGTCGATTTTCCCTTCTTCCACAGTCTTCTTGATGGTCTGGGCTGTCTCCACCACTGACTCGGAGATCTTCTTGGTGGCACTGGAGGCAAAACTGAAGATGTAATCTTCAGATGGAGGAGGGAGATGACAAGATAGTGTGGGTGACAACAACTTAATCATATTGTGGGGCTGCTACTAAAACACTGCAACAACAACAACAACAACATAAATCTATTAGAAGACAGCTCCTCCTGCAGTCACATATCCTCATGTTGGCACTAAATAACAGGGCCAGACAAAATGAGGTGCAATAATAACATTGAATATCGCGATGACGATATTACTTGTGATAAATCAACAGTTATTAAAGTGTACAGATTTCTTTTGAGGATTACTTATGCAATATACTGTATGTTTTGTGTTCACTCGCAATATGATTTGCACTCTGTTGCAAGACACTTGCGTTACCTCGCAATACTTTTCTTCTTCTATTCCTTCTGAGCGACACAGTGTGTTTATGTCTATATGACGAGGGAAAGTAATAGTCTGTGACATGACCCTTAAGGGGCTCCGTAGTTCTGTTTTTGTGCTTAGTATTCTGTTAAAATACAACAAAATCCATGATGAATAAAAATAAATAATGAAGGAAATTGTTTTTAAAAACAAATTCAAAATTTTGCATGAAATACTTTCAACTGACACTCTATCCCTGAATACAACATCGCATCTTTCGCGATGTGTTTACAGCGACAACACAACAACCTTATATTTTGCAGCCCTACTGGACAGAAAACAACAAAGCAAACGGTGAAAGCTTTTACCAAAAGCTACAATCCTCTGGTTTAATGTGTGTATGGTGAGTTAACACAGACAGACACACTATATCACGACGATTAAAGCAACCAAATCCTCGAGCCAAGCAAGATAAGCGTATTGCTAACTACCTAGCTTAACGTTAATTTTTTTTCAGTCGCAAAGGCAGAAATAATACAAGCAAAGCAATTCATTCTCACCACCAAGTCCTTTGCCGAGCTCAGAGTTTTCCTGGTTAACCTCTGGTTCGTCAGCTGCTTGCTGTTTGTTTACCTCGTTTTGTGCCTCCACCACCTTTTCTTCCTGCTCCACCACACTCACATTTTCTTTGTCGTCCGACGTCTTCGTGTACGTCTGGTTCTCCAAACCCCAACCACGTCCCGAAGCCTCTAAACATATTGGTCGAATTATAAAAAACGACCGTTTTAGCTTAAAAATGAGGCCAAACAACAATCTGAACAGAGAGGGATTCTTCTAAAAATCCAACCAGGAAATAAAACGACAGGTTTTCTTCTTCGCTGTTTCCTTTATGTAGTTCATGGTGCCTTTTTCTGCCACCCAGTGGCCAAGTGGTGGAATGATGCCTTCATGTGTTCTCGAGGTCAGTGGGGAAACTTTGCTGTTACATTTTGTAACTTACTTCATACGGTGTTTTGGTCGCATCCATTTTTTAAAAATAATATTTAATTTTCAAATTTTAGTTAAAAAAACAAATTAGAGTATTAGTTAACTACCAATTAAACTAACCAGGATGAGATACACAAATAAAAAATAAAATAACAAGATGTAGTGTTCTGACTTATTCGGATAACTAATGATGTATCAAGTCTGATAATTTAGTCAGGTCAAATACATTAACAAAAATATACGGCAACAAGTGCATTCATTTTGCCACTGTTATCACAGAGTTATGCAATATAGTAAACCTCACATACTTTTTCAAAAATAAAACCATTGCAGATTGGCCCTTACTACAGGTTGTAGGATTGCCCCCAGACACTGGAAAACTAAAAATATAATCCCCGTTAATGAATGGCTGGGAGAAATAACCACATTAACCAATTAAGAGCAATTCATTTTTTAAATTGAACAACAGACAGGATGTATTTTTGGGAATATGGGTCCCTTATATGAATAATTAAGTATTGAATGACTAACTAAGGAGAGGTTTAAAACTTATGTAAGATTCTGTGGAATGAAGTGTGACAGTTGCCTGCATTGTCGCCTGTAGCTGTTTCTATCAGCCATAACATTATGACCACCTGCCTATTATTGAGTAGATCCAGCACATCCCACAGATGCTTGAATGGATTGAGATCTGGAGAATCTGGAGGTCAAGTCAACACCTCGAACCATTCTTGAACCATTTTTGCAGTGTGCACACTGCCTCTGGCCACCTTCTTCCATTGCTCCGTGGTCCAGCTCTGGTGCTCACATACCCACTGTAGGTACTTTTGGTGGTGGACATGGTTCAGCGTGGGCACCCTGACCAGTCTATGGCTACACAGACCCATACACAACAAACTGTCATGCACTGTGTTCTGACACCTTTCTATCAGAACCAGCATTAACTTTTTCATCAATCTGAGCTACAGTAGCTCTTCTATTGGATCGGACAACACGAACCAGCCTTCTCTCCCAACATGCATCAATGAGCCTTGGTCGCCCATGACCCTGTCGCCAGTTCACCAGTTTTCCTTCCTTAGACCACTTTTGGAAGATCCTAACCACAGCAGACTAAAAACATCTCACAAGAGCTGCAGTTTTGGAGATGCTCTGACCCAGTTGTATAGCCATTACAATTTGTTAAACTCCCTCACATCCTTACGCTTGTACATTTTTTTCTGCTTCCAACACGTCACCTTCAAGGATAAAATGTTTACTTGCTGCCTAATATATCCCACCCACTGCAAGGTGATATTGTAACAAGATCATCAATGTTATTCACTTCACCCTTGTTTTTACTGTTTTTTCCTGTGGTCTTTAACTTTATGTTATTACTTTTTTGTCTCTGATGTCTTTGTTTGGTGTGATGTAACTTCAGTGGGAGAACAATAAAAAGTTAGTTATAAAATAAAACAATACAAACAATTAAAGTAGTATTCCTCTCAAGCTATATATTTATTTAGGACATTACAGGAACGACTGTTGCCATATTACTTGTTGCAGTAGTCGTTACAGCACGTCACCAGCATGTGGCGGTAATGAGCCCAGTATTATCTAGTCACAAACAAGACGAGGAGGAAGACAGAGCTGGCGGACTCATGTCAGGCAGACTGAGGTCAGTTTTATTTAATATCATATATTTTATGTCTCGTAATCTGGTGTATAATCTAGTATATAACTCACTGTAACCCCTGTTACCCCCGGACCCTGATCTGGACTGCTGAAGCAGAGTTTGAATGGATTAGCCGGGCTGCTGCTGGGCCGTTTACATGCAAGGACACGAAGTCGCACCAGACCACATATAAAAATCAGTCATTTAAAACGTAGTGAGAGGAAACGTTACTTTATATAGGTTTTAGAAAATAAATTACAACATCTCAGGATTATTTGAGGTGTTGTGGTACAATCGGCATACATGGGTACCATGTACACCAGCTGTGGTAGCTGATTATGGTTAGTCACGGTGTGTGCTGATAAAAGATAAGCTGGCTTTAGACAGAACAGCTACAAGTAGATAGTTTTACATACTAACCAAACCCTAATGTCACCACTAGACCGAGCAAACATGCATAATACAACTCTATCTAACAAAGATATTATTAGATGCTAATAATAGTAATAGCTTCCTTTACATTATTGCATATTATTATTTCTTTCCAGGTGAAACATGAAGACTCTGATGGTATTTGATTTTGACCACACTGTGGTCGATGACAACAGTGACACCTGGGTGATCAGGTAAATTACATATTGACTGGAACAATTGATTAATCACTATAGATGGATTACAAAACACATCTGGATCTGGTATATTTTTACTGCTGAAAGATGTATACAAATCTATATGAACACTTATAAAAGACTGCTAAATGTTAGTAAATAGAAATACCACAGTGGACAGGAACACTATGCAGTAAAGAACCACAGATGGAATCAAATTTCCTGTGTTTTAATAACAAGCAACATCACTACGTAATGGATCTGTTTTGTTTTTCTCTCTTCCCAGATCCCTTCCAGATCAGACTCTTCCTGACTCTGTGAAGAACTCCTACAGAAAAGGCCACTGGACTGAGTTCATGGGCAGAGTGATGAACTACATAGGTGAGAATTCATTATCCTGTTTGTAGGCCATTCATTCATTCAAGCATCCATAGAGATGCCCCAAATAGTTGTACATTTACATTTTTATTGCAACCTCCTCCAACCTGCTTATTCTTCTCCTTTTTCATCCAGGAGATCAGAACGTCAGCCCCGACAGGGTCCGCAGTGTGATGGAGACTATCCCCTTCACTGCCGGAATGACAGACTTGTTGACGTTCATATCAGAGAATAAAAGCACCATTGACTGCATAGTGATATCTGACTCCAACACTATGTTCATAGAATGGATCCTCCACGCATCTGGATTCCAGGCAGCTGTCGATCAGGTCTTCACCAACCCGGCTAAGATCAATGAGCTCGGTTACATGGAGGTGCAGTGCTACCACTCCCACGACTGTGATCGATGCCCTGTCAACCTGTGTAAGAAAAAAGTCCTGGAGCTGTATCTGTCAGAGCAGTCTGACGGAGGTGTGGAGTACGAGCGGATATTTTACGCCGGGGACGGTGGGAATGATCTCTGCCCTTCCACCTGTCTGAGAGGGCATGATGTTGTGATGCCCAGGAAGGGCTACACCTTGGAGAAAATGCTTGCCAAACTGGAAG
This sequence comes from Pterois miles, assembly GCA_947000775.1. Lineage (NCBI taxonomy): Eukaryota > Metazoa > Chordata > Actinopteri > Perciformes > Scorpaenidae > Pterois > Pterois miles. Next base: position 433,965 of record CAMQGK010000038.1, on the reverse strand, counting down.
ATGACGCTTCTCTCAGAGCTAAAGTCATTGCCTGGAGCAGTGGCACTGACATCCTCAATGAGCTGAAAGCAAGTGTGCAGCTGTAGCCTGAGTCAGGAATCACAATACTTGATTGAAATCTCAGTTGTAACTGAAAAATTGCACTTGTGGTAAAATATTGTTTGCTGCTCCCCGCAATAGTTTTTAAAAAGCAATTAATATTATCAGGACAGTATTTATATTTCTTAAAGTTCGTAAAAATATTTGAATTTAGGTACAAATCCTTGAAATATTATATTTTCCTTTGAAAACAGTAACCCCCCTCAAACAAATTCGGACACTCAGTTATAATTAAGAATTTACATTTTATTCAGAGGTGGAGGTGGGGAATGGGGCCATTTGTGCCTACTTAATATACAAATACAGTACAAAAACAATGTTAACACTGAACTAAAATTCAGGGATCAAGTTTTACAGAGAAACCCCTGTTTAATACAGCAGGTTGGCTAAACAGTATGTGTCATAATGGCATCTGGTGCTCAATTGTTAAGTCTTCCTGCTAAGATAAGATAACCTGTATTTGGATGACAGACATGGCAGTAATGCTCATTTTCTGATTTAAAGGTGCTGATTATGGAATTCAAAGCATATGTTGCCTCCACACGGCTCTCAACATGGCGACAGCTGAGCCAGCGGCTCACAGCTAATGGTGCTAGCAACGGCAGAAAAGCTAACAGCGTTTACATGAGGGCGAGCTGGAGTGCCCTCCCCATCGATCGCGGAAGCGTATCGATGGGGAGGGCGTTATCAGCTGTAACCGCCGTATGAGAGCAGCGCAGAGCGTGTGGCCATGAGCTACCCAGCGGGGCACGCTCACATGCACTAAAAGGCATGTGGGGCCAGCCCGGCTATGTAAACAAAGCACAGAGAAGCTCTGATTGCAACACATACAGAGGAAGACCAACGTCATCCTCTGCTCAGGTAGACATTACTCCTCTATATCTATACATAGCAAATAGTTGTTTGCTGCTATATTAAAGCTCTGAATATTGTATAAAGCACCTTTAACTCTCGGCGAGAGAGCGAATTAAGAGTATCTTAAACTCCAACGCAACATTTTATATTTTCAGGACTTTCTTTGTCATCACAATATGTTTATAAGTTAGAGGTTATAAATATCAGTTATACATAAAGCCTTTGCACGGCTCTTCAGCTAACTTATGTGCTTTAAAATACGCATACAAATACGCTTAATGACTTTACCAATATATTAGTGGTATGTATTGAATTGCAATAGGCCCTTTTAAATTATAGCAGACTTGTCATAGTAGGGAAAGCACAGGTCAGGGCTCTAAATATGTCTCTGTTCTATTTAAGTGTCCCAATGAACCAGAACGCACAATACCAGGACCCTGAAACTGAAGCAGCTAAGTGGAGTCATTATTATTATTATTATTATTCTTTTTATTTACATCTGTGCTTTTTCTACTGTGATATGTCAAAATGTCTCCAGTGAAAAAGGTGTGTTATAGTATAGCTAATAATTATAATAGATCAGGGCCAGTAGCCAGCATTTTAATGTAACACCTCTACATTAACTGACCTCAGTTGCTATTAAGAAATAAAATAATTAAATCTGTATTGCCAAATACATTGTTTATAATATGTCAAAGTTTTTTTAATGTTACTTAATCTTGCAACTGAAAATGTAACATTGCTTATAATATAGGAAAAAAATAGCTTCATAACCCTTTAAGACCATACAGTTGCAGAACACACATAACTGAGCTAATTACAGCAGGTACTACTCGTAGTTGGATTATGGATTATATTTTTGCTCTTGTATCTAATATAGTGCTCCGTGGCTGTGAACATCTCTGCCCGTCAGTGATTTTTTTTACTGTTTACTCAGGTCTGTGGTTTGTAGCCCGACGTGAAGCTATTCTGTTTAAACCAGGTTTGGATTAACTTAATCATGTTGGCACTGAGTTGGCTCTATTGAATGACATAAACCTCAGCTAACTGTGTATGCTAAATGAACAAAAAGTCTTCGAACTGCTGTTTTTACATCCGTCCAATGCTTCACACTTGTTTTATTCAACAGTATTATCCAGATAACTGTTTGAGAGAGTATTACACCAATCCAGGGACTTTGGCCAGGTAATATATACTAACTATGACAGAGTATTGTTTTTCCAACTTAAATGTGTGTGGAAAAATGTAATAAGAGATTTTGACTGACACTGTCATGAAACAACATGTGAAATATGATTTGCTTATTCTTAATCATGTGATTCTGATGATGCAATAATAACCAGAAACCTCTTGGATCCATTTTTACGTACTGTTTACTGAATGATGAGAACAACTGCAATGCATTAAAACAACAGTCTAACAGTCTAATATTTGCTTGGCATAAATAAATGCAGTGGACAAAATGCTAGAAAAAACATTAATGCAGTCCAATAGATGTCTAAGGCCGTTTGAGCCATGCATCTTTTATACATGGTTGAAACAAGCTCTTTGAAGATTGTACATATACAGTATATTGGCCTTTATTAATCATGTAGAGTGTTGCAGATTTAACCGGCTGAGAATATTAAATTATCCAGTCACTGTGTCGAAATGCTACACGTACAGTATATCCTCTCAACTCTCCCTACTAGGAGCTGACTGGACAAACTCTGCCAGCTGAAAGAGGAAACAGGAAATGCAAGGGGAAAAAGATATTATGTGTTAAATTGAAGATGTGATAATGGCAGATGTGAGGAATATTTTTACAGAAAAATGGGATATAGATGAATATAGTATGTGTTAGGAATAAGAAAGGAAAAAAGTGAGGAGGCAAAAATAAATAAAAAGCAAATTCAGTACTTGTGTACAGTGATGCTTGTAGTTCTACGAGGCTTGCTGTTCGTTAAATGAAATGCTAACATTAGCCTGCTAACATGCTGACTTTTAGCAGGTATATTATTTACCATGTTCACCATCTTAGTTTAGCATGTTAGCATGCTAATATTATGTATATATACACACACATACATACACCGGCCACATGATTAGGTACACCTGTTCAATTGCTTGTTAACACAAATAGCTCATCAGCCAATCACATGGCTGCAACTCAGGGCATTTAGGCACGGAGACGTGGTCAAGACATCTTGCTGAAGTTCAAACCGAGCATCAGAATGGCGAAGAAAGGGGATTTAAGTGACTTTGAATGTGGTATGGTTGTTGGTGCCAGACGGGCTGGTCTGAGTATTTCAGAAACTGCTGATCTGCTGGTATTTATATGCACAACCATCTCTAGGGTTTACAGAGAATGGTCCGAAAAAGAGAAAATATCCAGTGAGCAGCAGCTGTGTGGACGAAAATGCCTTGTTGATGTGAGAGGTCAGAGGAGAATAGGCAGACTGGTTGGAGATGATAGAAAGGCAACAGTAACTCAAAAAAACACTCGTTACAACCAGTGAATGCAGAACACGATCTCTGAACACACAACATGTGAAACCTTGAAGAAGATCGGCTACAGCAGCAGAAGACCACACGGTGCCACTCCTGTCAGATCTGATGGCTACTTCCAGCAGGATAATGCACCATGTCATAAAGCTCATATCATCTCAAACTGGTTTCTAGAACATGACAGTTCTCTGTACTCCAATGGCCTCCACGGTCACCAGATCTCAATCCAATAGAGCACCATTAGGATGTGCTGGAACGAGAGATTCGCATCATAGACGTACAGCCAACAAATCTGCAGCAACTGTGTGATGCTGTCTTGTCAACATGGACCAAAATCTCTGAGGAACGTTTCCAACACCTTGTTGAAAGTATGCCACCAAGAATTAAGGCAGTTCTGAACGCAAAAGGGGGTCCAGCCATTTACTAGCAAGGTGTACCTAATTATGTGACCGTTGTATATAGACATATACAATATACCACATTTTAGAGTGGACTTTTATTGTGACCAGTCTAAGGCATGCTGTCTAATCAGTATCTTGATATGCCACACCTATGAGGTGGATGGATTATTTCAGCAAAGGAACAGTGTTCACTAACACAGATTTAGACACATTTATGAACAATATTTGAGAGAAATAGGCCTTTTCTGTACGTAGAAAAAGTCTTAGATCTTTGACTTAACTCATATACCCAAACTCTATCTATATTTTGACCTGATGATGGTGCTAGATGAAGGATGACGAGATAAGGGATCACCAACGTGACTACAATTCATCCTGAAGGAAACATGTACCATGGCAATCTGTCCAAAAGTTGTTGAAAACATTTAAACTTCAACTGTCAGCCTCGTGGTATCTCAGGGATCACCAAAAACTCATAAGGAGTTATCCGCTGGGAACCATGACTGTCTGTATGGAACGTTACGCCAATCCATCTAATTGATGTTGATGTATTTCACAGGATAAGGGGAAATTTGATTCGTGGGTGATGCTAGAGGAAGGTCCATCAGATGATCACCAAGGTCAGGGGGTCAGAGGGCTTCATCCTCTGAAAATAATGAGAGGTGTAAAATATATAAAACAGCAACGGTTATTGATGCTTCATCCTTTTTTGTAAAAATCATTAGTGATGAGGACTAATGATCTGTTTCCACCCAAACTTCAACCAGTGGTGAGGAAGTGATTTATCCTCACTTTTCAAATAGGCAGATACATCCTGTGAAGATGCAAAGATATTCCTTCCCAAGACTGACAGAAAAAAAGCATCATTGGATTTGGCACAAATGGAGAGGGATTTGAAGACGGATTTGGAAAGGGGTGCATGCCAACAACTCAGAGAGACAGCTCTTGCCTAAGATCTAACCTGGTATTATGATCCAAGACTCAGCAGGCTTTGTTTACTTCCTGCATTCACTCTTCAGCGGGAAGAAGCTTTAGATGAGGTTTCCTGTATTAAAGAAGATGCTTAGTTGCATAAGTAATAACCAAGCTCAAGAGTCAGGCTGTCAAAGTGGGATTCAAGTCTCGGAAGTTCGGACTAGTTTGCTTAGAAAGTTTGGTGTTCAGGCCAGAGAGAGGACTCGGAAACAGCTAGTGTCTGTGAAGGACCAGAAATTTCACTCCATCGTTATTATGAATTGTTGTCTTTATGATACGATGGTGTAACTAAATTCACACATCTTGGGTCATGACAGTATCGCCTTTGGATAAGAGTGCAAGAAATCAAGAGCAATCACGCTTACAAACCAGAATGCACTCGTGATCATCTTCCTGGGTGTACTGTGTATTATTGTGGGCCCAGTTGATGTCTGTAATTATTGTATAGTCCTTGAAACGTTGCCCTCTCCTCTCACTAGTAGGTGTCAACAGGGATGCTGAAAGTCAGGCAGAGTTGGGAGTGCTGAGAAAGTCCGTCTATAATGACGTCCTTCTAAATGCTGCATGACATTCATGGGTTTTGCTTTAATTTGATGATTTATATTTGATAGACATTAACAATATTTTACACTAATTTTCAGGGCTTCCCCTGGGGGTTTAGAGCGCTTGGGTGCTGTGAAGCAGCTAACATTAAATAATTATACTAAATATTGTGTATTTGTCATTTTATTATTGCTTATGGCCAATCACTGTCATGACTATACACTGCCCTCCTGCAGTGGCCACAAGCAACTTCACCTGTGGCTACATTGAAAGTTTTATTTTGAAATAATTAACAGGAAGTGTGAGTATGCTATTATGACTGCATTGATGCTACTTAGACAAATTTAATGTCACAGTTCCTTGCAAGAGGGCAGCAAACACTTATGATTTTAAATACACAATTTCCTGTAGGTGTGAATGTGAGTGTGAATGGTTGTCTGTCTCCATGTGCCCAGCGATGGACTGGCCAACTGTCCAGAGTGTACCGCCCAGTGCTAGCTGGGATCGGCTTCTGCCCACCCAGACCGCTAACAGGATAAGCGGTTGCAGATGAATGGATGGATGGAGAGCAACATCTCGTAGCGTCAACATACAGGTAGACTAAGGAACAGATCATGCTTAAAAATAATATATGCATTATTCATGTTAAACAACTGGTAAATTACATTGCCTGTTCCTAACTTGACCTGTATATTTATTTAATAATTATATTTTAACCTGTGGTGGTGCAGTGGTTAGCGCTGTCGCCTCACAGCAAGAGGGTCACAGGTTCGATTCCAGCTTGCGGCTCTTCTGTGTGGAGTTTGCATGTTCTCCCCGTGTAAGCGTGGGTTTTCTCCGGGTACTCCGGCTTCCTCCCACCATCCAAAGACATGCTGTTTAGGTTAATTAATGACTCTAAATTGCCCGTAGGTGTGGATGTGAGCGTGAATGGTTGTCTGTCTCTATGTTGTCTGTCTCTATGTGCCCTGCGATGGACTGGCGACCTGTCCAGGGTGAACCCTGCCTTCGCCCTATGCCAGCTGGGATCGGCCCCCCCCCCCCGACCCCCAACGGGATAAGCGGTTGACGATGGATGGATTTTAACCTGTAATTTAAAAATTTTAATGCGCTCCAGTGGTCACAGGTAGGAACTGCAGCATATAATTTGTCAAGCTAGCACCTTTGCAGGCTTTAATTGGAATAATACAGTTATCAATACTGATTATATTTTCCAAAGGTATCAATAAAACATTTATACGTTCATAATCACATTGGTATTTCTAATGTATAAAGCCCTGCATTGTGTAATATGCTAAATAAAGTGATTTATTGAGGACACCACTGATGTGTTGAATTGCATTGCCACTTTGACTGATATCCGGTCCTATTTCCTTGTCACCATGGATTAGAAAGTTTCTATACAAATATTGACCACCAGGAGGGGCTACCTGCCTTAAGTCATTACTTTTCAGACAGAAGGAAGCCCAAACTCTCCTCTGATTTCTACTAAGCTGACAGACTGGATCACTCACAGTAATGTTTTTTTTTTTTTTTTTATTCATGGCTGAAATATATACTCAGAAGATGCTATCACAAATCACAAGTTTGCCTCAGGGGACTTTACAGTCTGCACAGGAGCTGTTGATGCTTAGCTTATACACTATTCAGGTTAAATAACTGGTAAATAAAATATAAATGTTGCAACCTTTCCCTGTGTATCTAAAATCAGGAGTTTAAACGCCCTCCAGTGGCCACAGGTGGGAACTGCATCATATAATTTGTCAAGCAAACTCTATTGCAGCCTTTAGTTGGGATAATACAGTAATCAGTACTGATTATATTCTACAGAGGTATCAATAAGGTACTTATATGTTCATAAGAGTATCTGTATACAAATTTATACAATATAAAGCCCTGTATCATGTATTGTTCTTAGAAAGTGAATATTTCCCAGAAGTATGTTAACATGGCTGCCCCACAGTTTTAATAGCAGTTGATATTATAATGTTTACACCATGTATATTCTTAAATAAATGCAAATGTATTATTGCAATATTTGATTAATTGATTCACTGATCAGTAGAAAATATATTTGCACATATTTCACAAATCAATTTATTTTTTTTTAGTTTATTATTATTTTATAGAAAAAGTTGGCAACATTCATTGGTTTCAGCTACTCAAAGATAATTACTATCTTCCTTGGTTTTCTATCAGGTGTTAACTGAAAATTGTTGAGTTTTGAACTGTTGGACGATCGGAAATTGTGATGGACATTTTCTATGATTTACTGAGAAAATGAGAAAATACTACTGTAGGTATTTGGCAGATTGAACGATGGACAACATTTACATACTGTGTACTATAATGAGTTTGGGAACCAGCTTTATCTGGTGAACCTATTGACTAACTATTGACTGACATCTGTCCAAGCCTTAAATGTCTCTTTCCTGCACCAGCCCACCGCTACAGCCCTCTCTTTATAGCCTCTATTATCTCATTTCCAATTATGTTGACCACAGTCAGAGTGTGCCAGTGAACGCATCATCATGTGATTCCTGCTGATGTTGTTATCAGACAGGTGACACTGTGGTTAGTATGATGAGGAGCGAACCACTGGAATAAAGGCACCGTCATCATTCAAAACCCTCACGTGCTCAGAGGACTCCACAGCGTCAAGTCAGACGCACAAAACCGGAGCAACAGCAATTTGGTCTCCAAAGTAAAAGCGTCAATAACTATCAAATTTTGAAATTTAAGGCTACAGAAGTACTAACAACAACATATTGTAGTATCAACACTGTCTGTTGTATAAATAATATATGGTAATGTGGTAATGATGATAAATGACTAAAATCTGATCATTATGATGCATTAAGCTGTACAGGCTGAACCTGTGTTCATCCAATAACAATGCATCACATCTGATAGAATGCTTTCAAACATAAAATCTTAATCTGCAAGTAACTACCATCCATCCATCCATTCATCTGCAATAACTGACCTCACTGACCGTGTGGAACATGTTGATCAGGTACGTTATGGTCACTGTCCATTCACATTGATGTATTATGCTCAAAACATGGATTTGTTGTGGAAATTCAAACACTTTACGCCAGAAAGTTCATTATCAAGGGGAAATATACAAATCTAAAAATCATAATACAAGAGAGGCAATTTTGTTATAACATTATATATCATAATATATTATATATTATAATATTAACAAGAGCTGTTCCAGGGAAACCAGATCTATAGGAGGGACTCAGCATCATAATTTAACACCACAAATGATGCATGTATATGTATTATATCACAATAACACCATTTATTATGCATGAAGTGATGATAAATATTTAAAGGGGACAATCCTTGATTTCAGTGGCCGACTGTCTCATTTGCACACCAAACTGAAGAATGGGTAAGAGACCTCAGGGGCACCACAATAATTTACATTCCTCTTTTCTGATACATTACATTTTTTTTCAAAGCACAGCACTTCATCATAGAAAACCCCAGAGATGTCAACAATGCAATTTACATGCAGAACAAATGTAACTTTAAAATGTGTATTTTCATTATCAAACCGACAATAAGTATACAAAGCAATTATGATGTGACATGGCACTGTGTCAGACTTTGTAATGCACAGACAGACAACTGTGTCACCCAGAAGACCCCAGGACCTCTATGTAAATGATTTCCACCATGTGAGCCATCAGAGGAGGTGCTGGATTCCCTGAGGGGCTTCTACTCTACATGCTTTAGTGTTAAAAACAAAAAAACACATCTTTTCATCCTCTGTCTGAAGTTTGTTTGAGCTCCTCCATCACAAAAAAAAAAAAAAAAAAAAAAGGCCCAGTCTGCTCTGATTGGACAGCTGACCCACTGTGCAGGAGCAGTGTGACTCCCTTTGGCATGGACTTTGGGATTTGTAACTTTACATACCTTTTATATGCACAAAGAAATTGTGGGAAACACAATAGGACCCCTCTTTGGTTTGGGGTATCTTTTCTTTCATTTTTTTTTTCCTCTTTTTCTCTCTCCCTGGCCTGGGGGTTTGGGGGTTGTTGGTTTCTTTTTTTTCTTTTTTTTCATCCCCCCCCTTCATTTTGGGATTAAGGGAAAGGGAGGACTTAATTCTTTATTCTTCTTACATTTCCCCCCACCCCCCCATTTTGGAGAAAGGATTTTTTTCTCCAGGTTTTCTTTGTGTGTGGGGGGCCGGGGGGCTGTTCCCTTCCCTTTCTTCTCCCTTCCTACTCCTCCCACCCCCCTTCACCTCCTAGTTTTTTTTTTGCTTTTTTTTCTTCGTCCTCTTCTTTATTGGGAGGATGGGGGGTAGGAAATCTCCCTCTCCTTCTCGTACTAGTGCTTCTGGGACCCCCCCCCCATCAAACCGGGGAAAAAAAGAAAGGTGGTGGTGTTTTTTTGCAGAAATCCCCCCCCCCCCACCCGGTAACCCAAGGATCAGAATTGAGATGGTGACATCTTATAAATACCTGGGTTTCACCAAAAAATTGGAAAAGCACAAATTCTTTTTATTTTTTTTCCCAAACCGACCAAACCCCCCCAAACACCCCCCACCCCCCCCCATTAAAATTTTTTTTTTTTATATCTATCTATTTTTTTTTGTATTAATACACCCCTCTTAATGTGTAATTTCCCCACTGTGGGACAATAAAGGAAATCACTTATCATCTTATCTTATAAAAAAAAAAAAAAACACAAAAAAGGGCCCCAGACAGTGAAGCACTCATGTTCGATGCCTCATTGTTACCTGCTAGCATCGACTCAACTTGCATATCTGCATCAACCGATTTAAGGACCAGTCAAGTAGGACCATTATTTTTTTTTTTTTTGTGGGAAAAAAAAAAAAAAAAAAAAAAAAAAAAAACCAATTTTAAAAATAAAAAAAAAACCTATTTTTTTGTTTGGGGAAAAAAAAAAAAAAAAACCAAAAAAAAAAAAAAAAAAAAAAAAAAAAAAAAAACCCAAATTCTACCCTCCTTTTTGAGAGAAAATCACCCCCCCCCCCCCCCCCCCCAAAAAAAAAAAAAAAAATAAAAAAAAAAAAAAAAAAAAAAAAAAAAAAAAAATTTTTTTTTTATTTTTTTTTTTTTTTATTTAAAGGAGAGATTTTTTTAGAGAAATTCTCTCTTTTTTTAAAAATACCCCCTTTAAGGCTTTAATACTTTTTTAATGGTAGTGGCTCAGTTTTAAAGCTAGAATGAAGATACTGGTATAACATGAACCTAGAAAACCCAGAGAATCCATTGATGGTCCAGCATGTCCAGTTTGCCAAGTAGGCTAAATAATTCTCCAAACTTATGCTAAATTTTGGCAAGGAAAAACTGGCATGGCCATTTTCAAAGGGATCCCTTGACTTGAAAATGAGTTCTGTGGGTACCCCTGAGTCTCCCCTTTACAGACATATATACTGTATATACACACATTTGCATAAAGCAGCATATTTGTCCACTCCCATGTTGATAACAGCATTAAATACTTAATAAATAACAAATCTCCTTTTAAGAGACATTTTGAACAGATAAAAATTGTACAATTAATTTGTGATTGATCATGATTAACTACGGACAATCATGTAATTAATCACAATTAAATATTTTAATGGACTGACAGCCTAAATATTGAAGGACGACACTCTTGTATACAAATGTGAATGAATGACTGACTGACTGAAAAGCACTTAAGGCAATGTTAAATGTCCATCCATCCATCCATCGTCAACCGCTTATCCTGTTAGGGGTTGAGGGGGGCTGGAGCCGATCCCAGCTGGCATTGGGCGAAGGCGGGGTTCACCCTGGACAGGTCGCCAGTCCATCGCAGGGCACATAGAGACAGACAACCATTCACACTGCAATGTTAAATGTATGAATAACAATTATGAAGTCATGACAAAATAATAACAGCATAGACAGGAGTACACTGGTTCATATGGTGGCTTACAGCCTTGTAAACACCTTGTTGGTATTTAGTTGGAAGGCATCAAGCACATTTAATGGTTTAGTGGTTTAAAAGGCAGTCATTCATTCGGCAACCTTGGTTCATGTTCCGTGTCGTGTTGCTCATGTTTGCAAACATCTGCTGAGCTGTACAAGCCTTTGGATTGACAATAAAGCCCTACAGGCTCAAATGGAGCGGTTTTCTAGCTCCCCCTGACCTCTGAGCTCCCTGTAAGAGAGGATCGAGGAGAAAACAGAAAAGAGATTCATTAAGGGATCAATAAATGATCACAAACTCTTTTGAAAAACGTGTAGCCAGGGTCTTGTGTTCAGCGTGACCAGATGGTAATAAGTAACAGGGGAGGCAGGTCATGAAGAGAGAGAGCTGCAAGTAGCCATTTTCTTCTATATTGTCCCCCGTGATGAAATTATCTTGAACAATGTGGATGAACTACCTCTTAATGGATTTCAGCAGCACTTCTTTCAACTTGCAGAGGTTTCAAAAGATACTGGTACATGAAAAATGTGCCAATATCTTTTGAAACCTCTTAACCTTTCTCCTTAACCTTTACAAACTGACCACCGTCTTTCAGTAATTACTGTCAAAACAAGATGATGCACTTGCCAAGGTTTGCCCTCACTCTCCTTTTTATATGAAGTGTGGAAAGTGCCACATATACTTTACCAAAGGTTACAGGCAATTTCTTTGCTGTGTAACGTATGATATATGTCATCAATACATAAGTTGTAACCCGTATCCTTATGTTATATTCTAAATTAACTGACCGCTAATTCATTCAAGAAACTAATAAAATACAAAACATTCTGATATTCTTGATTAGGCCTTGTTCCAAATGCAGCATTTTCCAATTAAGACATGTGGGATATGCGGATATTATTAAGGTTTTAGGAGCATTCTTGTCATGCGCCCTCTTTTGAATATGCTTTTCATCAATTGAGTTCCTATGTCGTTACACAGCCTCTTGCCTGTTTATGACCAGCTCTGTATGTTTTACACAGACCAACTAGCCGGCACTTTGCAAAGATGCATGCCCAGAAGAAAAGCGCACATTTGTGGTCAGAAACACGCCTACGTTTAAACACTATGAAAGACTTGGATGTCAACAGGTTTTTGGATCTATTTAAATATTGCAATGACAATCTTTTCAAGTAGGTGCTTGAAGGAATGAAAGAGGGAGACTGTGGTCGCACCAACGAATATTCCTCTGCATGTAAATGAGAACATTTGCAGAATTGTCATTTTCAATAGCCATGTAAATAGCTTAGTAGGAAAAATGTTATGTGATTTAACTTAACACCCCCTAAAAATCTTGTCGTTGTTGACCTCCAGTGGTTTAACTTTTCACCTTGCTGCAGTAAAGTCAAGGTGCACTCCACTGTTGGGCGTGGTTACAGGTTCAACAGAGCACGCTTCTGACTGCAGCCAACCACACTCATCAGTAGATTTACTCTTTATAGTTATGGCTATTAAAAGATCAAAGTGAGAATCTACTTTTTTTTTATTATCTTTCTCTCATCTGGAGTCCCTATTTATCCCAGTTAAAAGTCTACATGGTCTTAGGGAAGGGTAGGCTCCTCTCTATCCTGGTGATTCTTAGACTGGCACTTGCCGCACTTCATAACTCTCCCTCTTCTCTCCTCCCAGGCTGCCAGTGGTATAAATAGACATCTTGTCAGCCTTGGTCGACTACATTTACTCCTCCAGACCCACCATAACCCATCTGAATGTGGAGAGCTTGCTGAAGGCTGCTGACCTGCTGCAGTTCGGGTGGTGAAGAGAGCCTGCGAGGCCTTCACGGCGTGTCTGCTGGATGTCGACAACTGCCTCAGTATGCTGGCATTCTCCCAGCTCCACGCCTGCTTTACCCTGGAGAAAGAAGCCTTCAGGCTGCTAGCGGGCAGGTCAGAGATCAGTTCTCTCTATTTAGGGAAATATTTTGCTCTGTCAAAATTGGAATTTTAAGAACGAAAGTGAAAACAGAATAATACTTTGCTGAACTGGCTTTTCATGTCATTGAGTATTTTTCCACCATTTTTTCCACAAAGAGTGCAGACAAAAATCTTATTTAAGTGCTTCTTTCTTAGATTTTAAGTATTTCTTTGTAGGATATGATAAATCTGACTGATCTATCGTAGTCCCTGGATGTAAGCTATGCATGTTTTTACTGTAAGATATAGTTGTGCAACTCACCCTCTTATCTGTAGAAGATTCCTTTAACTAACTCTGGACACTTTGCTTTCAGGAGGTGCTGAAAGAAGAGGAATTTCTAGAGCTGGACCCCGACAGCCTTGTAGAAGAGAACCAGGAAGTGGTGGCAGAGGCAGTGGTCAGGTGGCTCAGTCATTGGTCACCCTTTCATCCAAACCATCTCTCCTTCCTAACCCAACATACTTCAGTGATGTCTTGCTGAAAATGCGTGATTACTATGAGCTAAATGACTCTGACAGCCTCCTTTCCACATCCACCATAATACCCACGTTCAAACAGATCCCAGTGAGTATTAATAGAATGAGATTCAGCTCCAAGATGATAGTAACTCAGGGTTACCATTGGCTCCCTTTGTCCGAGGTCCTGCGCTGGGACCTGCTAAGTGGAGAGTGAGTGCAGGCTGAAGACATGATCACTTCAAGGAGAGCTATGCGGTGACCTTACTGGGTTATACCATTTATGTGAACGGGGGGTACAGAACCAACACTGCTGAGGTGTTGGATGCAGTCTGTGAATACAACAGCGATTCTGACTATTGGACTGAAGGGCAGCCATTGTTGACTGCCAGGCACTTTGCTAAAATATACCATCAGATTTGTTTGGGTCAGGCTTTGAGTTACCTGGCATTACTGTGGTGATGGAGGAAGTGTTAAAGGGATAGTTTGTGTGTTTTGAAGTGCGGTTGCATGAGGTACTTATCCATAGTCAGTGTGTTATATAGAGTAGATGATGGTCGATATGCTCCCAGTTTAGAGAAGCAGACAGGAGTACCAACAAAGCAAAGCAATGCACTGCTGTGGACTGGGGCAGCAGTAAAACATATTTTAGTCAAACATCAATATCAGTTTAAGTGTATGCTATATTTAAAATATTTTCTGAAGGTGAACTGAGCTGAAAGTGAAACTTTACTGTTTTTGTCAACACAGTCTGGCTGTTTTGAAGAGAGCATAGATAAGTCTCACTTTCAGCTCAGTTGCTCGTCAGAAAGGGCTATCTGATGGCAAGACAAAGCAGTGAAAATATTATAAATATTAGCTTACACTTAAACAGATATAGATTTTTAGGTGAGCCTTTCTTTTAGGGGGCTAAAATACTGTTTTAATGTTTTGTTGCCGGCCCCGTCCACAGCAGCACATTACAGTGGCACTCCTGTCTGATTCTCCAAACTGCAAACTGGTAATACACTGACTATGGATAAGTACCTCATATAAACCCACTAATGGAGATTGACCCTTTATAGGTAATACAGTATGTTTGCATGTATAATTTAAATCTTTGAAGTAACGAGCAACTGCAGTTGTCATATATTATTTCCCCCTCAAATGTAATGGAGTAAAAGTATAAAGTAGCATGAAATGGAAATACTCAAGTAGAATGGACCGATTTCTATTTTGGCAATCATGTTTGGAATTGGTTTTACATTTAGTTTATCAGATTTCTAATAATAAAACTCATAACCTCTGCACCCTGTAGGTACTACCACTGCTCTGTGGCCTGTTGTGGCTGTGTGTACGTTATGGGAGGCTACAGAGGAGGTTCAGCAATGCCACGGACTGAACTGTTTGATCCACTGAAGAGGAAGTGGATGGCTGTAGCTGAGATGGTGCAAGGTTTGTTTCTGCAAGGATGTCACATATTTTGCATTTCTGTGTTGTTTCATGTAGATTTGATATTCAGGTGTCACATGATAATTTATTTGTCAAAAATATCACAACAAAGATGCTCAAAATGTTGAAATAATTAAATTGAGTTGAAAAAATTAAAGTTCTGAAGACAAACCCACAATACCACAACTGATAAGAGTGCAGACTTTTGTGTAAACACACGAAGCTAATATCAATGGAAGTGTTCAACATTTTGAGAAATACACTTGTTTGCTTTGTTGCTGAGAGTTAAAAGAGAAGGTCAATACCACTCAGATTAGACTGGTATCAATCTTCTCGTCTAAGACTCTAAAGAAGCAAATAACTCTATTACCCAAAATGTCAAATTATTCCTGTAAATTGACCAGAATAATATTGATGAAATTATCCTGTCTGTTTTCACAGGTGTAGGGAACGCCTCTGCAACTATGTTGGGAAACAATATCTATGTAGCAGGTGGTAATTATGGCTTCAAGGACAGCTGCAGCTACAACAAGATTTCAACAGAGTTACAAGGTGGACTTCAACTAGTGGAGTATCCCACATGCCCCGTCCAGATAGTTCTGATAACAGATCTAATCATGAAAAAATCAGGGACAAAAAATATGCTGCTTCATAAGCACTTAAAAAATCACAACTGCGACTGCATGTGCAGAAAAACACAGCCACAAAATTTGCTGTTTGCTATTTAGCCTTTACATAAAAATACTTGGATTGAAATCCAGTCACTTCCATGTCGCTGCTCCCTGCAGAGTATGAGATCTACCTGGTGTCTTTGAACAGCAGCCTGTACCTGGTAGGGGGCCAGACCACCCTCGCCAAACGCTTCGACCCGCACACAGAAAAATGGATCCCGCTTGCCAGCATGAAGGAGAGGAGGACAGAGTGCCGGGCGGTGGCCATGCTGGGCTGTGTGTACGTCACTGGGGGCTATTCCTGCTCTAAAAGGACCTACCTGCAAAGCATAGAGAAATATGACCCTCACTCAGATGCATGGGACATAGTCGGTGAGCTGACAGAAGCAGCATGTTTGCATGGCTGTATCTGTGTTTATAATAGCTTATAATAGTGTTGACGGGCAGTGGCAAGCCAAAGATATCGCATCATCACCTTCTCTTAGGGTGAACTAGCTCCCAGTTAGGGAGTGATGCACCAGCTGGGTTAAGTTTTGTTAGTATAATGTAGTTCTCTCAGGGTTTGTCTCCTGAACTGCCTCCTGCAAACCAGTAGGGAAAACTGGAAAACAAACTGGAAAGGGGAATGTTTAATTTTCTCTGGGGTTGTAGAAAAAGAAGAGAAAGTTGACATTTGTGGAATACGCTCTCTCTACCAACCTGCACCTCTAAAGCTCACTAATTAACACAGGAAGTCACCTCTGCCATTGCTGCCAAGAAAAGGTCCGGCATATGACCCTCTGGAAAACTGCAACACCCCGTTTTCTTTTTTGAACAGCCTTAAACAAGAGTTAAATGTGGTTATTAGTGAGCTTTCAAGGCAGTGGTAGGCAAGTTATGTTACACTTGGACACAGCTGTTTCACTCTGTTTCAATTATTTATGCTAAGCTTTAATGTACAGTTAAAGGAGTAGTTTCAATCTTCTTATCTAACTTTTAGCAAGAAAGTGAATAGGTTACGTGTATTTCCCAAATATTGAACTATTCCTTTAAAGCTGCTGTTGGTAACTTTTATAAATTTTTTTGGTCATATTTGTTCAAACAGTCACTCTATCCTGACAGATGTTCATGAGACAGATAATCTGGCTGGATGGCTTTTGCAAGCTTCCACCATGCCCAAAGTAAAAGCAACCAACAGCAGAGCAGTCTCAGGCCAGCTGTCAATCACTGCTCACGAAACTCACAAACTCCAATCAAACTGTCAAACTAGGCAGCACTGATCAAATATGAATCAAGATTCTGTTACTGAAATGCCTTTTTCTCACTTCAGATCTTTTAAGGAAAATAGTAAAGGCCAACTGATTAGCTGTAGCTAATCGTGGCTGGCCGCCATGTTGAAAACAGTCGAACCCAAAAGCAATGCACTCTCATTTTACAGCTAAAATATGTTTCTGAAAACATTTGAGGCAAGAAATAGGCATTACAGTAACAATAATCTTGATTTCATATGTGAGTGACGCTGTGTTGGGGACTCCTCGGTTCTGACTTGTTGTTTTCCACATTATCACATACATTACTTGTCTCATTCACAACTGTCAGGATACAGTGATAGTTTGAGCAAAAAATATGAAATGTTTTTATAAATGTTACCAACTTACCTTTTGAGTTTAAGAAAGTGTTGATAGCTGTGGTCTATAGTTGAAAAGTATGGTTTCTGACAAACTGATGGCTGGTGTTTCATGTTACAAGTTTCCTGGGCGCAGAAATAATCCAATCCAGTATTTTTTCACAGCAGACATTTTAACTCATCATAGCAAGACAAGTAATGCTGTAACATTAATAAAGCTCACTTCCAGCAGTGAGCCATGACTGTGAAATTTATTTTATTATTTACTTTACACCTGTGCTTTTCCTACTGTGACATTTCAAAATGTCTTTTGTGAAAAAAAAGGCCTGTAAGAGTTGAGTAAACTTTTAAAGTGAGATTATTTAACTTTTTGCTGAAGAGCAGCCACTGTGGTCACATAAAGCAATTAAGGTATAAAGTAAATGAAAAAAAATGTAGTGCAAGTAGAGGAAAGCTATGAAGTCATTGATCCGACTCACTTACAATGGCTTTAAAATTTGATAACATTACCAATCACTACTGCTCATATCAGAATACTGTACTGGCTGTGTTCAAAATTGCATACTAACATACAGTACTGCATACTGTACTACATACTGCCTTTTAAATGGATGATTAAGTGTGATTTTACCTGCAGAGTGTTCACACTTAAGTATGATCAAGCGACGCCTGGGCCAGTTTCAAGGTCCTCCGTCAAATTTTCCAAACTGACCACATATTGGGAAGCTGGTTACTTTCTGGCATGAAAATAATCAATTACTCTCAAATATCGTTCACAAATTTGTCTAAATCTGTGTTAGTGAGCACTTCTCCTTTGCCAAGATAATCCATCCACCACACAAGTGTGCCATATCAAGATGCTGATTAGACAGCATGATTATTGCACAGGTGTGCCTTAAAAAAATGTTCAGTTTTATCACACTGCACAACGCCACAGATGTCGTAAGTTTTGATGAAGCGTGTAATTGGCCTGCTGACTGCAGGAATGTCCACTAGAGCTGTTGCCCATGAACTGAATGTTCATTTCTCTATCATAAGCCGTCTCCAAAGGTGTTTCTGAGAATTTGGCAATACTTCCAACCAGCCTCATAACACAGAAGCAGCTGCAGAAACAAATTAAAGGGGGGCACTGCATTGTTTGGGGGGGGGCACACTTTTTCAACCCAAATTTTATTTGCTTCAGGCTGAACTGTGGCTCTGAGACCACTCCAGTGGTGCTGAGAAATAATTTTTCTCTCACTAAAAAGGAGCTCTACATCCCGAAATCTAAAAAAAAAAAAAAAAAAACAAAAAGCCATAGTGTAGTGCTGTGCCCATTTATTTAACTCAAAAGTCAAGAATAAGCATAAACATATGCACTGATAAACATAAGCACTGATGTCTAGCTGAACGGTGACAGTGACCATAGCATGAATGTATGACACAGTGACCCGCCCCCCTCTATCTGTAATTGGCTAGCAGTTGCCTCATTCGTTGGTTGGATTGGTTGAATTGTACAATCGACAAGTAGAGATAGGAATAACAGAGTGACAGCCACTCTGAGGTGAAAAACAAAACACAAACAAATAAACAGCTTCCAGTCCAGGGCGGGCACAGCAGACTCTGTGGGCAGGCACGGCCCCCCAGTGCCCGCCCATGCTGCCAGGGCTGTCACAGCCACAGACCACATGTAACCACACAGGCGCAGGACCTCCACATCCGGCATCTTCACCTGCAAGATCAACAATCGGTTTGCATAACCAAAGAATTTCTGAACAAACTGTCAGAAACTGTCCCAAGGAAGCTCAGCTGCATGCTCGTCGTCCTCACCGGGGTCTTGACCTGACTGCAGTTTATCATCGTAACCAACTTGAGTGGGCAAATGCTCACCCTCAGTGGTATCTGGCACTTTGGAGAGGTGTTCTCTTCATGGATGAATCCCGGTTTTTACTGCACAGGGCAGATGGCAGACGATGTGTATGGCGTCATGTGGGTGAGCGGTTTGCTGATGTCAACGTTGTGAATCGAGTGGCCCATAGTGGCGGTAGGGTTATGGTATGGGCAGGCATACGTTATGGACAACGAACACAAGTGCATTTTATTGATGGCATTTTGAATGCACAGAGATACCATGATGAGGCCCATTGTTGTGGCATTCATCCACCGCCATCACCTCATGTTGCAGCACAATGCACGGCCCCATGTTGCAAGGATCTGTACACAGTTCCATTTTCAGTTCTGCATGGCCTGCATATTCACCGGACATGTCACCCATTGAGCATGTTTAGGATGCTCTGGATCAGCGTATACGACAGTGTGTTCCAGTTACTGCGCAATATCCTAGCAACTTGACACAGCCATTGAAGAGGGTGGACCAACACTGCACAGGCCCCAATCAACAACATGATCAACTCTATGTGAAGGAGATGCTTTGCACTGTGTGAGTGCCCCCCCCCCAGGTTCAGTGCCTAATACTGTAAATGTCTCAGATAAAACTACACACTTTAGAGCGGGCTTTTATTGTGACCAGTCTAAGGTACACCTGTGCAATAATCATGCTGTCTCATCAGCATGGTGATATGCCACACCTGTGAGGTGGATGGATTATTTCAGCAAAGGAGAAGTGCTCACTAACACAAATTTAGACAAACTTGTGAACAATATTTGAGAGAAATGGGCCTTTTGTGTACATAGAAAAAGTCTGGGATCTTTGACTTCAGTGCTTTAAAGATGGGAGCAAAAATAAGTGTTGTATTTATATTTTTGTTCAGCGTACTATACAGTGTAAGCACACTACATAGGCCTACTCAATTTTATGTCATACTATGAACAGTATATTCATATGCGATTTCAAACACAGCCCAACTAAGGTTGTAAGGTTGTAGCTGCAAAATTATATGTTTATAGCCATACATTAATAATGGTGTATTAACTATGTGAAATGGGTGATCTAACATGTAGAAACGAGTGTTGTTGAATGAAAGACATAATAGAGGAGGCCCCTGAAAGCAAAAATAAACATGCAGCATTGTGAGGATTGGCATTTAAGAGCCCTTTTAGTTTTGATTGATTCATTTATTTATGAGAGGGCAAGTTTCAGTTTATTCGAAGCTATCTCATCTCTTACCTTTTCCTCTGGGCTTCAATCTGTTGTTATGTATAAAGACAGACAGACAGAACTTGAGGCTCTTGGGTTTTGCTCAGTGAGGTTAAACTCAAATGTAAGATTGTTTCTGCCTCCAGAAAAGCTCCTCCAATGAGGCCAATCTGCTTGCCAGGGTCTGGTTCCTGGCTATCCTTAAGCAAGTTTGTCGAGTAACTCCTAATCAATTTAGAGTTTTATCTATTCTGAAAAGGAGGTGCTGTGTATGTGTGTGCGCCTGTTTGAGAGTTAACAAAGTAAAAGAAAGAGATAGATGAAGACAGATTGACAGGCAGCCCAGCAGATAGTGAAGCAGACCGAGACAGACACAGAGGGACAGTCTCCGGTCATCTGTGCCTTTCTACCTCACCCTTATCTGAACTGCTGAATCACAGGGAGTTTCTCTCTGTACAGTCCTACACTGATCATCACAGAGAAATGGTACCATCCACAGGGGAGGCTTAAATACAGCTCTTCATGTGACTGCTGCTGCATACTATGTGTTTTCTGCTTTCATTTAATTATTGTCCATCAGTGTTACAAATTCTTTATAATTATAAATTATTTTCATTAGCGCTGTCGATTGATTCAAATATTTAGGCAATTAATCACATGATAGTCCATGATTAACTGCAATTTAATCACATTTTTTTATCTGTTCAAAATGTGCCTTAAACTGAGATTTGTTAATTAATACTCTTATCCACATGGGAGTGGGCAAATATACTTTCTTTATGCAATGAATTTATATGTTAATTATTGGTAATCAATTAATACCACAAAACAATGACAAATACTGTCCAGAAACCCTCACAGGTACTGCATTTAGCATAAAATTATATGCTCATATCATAACATGGCAAAGTGCAGCCCAACAGGCAACAACAGCTGTCAGTGTGTCAGTGTGTTAATTTGACTATGACTCGCCCCAAACTGCATGTGATTACCACAAAGTGGGCATGTCTGTAAAGGGGAGACTCCTGGGTACTCACAGAACCCTTTTTCATTCATATATCTTGAGGTCAGAGGTCAAAGGACCCTTTTGAAATTGGCCACAATAGATTTTCCTTGCCAAAATTTAGCATTTGTTTGGAGCATTATTTAACCTCCTTCTTGAGTAGTATGAGCTAGTATGACATGGTTGGCACCATAGGTTTTCTAGCTTCATATGATGCCAGTATCTTTTTCTCTCTAGCTTTGAAACAGAGCTTCCTAAAACCTCGGAAAGACTGATTGCATTAATGCAAATAAATTGATTGTCCATCACTGCCATGGTGTATAAGTACATTAACAATGCTACTATACATTGTTTTTAATATTGGCCAAAAATTGATGGCGGATAGTCTGATGTTTGAATGACAGCAAACCTAATGCTGATTTTATTGGGAAAAAATAAATGTCTGATAGATAATGTTTTTAAATTGTAATTGTGAATCACTACTGTTGCATAAGTAAAAATGTAATTATACAGTATAATCAAGGCTTTGGTGTCTCAGTCAGTGGTGCTCTAAACTGGAGAAAGAGAGTGTCTTTACCAATCAGCTGAAGGGTGACACATATTAATTATACTTGGGAATAGCTAATATAGCATTGGCTGCAATACAGCAAATATGCCTTTTTAAATTGTGTGAAACCCTATTAGGTATGCACAGATCCCAGTGTGAACTTACATGACAAATGCTTACCCTTTTCTCCCAATTACTCCAAAGTCTCTGCTCATTGTTCTCTTTGACAATAATGGCCCAGATCTAAATCTCCTTGACCCATTTCATTTCAAGTTCCAGTGCTGTGCTCTGACGGCTGAGCACCAGGCCTGCATAATGCTGCTGTTTCTTGCAAATTTGGTGGCGTTGCAGCACCTTCTGTGTGGTTAAAAGTCAGAGTAATGAACAGATGCTGCCAAAGGATGGCAGTGTTGCTCTATGTGGGATCTGTCAATAGGCTTGGCAAGAACTACAAAGTCTCTGAGTGTGAATGGGTTGTACCATGCTCTTTTGAGTTTTTCTTACATCTTGAAACCAAACTCAGAGGAGCTTTGCACTTGACAAGCAAGGACACGAACAATCATAAAATCAATGAAAGAGCAGATGGACAAGAGAATGATGGTGAATTACCTTTGGATGTAGCCTTAGCAAGTGTTCATCCTTCATCAGTTATGTAGTGGAGGGTAAAGCCCCCTTGTCTAAACCACTTTCACTCGCCAAATGCAGTATTCCCACCATTTTAAGGCTGGGAAGTAAGCAGCATTCACAACCATCTCAAAATCATTTCATCAAGTTGCCCTTGAGCAAGGCTGTTAACCATGAGCTGCGGCAGTGGATACATCTGTGGGTGTTTCATAAGGGTGTTGATCATATTGGTGACTCTGCCATTACTTAGCCAAGTGCTGAGCAACACCCCTGCTGCTACTGCACACTGCAACTAGGGAGCAACCTGTGTCATAAAATATTTTACCAGCAAAGGCTGAAAAGTTCTTATGACAAAGCTGTGTTTCATATTACGTTTCAACAAGATATTTGTTGTGGTGATAATGGCAAGCCATTGAAAAAAGGATTGAGAGCCTTGAGTATGAGCAGATGATATTGGTGGTAACTGCATATCAATTATGGTTGATGAAGGTCAAACATTATTTATTGTGACCAAGTGGAAAATGAGGAGGCCCATTAGAAATCCACCTCTTTAACACACCCAATATATTCCACTCAAACCCTCCTTTCATCTTCCCTCTCGTCACAGCTCTGCTCCATGCCCCGATCCTTGTTGTTTTCACCCACTTAAAGCTGATAATGAAATGTATGCACTGGGCGAAGCAGGCGATTAATCAGAGCAGATGTGCATCTAGGTGAGTGCCAGAGCGAGTCTCTGGAGCACAGCGGCCTGACGCCTCAAACTCCACGCTGGTTTTAGTAGGGGAGCCGAGCCCTCGCCTCTCACCTCGTGGCTGTCACTGCCAACGTATGTGCCAGTCGGCCTTATTACAATTAATTAGCCGCTGCCGAAATGTCCTCACACTTCAGAAGCGATCATGTCTCATCGCGGCCAACGAAAAGGCTGCTGGTGGGCTGTTGTCACGTTTGCTGGCCTGATAAATCTGGGATGACAATTTAATAGCACGATATAGTGGTTTTATCCTTAGAGGGATATCACAGTAATCTCTCTGCGATATTTTACACTGAAATATTGCAGTTTGTCCATAGTCCTCAATACACCTTTTGGCGGCTTTATGATATTTCTTGTATCTCTCTCTCTCTCTCTCTCTCTCTCTCTCTCTGTTATCCTCATAATATTCCTACGATTTTATTGCAATGGTATCTAGCACATTTATAATAGTTACAAACTTATATTACTATATACTTTACAGTATGTACAGCATCTTTCAAAACAGAGTTACAAAGTACATGTACATTTACATGGGAAAATCAAGGTTAAAAAAACTGGAGCACTACAATCAAATTAATTCAAAATACTGTAAATACATAAAATGAAATAGAATTGAAAAAAGGTAAAATAATAATTTAAAGTTTTAAAAATGCTGAGATTAAAACTGTTACTGATTCCATGCCAGTTTTCTCCTCATCATACCTTTTCTCTTATAATATTTCTCTGTTATATTCCTGAAATCTTTATCAGATGCTACATATAATTTATGGTTCCATTCTTCTAAAATGTGTTTGTTTACAACAAGTCATCCTCCTGAGGGCTACATCATTAAAACAGTTAGTCTGTTACTGTTAGACTAAATATTCTCCTAACATTACTTGCTTCATGCCTCAGGATTAATTGCAGCTTTCAAGCTGGATGCCATTCAGTCAGCTCATCACATGCACAGACTCGGGCTTTCCAGACTGGCAACAGCAGATGCTTAGCTGACTAGTTGAAATGGAAATGATGTTAAACCAGTATTTGGTTCTTTGCATGGGACCTGATGCAGCTCAAGGCTGCATTGGCTGCTTCCTAAGATTGTTGTTGTTCATAGATGTAAACTGAACTTGTAAGTATTTGATTATGAGATTACCTCAAAGTGTGATTTCATGGTGTTTCTGTGAGAGCTTCAGTGGCTTCACAACGTTTTTGCCTACTGAAGGCACAAGACAGAATTACCTCTTTTTAAAGTATGCTGTGCAGAGAAAAATATCCTCACATTGCTGTAAGGTGTGTTGAACAATGGAAGATTATAAGATTAGATTTTTTAAGTTGAAAGCAAATTAGGTATTACAGATACCTGGGGCTGCCAATATCAGTGGTTGAAGCATGTGTGCAAAAACGTAAAAAAAAGTCCTACAAAAGTGAGATATTGCTTTAAAATATCTGCTATCACACATGAGGGTAGGCAGCAATATGGCACCTGTTCATCACAGACATAGTTTGCGTTGGTTAAGGGGGGGGGGTCACTGAACCCCCTAGAAATGCATCTATATTTTTTTATAATAATGTAAACTAATAATTTATTGTCATGTTTAATCTCAGCCTTGTTGTGTCTTCTTATTGACAGAATAAGAAACCAACAAGATGATAGATTTGTGGTCTATTTATATACTTAAAGCCTAATAACATTGGACACTCTGTCCACACACAAAACCATGGTAGTAACGGTAGCACTTTCTATATCATATATTCTATATGTTTGTGTTTTTAAAACAGACAACACAGGTTTTACCGCAATATTCACTGAAAATACCATACAATACAGCCAACAGTAGCCAAAATAAACTTTCAGCCTCCGGGCGATCTCCCTCCAGCCTGCTGCCCTCTTATTTGGGTGGTTTGTAGTAAAATGAGGCGGTATTGTATCAATAACTCCTCATTTCATGAATCATGATCCATTGTGGTGCTTTCAAAGCGAGCGACAAGAATAAATAGAAACAGGACATCTGACAGTATTTGAGCTCAAAACATTGCACTGTGCAGCCCTTCATTGCTGCTGGCAAGTTCGGACATTACAACAGAAAACAATGCAGTCAAACTGATTTTGTCACTGATGCTTGTGTTGCATTCTGTTTGCAGGGTGTAATATACTGTATAGGCTACACACATCCCAAAACAACAAACCTTGTACACATTTCATTCCCTCTTGATTTATTTTTTTTTTTTTATGAACTCCCAACCTCAAAGTTCAAACTGTGCCTATGCTGCTCATGAGCTTCTCAACATGTCTACATTGTACTGTAACAGTATTGCGGAATGGGAAAAATGAAAGGAAAGAAAAAAAAAAAGTGATATGGCAAGGATCATTTTCAAGCGAAGGCCCTGATGTTTGAGAAGACAGACAGAGCACACATTATGAGCCGTCCCTGGCTTACACTCAGCCAAAGGCCCTGTTCAGACTTGGTATTAACATGCGTCCTCAGTGATAGGATCACAAGTGGATAGCTAGTACAGATGTGAATGCACTCAAGAAGCATCAAGGACGCATTGAGATTGGATCTTTCAGACCACATTCAGAGGTGGTCTTAGCCACATATGACCACATTCTTTTAGCAGTGTGTACGCAATTGTGTCCTGGACCACAGTGACTGCCTGATCCACAGGATCACTGTGCTCCTCATGTGAATAGACAGACGGACACTCGTCTGCCTTGCAGCATGGACATGGCCTCTTTGCTACACTGTATACAGTCAGTACAACAATATTTTATTAAAATATACCCTATCTTTTGGCTACATATCTATAGACTATCAGACTGGGAACAGGAAGTGCATGATTACCATATTGTTAGAGATGTGTCTGTGTTTTTGTTCCGTTGATTTGTGCAAAGCTGACACCTGCCCGCCCAATCACCTGCTCGCTTGCTTTCCTCCCAGCTCTCTGAAACTTCTATTCTACTGTTTTTGGCAAAGGCAGCGGTGCCAGGGGCACGGAAGTCCCCATGGAGCGCCGATCCAATTACCTTATATTTTGATGTTATAAAAAATGTTAATAAAATATACCCAAATTCACAATATTACTACTGACATTCCTGTAGTATTACATCACAACGTCTCCTGTTTGTCCATAAGTTTACTACATATTTATTTGCATATAGAGGAGGAAAGTGCGATCCGATCACAAGTGGCCACTCAAGATGCATGTGGAGACGCCTTTTAACGTCAGGTGTGAACAGACAACAATCTTATTTGAGCAGCCAGAGACCGGTGGTGAGGTAATGGGCTGAGGGAAGGCAGCACTGTCATTAGTGTCAAACTATATGTCTTCACAGCATGTGTACTAGATGATCGCGGAAATACATTCAGACTGAAGGATGACTGTTTTTCTTGACCCCCACTACTCTCTCATCGACATAGTCTGGAAGGCAGTGTAATGAATTGCTTATCAATAGGAAAACAATTTGTTTTTAAAGGATGCATGGGAGCTGAAAATGCCGTAGGATTTCTGATGCAAAGCATATATTTGCCTTTGTTTTGTTTGGCTGAGCAGCAGCTAGAGAGGTGTATGCAGATCTGCAAGGAAACGCCAATTTTTAGCACCAGTAATAATACCAGTTATTTTGTATTTAAAATGAAGAACTGTTATCTAATGTCTCTAAAGTAAATTAAGGGACCGTCAATCTTCCTTTTCTCGTCAGTTCCTTCTTAGGTGGCTGTTATTTATTCTCTGCTCACCTGTACCTCTATGAACTCATTACCACTGTCACTCAAGACATCCTCACCTTCCCTCACACACACACACACACACACCCACAACCAAAAACCAAGATGTGAGGACCAAAACTGTAGTCACAGTGACTGCATCACTTCTCGGGGTGGCTGTGGCTTGGAAGGTAGAGCAGGTCATCCACCAATCAGGTAGGTGGTTCGATCCCTGGCTCCTCTCGTCACATGACGATGTGTCCTTGAGTAAGACACTTAACCCCATATTGCTCCTGAAGCCATCAGCATTTGAATGAGTATTTATATTAGAACCTGATTGGCAAAGTTAAGATAAGATAAGATAAGTTGGCACCTTGCATGGCAGCTTCTGTTCTGTATGTAGTGTAAAGCGCTTTGAGGGGTCGAAAGACTAGAAAAGTGCTATATAAATGCAAGACCATTTACCGTTTCTTATATACAGCCTATGACAGAGACACATTTGTATCGTGTGGTACACTAAAGGCCCAGACACACCAACCTGACATCAAAGAAGAAGCAGCGACGAAGGCCGACTGTTGCGTCGCCTCACGTCACCTTTGTCTTGGCCAAAAAGTTGCACTCTAATACACCGCAACGATGCCAGCCAGCGTCAAACTACTACATACATTATGCTCTGCACTTGCGTGAGATTAAATAACTCTTCACACCAGCAGGTGGCGGAAGACCATTTCCACACCATTTTCACTCACCGCTTAGCTTCGCTCCAGATGAACATGTCACTGTGAAAACATCCGTGTGTGGGACTGATCAAATGAGATGAAGATGAAAAAATGAGAAGAGCCTTCTGTGTGTGCTCTCTTGACATTACTCGTTGGATTGCTTTCCTCACTTCTGTTACTCTTCTTGTGTACTGATTTGCTTAACATTAGACTACCTAGGCAGTCATTTTGACTGTTTTTAAATTTTGCAGTGCAGTAACATTGTTGAAGCAAAACCCAAGTGACTGTAGGTCCCTGACGTTTCCTAAACGTGTCTATATTTTAATCTAACATTGTTATTTTATTAAACTTACAAAACACAAAATAGTTATCAGTATTTCTACCTTGAATGGCCATAGTGATCATATTGACCATATGGCATTATCACTCTTGGTTGGGTGGTTGGGGGATCATGTCCATTGTTACTGACGTGTATGAACTACAATGCAGACTGGCGTCTCTGAACAGGTCCAGCACAGGTTGAATGCGCATCGGTTTGGTCCACGTTCAATATGTCTGATGTATGTATGTCTCTATCCTCACTGCACTGCTTTTTTAATAAATCTGATCATGGGTCACAACTCTCAGTCCAGGCACCGTCTCATTCTCTCTTCCTCTTCTCCAGTTCTCGTACGCCTACTCACAGCCCTCAACATCTATTATCTACTGTTTTCCTTTTGTGATTTTACTGTTACTGTGTATATTTCTGTGACATTATGTGGTGTGAATTGCAACTGGATCAGTATCTGCTCCACTTCCTCACCTGAGAAGCAAGGACAATGGAGGCACAGCAGCCCTCAATCAGATGTCAGTGCTGTCGGTGGGACATGGAGTGATGCGATAGAGCGGTGACTACAGATATAGAGAGGTGGCTGCAACAGAGCCGAAGTAGTGCAGTTTTTAGTAATAACTTTTATCAGCAATCAGATAAGTTTATTATTATCTATTCTGTCCCTGAATCTAGCGAGAAAGTTGCCAAATTGCCAACACTGACAGTCTGTTCCTTCAGGCCTCCCTCCAAAGCCACTCTCTCATAAATTAGTATCAAGAATGTAAACAATGAACATGGCTATTAATAATAACCACTAATCAGGTGACACACAATTCGTGCACAGGCAGAATGCACATAGGCAGGTAGGCCATCCTATATATCACCAAGTGTGAGATCATTGTATGTTCTTTGGACTGAAGCCCACATAGTTTGACATCAAGCAGGACAAGGCCCCGTGGGAGATCTGCCACCAAGGGAACTCTTCCACAAGTGGAAGTAACCAAGCAGAGCCACAGGTTAGTGAAATTCTCATTCTTGAGCAGTTCTGTTGTTTGCTGTCACCAGAGGTCAGAGTATGGGTCAAGGAACAGAAAGTGGCTCACACAGAACATGAAATCAAGGCCTTCTTCTGTGAGGCCCAGATGAACCCCACTGGAGCCAGATAAATGCCTTGTGGGTCTGTTGGGGTCTATTTCAGAGGTTGAGTTAGTATCAAGGCAAAGAAAGCAGCGAATAGGTAAAAGTCCTTCAAGTCTGTTTTTTGTCACTGTAGGCAGGAAGACACATCAGGCTAGAAAAAAACTCTATTTGTGTACAGTGTGCTTTAGAAAGCTCTGCAAAAGGCACATATCTCAGTATTTCAAGTGAAGGGTGATTATCCAGCTGGTCTGTGTGATGATCTGTGTGGGCTTTAATTGGTCCCAGGAGACAGGCCCAGCAGGCACTAGTTCAGATGAGGGACAACTCTTAAGATCAGGTAGAACCACATGTTCAGAGCCAGGACGACCGAACTGCTCATATTCTACTGGAAGCAGTTCATGCTCTGTTTTATCTCCGGAGAGGACTGTCTGATGGTTGACAAGATGAAAATGGGCAGAGCTGCTGAGCAGATAAGATAAGAAATGGAGGAAAAAGTACACCGCAGATTTGTAAATCCAAGTCTGTGCCTGAAGTCCTTTTAATATATACATGTATATACATATATACTGTATATACATATATAGATACGTATATACATATATAACAATGTGTAATGTGAAAGGGATCTCTGGCCGTACAGAGAGATTTTCACCCGACTCTGCAGCTCCTTACGGTTTTAAGGACATTTGCAGTGAGTTTCAGCTCATTATTTAACTGTCCAGCCCACAGCCTTACCATTTTGGTTCACTGTCACAGCACAGTATTATTATTTTCTCCCGCAACAGGCAGCTGTTATCAGCAAAAAAGCTCTGAAAGCCCACTGTACACTTCCTGCTCTGCACCAAACAGCAGATGGACACAGTCAGTGACTAGCTGGTGAACCAATCCAGTCTCATGACAGTTTGTGAAATAGTCACAAAATTTAATCTATTTGATTTGTTTACATAGACACAAAACTCCCCCCTTTCTTTTTTTTGTGACACTCAAACTTTCAAAATATGTCAATTCCCACTCCAGCTTTTTCAAAATAAAACTACTCAGTTAGAATTGATCAACTAAAACTACTTAGCATTACAAAAACATCTCTGGAAGTGCCATAACTTTAGTATGGAAGTTACATGCCAAATAAATCTACTTTGAGTTGCTGTTTCACTCGAGAC
Organism: Pterois miles; assembly: GCA_947000775.1. NCBI lineage: Eukaryota > Metazoa > Chordata > Actinopteri > Perciformes > Scorpaenidae > Pterois > Pterois miles. The sequence goes on along the minus strand of CAMQGK010000038.1, from coordinate 403,527 downwards.
ACAAACACTGGTCTGGGTGTAAGTCTTGTGTTTTTTGACCCGCCCATCCACCACGACATCCTCCCTACACATAGATTACAATCAAACTCATTTTGTGCTGATCATCATAAAAAAAAAAAAAATAAAATTTGTGTCTATGTATGTACATGAATCGATACATTACAATTTTGTGACTATTTGATAAATGGCTATGCGACAGGGATGGGTGAACATTGTGGAGCATTCAGCAGCTAATGAGACATATATTTCCCTCAGGCCCCCGATAGAGACCAAAAACAGAGCTGAAGGAGAGTGAATATTGCAGCGATGGCAAGTTGCTGGCAAACAAATCAGGTAGGATGTATTTCTCCTAGAGAACTGGGTCCCGTCACATGCCAGGCTGTAGGTGAGAGCGATGCTTCTGCACCTTAGTTCGGCCCACGGTTACATGCCCTCATGTCACCACACGTGTCACAAGAGAGACCAGGTTTCTCCAGCCTTGATAGAAAAAGTTCTCTCTAGCACAGAATCGATTTCAGCAGCTTACCTGGGTGATGCTGGCATCCTCAGAAACTCATGGCAAGAGCACTACTTCACATGGAGGACATCTTGCAAAAGATCAAACTCCGGTCAGGTCTCATCATAAATCCAGGAGAGTTCTCCCAGGAAGTTGAAAGTTGCATTTGGATCTTGAGAGTGTTTTCAGACAACAGGATGAAATGGAGAGTGGCACATAAAACCAGTCGACAGTTACATATGTTTTTGGCCCTGGTGGGCTGGTATTGCCTTTTTTATTTTATTAGTTTTAAATGTTGGCCTTTTGTCTACCAAGGTGGCCTGGGGTGAAGAGCAAAAGAGGACATTAATGGATCTCATAGAGGCCGCCTGCAATGAATCTGTGCTTCTGAGCCTCAACTTTGATATCCCCCTCTCCATCCAGACAGATGCCCCCATCTGCAGGAGACACTATCCTTTTGAATTCATTAATTTGCTCTTAATTGAATGTTTTTAATATATTTTTATACTTGTAAACATATACTTTATTCTGAAAACAATAATGTTAACATACTATCAGTTAAAATTTACCTTCTTCAAATGGCCACTTGATGTTGGCTAAAAGGGAATCAGTCACCACAGACAACCATGTTGGAATGTTCAACTTTACAGCAGAAATAAACATGTTTACAGCCTCAAACAAAAACAGTTTTGGTATTTAGCTAATATCCCTGTTCATGGGTGCCAGGTCGCTAGCTGCCTGGTCTGCTGCGTTAACCGGGCCTGCATCAGCTCCACCGATGATCCATCTCTTTGCCCATTTCTGGATTAGCAGGGACTTATATTAGGCTGTGTCATCACAGGATGCAAATGGCCGGAGCCACCCACTTTGAGCTTCACGATGGCTCTTCAGAAACCTGTGGGTGACATCACAGAGACTACGTCCATATTTCATACAGCTATGGGTCACACAATATTTAAGCCTTATCACAGTCCATCAGAGTGAGGACAGGTGATACTACCAGCTTGTTTTCCAGCATTGCTAACGATATCAAATCTAGCAACAATGGAGTTCTGTCAGCTGACGGTGATCGTCACAGTGATGCATGTGGTGGGGCAGTGCAGTATATGGACACCAGAAAGGGGAAATAAAGTGAAATAAACTGAGTCACATACACCACCCGCTCTCTTTGTGTCGTCCGTCTCTTTGCTACCTGGTTTCTTTCCCATTGGTTAAATGTGTCTCTGTAGCCATCTGTGTGTGTACTCCTTAACAAGAACACAGCAAGCAAGTCCCTTTGTGTGCTACAGGTTGTTTGCCTGGATGTTGAAGCTGTTGAGTTATAGTGTGTCGTCTCCACGGCCAGAGTCGTAGGGAAAAAGCCTGCAGAGTTTTGAGTAATTTGGACTTTCTCCAGTACTGCATTTATTGCTTGTTCAATCACCTGTTGAGTGTGTGAACTGTGAACGAGCCTGTGCAGAACGTCTGCGAGTTGCTGGCAAGAATTTCTTCATTTTGTTTTGTTACAAGCTGCGCTGCACAAGTAATGAGCTGAAATGACCAAGAATACCACAAACCTTGTACACTGTGAGTAAATGTGTTTGATACATTTTGACATGCACAAGCTTTTAAATCTGTCAGTCTGCAGTTTTTTTAGGATTCAATACCATATTAGAGTGCAAGCTTTGTAGTGCTGTATATTGTTGCATGAGAAATCAGAAAATACATAAGACATACAGTATGTGTAAGTTATGTATCTGTGATATGAATATTAATTAATCCAAAAGTTGACTAATTACAGTGTTTCTGAACCTCTCCACTGCTAAATTGAGCGCATGACCAAATTTCACAATTTTCACTAAAAGAACAGCTGGCCCGAGTGTGGCCCCTGTGGTCTAAATGGACTAGACCTGGCCCTGGGTAGGATGTTAGCTGCAAACACCTGACAGTGTTTCAAGCAAAAGTAAATAAGTCCTTTTCACTGCCCTGTTGACCTTGACCGTGACAATGATGACATAAGATAAGAGATAAGACCTATTTGACTATTAGGAAGAGATGCTTTGCCTGGTTCTCTGATTTACATAAACAAATAGAACAAAACAAAGTTGTGACCATTGTGTCACTGAACATGTTAGTACATTTACTTAAGTACAGAGCAACTGACATACATTTTACTACATTTTTAGAGGCAATTTATACTTTTCTGGCATATGTGGTCATTGGTTGACAGTGTTTGACATTCACCTCCAAGGGTGACTTTGTAACATCTGTCCATGAATAATGAAATAATGAATAATGCCTTACTACAACAACGTTTATTGATGTGCACTGTCCCTAAATATATTAAATTAATTAAATATAGCAATAAATATATTATTATCTCCATCTTCACTTACTATAGCATTAAAATGCCGCCTACATGTGAAATGTATCAGCAATAATCATCTAATGTAGCATACTGTGATATCACGTGGGGCGTTCTGCCTACATGAGTACCTTTACTTTTAATACTTTTAATTATTAAAGTAAAAATAAGTAACCTTAAGTTGAATTAAATACTTCCTCCACTGGGTGAGCCTGTGTGTTGTGTGTGCTCCTGTGTCATCCCATTCTCATGTTAATGTGGATGACACGATTGGTCAGTTGTATGTAGGGGCCGTCAGGGGAGTGATGATATGACTGTCCGAGTGAATTTCAGTTCTTCCAGTTCTTTCATTGGGATCTAGTGGTAATTGCTTACAGTGAGTCTGAGTTGAATACAGAGTTGGGAAACCAACAAAGATTTTTTTTTTTTTTTTTTTTTTTAACCAGGGACATTAAACTGAAAATACAGTGTTGAGATCTTGGTGTTGAAACTCAAATCTGCCATACAGCAAAGTCAAGTCACTTCTGAGGAACCATGTTGAAGACTAACAGCTCCACCTGTCTCTTCATCGTCATCCTCAACTTCATCTTCAGTATCCCTCTGTTGCAGGCCTTTTACCAACAAAGAAGGTATGTTCATGTGCCACGGTCAATGACATGGTCATCAGCCCAAAAGTACTGCAGGGAGAACCATATTGACCTGGCCACTTTTAGAGATCTGGACGAATATAACGCACTACAGAGTCCATGTCCAACTTCCTGCTGGATTGGTCTCCAAAGAGACAAAAATGATTCAAATGTCTGGAATTGGTCTGATGGCGACGAAAGCAGCTTTACAAGATGGCATAGCAGTCAACCTGATAACGTCTGGGTAAACCAGAATTGTGTTGTTATTCAACGTACATACTGGTATGATCGAAAATGTGATACGCGATATACATTTCTGTGTTATGATGATTTCATCTTGGTGAAAGAGAAAAAGACCTGGGAGGAAGCTATGGAACACTGCACGAACAAAAGCAATCTCTACAATCTCCCGCACATGACTTTTGGCGTCAACAACTCGCATGCCAGAAAAGTGATCCTGGATGCCCAGACACCAGAGGTGTGGATAGGTCTACGTTTCTTAGCAGGAGAGTGGCTGTGGGTGGACGGGATGCTCCTGAGGCAAAAACTGCCTGTCTGCCCTGCAGCCAGGATGTACTGTGGGACAATGTCAAAGATGGGGGAGCTTTTGCCACTCAGGGACTGTTTGGAGGAAAGGAATTTTCTCTGCTCAAAAAAGAACTAGAGTGCATGTAGCTCAGAGCCTGCATATGTAGATGCATGGATCATTAGTCTATTTTAGCTATGTATTCTGTATTTGTGCTTGTCCTGGGAAAGGAGAACATCTAGCATCTGCATTTACAATTTTGAGAAATGTAATTTTTAGATATAGAATAGGTAAACATACTTAATCAAAACATGTTATTCAATGTACATTTTATAAACAAGATTTCTTTTCACAATGTCATTTGTCCGACTTCAATAAACGTTGTTGTTGATGGTGAGCATGCAGTAGTGTCCTTTGAAATACTTAACCAAATAGTTCATTTAAAACACTCCTTAGAGGCCAACATATAATCAATGCATGTACCATTGACTGTGGTGATAATACTTAACGTTTCTTTGAAAAGATCTTTGAATGTACTTTAATGGGAGAGAAAATATTTTTATGTACTTTGGAGTAAAGTTGGCTGACATCTCACACAGCTAATGAAAATACCAAATAATGATCATATTAATAAAGTAGTAGTGCAGCCTGACAGAAATGCTTGTGATATGATAGCAACCGTTTCTGGACCTCTGTGCTCCTCTTTTCTCTCTTGTTGCAGGTCTGTGTGCTCTCTTTCTCCTGATTAACCTTGGCATGCTTGAAGTAAATGCTGCTCTTAGCCTCTTGACAAATATCATAGTTGATGATATTTTTTTTCCCCTGATGTCTGTTTTTAGTGTTCATTCAGTCTCTTGTCAAGGTACTTGCCAGAAAAAAAGGGAGTGGGCCTTTAGTTAAAACTCAAATTATGCTTTGGTTTCACTTCAGTGCTATGGTACATATACATATGCTTATTGCACTGACACTGAACAACAGCACTGGACATAAATCATGAGGTACAGAATCATCAAATATGTATGTCTTTTCTAAGGATATTGGCCACCAAAACATATGAGGAATGTGGTCAAGTGAGCTAATTAATTATTTGGAAAAATGTGTTCTGTGGTGGGCCTTCACCTTTGAGAACAAAATCGAATCACTTCACCTTTGAGAACCAAAATCGAATCAGCTCATCCTTGAGTCCACGTGGGACCTTTGTGCCAAATTTAAAGAAATTCCCTCCAGGAGTTCCTGAAATATCGCATTCACCATAGTGGACTGCATGGATGGACAGCCCGAAAATATCAATCCTCCGGCCACGGCTGTCGCTGGTGCAGAGGCATATAAAGGGGGCACTGCTATGTTTAGAATTAGTTTGTATCAAGACAGTACCTACAACAAATGATTATTTTAATACCTTTGGTGCTGTCTTGTTCTGAGGGAAACACAGGAATCTCCCATAGATAGACGGGAATGCCAACATTATGTTTACCAGATCACAATACAGGTTTAAATACTAAGCGAATAGCTCAGAAAAGGTACAATTTATATGGAAAATGGAGAACATTCTTGACTGAAGACATGGCTTTGTACATGCAAATGTCCCAACTAGTTATGATAGAAATGTGTCTAAGGCTACTGGGCAGATACTAATGGACCAATGTATTACTTCTGTAATTAGCTATGACACTGAACATGTCAGCCAGATTAAGATTGAATGCATGACAAATACCACACACTGATGGATGCATGCCAATAAATTAGGGACAGACACTTCATCTTGGTCATAGCTGAATGTTATATTACACTCAGTTAAGAAAACAAGAACAGATCTGAGTAACAGCTTTGCCTGTTTCTTTTAATGTTGACATGAGATGAAATATAGCGTTAGGCAGGATCTGTCCACCAATCATCTTTCAGTCAGACTGTGGTCCAGACTAAAATAGCTTAACAACTACTGGATAAAAGTGTGTATGAGAGGATGAAACCTAATGACTGTAGTGATACTCTGATCACAGTTTTCATTTGTTCAGTTCTTTGGTTTATGACCACATACCTGTACCTGCCAAACTAATACCATTGCCATCAGTCAGCAAACATTACATTACCTGCTAAACATCAGCATGTGAGCAACGCCATGCTGTCTTTATAGAGATTAGTTTTATATGGAACAATTTCAAAGATGCTTAAATATCTGCAACATATCTTTGAGCTTTAAAATGTGCTAGATGCAAGATTGGGAGCAGTTTTATCGCCTCCGTATGGCTCTCAACATGGCGATAGCTGAACTTAATAGCCGTTAACGGTGCTGACAGAGCCAACAGTGAAAATCTAGGGGGGAACCGTAGGGTGGGTGCTATGCTTCCATAATGCCACCTACGAACGGGACAGCGTTATCAGCTATAATCGCAATATGAGAGCATGGTGGAGTGGCGGCCATGAGCTAGCCAGTGGGACATGCTCACATGCACTATTATGCACTAAAAGCGTGCACGGCTGGCTCGGCTATGGCAACAAAGCAGATAGAAACTCAGAATACAACCCACACAGGGAGGGCGACTTCGTTCTCTGCTCAGGTAGATATTACTCTGCTATATCTTTACATAGCAAGTTGTGATGCAATATTAATGCTCTGTATATTGTATGGAGCACTTTTAATCATGCAGTAATATCCTGTGGTGCTATTATGCAGCTTAAACATAACTGCAGCAGTTCATATGATAGACCATAAAGCTGAAAGCAGTTTAACGCTTCATGTAACTGATGTTGCTCCCTGCGTGACCTTGAATCATTTATTTAACAGAATCTCATCCCCCCTTCATTATTGCGAATAATGAAAGCAATGTGCAAAAACAAAGTGCATCGGTTGTTCATGGAATACCCCCAGTGACATTCAGCTGGTGCCTTTGGATGAAGACTGCTCAGCAGTAATTCTGAGGAAAAAAAAAAAAAAAAAATCTGTCTTTCTGAGTTGTACAAGAGGATCTAAGAGAGCTTCCTCTTGTGAGCGAGCAAGCGTGTGTGTAAGTGATGCCTTACATAACCGCACCCCTCACCTTTCCTGTCATTTTACAGGACAGGCTTACCTGGAAGGCCCTGTTTAACAGTGAAAGGCGCACACAATCCTATTTGAAGCTCTGCTCTGTGGATTTAGCCACTTTTTAAATTCAAATCACTCACGCCACAGTGTCAGGACAAAGGGAGGGTTGGGAAGGGGAAGGTGGACTTAATATAAAACCCAAATCCCATTAGAGATGGACTGCAGGAAAATGAGGGGCTGGCACTGTTTCGCCTTACCATGAGATGTGAAGAGAGAACTCTTTGATGGGGGTCAGAGATGATGTCCCATATTGCACACTTTTTCCTTTTTTTTTGTTTTCACTTTTCTACCCATCAGACTGAAAAATCGCCAGAAGTGAAATGTATCATTACAGGATCTGTGTCCGCAGAGGAGCAAGGCTAGAAGGAGTAGGTGACTTATCTGCCACAGACATAGGTCTTTGGGGTAATAAGGCATGCATGAGAAGCTGTTTCCCTCCTCTGAATGGGGTATCCATGTCGCATGGTCCCTGTGTAGCCTGCAGACTCTCTGAAGTGGTCGACTTAGCTTGGCCTTCTTGTATAATTAGTCTCCTGAACCATGTAGGGTGTTTCTTGATGGCTCACCTCCTCCACTTTCACTTATACCTGTCCCTCTCTCTGCCTTTCTCGCTCACTGACTCTCTCAAGAACACACACACACACACACACACACACACACACACACAAAAGATCATAATAATCACAATAATAATAATCATAGTAAAAATGTAAACATAACCTCCCAGATGTTTACTGTTTAATTCATTTATAGTGATTGACCTTCATATGATAATGAAACAGTAATACAGTGTTGAACTAGCTCTATATCCTGGCAATGTTTGTGTTACACTTTCCTCTAGGTACTCTAGGTCCAAAAGTATTTTATTTTATTTTTTTTATAAATTCTCAACTCAAGTGAGTTTCAAGGTTTCTTTTGACGAGGTGTAAAGATCTCGTCAATGTTGAGACAGTAGCCTCTTGAGTAATGATAGACCCCAAAGTGACTGCTAATACTGCAATTGCTGCAGCCGCCATTGTTATGGAGCAGGGGACAGCTGGAGATACTAATCAGAACAGTATGAAATGTTCAACTTTGCAGCATTTGAGAACACAATAGTGCTTCACAGCGGCCAAATTCATCCAATAATAATAATAATAATAATAATAATAATAATAATAATAATATTCTCATGAAGCAATCATATTTCCATTTTATCAAATGTGTCAATCCACTGACTCCAAGACGTGCACCTTCTGTGCCTTCTTCATAAACATAAACATAAATTAATTAACAAAATAATCTGGTTGAACAAGTTGATTTTTTTTCTGGTTTAATAAATTACGGAATCAGATTGGTGCATAGTCTGGCGTATTCGCCGATACCTTATCCACAATCCGAAATTGCATCATAAGCAATCTCCTTTTGTTTATATGTTATGAATCTGGAATGATCGATCAAGGCTTTCTGTATATCTTTGAGCTTTGTGGCTTCACTGTAGGCAGACTGTGTCGGCCGGGGGAAATACTGAAAGTAGTACTGGACAAACTGAAAGTTTGACCTGGTGATGGTGGTAGAGGAAAAGTGAAGTGAACACCAAAGTTATTACAATTCATACTTAGAGGAATATGAATGTGTGTACCAAATTTCATGGTAATCCATCTAACAGCTGTTGAGCTACTTCACTGAAAACAACGAATTTCAGCCTCATGTCTCGAGTCACCAAAGTCAGTAGGCTTCGCCCTCTTGGGATGATGTGCAAAACTGAGAGGCAACACATTCAACAGCAGCTGAGACATTTACAGACCAACTGACCAACATTCATAAAGGCATGTGAGTAACGGATAAAAATGTAGTTAAACAGTTAACTGAAAAAGTTAACTATGACAAATCCAATTAATTAAATTATTTTAGAGACTTGGAGGGAAGGGGTGGAGAATATTTGTAAAATGTGTGATATTTAGCTGCTTTCAATTAGCAGCATTTGACCCTTGGTGATTGGATGTTTCTTATTGAAGTGACTGACTTCACCTCTGAAGTCTTTATGTACGCACTACTTTTTTTTTTTTTTTTTTTTTTTTTTTTTTACCAGGGAATCCAGACATTTTAAAAAGAGTTGCTCATCTTTTGTAGTGGTGATTCAACAGGGAGAGTTTCACATCCATCCAAACCTTGGAAGTGCTCCAGCTGTCTGTCACCTAACATGCAGAAAATTAATGGGACTTGTACTTCAATGTGACTGCTATATCCAGAATCCTAACCCTGGAAGAAATCCTCTCGCTTTGCAGCTGTACAGAATACAGAATGCAGGTACAGAAATTAGATGGTTAAGGCAGTAAGATCTGACTGAAATCTGGCAATCAAATGTTACAAACTCATTGCACGCATCTGTCTCCTGTAAAGCTTATGTTTTGACCTGCAGTTACATCCAGTGTAGCTCTGACACCTCTGACAATCACACAACAGCTGCAGCCAGAAACACAATTTACCACAGAGGTAAAAGCAAGCATGTAACCTCGAGGTCATCTGGTTCAAATCCCCAGATTGGCAGGGAAAAACCTCTGCGTAGGAGGTGAATGAGTCACTCTCTGACCTTCGTCAAAAACTACCAATCAGGTGCCTCTAAGCAAGGCCCTTTAACCTGCAACTTTGCCAGTGGAGCAATAACAGCAGACATTTTTTTGACTCTGCAGCACGCACATGTGGGTGTACATTTGAATAACAAGTTGTTGAGTTCAGCATAGAAAAATAATATTTGTGCGAAGTCAAGCTTCCCAGACTACACAAACGTTAAAAACAACAATCATGTGTATTAGAAAAGTGTAGCTCAGCGTGCTCGAATGCCGATTAGCCATCCTAGATTAGCTAAAGACCACCACTCCCCTGGTCACATTTCTTCCATGCTCCAGTACGACCAAGATTGTTCCTAAGTTGAGAGAAAATGAAGAAATAAATGACTGAGACGTGGGAGGGAAGGAGGGCAGCCTGGCTTCGCTTGCCTGCCTTGTTAAAGGAAAGAATAATTACTGGAGCATTACACAGTAATGCATCAAATGGTCATGTCAGTTTTGACTGTGCATGGGGAATGATTAACAAGCTGGAGGAGCTGTCTCACAGTCTGAAATGGCCACTGGGCAAAAAAGGACTTCACATTTCAGGGCTGCACTTTCCTTTAGAAATGAATACAACATTTTCAAATGAATACATGTTTGTGTTGTTCTCATTGATGTAAGCTTTGTTGCCAGAAGAGAAAGATGCAACAATTTGTCAGTACACCGAAAGCATGTCTTCCTTCATTAGTTAGAAACTGCAATCATGATTAATCTCATGATTGTCCACAGTTAATCGTGATTAATAGCAAATGAATCAAACATTTTTTTTATCTGTTCAGAATGTACCTTAAAAGGAGATTTGTCAAGTATTTGATACTCTTAACAACATGGGCGTGGGCAAATATGCTGCTTTATGCAAATGTATTTATTACTGGAAATCAGTTAATAAAATAAAGCAATGACAAATATTGTCCAGACGCTCTCACAGGTACTGCATTTAGCATAGAAAAACTGCAGCCCAACAGGCAAAACAGCTGTCAGTGTGCCAGTGAGCTGACTTGACTATTACTTGCCCCAAACTGCATGTGATTATCATCAAGTGGGCATGTCTGTAAAGGGGAGACTCATGGGTAACCATAGAACTCATTTCCATTAAGATATCTTGAAGTTTGAAAATGACCATGATGAGGTTTTACCTTGCCAAAATTTAACATAATTTTGGAGCGTTATTTAGATTCCTCCATGACAGTGTAGTATGACATTGCTGGTACCAATGGATTCATTAGGTTTTCTAGTTTCATATGATGCCAGTATCTTCACTTTTTTAAAACTGAGCCCGCTACAACCTCTGATAGATCGACATTTTCAGATTTTCCCGTCAGATTTTTAAGAGGTTAATTATACATCACAACATGCATTAATCCATTAAAGAAATTAGTGACATTAAATTGAATTTCCACTCATCTTATTATCACATTAACTTTGACAGCCCTATACTGCATATATACAGTGTGAGTCCATCGAGGTAAAGTATATCCAACCTGTGTATTGAAAATCTTTCTTTAATATAATGTTTATATATTTATCACCTTCAGGGCTTCATCTTAGGAGAGTTTTTCCAGTGTACAATAAAAACAGTGCTGACAGATTTTGTCCACTGTGGAGGAAATGGCCAGCCATAGGGTTAGAGGGTGACCACTGGGTTTTAATGTTCAGACATTACAGACATACAATGCCTGTAGTTCCCAGACAGCTGTCCCTCAGAAAGTGAGTTATCTATGCTGTCTATGTCACCTGTGCTGCAGGCTGTTCATGTAGCCTATCAATATGTCACAGATAATGTACTTCTTCTCTGTGGGCTATTGAAGGTTCCTCATGATACAATGGAGACTGGCAGGGTCAGATACAGAATGTATTGCTTTCTCTAAAGCCCCAGTGCTTCATCTCACTGGTTCCCAATCATTTTTAACCATGGCACCCTCAAATATAGTGATTCTTTTTTTCAGTAACAAGTCTCTCCATGTCTGACTGCTTTATACCTGTATGTGTCGGAAACAGAGCTTGATGTCTTTTGGCTGCAGCGTAGCTGCTATTGAACAATCCTTTCAATATTTCTGATAATTCTGATGTTTATTGCTTATTTTTTCAGTTTTATATACTTGGAGATATATATATATATATATATATATATATATATATATATATATATATATATATATATATATATATATATATATATATATATATATATATATATATAAATGTCATTACCAACATTACAATTGCATGAAAGTACTGAAATCCCACTCAAATTCACAACCAATCCCAATGAGATGAAGTGCAGAAACACCTCAGCACAGATGGAGACAAAATATATACTGACATTTAATGTAGACCAATAATAAACCATGTTTTTATTAATCGACAGCACACGTCATATGTGATGCATGCATAATGATGGGAAAATGTGGTCAGAATCAATCCGTGGAATCTCTTATGTGATATTTATGTTGCGTCTCTTCAGCTAATCTATCTTCGCTCTCTCTAATCATAATCATAAGTCCACCAGCCCAAATGACAAACTATCCAGTCAGAGAACATATTGCATTTATAACTGGAGCTCCCATACGTGGTAAATGTTCCCTCAGTTGGACTTATCTAATGTATTTAAAGCACGGAATCCTATCTTACTTCTTTAATTAATTCCATAAATCATTATTAATAACCTTTAAAGCCCCCCATCTGCATGGTTATAATCACTATAGTCAATCTTTGGTGTCAGGTTTGATTGCCAATCCATGTCCTTCTCTAATTGACCTTGTCCAGCGAGGGAAGAGCAGACAATATTGCGTTTTCCCACTGGTGCTCCACTCACTTCTACTCCAAATGAAGACTGTTCCCAGTTTGTTCAGCAGATTGAATTCCAGCACTTTATCCTTTAAACAGCTGACACACAGGCTACTTCAATTTAAAGTTATTGAATGTGCAAAATCCTTACCAACATCCAATAAAAACTGATGAACAAGTCGTAATTTTAACACTTACAACTGAAAATGCGTTTGTATTTGTGTGAATGATATCTTTAATTTAACTGTATGTGAGAAGGGTGAGGTATTGTATATACAGTACCAACTTATGTTCTGCTGACTGACTCAGCATCCATTCTGAATAGTCTACAGCAGGGGTCGGCTACCTTTTTGATATATAACTTGGTTATAGGCTAAGGAGAAGATTGTGGTTTGGAGTAAAATAACACAGAAAGTGACATTACTTAATTATTATTACTTAAATATGGAAGTTATGTGACAAATAAATCCACACTGATTTATGGTTTCATATGGGATACAACCACTGGGCTCCTGTGTGGAAGTCAAGTGTTTTTGACCCATCTATCCATTACATTCCCTTGTTCCCAATTAGGTAGACTACATATGAATTGATTTTGTGGGATATATAAAAATTAAAGTGACTTTACTTTTCGTAGGCATAACTACGAACGGTGTATGTGAACAGCGTGATTATTGATAGTGTGCTTAAGGTTGCTCTAAAAGTCCGAAATCTCAGAAAGGTTTAACAGTTTTAAAATACAGAAATGTTGCGAAACTTATCAGATGTCTTTGGCTGTGTTCAAAATTCCCACCTAAAATAATATTTCACATAGTATTGAGTATGTAGTGCATTCCAGCTGCACAGTATGGATGGATTTTGTGTACGCAAGAAATACCTGGATGTATACTAGATAAGTAATTCTTACTTATCTAGTATACATCCAGTCTGAGTATGAGACGTGAGCTTACTAGACATACTGAACCACCTCAAAATGCATTGCGGCACTTCAGACAATGTCACACGGCCCACATTTAAAAAATTAATGATTGAATAAAATATTTACAAACTGTGACATTAAAGCACAGTTATAAGGAAAAATGTGGCCTCTCACATATGTACTGTACTGTAGAAAACATACTTAATGCTAAAATATTTAACACTTTAATTTCTCTTAAAACAGTTTTGGTGGGAGAGAACAGAAATGTTGAGTTACATTTGCGATGAATAATTTTCCTCCAATGGTAGCTTGGACCGGTAACATTGTGATCACTACCGTCATGTGACGCAGAGAAGACGTATTGCTTGGAGTGTGAACAGTCTGCTGGTAATGGCATACTTAATCATTTATTTTAGTATGCAGTACATACAGTATGTAATAGGCAGTGCTTTAGTATATGATATCAAACACAACATTTGTGTCTGCCACAGTCCAATCTGTCCAACTTCTGGCCTCACACCCTACCACTGATTTTCAGCATGCTTTGCAACTTTTTCTCTTTCTCCTTTTAATCCCTGTCCTCAATGGAGCAATATTACTAACAGCAAATATATATATATATATATATATATATATATATATATATATATATATATATATATATATATATATATATATATCAAAAAAGCAATTCCTCCCTGGACTATTTTCTTTGACAGTGTTTTTCTAATCCAAGAAGTGTAACAGTCTGGCACTGCACAGAATGATGAATTGTGAGCTACTTTTATCGCATGCAGCTGTCTTAAATGTTGATCCCATACTGCCATTATCTTTTAGTCTTGTATCTGTAAGACAGTTATCAATTAATCTGATTTATTTTATTACAAAAATATTGTTTAATATTGAAAAATTTAAAAGGTGACTTGAAGCCTGAGATGAGATATACTGACATTTTAATATCTAACCAAATGTTAATACTCAAGCCCTCACTAAAACTCAGCCCTCACTAAAACATATCCGACCTCCAGAAAGCAAACTAAAACCCAGGCCACACCAGGAGCGCCAGCAGCATGTGGCGGCCGTGTTACCTCGCAGATCCACCAGAGCAGCTTTAATTGTAAAACAGAAAAACATCTTTTGCTCTGACAGATTTTTATGTGAAAGGAGCAAAGTCTTGGAACTACCTAATCACGTGAAATCTGCTGCAGACATTAGCACTTTTAAAAGAGCTACTAAATCCTGTTTAATTCAGCGACAAACCTGTAGTCATGTCTAGTGTGTAAATGTAATGTTTTAAGATATTTGCTTAATTGAATTTTTTTTTTTTCCTATACTCAGTTTTGTTTTAATCTCTTATTTTCACAAAAAGTCCTTCTAGGGACAGGTGTTGCAAATTAGCATCCGCTATAAGCGCTATGATACTTGCATCAAATAATTGTTTTTAAGTTGTCTATGTACACTGTATCTGTCCCTACCAAATAAATCCTGAATAAATAAATAACATCTGTAGTTTTTTTATTTCGGCATCCATCTTAACAGGTTTGAGCAGCCAGGCCGGGCTGGACAGTGCCTAAGTATTTTCATCTAACATTGTTGACCTAAACAAGCGACAGGGATAATGACCAGATAGGTTGTGCAGTTGGACAGATCAGGTGGCGGCACAGCTGCTAGGTTTTAGATGCAGTTCTTCTTTTATGCTCTGAAACATACTGTAAATGTGATTAAAAAGTACACAGCTGTAAAGGGCTTTCTAAACAGTCAAGAGCGTTGTCAGGTCCTTATTATGCTGTGTTTGCTAATATTGTCCCTTGGAGCTTGCCATACTGTACAGTACAGGTGAAGGAATGGCCCCCAAGGGATGTCATCAACCTGAACCAAATCCCAGAGGAGGCTGGTGGAAACTGTATGGTAGCAGCACGTTTCAGGACTTTTATTTGAGTGGAATCATTTCCACCTCTGCCACTTCACTGTCAAACGACAGCCTGCTTATAATTGCCTATTCGTCATTCTTTTCGTGATGAGGAATGTAGTGAATGTGGGTGTTATTCACATTTTCAGACAGCTTATTTTATGAACTGTTACGAGACCAAAATGGTGTGTTTCAAAATAAAAGTTTGTTTTAATTGCCTGCAGGGTGCTTGAAATTCAGGCCCCATGACAACAACTCGAAAGCTCTTAAACAATAAATATCTAAACCGCAGGGTCCCTGTTCAGCCCCTTAAATCATTCAGGGTACCCCTTACTCCTGTGGTGTCCTTGATTGCTGGAACTGACTGTGTGCACTGTGTATGTAAGTGGTGACAGTATACTATTTGATTGATACTGACAGCTATCAAAAGGAGTTTGGTATAATGATAACCCATGCTGCCCATATTTACTCTTGTAAATTTACTCTTTGTGCCCTTTGTAATTTCTTACCTTGTCAAAAACTATGCTAAACAAAGCAACTTTTCAAAAGTGACCCAATAACACACTTGCACACACACACCGGCAGGGTGATTTATTTTAAGACTCCGAGAGTCTAAGAATGCCATTTAGTAAAGATGGCAGTGGGTAATAAATCCTCATCAAGTCTGGTACATCCTGTTAGCTTCTTCTCTCCTAGTGACAGCTTTTTAATAAGCTGTGTGTGGTCCTGTATGTGTACTTGACATTTACTAGCTGACGTTACTCCTCCCTGTCCGTCAGTGCACATTATGCATATTCTACTAGAACCCGAGCAGAGCATTACAATGTACTATAACCATGTCATTCGTACTTTTCAAGGTCTAGGGGAATGGTGCAAGCCTGTTTGTTGCCATAATTGATTTCTTTTCAGCCGAGCAAATGAGTTTCTTATTTCTTTGGAAGTTATTTATATGGAAATGGTGTGATGTTGTGACTACATTAGTCGAGTTATTCTCACCTCCCTCTAAAGTCACTACCTCCTGGGGAAACTCCTTTTGTTACCATTTGCTGTTTTGCTGATTCTGTCAGCAAAAATTAATTGGTGTCCATTTTAACTCCCCTCGAGCCGTAATTTCTATGAGCAGAGAGATACCCAGGCCCAATTAGGTGGTGTAAATAACATTTGCTCTATAATTGCTTCAATAAAGATTTATCGCCTTCTCTTCATTGTCCTTATGTGAAGGCATTATGAGGCCAGCCAGAGGAGACTGAGGCATGGCAAAGTTATCTGGCAGAGAGGTAAGGACAGGGTATGTTGTTGGATATAGTAGAGTCTGTTGTGGCTGTGTCTGTGGGTGTTGTCCACGCCTAGATGTCAAAGGTAGATTGCATGGAATTGGGTATTGTTTATGTAGCTTGGGGTTGGTTTGGGAGAGGACACAGTC
Organism: Pterois miles; assembly: GCA_947000775.1. Taxonomy (NCBI): domain Eukaryota; kingdom Metazoa; phylum Chordata; class Actinopteri; order Perciformes; family Scorpaenidae; genus Pterois; species Pterois miles. The sequence continues at coordinate 386,824 of CAMQGK010000038.1, read as the reverse complement.
ACAAGGACATTAATTCTTTTAATCTTCACTGATGGGCTGTAAGTGACAAATTTGGACTTGCTCTGAAAACAAATGTAGACTACAATACATCATCACTATCCCCAGCTGAACCCCTTTGCCTTCATGACCACTTTTGTCTCCAGCCCGGTCAAACTAAATGGTGTATGAATGACATGGTAATTCGCAAGTTATTTTGCACGCAGTCTTGCTTTTGGTGTGTTGTTTGTACACCATGTAGTCTGTACTGACTGCAATGTAAATGCATCCACATGAACATGCTCATGGCAGGCGGAGGGGTGGTGGTCCAACAAATACAGGACTTTCAACCAGGAGACCTATGTTTGGGTCCCAAAGTGTTGTCAAGTTATTTTAAAGTTACGTTTGTGTGACATGTTCTCATTAAACTGTTTTCGTTCATATTTCATTTTGTATACGAACATATTTTAAGCCCAACCATGATGATTTTCATAAATCTAACAAAGTGGTTTTGTTGCCTAAACCTAATTTTGGCTGTTTTCATAGTTTTGTGTGGTATAAAAATGGCACAAAAAAAGAGCCATAGAAATGACACGCAAAGAGGCTCAAATGCGTTCTCATGACACACAAAATATCCTTGTCATGTTATATTATTTATACGCCTTCACATATAATCAGATTGTAGTGCCTGCAGCTTTAGTTCAAAATGGAAGCAGTGGCAGATTTACATCTCGACGGTAAAATTGGAGGGAGGTCTTCAGAAATGTGCTTCAATTGCGTAAGTTTTAGTTGTTGTAATTGTTTTATATCAGCTAGTATTGGCCATGTTTCATGTTGTCTGGAGACAAAGACAATATAAATATACAGCGTGTGTATCTGGGAAGACGCCGACCATGAAAAGATATCCTGTTTAACGCATCAACTCTTTTTCAATAAAGACATAAACCACCTAAAGCACGTATAAACAAAAAAGTGCATTTGAGGAAGTTTTAACAAATTTTGCTCTTTCCACACAGCTTTTCTAATGTATGTGTCAAAATGTGCATACAAATACATTGATGGAAACGTGGGTATGTATGCAACTGATTCACTCGCAAATGAGACACAAAGCATTATAGAATTGAATATAATAAAACAATGTAAAAAAAAAAAACTCACTCAGAATAATATGCATCAGATTAGGCTGTTCATTCTAACATAACCCTAGAAGGGTCATCCAATGACACTGATCAAGGCCACAAGCCGAGAGGAGTTGGTCTAATAATAAAGTTGTTTCGTATACTGCAAGTGTTGCTGGAGTTTGACCTCTTCACACGTTTTCCCTCCTCCATGTACCTTGGAAGTATGTGAAGCTATGCCAGAAATCCCATCCCCAGCAGCCAGCCTCACTTGCATGTTCCCTACAATGATATGCTTAGTATTTTCAATGTTATTATATTACACTTTAAAAAAGAAAAGTCTTCAAGTAGAAACAAAAGTATCTGTAGTATTGCTCAGATTCATTTGTTGTGTGTAAACAATAATGTGTGAGCGCTTTGAGCAGTGAAAGCTGGATTCACCATGAACCTTCTCACCATGTTCACCATCAGTTTGCTCATGAGGATATTCCAGTCAGAGGATCGCACGGTTTACTAACAGCATATTATTTCAAACTTTCATCTGAACAGCTTTAATGTGAACCACATGCTTATCGTATGTAAATATGTGAAGAATCTAGAGAATGAGGTTAGCCACATTTACTACAAATACATGTGTACGCCAACAGTTTGTGAATGCAAAAACAACCTAAGCTGTTTGTTATGCAAAGAATACTGAAGATATTTCATGCACTGGCACAAAGCCATTGCTACGGTATTGTTTATCCACTTCAATACTCAGGATCGTACATCAAAAATGATCAACACTTTTAGAAAAGCTCTCGGGGTGATGTATGCTTTAAAGCAGTCCTCAGTTATATTAATGGTGTTTAGAGGTATGATGATTAGTGAGGGGGATCTCTGGCTGGCAGAAACATCCACTGCTCATAAGGGACCTTGGAATCATCCGTTTGCCACCATTACTAAAAACGACTGCTTGCCTATTCATCCATTTCACATGTATGATCCAAATAAACATGGCAGTGCTTGGTCTGCCAGGTGGATCTGGGGCTCGCCACCTCCTCTCCTCTGTTCCTTTTCCCATATTAATAGCTCCTCAGGAGAGCCAGAGAGGTCTGTATGTCAGGTTTTATCTCCAGAGAAGAACAAGGGGGAAACTAAATGAAGCCTGAACTTGAGAACAGCCCCATCTAAGCTTCTCAAGGGGATGCTCGGAGCACATTAAGGGAAACATCAGTAATGTGCAAAACAAATGGAGGGATGTGAAAACCCCCAAAGACTTTCCCCCACCAGCTACGTTGAGCTGCTGCCATAAATCTCGGGACCCCTGTGCACACTGTTGTATCCAGACCGGGGAGGAGAAACGGGAACTAAGCAGAGCCAGCTTTCTTCCGCATGGAAATAGTGTTAACTGTCAGAAGGAGGCTTTTCATTTCAGTGCTTAGCTCCAAACGCAGGCTGCTTGTTGTCCCTTTGCCAAAGGCTTTTCAGACTTGATGCACTAAACTGTTAGTTGAAAAGTTAAAGCAATTATCCATTGTTGATGTCCGGAGAGTATTTCTCCTGCCTTCAATCACAGCCTATTTGTAACTACATGATTTGGATAAAGACTAATGGAGTGTGAGTAAAGCACAGGAGCAACGGGATTATACTAATAAAGATGTATTATGGCTGAGAACAAAGGGCCTTGGCAAGGTATCCGACCACCGGGGCTTGTGGGTCGGTTGTAGTGAAGGTGGGCGGTACGCACTGAACTGTACATTTTCCCTGATGAAATGTAGGCCTGCTTTGCAGTAATATCACAGTTTATATTCAGAACACAGTGAGTGACGGAAAAGCTACCATACAATCAGATCAGTAGATTTCTCAGTTAACAAAACAACAGTTATCTTTCTAGCCATGTTAGCAGTGTGGCTCTAGGGATGGCAAAGCCATGCGGTCCACCTCTTTGGTCCAGACTGAAATATCCCAGTAATTCGGTTTCCATTCCATTTTTCACAGACATTCATGGTCCCCAGAGGATGACTGATTTTGGTGATCCTTTGACATTTCTTCTTGTGCCACCAACAGATTTTTTTTTTTTTTTTTTTTGTGTGTGTGTGTGTGTGTGTGTGTGTGGGGGGGGGGGGGGGGGGGGGGGTTTATTGAAATATCTCACCAACTAATGGATGGATTGTCAGATTCTTGGTGCCAAGTGGGTGAATCCTGATGTCTCTGGTAATTCCTAGTTTTTTGTTTTTTTTTTTTTTTAATCTAAAACCATCATCAGGTCAACATTTGTATTTCTTGAATTTACTTTGGTCTCTGACAAAATACCAGCAAATCTACTGACATTCCCAGCGGTCTGATGCACTTGTGTCACAACTTTTGTTTAATGCCAATTACAAAATGTTAGCATGCTAACATACAACATTATGAGGTAAATATGGTAAATATCAAACCTGCTTTTGTAACATCAACATGTCAGCATTGTCTTTGCAAACATATTAGCCTGCTGACCAAGCAGCGACCTCCCGTGCTGAGAAATGAAGCCAAGTGCCAAAAACTGCAGTTCCTCAAAAAGAAAACCAAGTCAATGCCCATAGACACCCATGTTAACATTCCCAACTTCACAGCAAAAAAACCCAGTAAAACAGTAAAATGGTTTTGGTCTCTATAATTTCCCCGTTCATGACAATTGTGCAGGGGGTGAATTTCTATATAACTCACATGTTTAAATTATATAAAGGCTTAAAAGTTGGCAAGTGCCCATAACAGGTCGCTAGCTGCGAGCGGTCAGCTCCACCGATGATCCACCTCTTTGCCCAGTTTTGAATTAACCAGAAGTTGGGCTGCATTGTCACTGACAAGATGGCAACAGCTGGACCCACCCACTATGAGCTTCACCACAAAACCTATGAGTGACCTCACAGAGACAGCGTCCATATTTCATACAGCCTTTCATGCTGGCATTAACGTTTAGCTCACAGCCTCACAGTGCTGCGAAGATGGCTGTAGACTTTAAGTCTTGTTGAATTATGAGCATTAGCAATTCTAGTTTCAAAACCGTTAAAAAGTCCAAATTGTAGGTGGACTGGAGCATTTCAGATCCATTTCATAAAAATCTATTTGAACAAACAGACCACAATAAATGAGGCCATATTTGATCATTTCTGCTGGCAAGCAATGACAAAAAAATGTAGAAATCTGAATTAAATACCTTTGAATACCCAAATCAGCAGCAGTTAAAATGTCAAATGAGATTTATCAACCCAGTAAAGGCAGCAGAGCAGTTTGCAGATTGGGTATGAATTACCATTCTCCTCCTCCCCCTCTAGCTGTTGCTCATACGGAATGGTCAGAGTGGCTTGCCTGGCCTCATTTGCTGGTTAATTGCATTTTATAGTTGAGCTAAAGACCTGTCATCTGTTTCTGTGGTTTCATTTATCTTACAAATAACCTAGAGAGGGTAGGTTAAAGTACCTTTGCAGGCCAAATAAGCTCTTTCGCTGAATTTCTCACACAGCTTTTATTGCAGGTATCGCTTCCTCACACCCTATTTCATGCCCATGATGAGACAGAATTAAATTTTGGGAATTAATACGGGGTATATTCCTCATATTAGGAATAATAAAACAAGAACAATAGTATATTCGGTTTTGTGAATTCCAGCACCATATAAGTGAATTTTGTCCCAGTTTTTGAGCTGTGAATTCATTAATAATCAACCCACCTAAAAACATAAACAAAACAACATCAAAATATCCCCGCTCCTACAGCTCACAACATTGTGTTGCATGTTTTTTTTTTCCTTCAAGGTAGTGTGTATTCCCACTGTGAATGGTGTCCCCATTCCTTGTAATTATGCAAATGACACATTAATGAGGTGTAATTGTGAATTCATAAAACAGCAGGGCTAAACTGTATAAAGATGCCATGTCTTAATAGGGGTAGTGGGAAGCTTCATCATTGAAGGGCTGGATACACTAATTGTTTACCCACCACTGATACTTTAAGTAGCACATATTCATTTCGGGGGCATGAAGTCTAGTTATGCGTGTTTGTACTACTTAATGAATGGTGTTGAGTGTTTATCATAGCAAGGAACATTTACGACACAAACTATACATCTTAAAGGACACAAAGCCACTGCCGGGAGCAAAAGCTCAACTACAGTATTTAGCCCTCTTCTGTACAGCATGTGAGATAAGTAGTGCATTACTGCTCATTGCTGTCTGTGGCCTTTCACTGTTGAGGTGACTCAGCACTTTCACAACCAGCACAATATTTAAATGGATATCAACAATTTAGGATTTAAAGGCTTCTAAATGAACTGTTTATAAGTTTAAATCAGCAAAGAAAAAGGTTTGCTTTAGGGAGCACACTGTCTCACAGCCTGTTTTTAGACTTAAATTTAAGTTATCAACACATGGGTGCACCTTTTGGTGATATAAAAACAGATTCATAAGAATTACATTACTTTCCATGTATCACTTATCAGAGGGGAATATTCTTATTCAATAACATTAATGCTGCTGCAAACTATCAAATCGTGAAGGGGACATATCATGAAGAACTCACTTTTTTCAGTGCTTGTGCACTCTGTGCATCTGGAATGCCTCCCAACCCACAAACTGTGAAATACAGTAATACAACCCAGTCACTTTCTTTGTGAGCTGTCTAGGTCAGAAAACATGTGATTCAACAAGCCATTCAGATTTGCCTCCCCTTCCTACATATGTCACATGGAGGCTCATTAGAACTACCTTTGCAAAGGTGAAGGATATTTTTCTCACAAGCCAATCAGAGCAGACTGGGCTTCTTTGAGAGGGGGTCGTAAAGAGACAGGCGCTAAAATGGAGATATTCAGACAGAGGGTGAATGCAGATATATTCAGACAGACAGTATGATAAAAATTTTGTATTTAAAAAAAATTTTGCACATTAAAGCATGTAAACATATACTAGTAGAAACCCAAAATACACTTATGGACCTGGAAATGAGCATGATGTCCTCTTTAAAGATCCCCGCCACAAAAAAAGTGTTTCTCTTCTGATGTGTGATGTTTAAGCTCCCTCTGCTGAACGATGTAAATGCAGTGTTTGACACCAGAGGACTATTTTCACATTAATGTGTTGAAGGGGAAAAGTTTCTCTGTGACCACCTCAAAGCTCAGTTTAAGAGACGGCACAAACAAGCATGACATGGTCACATTACTACTAACGTGGAAGCCGATCATGGTGAATCAAGACTGAGAATGGACTTTTCACTGAAGCAGGAGATGAGTTATACCTCGTAGTTAAAAATTTTTAAATGACTAAAAAATGTTGTGGTGTGGTACAAATGGACGCAGATGTTTCAGGCTGCAAAACAATAAAAGGAGTAGTTCTCAGAAAAGATAAAAACTACAGAGGCCTGAAGCAAGGAGCTGCCACGGTAGCTAAGACAATGATCTGGCACCACATGTGTGAAGAGGTGGGGTTGAAATACTGGAAGGCTGATGAACTGAAGACAAGCAGGTGAGCAGACTGGGTAGGGTGATGAGTCAATTGATAGCAGGTGAGACAGAATGACAGAAACACAGAGACAAACAGGAGACATGGAAGACATATGAGGAGTGAAAAACAGGGAAACACAAGGCTGTGGTTGTGACAGAAATATTCATATACTGAAGGAATGGATGTCATTTTAACAATGTTCATCTCAGTAATTGAACTTTTTTGTCGAAAAAATAAAAATTTGTATTCAAAGCAGCATAGTTTTCTGTCTTAAGGAGTAGCTCTTTAAAAGTACAGTGTATATTATTTGGCAGCATCTAGCAGATTGCAGATTGCAACCAAATGAATACAAGTCTGCTCACTCCTCCCTTTCCAAAACTGTGGGAATGTGAGCCACTGAATGCATAGCCATGGCAACATCGTTCACCTTGCTCAAAGGCCATCTTTACCATAATAACACTACTTTAGGAGCAATGGAAGTCAGACGGCGGCTGGCGGTACCACATTTTGGCACTCTGTGGCTCTCGTTACTGCATTGACCAGCGTGGTGGCCTTCAGGTAATGTTAAAATGTGAAAAGCTCTCTCTAGAGTTTGGATTGTCTGTTCTGGTCTACTGTAGAAACATGGCAGAGCAACATGGCTGACTATGTGAAGAGGACCCGCTCCCTACGTAGATATGAAGGGCACATTCTCAGCTAACAGTGATTTTACACTAATGAAAACAAAGTTATGAATAATATATTTCATTTCTGCTGATAGAGCCCCCCCAAAAAATGCTATGTATTATACCTTTAAGTATTTCTATGACTAAATAAGCAACAATCAAATTTAAAGGTCAGAAAAAAAACTATTTATAACATTAATATTTCTGAGGTGTATAGCACTCATAAACTAGCTAATCTTTTTCATCAACACTGCGAGTGTGCTTTGATCAGATGTGATTGACAGTGGCCTGGCAACACACAGTAAGAAGAGTTCATATGCAAAAACAGATAAAAGCCATTCTTAAAATTAATAGACCAACACCAGTTTGCTTGAAATTCTCTGGAGTGCAAATTAAAAAAAAAATAAATAAATAAATAAATAAAACAATTTAGAGAAATAAATTAAAACGGAGATACAGTATCTGTTTTTGCTATTGAACCACAACTGTCATCACATCTTAAATCAAATGTTGCTAAACTCTGAACTGCTCGCAGTAAGGCGCTGGTTGAGAAACAAGCTTTTCATTTCATTTATGTTCTATTTCAAAGGGTTTACCATCATTTTTATTGGTTAGAACAGCGCTCTTCTTATCAAAGAAATCTGAGAACATAGCAACATTACTACAAATGAAGTTCGACGGGGCAAGAAACGCGAGCAGTGAGACGAATCGATCACACAGGTTTAACAGGCCCACGGGTTAGTCTGAGGAGTTTGGTGGAAAAAACAAAGGTAAATGGTAAAATTATTACCCAAACTTTAAAGGGTAATCAGTTTCAGTTGTAGTTGCTCATAAAATGGTAGCTAATCTGTCCTGATCATGTTTCTCTCCACATTGAAACTACTTTTAGCGATGCCACCACATTCTGACATCTTAGCTATGTGATCAGTGATGCAATGTAACTAAATAGGCCTACATTCACTCTGGTACTGTACTTCAGACAAATTTGAGGTACTTTACTTGAGTATTTGTATTTCTGCTACTCTATACTTTTACTCCACTATATTTCAGAGGGAAATATAATACTCTTTTCTCCACTACCTTTGACTTTTACATTTAACAGCTTTAATTACTTTTCAGATTACAGTTTTTGATCCTCTTCCTGTCCAGTGACAACCACACATTTCTAGATGTGTTGTTTTTGAATACTTGTAATAAACTGAAGGATGAAGTGTCTGTTTATGTGTTGAGAAAATCTTCCTTCTTCTTAAGTTAAATAAACACTTTAAAAAAGCCTCTTAGATCAGCTGGAAAATGAATCATCACAAAAGCTGGAAACAGGGCTGTTTTCATGAAAAGTTTTAGAGGCACATGGTTCACACAGGATAATGATGCAATAAACATACAATGATCTTATAACATATAATGTGTTGCTGTAGATTAAACTACACAATATTATAGGAGTAAGAATTAGCACAAACCTAAACATCTACATCAATAAAATTCAATATACATATTAATGCAGCAATATTAATTACAGAAACATTAGATTTAATAGTAAAACACTGACAGGGAAGATTTTACCGCACAATAAGTGTATTTAGTTTTCATACTTCAAGTATATGTTGCTGATAATAATTACATATTTTTACAGTAAGGTTTTGAATGCAGGACTTTTACTTAGTGGAGTAAGTGGTATTAGTACTTTTACTTGAGTAAAGTATCTGAATATTTATCATATATCCAGTCTGAGCATATCTGATAGAACCAACAGAGTTATGAAAATACAACCTATAAGTTTTAATCTTTAAGAATAAACACACAAAGAAACAAACATTGTACAGATGCTTGTTAGTATTCAGTTACGGTTGTACGGTGTTATTGAATCTGCTGAAAAACCCCAAGTGTGTCACTTCTCTTTGGCATTAGTGGAACAAGTTACTCTGCGGGTGTCAGTGAGTTAGAGAGTGGCAGAGAGGCTGTGCTTTGCATTCGCGACACATACAGATGTCTGGAATCAACTGCACATGTCAGGGCTTTAATTAGTTTCAACACTAAATCGATGGGGGCTGATTAATAAGACAGGGGCCAGTGCTAAGGTTGAGGCAGGTTACTGAAACAAGAGAGCTTGCTTAAGGAAAAAAAAAAAAAAATAATAATTGTATGAATTATTGAGCAAGCTGTCCATTCTGAGCAATGATGCAATTGTTTTTTTTTGGAGGGAAAAAAAAAATACTGATAAAATGAAATGTACCCACTGGACCTACATTTTTCTTGACAGTGTATGGAAAGTGTGGCCGCAGAAGGACCAACTGGTAACAACATCTTTCCTGGTGGATCTCTGAACTGTTGACTCAACCCGTTCTCACTCCCATCTCAAATACCGCCGTTTGGTCAGAGCCCCTTGGCATCAGAAACCGACTTGTGGAGGCACCCTTTAGCAACATTATATGCAACGAACCGGGCTTTCATCTAACTCCAATGTAAACCTACCTGATATGTTATTCGACGGTCGGCATATTAACAGCGTGAGAGCCCGTTCAGGGCGGGAGGGAGGGTTGGTGGATGGGACAAACCAACACAAGACTTTCAACCAGGAGACTGGTGTTGGTGTCCCGTGTGAAACTAAAGTAAGGTTGAATTATTTTGTCACAGTCTTGGTCACATGACTCGTCAGTATCATCAGCCTTGTGAGTCACAAGTCCTTAATCAGTAAAGTTAACAAGCGTTTCCTAACACCACCTAAGAGGTTGCATTGTACCTATTTTCTTGTGAAAATGGAAGTTTATTTTGAAAGGACATTATGCATATAACAAGCGCATATTGACTCGCTGTCCCTTATCCGTCCAAATGTGGGGGTACCCCATGCAATGGTCTCTGATACCAAGAGGCCAAGCGGTATTTGACAAGTTGGGAGGGAGAATGTGTTGACCATTTTTTTTTTTTTTTGGCAGAAGACATTTGTTGCCATAAATACAAGCAAACATGCATAAAGATGAGACATGGATGAATTAATAATTTCTTGTTTCAAATTAATGATTTATTTCCATGTCTGGTCATTACATAACCCATCCGTCATGGGACGGGTTATGTAATGACAACACACTTTAACTAACAACAAATCATCTAACAGCACAATACACCATCATCATCCAAATATACATATAAATATAAGCATTATCCAGACATAATTGTAAACATGAACCTCCCACAAATAAATCTCCAGGATACAGTTTATCCCACAATGGAAATATATACAGTACAGTCACAAATATACAAACATAGCTCAAGATGAACAAATCCAGTCATAACAGAAAGACTTAAGCGTCTGAGGAATGTGTCTTCTGTATATTACTTTTCTCCTCCTATCCCATGCTTTAGAAAGATATTCATAAAATGTAAAAACATCATCAGGAATATATTCAATTAAGGCTCCAGTCTCCATACTCAAATCTAGACCATTAACATTAACTTTTGTAAAATATTTGTCTTAAATCATCATCTAAAGGACAAAAATAAAATGAAACTAATTTCATTCTCAATTTCAATTAGTTCTCAATACTGACAGTCTTTTGTGTGACCTCTGACGTTTAGGCAAATTATATTTTCACTAGGGCTGTCAATCAATTAAAATATTTAACTGTGATTAATCACAATTATCCTTAAGATAAGATAGTGCTTTATTGATCCCCATGGGGGAAATTCAGGAGTTAAATCACAAGGTAAAGGAGGTAAATCACAAATTGATTTCACATTTTTTATCCATGTAAAATGTACCATAAACAGAGCTTTGTCAAGTATTTAATACTCTTATCAACATGGAAGTTGCTATGTCCAAATGGATGTATATATTTATTATTGGAAATCAATTACAAACACAATACAATGACAATTATTGTGCAGAAACCCTCACAGGTACTGTATTTAGCATAAATAACATGCTCAAATTATAACATGGCAAACTGACTTGACTATGACCCAAACTGCATGTGATCATCATAAAGTGGGCATGTCTGTAAAGGGGAGACTCGTGGGTACCCATAGAACCCATTTTCATCACATATTTTGAGGTCAGAGGTCAAGGGACCACTTTGAAAATGACCATGCCAGTTTTTTCTCGCCAAAATTTAGCGTAAGTTTGGAGCACCTTAGCCTCCTTCTCAACAGGTACCGGTGGATTCTTTGTGTTCCTAGTTTCATATGGTGCCAGTATTTTCAGTCTAGCCTTAAAAGCGAACCTGCTACGACATTCGAAAAATTGGTGGCCCATCAGATTAATTAAAAATCACAAGTTGTGTTAATGCCTTAAACAAATGAGTGGTGTTAATACAAATCTGTGATAACGCATTATCATCACGTGAACTCTGACAGCCCCACAGCCCTTTTCACATTTATTTTTAAGATTGGCCAGATTTCTTCTGCCCATGATAATGTGCATTTAGCCTGTATTTGTGCGTATTTAAAGTCCTGTACCTTCACATTTACTGTTTAAAATTGATACTTCTGCATTACCATATTTTTCTGTTCCGATTTTTGATCTGTTCTTCTGAAATCTTTTGTAACCCCATATTCCTGACACATTGTCTTAAACAGGACATATACATGTTGGATGCAGTTTGAAATAAGTAGAGTTACCCATATCTCTCATCATTTTAGTTTTATCTATAATACCCCCCATTCCCCACTTGCTGATTCTGTTAGAACCAGTGTACTATGTAAAAAAAGACATACTTTGATCTAAAAAAAAGCCAAAATCAACTCAAAATTGAAAACTAGTCATTTCTCTGTTTGTGTGAGGTGATACAGTGGCAGCAAACCTCAGAGGACCATTCATCTGTGCAGAGATAGAATAATAAGTGGTGGTTATAGTGCTGTTGCAATTTAATATTGATTATTTGTCATGCGTTTACCAATCCAATTAATGGTTTCAGATTTAGAATCAAAAAGACATGTAATTAAGGCTGATTACTCTGTGAAAATCTATTAAAAAAATGAATCCTTCATTCCTGACAGGTGAGTTGAAGTTGACATAAATCCGTAAAAGACAAGTTTGAAATACTTCCTTTCTGTGTGATGAGTTGGCATTATGCCTATTTCATATTAAATACTTAAGTTGTTTTAATCCAATTTACTTAGTGCATCCTACTGTAGTGGCTTACTGTGAAAACCAATCTCCAGAAAATGTGTCTAACACACAATTTGAGTGTCAGTAATGTGCTGCTGCTGCTGCTTTTCACATGGAAACCCACAGGTGGTGGTGGAAAATAAGAGCTCTCTATACCCTCAAGACTTTAAATTTAAGTGTAAGAAAGGGCAGTAGGGTCACAGAAACACTATGCTGTTCTTCCTCTGACATACGGGTAATTAATCACTTTTGCACCTGCTTGAATTTCTCCCTTGACATCTGCTATGCTTGGTTGCACAGCAGATCTTTGTTTATTAGAAATTCAGAATAAAAAAAAAAAAACAAAAAAAACGTACATTTATAATCCAATTTTATACTTTTAGTATATCTTATGATCACTGCAAATCAGTGAGGCAGACATGTTCCTCCAAGAAAAGCATATGCTTTACATCTTTGCAGGTGGTGCAGGAGCTCTGTGGTGATCTATTCACCTGCTGCTGCGTGGTTCACTCATTGTCTCCTGGTGTTTGTAGGGTTTCTTTGAGCAAAGGCACAAACCTAACCATCTAAACATCTGATTAAAATGCAAAGCAGATACTGATACAGAATAATAGCCCCCTTTTTTAGGATACAATCCTCTGTTCTCAATATTTTATAGAATATTACAAGGACTACCCAGCGGTGGGTTTTATGTGAGCCCTCTCTGTTAAATTTTAAGTGCATAACCTGTTTATATTCTTCCTCAGAGGTCCAGACAAAATCAACATTTCTGAATGTTTACTGCAAGTAATGAGAAATAAAATGTCTGGCAACTACAGTTTCATTCAGTTAAGGCAACAGAAATGTACTTATTTATGGAATGATTGATGCTCTGTTTCTCATTAATAGCTCAAAAAAATTACTACATCACATTGATATTTGGTGCCTTTTACTAAAGATAATGCTGAGAAATCAACAAGAGTACAAAAGATTTTTTTTTAAAAAAGAGCCAAAAAAAAAAATGAGCCAAGTGTTGCCAGTGAAATTAGCTAGCAGCATGAGCTCCAGTGAAATGACTGAATGGGCTTATTACAGTCTTACAGCAGCCACAGATGTCTTTTTTTATTTTTCATCATAATATTTGATTTATTGATTAGTGTTGGGATTTCAACAACTAAAATAAAAAAAATGTACCTGCAGCATTACTAACCCGAGCTTTAATTTTATAATTGATTTTTAACTGATGACATATTTCGATGGAAACCCTGAGAGGCAAGTGAAAGAAAAACAAATCTTGTGATCCATCTCATCTAAATTGTTTTCTCTGACTTTGTTTTTGTCAAGGTCATTTTTAATTTTTGTATTTGTTGTTGTAATATTCATTTTGACCACAAGAGGCTGAAGTCCATCACTGCTCCATGTTCAATACAGTGGCCAGTCACCAGGTTTGAAAAGTGGAGCCAGTGCTGAAGTGCCTTAAACTTGCATACTTTCTAATATCCAGCTAAGTCTATGAGAAAATGATCCTAAATCTCTCTTGATTTATTACCTCAGTAAACATTGTAAACATTAGTTTATGGTCTCAATCACTAGTTTCAGGTCTTCTTCAATACAGCATGATGTTCATTTAGTGAATCATGGTCCCATTAAGAGTTAATTAGTATAATGATTATAATTAATATTGACAGGCATTGTCCGGTCTGGGATTTGTCTGTGTTTTTGTTGTACAACTTTAACCCTTTCACAGTGTGTTTTTGGTTCATCAAAGTTGTGTTGTTGATGTAACATTTTGGTTGCTTAAATATGTCTTATTCAGTGTTTGGTTGTAAATTATTATTATTATTATTATTATTATTATTATTATTATTATTATTGTTATTCGTAATTATTATTATTCGGTAACAGAAAAATCCTCGCAAAAAAAAAAAAAAATCACCATTCAGGGTCTCCTTAAATTTCAGATGTCCACAACAGAAAATGAAAACAATCTTCTGTTTGCGGTCTCAGAGACCTCAGATATATATATATATATATATATATATATATATATATATATATATATATATATATATATATATATATATATAGTTGTGATGTAATGGGACATTTAGAGATTTAGAGTCATCAATTAACTTCAAGAGAGCCAGGAGAAAACCCAGGGTCCAGTCCACACAGAAGACACATAAGCTGGATTCGGACCTGTGACCCTCTTGCTGTGAGGCGACAGAGCTAACCACTGAACCACTGATATATTTATACAGAGTATGAATATTATCATTGGAGCTACTGGAGCTCGTGTCCTGTTGAATCATCCAGTATGAATATAATTTTGACACTGTACATAATGTTTGAGGTGATTTACTACTTACCCGTAGTGGTTCACAGGCACAGGCAGTTTGTATTTGTATCCGTATTTGGATTCAGTCCTTATTTTCCTTAATAATTTGTTTCTTTATTCATTTAGTCATATCGATGATTCAAAGTCATTCTTCTACAAACAGCTATTATAATCATGAACCAATGAACAGCAACTGGCTGCTGAACTGCACCATTTTTAATACAACGGGCTGTCAAATTCAAATTTATTATCTTTTTCTTTAATTAAATGTTCATGTTTGTTTACTGATTGTCTTATCACTCTGAAATTCTGGCAGTATTTTTTTTTTTTTTTTTAGATTTACTTCTCCATGTTGGTACAAAACAGCATTGTTCCAGTGACAAATGTTTAATTTGTTTGATTATGAATCCTTTGAATTGATGTTTATGTTGTTTTTCTGTACAGCGACAGCAATGGCAATGATTGATTGGCCTAAATTTAGGGCTATGAATGAAAGTGACTAAAAACATAAGCTGTAGATGGGCCTATCTATCCTCACAGATGGCCTCTTCATATTTATATCAATTACAGCCATATACATTCAGTAATTTGTTACAGTAATGCAACGGGTGCTGCCTTCAACCTGTCTCCCCGCAATGACTTCTGCCTCTTAATTAGACAGGGTTAACAAAAGGAGAGCGACCCCCAGGCTGCGCCCCTCTCTGGCATATGCCACCGCTGAAAGGATGTTCTCACTCGCCAGCCCAGTGGCTATACCTCCTGTGATTAATGTGTATGTGTCGAGGGCTACTTTTGGCAGGGTCTTGTCTGACATGTCTCCAAAGTTCAATTGTATTCATGGTAAGCAGTGTTTAATTCAAATGAGTGCATTAGAATTGCAAATGCTACTGGATGGTTAAGAAGTTCAAGTACAATGTCTTATTAGGTAGGGTTAAAAACATATCTAGGAAGAAGAAGAGAAAAAAATATACATGCATTGTAAGGTTGAAGCATATCAGAAATGGCCTTCATTTAAAACAGAATAAACTGGAGCATTAAAGGCTAAATTGTGTACAGCCTGAATAGCAGGTTGATTTTTTTTTCCCAATTAAGGCCAAAGACCATTCGGTCAAAATGAACTCTCGGTCACCAGTCATGTCATCAAATTCATTTCAACAGGTACTTGTTCCGATCAACCTGTAAGGACTCAACCACTTTGCAATGTCTCATTTCAAGTACTCTAAACTGTGATAGATAGAAATAGACAATTTCACTTTGGATTGCCTGTTAATCACTTTGGCATTTTTCTCCCAATGTGCCAAATATTTCTTGGTGTTCAGAATTTTCATTTGCATGCTAATGAAGGTGAAGGGCAGAAGCCACTAATTACAATCCAGTAAAGGCCTGCCTAATGGTCCACTAAAGACATAGCATGGCTGAGCCCATAATTCCATTATGCAAATGCATAGTCAGGAGTGGAAAACTCACAGTCATTGCAAACTAGATTGGCTGTTGCAGGACTTCTTCGCACTTGGTAAGGATGTAAAACAATATACTTGTCATTGTAGCTTCTGTGAATAATGGCTAAGGACATTCAGTAAAAAAAACACACTCCCTATCTCTATATCCAGGCTCTCTGAGCTGCTTAAACTGCATTCTGATCAATGACCATGAGCATAACACCAGCAGAACAGATGTCATGTTGTCCTGCTAGTGTTTCCCACAGTACTAACCACTCTGAACCTCTGAGCAGTGAAAGAATAGTACATCTATGTACTGTACTTCAAGGAGCCCTGTGGAGTTTTCTTGTGAACAAAGTGCATGTTTACATTCAGTGTTACTCACCAAAATAAGTTGTGTGTATCCTTGAGGTCTAAGAAACGAGTCGAGCGCATGTCCTTCCTCATAAAAGTTTGTAAAGCCATGTGTTTTATATCGAGCATTGTTTACATCCAGCAGCGTAACATTATTGTGATTTGCCCCCTGGGGCAAATTTCTTTCTAAGGTCCTTGCCCCAAACACGATTGGGCGCACACCGCCAATCCAGACAAGTGCTATGCCGCCATGGAAAGGCTCACCGTGCAACTCCCATCCGGCCTCCGATCAGCACCACGGACAGCAGCTGGAGCACCAAATTCATCAAGATTAACTTAACAGCCTGTCCTGGACTCAGTCAAACCTACATTATACATCAACTCCACAACATTTCAGAAAGAAATATTGTATGTTTTACTCTGCCACATCTCACTGACAGCTTGTTTTGTATTTACAAAACATATGACAGGCTTGTAAAATACAATGCATAATATATAATAATGTACCACTCGCAGGGGGCAATTTCTGCTGCAGTATGAGTCCTTGTACTTTAATTCAGTTTTTATTGTTTTTAAAGTGTATGGAGGGGGGGGGGGGGGGCTATGGCATGTAACAAAGGTCCCAAAGCCAGAATCAAACTCAGGACTTTGCAGTTATATGACACGCTCTGTAACCATTGGCTACCAAGGCACTCCAGTTCCTTTACTTTTGATTCTTTAAAGCTGCAGGTAGAAATGGAGCAAATGTGATTAAAAAATGTTATTTCTAGAAAACTGTCACTGTGACAGTAGTGCATAAGACAGGTTATCTGAAAGAAACCATGTGCTTCTGTGTCCTCAGGTGCTCGTAATCTGTAAGATTTCACAGAACGGAAGAAAACAACTAATCAGAACCAAACTGGAACCTGCATCCATCTGTAATAACTATTTCTTGCCTCAAATGTTTTCAGAATCATCTTGTAGTTACTGTTTAGCTGGAAAATGCTACCTGGCAGCCATATTTAGATCTGCTGAGGAAATACCAAGTACCGCCCACCAGCCGGAGCACTGCCAATAGGAACACTCTCTCTCTCTCTGAAATGACCTGTGATTGGTCAAAGTCTCCTGTCACTGACTAGATTGTTTAAGGCCTGAAAACGGAGCCATGAGGAGGTGCAGGAGTCTACTTATCTCTCAGAACACTTGAATTACAATATGCTGAAAGGCTATTATGGAATTTTTGCTCAATAAGGCCAAAACATTGTTGCCTACTGATTCTTTAAGTACATTTTGCTAATAATACTTTGGTACATATATCCACGATATAAACAGCATATGTTGACAAATCAACTTGGACTGAAATCATAGAGATTATAACATGTAAAGGTAAGAATACTACAATGCAGAAATACTAATTTGGGCAAAGAAAAAAAAGACCCTGTCTTGAACTGTAGACTAATGATAAATGGTATCATAAATGGGGTTTGATTTCTTCCCTGAGTGACTGAGAAGTGATGCAGGAAGAGCTTCTCATTTCAATGACTAACAGCAAAACTGCAATACAGCCATTCAGTAATCTAATATTACTGATAAAAAAAAAAAAAAACTCTCTTCTCTTCTGTGTCTATCATAACCATACATATGTAAATTACATGTAAATCTCCTCATTCTGCCTGCTTAACAGTGATTTGTAGGTGAGGTAAGGCAAATTGAGATTGTGTCTAATCCACTAACACTCACCACCCACACGCCCTGAAAGGTTCTTAGAAAAGGCAGAGCAACGACTTTCCACAGTGATTCAGAATAACTCCTACCATTGCTTCTAAAACACTGCATTGTTACCAGCAAGTCAGGTAAGCACGAGAGAGGTTTTTTTCCATCCTAGAAACTCAGATAAGATCAAAGAATGCTTCATTTATAAAGAGGCTTTAGGGTGCAAAGGTGCCAGCCTTGGTGGATTAATTTTAAAGCTGAGGCAATTTGCACTTGTAATTGGTAATGGAGCACATTTCAGGGGCTTGTTTGCACCACAACTTGATTTACATAATTTTATCAGGGAAATAGGCACAAATGCTGCAACTGAAGTGTGAACACATGCACAAATTGTCCTTGTGAATTTCTGCTTATAGCACAGAAAGGAACCAATGCTGTTTTTTGGATATAGGCTTGACATTTTGGCCAGCGCCATGACGTCAACCACCTTTATGTATTCATGTATTCATGTTTGGACACTGACTGGTCTATTTTGCATCCATACAGAAAGACAAATAAATAAAAAAAGGGAGCAAGTTCCCTCTAGCTGCTACGGCTCTGTCATCGAGAGGTAGTCAAGTGTCTGTCTGATTCGCAGCAACCTGCCAATGATCACAGCATCCCTGGGGGATATACAGCAACGCAGCAGGTGACAGTCATTAAAAAAATGTTGGCTTGGCTCTCAAGCCCCACATCAAAGACGAAGAAACAGGACTAATCTCCATTCAGGTCTTGCTCATGGCGTTCTCTGTGCAATTACAGAGGGATCACATGGGCCCTGGAACACTCCCTTGTTACATTTTGCAAGCCAAAATCATAGTTTAACACACTGAAAAAAACAAACCCAACAATATCTGTGATTTACTTTTTTCTCAATGTAAGAAACTATATGCGTGTGTTGGAGTTTCTTGCATTAAAAACAGTTCGGCAAGTACAAGCATGATAAAAGGGCTTGTTTCTTCCGTTAGTGCAGCACCAGAAATGTTTTCTTTCTAGTGTTATTTGGGGGCTTATATGTCTATTAGAGGAGCAATGAAGTCTATAATAAATACATGAATAAATAAACAAAGCTCATGATTCAAAAGTACTACACACACTAAAAATTTAAAAATAAAATAAAACAAAATATCAGCATGTTAATAAGACCTGTAGAGATACATGTAGCACTCTTAACATGAGCACTGTGGTTCGTCCTCTGGTTGCAGGACACAACACACTGTCCTAATTTTTTCTTGATGCATGCTTCCTGGCATACTAAAGCAAACCGAATAACAGTTTACTAGTAAATACATCTCATGTGACATGAAGGACATGAACACAAGCGGATGATTCCAGTGCATGGAAAGCTACTATGGCAATTGGGGGCACTATTGGACCAGAATAACTTAACAATATGAGAGACAACATATGATAGAAAATCAAACTGGATTTTAAATGTCAAACATTTGATAATTTTTTGTTGGGATATGGCAGGTCTATAAGCCCATCTAGTGCCAGCCTAGCACTGCTTATGTAACCAAGTCATATTAAATTCCCAATTAAATCATGTAGAATAATAACTAAACTCTCACTGTTATCTGCACAAATGTCAGCAATTAAAGTAAAGAAAAAACAAAACGAGCCATTAAGATCCCAAGGACAAAATGTGAAAAATTAGGGAGTATGGCCCAATAGGTGTCTACTTTGGGGTCCATGATATAACATTTGACATCTGACACTCAGTGAAAATAAATAAATAAATAAATAAAACTTTAAACAAACAGTAAATAGAAATAGTGTGTCTCTTCAGACAAGCTGATCTAAGAAGGTGTATATACTGTAAATAGCATGACATTTTAAGGGGGGGGGCTGTGATGGTACTTAACTTTCTAACCTTAGCATGGACTAAAATAGCATAAGACATGGTATAGTAATTATGGCTGGAGTCGCCAAGGGAGCGATGACATTGTCTCTGAAGCCAAAAGTCTAAAGACCCTGCACATCTGCTGTGAAAGACAAAAGAAAACAATAAAACTTTTCTTTCCAGTCCATATGGTCAATTAGAAGAGAACTCCTTAGTGAGTTTCACCTTAATTATTTCTCTAGCTCTCGCAATGAATGGAATCATTTTACCGTAAAGGACTTCTAATCAAGGAAAAAAAAAAGTACATTATAGCTATTCATGGCAGGAGATGCTGCCCTCCCTGGTGTGGAAAAGTTTCCAAGTGCAGATGTGCTTAAGTGCACCTTGCTATAGGCAGCTGTAAAACAAAAAAAAAAAGAAAAAGAAAAGAAATCCACTTGTTGGGCAAGTGCCAGTGGGAATGTGTTATGAATAAACAAACTCAGTGTCAAATGCGATCCCTTTGGGTGGTTTACAAAGCAGCCTCTTGATGATGTGAATAAATGATTTGGGTTCCAAGGATTGAAATCTGGAGAAGAGAAAGGCCTGCAGCGAGTATCCGTTTAGTTATCCCTCTCTATAATAAGCCAGTGACTTACTGGAGCTCCTCAAGGGCCGTGCCATATCAAACACATCTAAAGAATACACACTGGTATGCGTAGTCACACAGGTGTATGAAGCCATAAACACTGTTTCTCATCCACACTATGTATTCCAATTAGCTATGTCGTGTTTGGCTTATCAGCGCTAGTGTGTGAAAAGCAAACGGGCCCAGACAGCTCAGTTTTATTACCGAACTAAACATCTTATGCATTTACCAGCAATTCTGAAGAATGACTTTTAGATTTAATGCTTTCCAAATCCCTCCTGCTCTTTACATGAGGGAAAGAAGTGTCTTCTTTTAACCCCTGTCATTTAATATATAAAGAAAAAAAGTATGGTCTGTTTTTTTTTTTTTTTTTTTGGCAAGCAATGGAGATTTAGTATTTAATTAAATGTCATTTTTCCCACTGCCAGCTTTTTTTCTTCACTTTATGTTTATTCTTTCCAGTGTCTTAATAAGACTGCCATTCAAGTCTGCTTTCATCCTTTCACTATGCTAGTGTCCTTGAATGCAAGCTGCTTGTATGAATGAGCCACGTCATTTAGGGGATAAAGAGCAAGAGGAGAGACGTTTAACCTCACGCTCCTCTCGTCTTTTTGCAATCTAACCTCACACACTGCAGGTCTCAACTTGCTCAGTCTGAAATGTAACGCTTGGTGCATAGCAATGGCCCCATCTTCAGATGCCGTTGGCCCATGCAATCCCTCTCAGTCATTCTTCATTACACGAGAGATGGAGAGGCTCATCCTATCCCATATTGCGCCGACTCCTTTACCAGCACCGCTATTCAGATGGTCTGATCTCTCTCGCTTTGTCTCTGGCTTTCATCATGAAAAAGGTGTTTGAGTTTGGCATGCGCATCTAAGCTCTTTCATTTTCCTTCTGTAGTAATCAGCCATTGTAAAAAAAAAAAAAAAAAAGAAGAGAGGAGAGAAACTGGAGCGTTGTTATTCTGCAGAGGTGTGTGTTTGCATGAGGTCAAAGCATGGCAACATGTTTATTTAAAGGATATGGCCCAGGCTATTCTATGTTTCTCTGACTGCCAACAAATCGCAGGAAAGAACAAAACCAACAATGTGCTAGTTCATCTCTCTAATACTTTCTGACTTCTCTACCTTGTCTGTGGCTCTCAGCTTCAAACCCAATTTTCTTCCTGTTGAAGACATGAGGCTTTAAAACAGGTCACAAATGTATTGTTTCATATCTAAAAAAGGAGTAAATGGTGCATTTGGTGGATACTATTTTCAGGCATGCATTAATACACATTTAGTGCTTCTAGAGGTGTTTACATCAGCGAGATGGTATATCTGTGGGATTGACTAAAATTAATTGATCATGTTCAGGCAGAAACATATTTTCCAACATGAAAAGCCTTCAGTGCCGTTTTTTGCTTTTCTTTCAATGGGGGAAATACTCATCTATGCTAATCTCTTCAGGAGCCGCCATTGTTGTTTGGAACAGTCGCCTCTCTGTGTCGCGTCACACACACCTGTAGCTGCATTAGCTCCTCACAGCCAAGTGAGCTCTACAATGATAATATTAACATACAAATGTTTACCAGGTTACATTTACCATGTTCACTATCTTAGTTCAGCGTGTTAGCATGTTAGCATTTGCTAAGAAACACTAAACACAAAGTGCAGCAGAGGTTGATGGGAATGTTTTGCAGTTGTGTGATCATAGATCAAAGTTTTTTGGTCTCTGGATGAAGAAAAAAAAGTATAATTCTTCCTGAAGGGATCATGAATGTGTGTACCAAATTACATGGAAATCTGTTCAGTAGTTGTCCGGACATTTCTCGAAGAACTACGTCAACTTCATGGTGGCGCTAAAGGAAAAGTCCCCAAAGTAATTAGAATTAATCTTCTGGGAAACATGAATGTCTTTGGTAATTTAATGACTATCCATTCAATAGTTGTTCAGCTATTTCTGTTTTGACCAAAGTGATGGACTGAACAAACAACGTATTTAGCCACCCATAGAGCTATGGTGGTAGGGTGATTAAATATTAATTGTTATTATTACACTATGGGCACACTCAGACTCTGAAGGACAATTTTTGTGTCAAATTACTGATTTCTTAAGTAAGTAGCCATGTAATAAGCAGGATAATGTACAGGCATTAAGGCCCTGAAGGGCTTCCTTACTTAACAATTTAAATAAGTCACCAGCCTCATTCTTTAAATATGGCTATGGTATATTGTAAAACATCAACATTCATTTCACAGAGCAGATATTTTTTTCTTCCAAAGACAGTTTCTCTTTGACCAAAAATTTTACACGTACCAACACTTTCTTACTTTTGTTTAATAGAAGAGTTGAAATTGTTATGGACAGTCCATGACTGCCCATGCTGATATGAAAAACAGACTTATTTTAATACCGTTTTCTAACGGCAGGCTATTTCACTTGCATTTCTATGAATCTGACAACTCTATACAGAGCACAGTTGTTATACAACTTCACATAGAAAAGAATTATTTTATGAGATGATTCCATGTGAAAAGCAGAGGTGGGCGTTTCGCTTTGATTTGAGACAGCTGTCTTAGCACGTAGTGCAAGATTGTTTCAGTCTGTTTTTTTTCAGACCTAAATTGTCACCTGAGGTGGAATTAGATGAATTCAAGTGTAATCGGTGATTCAATTTCCGACATAATCTCCTCACAAGCGTTTGAACAAAATGTGAAAATAAAATGCTAGTGACAACTCCTCATACATTTATGCAATAGATCAAATATTAGGGTATTACAACAAGTTGACACATGTGCCGCAACATCCCCGAAGTCACAACACAATATTCATCTCTTACGGCTATAAATGGATCTGTAAAGCGTCTGTTATTGTTTGATAAGTCCCACCATGAAGAGATTTAGGTGTGCTGTCTGACACTGACGTTGGATTAGAGTTGAACTGGCTCTGGAGTGACTAAATTGCATGACACTTTCTAGCCTGCAACGGTACAAAAAAAAAAAAAAAGACAAAAAAACCCTCATGCTCCTGAGCTGTTCCCCTCAAAGTTAACCGCACCCTTTTTTTTTTTTTTTTTACACGACGCTCCTCCACCCGTATGTATTTTCAAAGCGTGACAGCTGGTTTGCAGTTGTTTCAGCTCTCTCAGTCAGACGATCGCTACTCGGAACGGCTTTCTATTCCGGCGCTGGCAGTCAGTGCTGCCTGGCATGACAAATAACCCTTAAGCGCTTTCCACCTACTACCTCGATCCAAGAATATGTACGCTTCTGCAGTCCCTTGCTTGCATTTGATAAGACAGTAAGTGGTGAATATGTCTCCCAACGACTAAATCCATCAGCCCTCCGCTGCTGGTTTTGGGATCAGATACAAAGAGGCCGGTGGGAGTTCAGTGGCAGATGGTTTTAAACAAGAGCTGGGTGGTAAGCTTTGACTGACAGTCCCTCAGCGCCCCCACCTTCTCGGTCTCAGTGATGGCTTAATGGTGTCAACAGGAGAGATAGGGTCCTGACTCCTTTATCTGGACAAAATCTTAGACCCATCACCTTCTCTGTTTGCAGTAATTGCGTAGAGCAGTGTGGACTCTGCAGGGGGAAAAAGGCAAAGTAAAAGCCAAATCAAAAGGCTCAGCTTCAATCCACTTGACCGAGTGGGTCAACGGAAATAAATGACTTTCCTTTGACCGGCTGTGCATCCATCTCTTCAGTGTCACCACTGTCAAGGACACTGGGGCCTATCTCTGCTGCGCTCCCGCTCTGATGAAATGAAAACAGACCGGTGGTTAACAAAAAAAAAGAGACAAACTGCCTTTCTGTCTGTTGGCTCCCTTATCAATGAGAAGCTATCCATCTGTGGCCAGCATCACCATGCATCCACATCACCTCCAGTTGTCAATTATCATAGCTGGGAATAATGCATGAGAAAATGTGTGTGAACCATGAGGGGACAAAGACGTGATATTCCTGCACAGTTACATTCTGTGTCTACACATCTGGCAATTTCAAGTCAGAGGATATTTCGGTGTGTACATGATGTGCATGTGTGTGTGTGTGTACGTGCAGACAGTGTGGATCCACTCCACTCACCACCTGAGAAATAGAGGAAAGGAGGTGGTATTGGCACAGGCAGACGTGGCAAGTGGCAAAGCAGATGGCTCTCTGCTTACCATCATTTCCTCTCCCATAATGCTTCGGGAGCGTAGAGCGCGGAGCACATACTACACACTGTCTCCCCATGGGAAGACGTAGCTACAGGGTAGTCATTTTTAAGCAACGAACAAGCCCCAGCACTGCACAGGAGCCCTAATTGTTTACCAGATACCTAGTTCCCTCCCGAGTTTTTGTCTTTTTTTTTTCTTTTGGAGCATCAAAGAACACTAGAAGAAAAAAAGAAAAAGCCTTGCGTGACGAGTTGATTCTGCTGATAATACCTTTCCTTCCTGTTTAGCCACCTGCCTCGTTAGCCACCTTGCAGCCGGTGCCAATGAACTGGACGACAAATCCAATTGGAGCTTTTCATGATGTTCCCCTTCTTCTTGGCTCCCACAGTTCTCTGTTCTTTTCATTGGCTGCCCAGGCGCCAGATGGAGCCCGTCGTCTCTGCTCCACCCCGGGGCTCTTTCTCTCCTTTGGAGTAGGTAGAGCAAGACCTGTTTACACTGGCAACACACACAGGGACTTTCTACTTTCTTTCTTTCTCCTCATCACTGGACATAATTGAAGTGTCCTAATTGTGCTGAAATCACGGTAAAGTTAGTATAGTGGCTTCATTAATTAAATGACTCATCCTGTGGTTGTGTGTGTGTGCGTGTGTGTGTGTGCCTGTGTGTGATGAAGCACTGGCAAAATCTATACATTCAATTCTGTAGATTTTATATTAAAGAGCAGTCACAACCACCAACCGTCATCAGTTATGCTGCAGCCTTGTTATTGTAGTTAGCACTACCACTAGCATGGTGGTGTGAAGACAACAACACACATGATCTCACATTATTTCACAGAAATAATTCAGTAAATACTACTTTCTGCAAAATAATAGTTTTAATTGTGTAATTTAAATTAATTTTGTGTCAAATACAATCAATAACCCTTTAAAAAAAGATATAAAATCACTTTTTACTGCATGCTGAATGACCTTGATTAACAAAAAAAAAAAACACTGAATGACAACTGATTTCTGTAATTTTACATGCATTTCTTCATTATCATGAGCAGGAAAAATCTGTAACTAAATAAAATCCCTCACATTTAATCTATACAAATAAAATAAATTGAAAAAAAAAAAACAGAATATCAATATATTCTGAAATTGTGGTCAATTACTTGTTTTTTTTTTTTTGGGACAAACTTTTAAGTTGCAGCAAATATTGGTAAATGTACAGACATTCATTGTTTTATGGAAAAAGGGGGACAATCTGTATAAAAAATCCAGAACATTTCTGTAAAATAACTTTTTTTTCAGTGCTTTTTCACCGTAAATCCTTTCCCTTCTTGTTTGTGCTCATCATTCTGCCTCAGATAACTTCCATCCAAGGTTACCTGAGGCTTGACGACAGATGAGCATACAAACAAAACAATGCTTATTGTTCATTTACTTTGACAGAAAACATTTTCTCTGCACTACTACAACATCTCTGGTCCACACAGCGACAGCAGCACCACAAATAGCAGATGGCGGTCATCTGGTTTGAATACTTATACACTCATTTGCTGCCCTACTTCTGCTGGATCCACTGATGCCAGCGCAAGCTATCAAGGAATCTACACATTTCTTGATGCATACATAGACACAGGGGTGTTGCATTAAATATTAAGAAGTCCAAAAAAGTGAACAAGAATTCATGTTTATTTACAGCTTCACAAAATACCTGAAAGCTATGAGACATGAGCAGGCAGAGAGACAGAGACAGGTATACTGCAGAGACTGACACATAAAAAGACGCTTGCACAGTGAAATCTTTGCAGGTGCTCATCTGGCGCTCACTTATATCATCTGAGGATGGCAGAGAGGAATGTGGACAGCGCAGGAGGTGTGTGCACATTTTTCTCATATATCTGACTTGTGGCCATTACCACATAGGTGATAACTGAGCACAATCTCATTTAAATGCTGGGAATTATAATAGCATGACAAGAAAATCTTAAACCCAAACAGGCACTATCTGAGAGAGATAGACCTCAATATACCCGTACATGATCATACTTAAGGCTGCCATCATTCAGTGTAATAGGTAAAAGCCAAAGTACTGCAGAGGACAACAACCTGCCATCCATCACTATTTTACCAACACTTGTATGATTACACAAGCTGTCATTGAGTAGCATAAATCAACACCCAAACCCTTGAGGTTATAGAATAAATCAGCAAACATTAGCAAGGCCCCTCCATTTTTCAGATAATGAAGACAGGTTTATAATCATCCCACATTCAGCCCAATATAAAACCCCATGGTAAATAAACCATCGTTTTTCATGCACTCACTAACTCGCCCCGTGATGCGCCTGAGCTGTAAATAATCGCTCTGTGTGCGCACGTCGATATATTTCACCACAGACGGGTCAGAAGGCATTATCCGTGCCTTCTACCGCAGCCAAGAAGAGCTGCTGCTGCAGGTGTTTGTCTGTGTGTGTGGGTGGGGGTGTGCACGGCTGCATCTGTGTAAGTGCATGCCCACGTGTGTCTGCGTGTGAAATATAACAGCTTCGACTGGCACAGCACCGCAGCGATGTAATTGGCTTTCAGAGAGAGGTAAACAGGACTGCAGCCACGTGGAGGGCAGCTGAAGATTGACCTTCAGAAAAAGCGAGTGAAAGGAAACGGACGGGTGGCTGCCTTGGGCACCTTGCTGCTCTAGCTGTCATCTTACTGCAGCTTTGACACCGGAGATGTTATTTTTACTTCTTTTTTTTCCTGTTGGGTGTGTGTGGGGGGGGTGCGTATGATAATCAGATCCAACCTCAAATATCCCCATTACTCATCCGGAGTGCATTGTGGGGAGGACAGGTTCCAGGAGGATCACTGGGTTCCTCGTGTGATCGGGGTCATCCATGTTTCTCCCTCTGATAAGGCCGGGCAGCATCTCTTGTCTGTGGCGGTGCACTCTATGTGCACTGGAAGTGTGATTACACATCTGCAGAGGTGAAAGCAAGACACCCACTGAGAGCTTCTAAAAGGTGTCAGAGGCAGGGTGACGGCGTTGGATGAGGTTTCAGCCAGGGATTTTTACCTTCCCAACCAAGGGGAGACACCTTGCTCTCTTTGGCTGCTGGCACGCAGATATTACAGGCTATTTGTTGAACTAATTGCTCAGCGCATATTATAGCGTGGCTGTGCTTTCGTCTGAATGACGTGCTTATATGTGCATCTGTGTCACAAATCTAAATTCTTGGCTTTGAAAACTCAAGAATATTTAAACAAAAATGGACCTGGATGATGCTGTTTTACCGCACCCACTCTCTCTCACACACACACACACACACACACACACACACACATAGTCCACACTCCAGCGCCATCTGCTTGTATATACAGTATTAATGAAAGCCAATAATGACCCTATGCTTGGTTTACAGTGGCAGTTTATGATGGATGTTGGAGAGTTTAATTGGGAATAACGAGCCTATTATTGCAACATCATTCCCTTACCATGTGGATGAAATGAGCACGCACCACAAGCACGCAACCCAACACAGTGGTCTCATAGTGAAGACTAAAATGTGAAATGGACTGGTGTTATTGAGAAAATGCTGTTGTCATGATTATAAAAGGGTGCCAACTGCATCACCTCTTTTCCTCTCCTGTCCTGGGCGTATACTCTTTTGATGAATACGAAGAGCGGTGAAGTGAAGTGTGCTTGATTAGCTTCGGCTAAGATGGCCGGCCCTGTACACTGATGACTTTCTTCAACTCAATCTTAATTAGCAAGTGGAGATGCTTCCGCAGGTTTGATGAGGTCAAAGCCATTCATTTTCCAGCTCAGCGGGGACCTTGCTCGCATCTCCCTTTCGTATTGACACTCGGGGATAATCATATCGGTGACCTCTCTCTCGCTCGGCTACGTCCCTGCCTCTCACCGAGCAACACAGCGGCTGGTCTCGCCTCAACTGCGAGGGGAATCAACGCCCTTCAATACTCTATACTGAAACAGAAAAGAAGAGAGGGAGAATCAATCCAATCTAATGCTTCTGCTGAAAGAAAAAAGGAGACTGAGGGTGTGTTGGCTAACACTGCAGCTAAGAGATAAAGGTGTTGGATACATCATCACCTACCATGCATCTGCTTTTGTTGCCAGCACATCAGCATGACATACTGATTTCCAGGATGATAAATGCTAGCCAGGGCTTCTAAAGCACATACAGAGTACATAATGTTACGGCACAAAACACACAGCTTTAGCCACCAGAAAATGTTTGATGGCACACAAATTGTGGTTGATATGTGTCAGCAAGATGGTTTCAGTTTTAGCTCAAAAAAGAAAAAAAAAATAGATGAATTGTTTGTTTATGGAAAGTAGGCGTCAATATTTTTTTAGTATATTTTGGCCGTTTTAAGCCTTTCCTAGATAGCGATAATGGAGAGATGACAGGAAACGTGGGAGAGAGAGATGCAGGAAATGTCTGTGGGTGGATTCCAACTGGGGATGTTTGCAGCTCATGGTCAGCGTCTTTATCCCTAAACCAGGAGAGAAACCCCTCAGATGTGGGATGGAAAATCTGAGGCTGTGTCCGAAATCATTCACTCATTTACTACTCCCTACTCACCATCCAGGGAGTTGTATGTCGAGGACTATATAATGAGCTCATTGGTGAAATAAAAAAAAAAAAAAAAAAAAACAACCGACACAACCTGGGTCATTTTCTCTGCGCTGTTAATTACGTCACCGTTGCCGCATATTGCTTGTTGAGTTGTCTCATAGCAAAATGCTGTGATTGAATTTAAGTTCAGCTGTATGTCCAGGGCTTTTATTGTGAAAGGTAACTACAGCCATTGACAATGTGGGGCAATAAACATTTTTTTTTTTTTCAAATTAAGTACTTTGTGGTTGTTTGGTGTGATGTACTGCTCTGCTCACATTAAAGACATTATTTCTCTGTTGCAAGTCAGGAATTTGTCTCAGTCTGTCTCCTCTTCAGCGCAATCAAGTGGGCAACCCCGGGGACTGAAAAGTGAAGCCAATGTGGAAGTGCCTTAAACTTGCATTCTTTCTCGTAGCCAGCAGGGGGCGACTCCTCTGGTTGCAAAATTAAATCTGATTGTATAGAAGTCACATTGTAAACATAAGTTTATGGTCTCAGTCGCTAGTTTCAAGTCTTCTTCAATACAGCATGATGTTCATTTAGTAAATTATGGTTCCATTTAGAGTCAAATAAACCATAAAGCAGGCTACTTTGTGATTGACAGGTCACTACCACGGTGTTGACTACTCTGGGAGTTGTTTGTGTTTTCTTATTTTTCTTCTTACAACTTTAAAGCTTCCACAGTGTGTTTTTAGTTCATGAAAGTTAAATGTAACACGTGCAACAACACACAAGATGGTGACAGACAAAATACCAAACTCAGCCCTTCAAAAAGGCAGTCCACAAACCAATGGGTGACATCAAGGTGACCATGTCTATTTTTCACATCTATGAGCACAGTGCTTGAAGGTGTATAGTGCTCATTGCGCTCAACTTTAAATGATACATTGTGGGTATATTAATACAATTAATACTATGGAGGGTATATTTATTCTCATTATACATTCAGACAGCACTACAAAATGGTGAACTTACTATATTCTCTTTGCGAGAACAACATTGTTTCATGGGGCAAGTAACACAAGGCTAACTTCACTTTATTGGAAATCATCTCGAATATTTTTTTTGAGTCAGACTGATATTAAAAATATAGACAAACTTTTCACAGAGAACTGTACAGCAACATCAAACACATGGTTGATTGATCGGTTAAATTATTTACCATATTCATGGATGTACACCAGTCTGTTAGCTTGATGTTATTGCTCGCTTTAGATGTAACCTGTGTGCTCTCTAGAGAAGTAGCAGCATGAGAAAAAGGTAGTTTGTCTCTGCAAGTTTCGGAGTTGCAAACTAACCTGACCAAATATCAAACCATACAGATTTCATTGACTGCCACCATACAATAAAGGGAGACTCGTGGCTAATTGCTATACCACTGCAAGGCAGTTTGTTTAAACAACTCAGGAATTTCCAGGGCACTACTTTCTGTTCCTGTAAAGACAAACAACTTTTTTTTTTCTTTTGATTTTTGTAGCTCTGACATTCCTATCAATTGTGATAACATTTTATCCCAATACAAAACTAAAAGGAGGTCCGACAGCACAACAACCATGTTCACACCCACACGAATAGTCACCACTCTATTTGGAGATTAAAAATTTAAGTATTGCTAATAATCCATCATTGCAGGAAAACTGTGTACACGAGTGCACTAGGTCAAAGTTACACCATATGTTTTTTTAGTTTGCCTTCATTTTGTCTCCCAAAAAAATACTATAAACTTGACGTGTATTGTCAATCTTTAAAATCACCTGACTGCTCATGTTGCCTTAATTGACCTTGTAATCTCAACACGAGCACAATGTTATCATAACTGACAGCCAAAAATACACAAATGAAATCCAAGATGTAATAAACCATAGCTTTTCTTTTATCAATCAAAAATATACTGTAAGACCCAGGTTGACAAATGCCACCATAGTGTATCAATAATAGATTTACAGTATTATATCTTCACTTTACAGCTCACATCATGATATAATGTAGACAAGACACGTTCTTGGGTATTTAGGCATCACAAATTGACACTGCATCAATGTCAGAGCATATGGGCTTGCTGGTGAACTTCCAAATGTCAGTGATCCCGAATCAGAGTTATTAATTATGACATTCAGATATACACAGAGGCTTCCAGCTACTGAAAAAAGAAAAAAGGAAAAGAAGAAATATATGATATTGAATGTGAGCCCTTCCAATAATTACACATTTGATATGTCTTCTTCTTTTATTTGACAGTCAAAGGAAAATGGTCTTCTTCAAATGAGTGCAGTTTGCAAGAAGTGGTTTCTTTAACCACACAACATGCTTTCAGTACACACACTGTGAAAGCCTCACCACCACTGCAGTCCTATATCTCTATCTAGCATTACCTAAAGACTTCTAGACACTCCTGGGCAGGCGTGTCCCCCAGAGGCTAGTCTGTGCAGAGGGACGACTTGATGGAGTGGGGCTGGACGCTGGTGAGACAGACCACATGGCCGAGGGGACTTGGACTGTGACATATTACCTTTAGAGTGCGGCAGCAGGGCCACTCGCATGAAACCTATTAGCAGAGGCGTCTGCAGCCAAACCGCACACTGCTCTGCTGAATATGAAAGCTACCACCGTGCCACTACTGGCAGCGTGCACTTAAAATAAAAAAAAATGACCACAAGGTGCTCATGCATGGTGAAATGCAAATGTATTCAACCAGGCCCTGTCTTAAAGGACTTGAGTGGTTTTGGGAAATGTGCTACTTTGCTTCCTTGCAGAAAGTCAGATGACAGGATTGATACCTCTCTGAAATATGCGCTAAATATGTACAGATGGCACTCCTTTAAATTGCCACAACTGCTATTGCTATGCCCCGACTAGCTGCAGTGCGCACCAACAACCATCAGGTGGAAGATGTGAGCAGTCTAGACTGCAGAGGTACAGCGAGTGAAAGCTCATCATACAGTACTTTTATGTGAAGCAGAGAAACTTAATGTGGAAGCAGCCCTGTCAGCTAAAAATATGTATTCTGATACAAATATTTTAATTAACAGATTTATCTAACCCTGCAAACTAGCAGTGGAGGAGAAAGAGAGAGTTTGATCTTCTGGAAGTAGCATCATTTCACATTAGTCATATTTCCATTGACACATTTGATGCATATTTTGAAGTACCAGGTTATAAAATTTATATAGAAATGGTAAAATTCAATAAAAATCCTTCAGTTGTGAAAAGACATTTTTTTACGCTTGCTTGAGGTGGTTTTTGCCACTGTTGAAAAAGAGATGATTCGCTCAATGGGATATGGAAACAACGTTGGGGATTGAATTCTGATATAGTAAACATTTAACTCACACACCGTGATCAGCTGTTTCTGCTGACCATGTGTTTCCGTATCTTGTGAAAGTTTGTCTCTGGGCAGCATGAAACATGGCCAGCAATAGCTGACATGAAAGAACAATTACAATTTGCCCATTTGAACCTAATTCCTGAAAATCCCTCTCCATTTATATCTCATAGATAGTTAGATAGCTAAATCAGTTGTTTTGTTTCCGGTTCACATCATCTACTTCTTCTACTTTGTTTACTGGTTGATCACAGCCATGTGTAGCCTATAGTGCCAGTTTATGACCAAACTATTCTGCAGCCAAGTTTATTCACTCCAAACTGCGGCAATTCAAAATTTCACTTTTCCATTCATCAGCTGGAGGATCACAAAGTTCTCCATCTTAGCGGCATCCAAGCTGCATATCAAATCATTATATTTCTGCTGCATGGAAGGCTCCAAAACTCCATTAACAGATCAAACAGGCCTCAGTTTTAAGTTTCTTAGTTGCACCTGGGATGTCCATTGACGCCATCCTGCATAATTAGTCATGCACATTTGACTTATCTTGGCTTATCTTTGCACAAAAATGCTGTCCAAAACCTCTGATGAATCGCTAAAACACCAAGAAACATGTTATATCTCATTAATTTGTTGATCCGTACAAAAAACAAAGTGTAAAAATGTCAGTTTGCCATTTTACAGGCGGTCATTGCCACATACACACACACACACACACACGGGTGTGCATACAAGCAGGCTGCCAGTGGTTAGTCGAGAGGAACACATTGAGCTTGTAATCATAATCTGCCAAGCCAACAGCAGCGTTGCTCCATTAATAACACACAGCCCTCCTCACATATGCTGATGCTACTAGCTTCTGACTGTGATAAGACCGTAGTCCTATGCGTGAGCTATACATATGTACATACATCCCAGGAACATCAAAGCAGATTAGCATGTGTTCATCTCGGACTATAAGACGCATTAGATCCAGGGAGTTTTTGAATTACTGTAGGTGAACTTCTAAATCACTGCAGTGATATGGTAATCCGCAATCTAAATAGGGCTGCTAAAGTATGTGAATGAAAGTGTGCTTGAAGTAATTATTATCGAGCACAATGCTGTTGTGCTTCTGTACTTACGAATACAGAACAGAGAGAAAAAAGCATGTTTGGCTGCCCTCATGTGGATTTGACAACAGCAATGGATATGCAACGGGAGGATTACCATAAATTTGTTTTTGTAGGAACGTATTAGGAATCGCAGAATGTAAAGAAGAGAAGAGATTATTACAATCTCTGGGTGTCAGGGGATTTCTCGCGTCACTGTGTGTTTCTGTTTTTCTTCTCCCAGAGAGATGTGAAGAAGGAATGGAAGTGTCAGGGAGGGCAGAGGGGTTGGGGGGACTCTGCTGAAGAAGGCACTCTGTCGTCTGAGTGGTGGATAATATGAGATGGCTAAACATGAGCCAAATGGAGGGGAGGCTGATGTCATGATCAGGTGTTGGGTCATCCAGTCAATACTGGCTTCATATCATTTCAGATCAGGATCAATAAATGTTAAAATTATTAAATTAAATTTAATTATTAATTATTAATTCTTACACATCTAAATTTAAATAAGAGTTTCTGGGACGGAATCAAAAATTGTCAATGTATTTGTTTAGTGTTAATATAGCCTCATAGTCTAATATTTTAGCTGATGTTTTATCATCATAAGCTGTATCATATTTTACACATCAGGTTGTTCTCACACATTGTTTGTACCTATGTAAATTAATGTACTGTAATTCATATATGTATGTCCCACAGAGTCAATTCATATAATCGTGAACCAGTAAGTATAAAGAGTCACAAAATCATTCAGTGTTAAGTCAATGTTAAGTTATTTATCAAGTAATTTCTGTACTTTGGTTACATCACTTCCAAAGTTATTTTAACCCAAACCATCTCTTCCTAACTAGTCATTTTGTTGCCTAAACCTAACCAAGTTGCTTCCTGTGAAGATGTAAGTTTCTTTTGAAAAGACTGCATGCATGTAAGGAGTGGACATTGACACAAGTTGCCGGACATTCTGGACATTCGTAGGAAAACACATGAAAAGTGGGGAATAACTTTTCATAAGAAATCATACAAACTATTGAGAGTATTTTTTTTCCAGAATACTTTGCTCTCATACTTGTAACAAGTGAATAGTACCCTGCAGCTTTGCTAGCAGCTCTGTGAAACTTGTATGCTTATTGTACAGACAACAGATTGGCAACATTTTGGACACATTAAAATTTTGATGATGAAAGGTCAGGGGATAACCAGTCCATACAAAGTCATATGGATTCATCTTATTGGCACCATGGGTATTCGTACCAAATTTCAGGGCAATCCATCCAATAGTTATCAAGACATCGCTGAAAAACAAAAGAATGCCAACGTCATTGTGGCACTACAGGAGGACTAGGGATCCTCAAAGTTAGCAGGCTTCATCCTCTGAGGACAATGAGTGTACATACAAAACTTAATGGCAATTCATCCAATAGTTGAGAAAAAAAATCAGTTTTTAAGGAAATGAAACATCAATTTCTATACCAAAGTGACTTCAGTAGGGCTGAATGAAATGTAGCCAAAACACTTTTCACGATCTGGGGCATCTGTCTTCATCAGGTACACCACAATTTTGGCAACTGCTGTAGTTAGCTGGCTTTCTTTTATCCCCTTTTGCACCTCAAACAGAGCAAAATGTTCAATAAAATATGTCTTTTTCAACAGGCATTTTGGGACGTGAAGCAAATTATAACAAGTTGAAAAAAAAATCTAAACTTTTCATCATAAACACTTTTGATATGCCACATAATTCGGAAGATCTGTTTGAGTTTTTCCTTAAATATTGAAAGGAAGATGAAATGCAACAGTCATTACTGCTCAAATTCAGAGTTGTGGGACTGCAAGTGCATCGTAATCTTCATGCTCTGACAGTGATGGCTCACTTTTAAACTGGGTACGTTCCCATCGTAACTAAAGCTATACTGCTCTAGAGAAGGATATGTTCAGTTCGTGGGATCAAAATGCATATCCTTGATATATACAAAAACATTGAAATTAATGACTAATTAATAAGAATGTACTGAAGCACACTTTTGAATTATTATCAGATAGTACACAGGACACACTTTGCTCACCCCAGTGATCAGAGGCATAATAAATGCATTTTCAGGCCACTCTCCCTATGAAAGCCGATTTGTATTACATTGCAGGTAGCTTACATTAGTTGACTGTTAGTTATCAATAATAAATGAAATGTGTTGCATATTTAGTGTGCTGGAATTAATTCACAGGATTCCCACGAGTGATTGATGCAATATATTGCACTCTGATCAACACAGCCCTTGCGGCAGATGGGGTGGACTTTGTGAATAAAAAATGCTTCCACATGCTCAATGAATTGACATATTGTATCAATGAAAATGATACCTAGTGTGACTTACTGCCGGGAGAATGATAAGCAGAAATACAGTGTTAGAGAGTTGGCTTCAAATAGTTATTTTATAGTGTATTTACATTTACATCCCACAGCCAGCACAGTGGCATTTATAATCAATATGGTTTATTATAATAACAATGGATGAAATGACTGTGAAAGGGATTGTTTCTAATGATAAAACTAAATGTAACACTTGACTCTGCAGTGCCCCTCAGCTCTTTGCAGTTGATTGTTTAGCTTTTTTTTAGCATAACTTTACTGCTGTCACTATTTTTGACTACCACTCATATGTCATATTTAGCCTTAACAGGACACTGTTAATGTAAGCTTGTTACAGCCCAGACATGGTGTAGAGGTAAATTATACAATGCAACAAAAAGCGATCATTTCAGGTGGTTCAATAGGAGATAACGGAAGCTCAAACCCTCGTCATATAAATTGGCTCGGCAGGCTGGTGGTTGTTTTAACGAGCATGACCTGTCGGAGGCAGGACCACAAATGGTGGGAACTTCCGGGCTTCCCCTAGAGGGCGGTCCTGAAGCGTCACCTACAAAGTGACAGCCTAGTACACCAAAAAGAGAAAACAGAGAGAGACTGCATCACAGCAACATAACGCTACATAGCCAACACCAAAAGGCAGAGTTAGCAGCTAGCCGTTGGAGCATTTAGCAACTAAAGTGAGCAACACGACTGAATATTCAACCTATTGTCACTCCAGACTCGTCAAATACCAAGGCTTAGTCAGTGGTTCTCGATGTCTGATACCAACAAACAAAGGCACCCTTTAGTGTCTGTATGAGATGCACAAGGCTTTTTAAACAGTATTATATGATCAGACCAATTGACATAGTATAAAGAGCAAGAAAGTCCATTTATAGAGGAAGTAGGTATGGATGGTTGGTTCAAACAAACAGACTTTCACTCATGAGACCGCTGTCCACGTCCTGTGTGAAACCAAGTCAACATCGACTCATTTTACTTTACTTCGGGTATGTAACTTGCATACTTAACTAATGCCACATATGCAAGTTATGTAACAAGCTTACTTATTTTAACCCAGACCTTGTTGCCTAAACCTAACCAAGTAAACCTAAAAATAAATAAATGTTGTAGGTTTATTTTGAAAATAAATTATGCATGTAACATAGAGCCACTGACCAAACTGCCATATTTTACAAGTTGGGAGTGAGAATGTGTGGGACTATTGAACATTCATCAGGTGGATGGAGATGCCAAAGAAATGTTAATGTTTCTCTGTACCTGCCAGCAAGTCAAATACCGAGTATTTCATGCCACCGCACAAGGCAACTTTTAGTGCCGGTATGTGACGCACTGGGTGTAATGTAAACGCATGTAAACCCATCCTTGGCAGCAATAAACTCCTTCCATCCAGGAGACCACTGCTCGGGTCCCATGCCTTACGTTTCACTTTCATGTTACTGTCAGCTGATGATTCATGTCCAACGTTCACAAATCAAGTCATATTTTCACTGCACAAACATAGTAATTTTTAGCCAAACAATGTTTTTTTTGTCCTAAACCTAACTAAGAGGTTTTGTTTTGTTCACATCATTAAGCATGTTTACTGTGACCAAGAAGTGATGCTTAGGGGTCTGACAAGACATCAGTATAGCAATAGTTGGGATGAGAATGTGTTGTATCTGCTGGACGTGTAAATGGGCAAGTGTTTGCTAACACTTTCTCCATATCAACTGAAAATGCAATATTATGTCAGTGTTGTGTTTACAGCTTCAGCACCAAGTGACCCTGAACAAAAAATAGAGATCTTGTAAATCTGTGTACATTTAAATTACTATCAGTGTATTATTATCTTTGATCATATTGTGGTCTACGCTTAGCGTTGAAATGTCAGCTCAGTTCTGTGCTCTCATACTGCTGCTGTCTTTGCATACGGCAGCTAAACGTTGAATCTTGCCACAGCATACTGGAAAACTCACACCACACATGGCTTTGTTTACATTGGCCTTCTAATACACAACAAAAAAATGTTATTATAGGCATTACAATGGGCATTAACAAGACCTTACAAAGTAATCCAAGAAACCCTCAAATAACATAAAATGAACATTGTGCTTTGGGTCTCTGTTTATTTGAATGGCATGTAATGCAGCATCAATCCACGTCTGTGCACAACGATATGTCATTCTCGTCTCCTTCCAAATGCATTTATCGTCAAGCTTGCAAAGTTTTTTTTTTTTTTTTTTTTTTTTCTTTCTTTTTTTTTTTTCCCTTGAGGAAGCGGCTTGAAGCTGTCAGGGCCTGCGTGGCGATAACAACCTGGGGTGGAGAATGACACCTTGAGAGTGACAGATGAAAAGGAATCATATTCTCCCTGGAGCCAACTGTATGGAACTGATACAGGCTTCCCCCCATTTCTCTCCCCACAAACAGGCCACCGCATTAACTTATTCAAATAGGAGGTCAAGCCTTAGTTTAGACACCAGACCTGTCCCAAAAAGCAGAGAAGGGAGAGGGAGTAGAATGAGAAAGAGTTGGAGAAAGAAAATTGAGTAATTGTACTTCTGAATTAAGGCCTTTTAATCTCTCTCTCAGCCATTGAGTGATAATGAAAAAGTAAGAAAAGGGAGGACAGTGTTGAGAGTTTGCAACGCGGCGAATGTGCCTTTGCAAAAAGACTAAGTTATTGACCTAATAAGAGGGCAACCAAACTGATCTGTCTCCTCAACAGAGCCCTTAAGAAACCCCTTTCAAGCATCCCTTCTCACTTCAGCTGTGCAGTGAGGAATCAGACTCCTAATCAGAGAGGTGCCTGGAATCCACACTGCATACGCTCAGTCTCATTCTGATGTATACCCCTGGCTGTGAAGGACACTCAGAATGAACTCCTACCTCATCTCTGATCCTTCACTTAAGTATGAGCAGGACACAGTGTCCGGACAGAGCTGGTCTGGCTTTTATGAAGGCCGCTGACATAATGCGTGTAGAGCTCAGAGACTGTTCCTCCCACCCAGAGCCTGAGCGCTTTTCCTGCATTCCCCCGAGCTTCTTCCCCCTGTCTCTCGCTCTCCCTCTTATTTCTTCTCAGAGCGAGGTCCCACGCTGTGCTGCAGATTGAAGACACTGCGTTCGGAAATCAACTGCTTGGCTAGGTAATTTGGCTAATGGACTAATCTCAGCTAAACTTTTGTAAATGAGGGTTTTATGAGGTGACTCTGAGAAAGAAACATTTCGCCAATGTCATGGATGATAAACATGCAATTGAGCAATCACATCAAGAAGGAAGCTGTACTACAGCTGTAGGAGGAATGGAACGCCGCGTCCTTACATCTCCCCATGATAATAGATCTATTATATGGATATGCAATCTCAATTAGATTTTTAGATTCAGTAAATCACAGAAATGACTATTGTTTTGGTGAAGAAGGGCACTCAAAACTTCTCAACTTTGCTGCATTAGCTTCATTGTGATGAATGTTTTATTTCTGGTTATAATAAATTCCATTACAATTTCCCCAACTAATCCCCCCAGCAGAAATTGACAAAGAATGAAAGAACGTCTATGTTTTAATGAACTTGTTTAAAGTTTCCTTTAGGTAGCTGGCTGGTTTGTCATGTACCTATATACATCTGTGTGGGTGTCCTTTATGTGTGTGTGTGTGTGTTTATTCCTGCAACTCCCTGCTCACTGGCATTATTAAGAAAAAAAAAGCATTTTGCACATCTAGATTTTGCCACTCTGCATTGCAGCATCAATTTGCATAACAAAAAAATAAAAAAGGTAGGCATTAAAATACCACCTTGTTTCATTAGTCTGCCATTCTCTGCCTTTGGGAGACTGGAAAGCTTCATCATGTAGGAGACTTACAAATGGCCCACATTTGCAGAAATGAAATGATTAGGTTTGTGAGAATTTAAATCAAAAATAAAAATGCAAATATCATCAAGTGTGGTGCCCAGCGCTCACCTAATAATTTAAAAGCCCCTGCTTAGCTCGAGGCTTTATTGCATGTACATCTGGGTCACTTTTCTATTTACTGTATTCTTAGTCATTTTCACTTGTCTCTCTGAAAAGTAATGCAAGACAAATCTCATTTGGACATTTTAATGGATCCCATCAACCAATCGGGGCCAGACGAGAGAGATGGGTAGCGAGGTCGAGGGAGAGTGTTCCATCTGATTTTAATTCAACATGGGAGACTGCTGAATTTAATGGCACTCCTTTTGTGTGTGCTGTATTCTTTGCATCTTTTTTTTTTTTTTTTTTTTTTTTTAGCATTATGACTATTATGACTCTACACAAAGCCTTCATACACACAGGGAGGCAATTTATAGCTGCACTTTCACATTCTAGAGTGCTTTATTTTGTCCTTCATCCCATAGCTCAGGAAGCAATTTCTGGCTATAGCGCAAACTTTGAAGCCAACATGGCCGCTGAATGAACTGACAGACAGACAATATGTCGTTTCTGATTAGGACTAACCGGCGGTGTGATAGAGGAGGACGGGGCCAGGGAGGTCTGCCACGCCGTCTCCACTCATACTGCTTGAAGGAACTCCAAATTGTCTCACCCTGGAGGTCAAAAGCACTCTGGATGCAAAAGCTTTCTCTGCAGGCACACACACACACACACACACACACACACACACACACACACACACACACACACACACCTACACACACACACACACACACACACACACACACCTTGTTTGCCTGCTGACTGTGGATATTGCAGATCCGTGTCCGGTCCTCCAGCGATTGGCCGGTGATTGGCAGGTAAGTGGCTGCTCTGTTTACAACATGGCTCCAAGATCCAAGCCCACACTGTCCTTGACCTGAAGCTCTACCTGAGCTGCATAAATTTGGATTAAACGTCCTCCCCATCAAAGGTACCCAGAGGACTTGACTCTTTTGTTTTCCATCGCAACAGTAACACTGCACATGCAAACTGGCACAAACAGCTCCGTGCTAATCGAGACAATGAGGTACTGTCCATCATGGTTGCTCCTGTATCAGAAATATCAGATCTTTTGTTGCCTTCCATAATATAACTTTTCAATTTCCAGGCCAACAGCAGTTATGTGGTGGAGTTACAGTATACTGCAGGTACATAATATTCAAATCAATTGGAAGAAAATGTTTTCACTGCACTGAACATTTCTGCGTACTGAATATCAAAGTTTCTGAACCAAAAACACATTTCATATCAGCCTTGTATTATGCTTTTAGAAATGCACAATGCGACGTGGTTGATGTTCTGAAAAATTCATTAGGTTTAGGCAACAAAACTACTTGGTAAAGGTTAGAAAAAGCATCATGGTTAAAGTAATAATGTACACCTAGGGCTGTTAAAATACGCAAATTCATTTAAACACCACAATTTTTTTTTAACACATTAAGGCAACTTGCAATTTTTAGGGTGTAGCGGGCTCAGTTTAGCTGGAGTGAAGACCAATGTAAAGGATCATAACTAGAAACTAGACATCCAAAGGAATCCATTGGTACCAACCATGTCATACTACCTTGTTGCAAAACAGGTTAAAATTGTGTTCCAACCTTGTGCTAAATTTTGGCGAGGAAAAACTGGCACGGCCAATTTCAAAAGGGTCCCTTGACCTCTGACCCCATATATGTGAATGTAATTGGGTTCTATGGGTGTCAACACGCCCTTTACAGACATACCCGCTTTATGATAATCACATAGTCAAGTCAGCACATTGACACAATGACAGCTGTTGTTGCGTGTTGTGCTGCAGTTTGCCATGTTGTCATTTCAGAATTTTTTTTTATGCTAAATGCAGTGCCTGTGAGGGTTTCTGGTTAATATTTGTCATTGTTTTGTTAGTTAATTTCCATATAAATATTTACAAATATATACAGCATATTTGTCCACTCCCATGTTGATAAAATTAAATTACTTATGTGTTTATGTATGGACAGTCATGCGATTAATCCTGATTAAATATTTCAATCATTTGACAGCCCTAGTAACAAAGTGCAACATAACAAAGTAAGATAGTAGTAAGTAGAAGTAAGAAAAATAAATCACGACCACCCTTAGCAGACTCTCTTATGTGATATTATGTAACAAGCATATACTCAACATTTACTTTTGATTTCACATGGGACATGAACAGTGGTCTCCTGGGTGAAAGTCCTGTGTTTGTTTAACCCATTCAGCCAGCACTCCCATGAACCCTTAGTGTACTTTCTCGCTGTTTATATTATTATACCACATAATTTTTCTTAATACCAAGTAACTTTCAGTAACAGCTGCTCGATATATTACGTTACTGGCTTTATGCGTTGTTCATTGTAATATATCACTTGTACTACGTGAATACAAAAATATCTACATTAAAAAAGCAAAAAAAAAAAAAAAAACACATTTGCAAATTTGCAGAGACATACAATGGCATCAGTTTTCCATGTCAACTGGATTGTAATATTTAAGGTTGTAACATTAGAAACATTTTATTCAACCTTAATTTCTTCGATTCCTCGCATTTTTGTCAGAGCGCTACCTTAACACATAAAATTCATTTGACAGCATGGCACAATGGGCTTGTGTTTGAATTTGATATTCAAAGGAGTTTGATGTGAGCCTTCAAAGATTAGCCACAGGCTGTTTAAGTTGGAGTATTTGTTTTCTTTATACTAAGTGCTGTGTATGTCCTCTCTCTTGCAAGTTGAAATTCTTGTACAGTCCAACTGGCCCAAGAAGGGAGGGGGGCTTACAAATTGACAGTCTGAGGAAAGGTGCCTGGAGGAGGCCTCAGCATGTGTGTGCAAACGCAGAAGAGTGTGTGTGCCCATGGACATTTTATGTGTGTTTTGAAAGATTTTCTCCTGCAGGTGGTGCTCTGATGGCAAGTGGTTGACTGCCACTCAACCCCCTACTATGTGGCCGCCTCCAGGGAGGTGCTATGTGTGTTCTGGTGCCCATTCTTTTCTTTGTGAACACTCAAACAAACACACGCAGTATATCGAAGCACATTCCTCTGCTGGCGTATGCCTACCTCCTATCGGGCTCAGCCCGTCCATTACCCCCCACTCGGCACCCCGCCCTCCCCTCAGCAGGAGAACACCTCCAGTTAAGGTTGTGGCCCCGACTGCCAGCCCCCTCTGTTGCTTTAAAACTTCACTCTGTTCTTTGGAAACCAATGCTGCACTGCTTTTTGATCATTTGTTTGCGTCTCAGAATGCACTTTTACAGCACATACAGATTCTCTGGCTTTGAATGTATCATCAGTCGGGGCCTGAGGCACATTCACAGCGCTCTGATCCACCAACTCTGGAACTGTCTGCAAAACCTACATACGTTTTTTACCTTTGAAATTTCAGGCTGAAGTCACGGTCACGTTACCATAGGTGAAAACACAGCCATCACTGTGTTTCCCACAGTGGTCTTGAGTGTTGGAGGCTATGATGACATACTACAAAGTCTCACTTTTAACACTTGACATTCATAATCTTCATCAATAAATAGACCTAAAGATTACAGTACAATTTGCTGCATTTATTTTTAACCTTAGCTAAAATATAGCAGCTCTATAGTTAGCCGAGAGACTCTTTAGGGACTGCAATCAATAGGCCTTTTTCACTGAATATATTTTATGAAAAGCACAGGTGTAAATAATACAATGGAAGATGACTGAGGTGGTTTCAGAGTCCTGGCATTGTGCTTGCTGGCTCACTATCACTGCCAGTAAGTTCAGTGGGACACCTGAATAGAACTAAGTCATCAGTTATCATTAGTAACCTCTATGCTTTTTATTGTCATTTGTTGTCTA
This sequence comes from Pterois miles, assembly GCA_947000775.1. NCBI lineage: Eukaryota > Metazoa > Chordata > Actinopteri > Perciformes > Scorpaenidae > Pterois > Pterois miles. Next base: position 342,860 of record CAMQGK010000038.1, on the reverse strand, counting down.
CTACAAATGGCATTGAGCTGTGCCTTCCTCGTCTAAGGGTTTAGAGTTGGATCCAGACATTATGACAAAAAGCTGGTGGAAGTCTTTTGCGACAGACCCTCACATTCAACAAACCCCAAACTGTATCTGTTGTAACATTTTCTCACAAACAACATTGTCAAACCCACACCCAAGGTGGCCTTTAAGATAAAATTATAAAACTGGCACAGCCAATAATGGTCAGTCACAACTAAATATGCTAGCATATATCACACTGGCAATACAACCTCCAGAGGTTTGGATGACCATGCTCCCTTTTAGGGAAAAACAAAATAATTATTCAACATGTGTATAAAACTTTTAGAATGAGATGAATGCATTGACATCTATGGGATCTCCGGCTTTCTATCCGCCAAAAGGGGGCACAACATTGACTTCAGGTCAAAGGTTCCTAGCTGGCCAAGCAGCTAGGTAGCTACATGGATACTGTGTTTCCAATGGAAAGTAGCTAAGGACTGCATGAAAGTTGAATGATACTAGATGACATAACACAGTAATTAGTGACATCATCTTAGGCTTTAACTACTCACATAAGATTTAAAAAGAAAAAAAAAAGAAGTCAGGCTCAACTCAACAAACTTTATCATTATATATATGTATGGAACGCCCTCTATTAGTCGGTTTACATGCATTTACATGATTTCTTACCAGATTTCTTCAATCCAATCTGAACCTCGGTTGATTGGAAATTCCAAATCCACTGTTTACATGGGCACTAAATAAAATGATACGATTATGATATGCGTATACATACACCAATTATTTATTTAATCAAAATAAATACTTTGGGAATGCGCAGAGTTGTCTAAATTTCTGGAAATAGTAGAAGAAGAAGCTGTACTTCTGCCTGTGTTGTAAACAAATGCCGCGCTGTCTGTCACGTGTTACGCTGATGTATCACACATGCACAGCGGAGATAATTTTACCCCAACCAGGAAGACATGATCCAAATGGGTGTGTACATGGACACTGATCGCAACAACAATCCGCATAAACCACCTGTCTCTTTTGGAATGAAATTTCTTTCTGATTGGGCCGTATCGGATCAGAATCTGCATATGAATCACATCTTAATATACTAACAGTTACTGATGACTAGATGAATATGCCTAGTTAATACATATTGTACTATTGATATTATTACTAGTTGGGCACACTCTTTCTACTTGTTGAATTCCTTAAAAATATACACTACCTCATATATAAAATGTACCTCTAATTCCAAAATATTTGTATTTAGACTGGTGTATTGACCGTGGAACCAAAGAGAGATGACCCAGACCATAAATATATTTAGACTGGCAGAAAAACAGCTATCAAGTAATGCAAATGAAAACTTTAAGTGAAGATGCTGCTGTGAAGGTGAGCTCCTCTGGTTATATAAAGTTCCTCAAAGTTCAACAAGTTTGGACTGTGGTATCTTATGTAGCAAGAGATGAAATTGGCCAGAGAAACTCACTGGTAGTCTCACCAGCTGGCTGCAGTCTTTCTGTGTTTGTGTGTACTCCCAGAGGTATCGGGTTCTATGGTTTCTTCCCAGAGCCCCAAAACATCCATGTTAGACCTGGAAACCTAAAACTAGAGTGTGCACATGATTGTCTGTCTACATTTGTTAACCCTTTGATAGACAGCTGATGTGTCCTGGGTGTTTCCTTTGCAAAATCCCAGACTCTTCTTGACCCTGAATAGAAATAAGTAACTGCAGTAAATGGCATTTATGTTTAATCTAGGATTATTAAGGTAAATTGCAAATAAATGTATAAATACTGTAAGCATTCATATTACTACCCTGTCATCAGAAGCAGAGGGCATGCTTTCCATTTGTACGATATGCCATCACGTTGACTCTAAAAGGATTGTTCACAAAGCTGCCATGCCAAGAAATGACTCCTTATCATAATTTAAACTGTACAGTTGCTCTCTCTATAACCTCACTTCTTCCAATTATCATTTGAATGCAGTATTTTTGTTGGAATTAGGATCTTGCAAGAATGATGACACCCTCTATCCGAAGAGGTGACTGGTATAATGGAAGACTAAGGTTAAGAATAACTTTAATTGCCTGATGAACTAACTTACTGCCAGCCCTGCTTTGACAGCAGACATTGGACTGCAATTTCCTCTTATTTTTGTATGGATCCACAATTTTTCTCATTTTGTTAATAACCACTGATTGTTTTTAAAGTCCACAAATTATTTGTCCAATACAAGCATACATACATTTTAAATCTGAGGAGCATAAAATGCGCAAATATTGTTATCAAATTTATATTATTATATCTTTTAGAGTAAGAGTATAGAGTATAATAATTGGATTATTAAATTTGTGGGCTAAAGAAATACTATTTGTCCATTGATCCCAATAAAGGCTATAAAAATTAGGGCTGGATATCATTTAAAAAATGACAATACTAGTACCAGTACCAGTACTTTTAAAGTGATACCGATACCAGTGCAAAACTTCATTCGATACTCATCAAGTGAATGGGAACTATGTGCATCTCCCACTGGCTAGCTAATCACCGCTGCAGTGCACAGCACTCAAATAGCGGTTACAGACCCACAGTTGTGGGACCGCATTGTCCGGTAGATAAATATTACTCCTTGAAGTTTTTTTTTTTTATGTTTCTGTAATGCCACATCTGACACTCTGGAAAATCGGTTTTGTTTGTTTATTTAACAGTACCTCAAATTCAGTGCTGCCAAAGTTTGTCTTCTTATAGCCTTTTTTGAGGTGCCATCACTCCAATTCTGGTGCACGTGACAGAATATTTGCACACAGCACAACACCTGCCCTAATGTTTAGGGGCGTTACCTATACTAATAACTGCCTTTATATAATGTTTAGGGGGCGTTACCTATACTTATAGTAAACAACAGCCACTCACCTCCAATTCATCATTCAGCAAACCTGGATAAGGACACATGGTGCATCTGGAGTTCTTTTATTATATTTTATTTTATTTTATTTTATTTTCTTTAAACAGAGAGAAATATGAGACCCAGTATATTAGACTTTTTGTGTGATTTAGTTGCAATCAAGGCTGAAATGCAATAGATTACATAATTTAGAATTAGATCAGGAGCTTAACTATCAGCAGCTTAAAGCTCAAAAACAATATCTAGAAAGTTTATAGATATAATCCTTCCTTTTACCTGGTGTTGCAGTACGATGTTATGTAAACTTGACCGCCAGCCTTAAATAGATTCTTTATAAATTGTTTCTCCACATAGAGTAATGCAAATGCAATTTACAGTGGCTTATATTATTTTTCCCAGTTATATTGAAATTTAACAGAATGTGATATTACTTTAATTTAAGTCAATATAATGCAAGATTCCTTTAATTAAGTCAATATAACATGTTTTCTTTTTGAAGAACACACAAAATAGGATCATCCTGAAGTGGCTTTATTTTAAGGGACAGTATCTTTCTAATGGATTCACCAGGTCATTTCAGTTTGTTTCTGTGAATAATTAAGAATGCGAATGCAAAGATAAAATAATCTAAAAGCAAACCCACTGACCAACCAAGCCATTAAATACATTTAAAACTGATAAAAGGGTGTTGTGATGTGTATATGTGATACAGTAGGGAAAATAGCTAGCAGTTGGGGATGGCAGTTTTAACCAAAACAGGAATAAGCAGCTGTTCTCTTCTACCTGCTTGCTGTGATCTGAGGACACTAGTAGTGTAGCTGTATTGTAGTGGGATTATGCCAATTTTGTCTTTGCATGTGTATTTGTTAATGTGTATATGTCTACTTTGTTGGTTCTTTATTGTTTGCTTTTGTGTACTCAAGTGTCCCTGCACCCAAATGCATGTGCCCTCCCCTCCGTAATGCATGTATGATATTAGAGTGTGATGGCAATCGGCAGGCCTCCCGCCTGCTTGGTAACAGCATTTGTCGTCTTTGAGACCAGACTAAAGGAGCACGTTCCACTGTAGGCGTATGTTACCTGACCACCACACTCCTAAAACCCTCTCATTTACATTTAGAGTGAATGCCATACTGTCAGTGAGGCTCCATTCCACTTGGACAAAGCCCCTCACAGCCTCTCTGCCTCCTACTTTACAGAACACAGAGAGTAAAAGAATAGTCGGCCGTGATGGGGAGGCATCAGACACACTAATTTGGCATTATGGCAAAAGTCCTTACCAGAATGATAAGTATTATTTTGCGGGGTGGATCGAAAAGACTAAATCTCAGCGTGTCGAAACTGGCAAAATTGAACTTTTTTTTTCTATGAATTTTTAAAATGGAGCTCGGAGTCCATACACTTTACTCTAGGGATACTCAAACCTCTTCATATCAAGAGCCTGTGAATGGAGCCACATTAGACCTCTGGGACTAACTGAGGACATTTTGCAGAGTTTGATCATTTAGTTGGAGCCTGGTCACCACTTTCGCTGCAGGTGCAGAGATAACACTGGAGAGAGATAACAATCAGAAAACAACACCAAGAGTCTTCTTTGTGAGGCTAGTGCTTAAGGAGCCAGTGTGCTCCATCAGAAGTGCAAGTTGGATGGTCAAAATGCTAGGGAGACCCCTCCTGGGGGGCTGTGTACAGCAATTTCTACAGCTTTCTGAAACCGACATTCACCCCAGCGACCGTCTAGGTGTGCAGAGGTGAGACAGTTGGCAGGGTTTGAATTCTCTCTCAAGGTTTCTTTTTCCATCTTTCTCAACTTTTACATAACTATTTCTGTCACCTTTTGTGTGGACAACCAAATTAAACCCTAGGAATGTCTTCCAGGAGAGACAACCTGGAAATATGTGTCATTATTACATCTCATCCACCCTATAACATCATACTTTTCACCCCACATTTGGCTAACTTTTGTCCTCCGACATGGTGCAACGGTACTTTGAGATAAATGCTAACATCAGTATTTTAACATGCTCACCTCATGGCCACTCATGTTACTGTAACAAAATAAAGTGGTCAAAAAAGCATTTTCACCGTATACCACCATTGAAATGTCTGTAGCAAACCCGGTCTCACAGGATGCCATATAAATACCACAACATTACACACATATTCTGCGTGTTATGAGTACATTTATTAACCTTTTTGCCTGTCATTTGTACACCACGCAAACATCCACAGTCAGGTACACACAAGAAACCACTTAGGGTAAGGAAAAACATCATTGTTGGGATTAAAATATGTACATAATAATGATACGAAAGATTCTTCACTTCTTCACCATAAATGTCAACCTCGTGGCGACGGAGGAGAATTCATGGGATCAACAAAGTCATTAGGTTACATCCCATGGGGACCATGAATATCTGTACAAAATGTCAAGGCACTCAATCCGGTAGTTGTTGGGATATCAATGTTGACCAAAATGATGAACCAACCAACATTGTCATCCGTTAAGCCACGGCATTAACATGGCTACAAATGCATACAATCTTATACTTACTATGATTAAAATTGAAATGTGACTCATATTTTCTGCTGATGCCCCACTGAACCGTTTAAAAGACCAATTCGTGGTCCATGAATGCTCCTTAGGGACTTCACAAAACAAGGACATTAAAGATGTTTTTACTTCATACCTTAAGTGTTAACAAATAACACCAACAAACAATTTCACAATTGAGATATGTGCAATATGTCATCATAGATAAGCCCATTAATGGGAGTGCAGTTGCATTGGAAACTGGTCAAACAACAGCATCCAAATTATATCTAATTGTCAATACACGCCCTAAGATGAGTTTAATAACTTCGCTAAATTCACATTGGCTAATTGGCTAAATATTACTGCTGATACTTCACTACCTTGTGGGGAAGCTGCTGCTATTTACATGTCTGTCTCATGTCACCTGTGACCAGAGGCCCAGCATAACCTGAAGCCAAACTAATATAATGTTTCTTTTGTTTGTGGATCATTGAATAATGTATCTTTTATTAGTTGTGTTACATTTGGGGTTGCAGCGATGCAGCAGAGGACCAAGGGTGCTCCGTCTTAGCAGGAAGCACTAATTATCCCTCCAAGAGATAATAACTGTATTTATCGTCTGAGGTGTTCGTTTTCTGAAGGGTTATTTATCAAATACCATGCGGGATTAGAAAATCAATTCAGAGTGTCACAAATTAATTTGCAGCCATCATCTCACTTGCTCCCATGAGGCAGCAGGCAGCAGAAGCACCTTCCTAATGTGGAGAATGCTGTTGAATTGATTTATTTTTCCATATCTTCCATATCTAATGAAGAATGCTAATGTGAGCCGTGACAGAAGAATAAGCTTGTACCTGTGTGAAATCTGTGCCACTGTAATAGATGTTTTTACAGCAGCTTTAGGGGGGTCACATAATCATTAGCATGTTGACTCCTATCAAATGCATTAAAAAGTTGAATCAGGTTGAGAAATTAATTTAAAAAAAGCCAACATGTTTATATATTTGCAGCCAAGAACAGTGTGAATGTTTTCCCTCATAATGTTCCTCATTAGATTAATCTGATTCGATATCCTGGCATTTTCCACTGAATCACAGCCAAATGGATTTTGACTTGCATGGCAGCATCTCTGTTATATGACTGCTTTCTGAAAGGTTCAGTTAATGTCTCACAGTCACAGAATATGGCATAATTAGCGGCTGCAGTCACCATTTTATATATATATATATATATATATATATATAATATAATATATATATATATATATAGTGAATTGATTTTATCGATCATTTAATAGTGGCAATAATAATGGCATAGAACATCGGATGTATAGACTAAACAAAAACAGTGTAGATTTGATAATAAAATGTGAATATGCCACAGATTTTATGTAAGTAATGCAGATCTTTGTGCCCAACTGAGAGCTGGTATGTTTTCACTCAATCTGTTTCAGTTTGTCAGTTTGGTAGAAGAAGGAAATCAAATGTCAACATACAGTAGACACATCTTTTTTAAATCTTTTATTGCCTTTATTAGTGCAGCTGAAGAATGATAGGAAAGGAGAGAGAGAAAAAGGATAACCTGCACTAAAGAACCCCTGCCATTGACCAGGACTCATACATAATACAATTTGCTTTATTGGTTCAGACTACGGAGCCTCTGTACTGTTGTTTCATGAATAAAGGTGCAAATCAACCCGCTGTGCACAACGTGAAAAATCGTCTTTGTTCTGGAAAAAAAAAAAAAAAATATGTTGCTTTACTGACATGAAGTATTCACAGTCTTTATGAAAGTATTCATGATAAAAACAAAAAAAAAAAATAAAACGTTGCCTGCGTGTAAAGGCCTTAACATGTAATCTAAGTGACATAACAAACATACTTATTTTAACTCAAACCAAGATATTTTAGCCAGCAGCCCATTCTACAACAGACTTTTTCAGTATCAAACTAGACCACAGTCTTTCCCTAACCTTCACTGTCAGTACCTTAACATAAACGTTGCAGCTGGTGTGAGTGGATGTCGTTTTAAGAACGGAAACGGAACATTTTACTGATAAATTCAATAGGCTGTCAACTGATCAAAACATTTAATCAGTTAATCACACACATTTATTATTTTTTTATCTATTCAAAGTCTACCTTGTCAAGTATTTAATACTCTTATCAACATGGGAGTGGACACAAATGTTTGCGTTGTGCAAATGGATGTATATATTTATTACTGGAATCAATTAAGACCACATAACAATGATAAATATTGTCCAGAAACCCTCACAGGTATTAAATTTAGCATAAACATATACTCAAATCATAACATGGCAGACTCAAACCCAACAGGCAACAACAGCTGTCAGTGTGTCAGAGTGCTGACTTGACTATGACTTGATCCAAACTGACTGGGACTATCATAAAGTGGGCATGTCAGTGAAGGGGAGACTCGTTGGTACCCGTAGAACCCATTTTCATTCTCGAGGTCAGAGGTCAAGGGACCCTTTTGAAAATGTCTATGACATGGTTGGTGCCAATGGATTCTTTAGGTTTTCTAGTTTCTTGTCACCTGTATCTTCACTCTAGCTTTAAAACTGAACTTAAAAAATCACATCTCATTTCTGCATTAAAGAAATTAGTGGCACTAAAAACAAATTTCACATTATTGCGTTAACGTTTACAGCCCCGAGACTGAGAGTGACAACTGAGAAATGAGAATAACAACTTAAAAGGTTGAAAAACTTCAGACATGAAGCATTTTTCTTCTTCCTTTTGGTGCACTTTGAACATTTTCACATAAATGTGTCATTTGAAGTATAGAAATGTGTTTAATGATGTAACTGATGTTTTGTTGTTCCTATGGTGTCTTATAATCCAGTGTGAGTTGGGCCAAATGTTTGGCATGACACAGAAACCGAAAAGAAATGCATTATCTGCTGGTTTCATCGCGACTGGTGGAAAATACCTGGATATGTGAACACTCATGGCTTTAATTATGTCTATTGAGTTCGCTCTATAAAAATAGTCCTTCCTGTCTGTCAGTCACCACTTTAACAAAGTTAAACATGCCCCTGTTTCCCACAAATTGATATTATCTAGCCCTCAAGCATTATTGAATTTGTTTGTTTGCATCTGTTTGTTGCCTGCAGAGCAAACATCAGAATGTGTACTACGTGTCTGTCGATTCTGATTCATAGATAAAAGAGACCCCCAGTCCTGAGTTGAATGGATAATCTGTTTATATTACTGCTCGAGGCAGTTTCTTTGAATTAGTGCTTTACTCAATAAACACTGCTTAGTGGGGGAAAAAGTGCTACTTTCTTCTTGACTGTGGTAATGGGTTGAAAAGACAGCATCTGTCAAATGATTTCTTGAAAAAAGAGCTCTATTCTCTGAGGGAACAGAAACTCTCAAATCAAAAGAAAGAAACTCTGCATCCAGTGGAGAAAATACATCGTGAAACTAATGGCATGCACAGTACAGTACATGGTGGACAACTGACTAACAAAACAACAAGCATTTTGGATATCATACTCGTCATGTTTCAGCAGTCAAAAATGTCTTTTTTGAGTGAGCACTTTTTGACAGATGTCCTCTTTTCTAAGCCACTGGCACGGCTACAGCTTCGCAGGCTTCATCTCTTCGACACCACAGCCATGCCAAGACTCTGGCATGTAGGCTCACACTGCATCTGAGATAGCCTTTGTGATTTCTGCAGTTTATGTGACATGAATAAGAAATATCATGTACACCCTACAGAGGACAGCTGAATAGGCTGTAAGGTTGTCTTGCTTGGACAGGGGTAACAACAGACCAGAGGGATACGAGACGTATTTTTAAAATCGAGGTCCCGCCGCTGGCTTTTCCTGTCAAAGCCTGAGGAGCAGCGCACTATCCAACGACCCACCCACCCCCTTCCTCCAAAACACACATATACACACACCGTCTGTGTGTCTGGGAAAGAGCTGTGCAGCTTTCAGAGCGCAGCATGAGAGCATTTGATATTCATAGAGGGGAAGAGGAGGAGAAAGTGAAACAACAGCGGGGGCACTGCCTTACGCGTGATATTACATTGTAATTATGATTTGGATGCAGGCACTGAGAAAGCACTGAGGGCTCACTACAAATGTATAAAAAAATGTACGCACACAAACAGAGCAAAGGTGCAGTAAAGGCACACACTCCTTGGCAGGAGGCCCTTGAAGCTTCAAACTGCCATGCCGGCATCATCGCAGAGTAATGTGGGATCAGGCGCAGCGCGATGCATCCTGCACTTGTTTTGAAAGCAGGGAAATGAGGTCCGCGAGCTGGCTCCGTACAGCTATCAGCAGAGCTGTTCTGATTGGTTTGTTTACTATCAATATTTGCAGATGTCAATCTGGGCGCCTTTGAGAAAATGGATTTTTCAGCATGAAGCAGAATGTTCAGAGAAATCATTGGTATTAGTGCTGCCAGAGATTGAGGAAGAGAAGGAAATATATAGATGTGATACACCAGGAGGTGCACATATGGACCTGAGAATATCATCAACATCTAGAGACAAGAAAGAGAGCCAGAGAGGGAGACATTCTGAACTGCCCAATAATATCCTGAAAGAGTTGGTTCTCTCAAAAATGACAGATTCTGAGTACTCTGTGATGCACACTGGAAACATGCCAGCCGAATTCAAATTTGATTTGTAAAGCTTTATTCAAAATGAAAAACAAAGAGCGAGACTGTCGAGCAGCAGAAGAAGGCAGAAATGAAAAGAGAGATTTAGGACCATACACTAATATAACAAAGAAACAAACACATACATATGTAAAAATCATAAATTCACTGTAATGCATTTTGAAAGCATCCCTATGGGATTTTTCAATTTGATTAGTAAAGGTTTTGGGGAGAGAGAAAGAGAGAAAGAAAGAGCTGTCAGACTGCTCCGCTGGCACATCTACTCTGCCTCTTTTATCAAAGATAAGTAGTATTGATTTACTTTGAGGCTGTAAAAAGTATTCGTCTTAAGAGCTGACATTTAATAATCTCCACCTAATCCATGTTTTGCTGGGAGCCTCTTGAGATGCTGGTGAGTCCTCTATTGTTCTCCTGTTCTCTCCTGCACCTACTGTAGGAGAATGACGTTATTAACCCCCCATTGGCTCATAGCTGTACAAACTGCAACAAACTGCTGGGGTGTGGTGTTTATCTGATGGGGGCTGAAACAATGCATCAACTTTTGGGCAAATAAACTTTGATTGACTCACTGCAGTTTGATACGATTTGCTGTGGTTGTCCTTGTGTGTGTGTGTATATATATATATATATATATATATATATATATACTGTATATAATGACCAGGGTCAGGTTTCCTTTTCAGTAGCTATCTCAATTACTACGAAATCTGTTTTTATCAAATCACATTGGCACGCAACGTATTCTCACTCAAACACTGAAGTATGTAACGGACACAGCGTTTGTTAATAAAAGTTAAGATAATACAGATCAACGTTGACTTGATTTCACACTGTATATGAACAGTGGTCTCCTGGGTGAAAGTTCTGTTTGTTTGACCCATAGATCCATGCCGACCTCCCAAAATGTTCTCATCTCAATTCCTCACACACCGCTGCTACAAAACAACAAAACCACTATAGCTACTGTAGGTTCTGGAAAGGAATACACGTAGGGCTACATTACTACATTTGTACAGTGAAAATCCATCCACTTTCCCTCCCACCCGTTCCGGTGTGTGTCTTTTCACTCTTTAAACTACGCCACCACACTCCCAGCGCACTTTCTTGGAGCATTTACTCTTGCTGTTTTATTGTAGTTAATGGAACGACCAGTACATTTCATACCAGCGCAACAAGGGTGCTATGCGCAGTGGAACCGAATGGCGAAGGCCATGACGACACTTCTGTGTTTAATATCCTGTGAATGACAAATAATAATAATCCTGATAATACTACTAATAGAATGGACTGGACCTCCTTGAGAGGACTTTTTTGCTCTTTATACTACATCAGTTGTTCTGACCATGTAATACTGACATGGGCGGGTTTACACTGGATGTAGGGAAAGCATGGTATGTCTCATCTCACTCGTTAAAGACACTAAGGTGTGCACTGACCAAGTGTTGGTATTTAACGAGTTGGTGGTGAGAATGACCCCAGAAGTCACATAATCACCTAAAGCCTAAGCTAAGGTCAAAACTAGTAACACAGCTATAGAGTTACAGCCAACCAGATGATCATCAAAAAAGGATGGAAGCAGGATAATGATAAATCTATACTCCTGCTGTCAGATCTGACCGCAGCTGATCAAGGCAGAATTAGACATGCTTCTTTTTACATTCTGCAGGGACGCCTCCAAAAAGCTGCACACAATCTGATGCTCAGATTCACCAGAGATATAATATCAGAATCAAACCAGTTCAGAGTGCTGGCCCACTGTTAGATCTGCCCCCACATCGGGCGCATTAATGAGAGATCATTAACATTTCGATCACATTTCATATTATTCCATGATTGAGGTTCCTATGGGATCAAACTTAGTTGATTTCTCATTAATAACTACACCACGGAGGCCATTCTAACAGTATGAATTTTGATTTCACAGATTGAATAATACACAGTTGAGCCAAATCATATTCCGCTGTCTGACTGCTAATTAAAAGGCCAATGTTGGCTTTTTATGTCAAACTAACACTAAGATGCAGCATGTCTCTGCAAGCAGGCGCTAGAAAAAAAAAAACACTGAGATGGTGCCTACACTCCACCAAAAGGGAAAAGGAAAAAGAAAAAGCCCTGAATGTTGCTCAGTGTGTGTTTGTACACACCAGGCTGCGACTGAAGGGCCCGAAGAATGGTTTCTCGGCGGGGACTGTAAATTCCAGGCCTGGCTCCTGTCCATTAGCGAGACTGCTTTCTCCCAGCTACCCTCGGTGCCCGGCGTCTCAGTGGAGGTGCTCTGAAACACAACACACCAAATGAGATGTGACTTGTGCCGCCATACTGTTCTATTTATACTGGATGGGGCGACATTGAGGGAGAAATGCAAAAAAGCACTCACCTGCTGCTTGATGAGGTCTGGTGGCTCTCCGAACCTGTGGAGGGGCTGTGTAATTTTCACCCTCACATCTGAGGGTGTAAGGGAGACTTCACCCTCCTCAACCACCCAGCCGGCCTCGCCCACCTCCCCCCCAAAGGCAAAGAAAAACAGTAGATAATTACCTGGTGTGAAATGCCACATGATTGTGGGTGTCACAGAACTCATATTTGACTGCGGTTGGGAGGACATGCAACAAGGCTATTGTGTTGACGCTTGTGTTGGAGGTGCTCTCCCAGGTGTAAAGGAGCAATTCTAAAAATAATGGTTTTCCTTTTTGATTTCCTTTCTTTAAAAACACAACAGGTAAGAGTCCAGAACATGTTGTGCCTTTGAAAATCTGAAGCACTGAAATGTAAGTTTGCTGATATCTGGGCCTGTATTTATCAAATTACAGAGGTGAAATCATGGACTTTTACAATAGTAGGCTATTACGAAAAATGTAAGACGGATGGACTTATGAACACATACACCTATCCATAGCTACATCCCAGCTTGCTTTGAAGGGAATCAATGTGAGAATCACAAATTGCTTAACAGTAACACCTGTGGCCGTTAAGTCAACGACAGTCAGCGTCCTGTCGCTTGTGCTTTTACGAGATCAGCACAAGTGAGCATCAGTCAAAACCACTATATCACTATATATTTAACATGCTTTGCAGTAATGTTAGCTGACCAAATGAAGGTCCCTCCATGAAGTGAAAGGCCTGGCCGATGTTGATACTAGTCTTAACTTTTCTAGCTTCAGCCTCCTGACCGCAGTCAGAGGGCACAGGGTAGACAGTGGAGTTTTGGTTGGAAATGATAAAGTTACACACTCCAGAGCCCTCTCACTTCACCTCACAACACAACACGAGAAACCTCTTTTGATTTTGGGCAGTTCCAGCATTTATTTCCGCACAAACTTCCACTGTTCATCCACTTGATATTCTCAGAGCTACATTAAGTCTTCTGCCCCACAAGGGTGATCATTTGTTTGCAACTTAGCAGACTCTGTGAAGAGGATCTGCTCCCTATGTAGATATAAATAGCCCACTCTAAGGCAATGAAAACACAATAAAACTTAAGCTATCATATTCCATTTCTGCCAATATATCCCCTGAAATGCTATTCACTGGCTCCTTCATTAGGAGTAAGTAGCTTGATAAATGGGTTTTGGTGCACAGACTCACAATGCAGAACTTTGTTACTCCTAAATTGGCAGTTTAGAGCGTTCTTGGGTGCAGGTCTTTGATAAATACAGGCCCTTGTCTTGTCTGTTTCAGCATCCCCATCATTTTGTAAAATGAAGATCTAAACATCTGTCTGATATCTGTTCAAAACAGTTTACAGAGCTGCTCCTGTAGGGATGCTCCCCTGCCGTGAAATATTGATTATAGTGAGAATTTCTCCTCATGCCATAAAGTACAGTGAAATTTTTGAGCTCTTGTCAGTTGATGGTGAGCTCCACCTCCTCCATGTGACAAAGCTTCCCATCACTCAGGTCTCATTTATCTCATGCCCCCATGACTTAAATGAATCAATGAATAATGCCAGATATGGGAAGACGGGGGAAAGAAGTGGTGGTGTAGGTGTGTGTGGGGAGGGGGAGTGTTGTTTAAGAGTGAGGCTGCAGCAGGATTAATGATCAGAAAGGCAAACTTGGCTTTTGCTTGCATCACGTAATCAATGGCGTTAAGCGAGGCGGACGTGCCGGCCTGGCAGAGGGGCTCGACGAGCTGCAAGAGCCGAGGCTAACCCCCTCTCATTTCTCAACAAGACAGAGGGCCCCTCGCTGCCAAGCAGACAAGGTGAAACACTGTGGGGACCCGAGTTGAATGGCAAGGGCTTTTATGCAGTTTAATGATTTTATTAATCCGATGAGTCAAACACCCGTGTCGTGAGTCCCGATGATATGTCATTTGTCTTAAGTGGCTCTTCTCACCAACTTGTTTCGCCCTTGACTAGGATTAGGTAGATATTAGGGATAGTGAATAAACAGGACATAATAAATGCTTCAAGCTTGGCACAGAAATAATAAAAAAAAAAAAAAAATCTGTTACAAAGAAAACACTGAACACTGAAATGGTAGCACTTTTTCTAAAAAAAGGACAGGGGTTATCAAGTAAAACCAAAGTACATTTATAAATATGCTGGTTCTGTTCTGTCTTCAGTGACTTGTGACAAAGCACATTTCCAACACAGCAAGGTTTCTTATTTTTTTTTTCCTGGATTTCAAAGACACAAGTCTTTGATTGACATGTTGGTTTGTTCCTGGTGTTTAATTGTGTTTTTCAAAGATCTCTCTGGGATCACAAGGTTGACTAGTTGTTGTGTTTATCATGTTGTGTTGCTTTCTTACCTGTCTTTGATCTGACGTCTTATGCTCTTGAATAAATGCCTGCTTTCATTTTGCAAATGCACTCTGGTTTCTAATTGAGGATAAAAATGGTCCTGTGCAACTGCAAGACTTTTTTTCCCTTCATCATGAGTAGCTACGACTATTATGAGATGCCTCAAATCAGAAGTGCAGGGTCACCGCGATGACTACTTATTGCAGTATGTTGATACCCCCCTGAGAAACATTATACAGAGTCAAAAGTGTAACCAACCCATCTTTGCAGGTGTGCCATTGGCTGGTATGTGTGTGGGTCTATATTCTTAGTTGGCTTTCATATATTTTTTATGCTTCATATGTAGCCTATTTAAATGTTGTTTGTTACATGTTTCATGATGACCCCGATGAAGACCCCAAGCCAAAAAGCATTGGTCTTCCAATAAAGTTGCTCTATATACAGCAGTACAAAGTGTTGATTAAGTTTTGACCTTTTCAAATAGAGTAAAATGTGTGAATATATTGACGGACTAGATGTTATTTTATTGTAACATAATTTACATAATTCTGTGTGAAGTGAATAAATTATCGTCAAGCACATGTAGAGGTTCACAACCATACAATTCCCGTGTTGTGCCGAGACAACATCTCACATTGTGTATACCAGACTTTCATTTACACAGTGTGATTTAATGGTCCTGGCTAAGAGAGATTCCTTTGCATTTCCTGAGGTCCAGAAGGTTTTGCAATACAAACACAATCTTAAGATGTGGCACTTTGGTGGAGCAAGAGGTCTTCACATTTACATGCTGTAACTGTTTTTATGTGTGGCTGCAAATTTGCTCGAGACGATGTGAACTAAGGCAAACTTGGTCTTAATTGCATTTGAAGTTGGGGGATAAATTGGTGCATAGGCTATGTATGATCTATTTCATAAACATACAGAGATAAGAGGAAAGAGGAGGGACATAACCAAACAGACTTGAGTACATGGTGACTTCTGAGAGCCACAATCCGAGCTGAGCAACACACTCCGCACATGCAAGGTCGGTGTGTAGTCTACATTACTAGCTATCTTAAAGCTAACGTCTGTCCAGTTTGACAGTTGGTTTGGTCCATCTGCGCCTTAAGGTTTATCTTGTACAGCAGCTGGATTCTCGTGATGACACAAGATCACACGAGAATCGCAGGATCACATGGAAATCCATCTTGTCAGCTTCAAGTAATGCGTTTGTGTGAGCGTGGCTTAGATGTGTGAACACTGTTGTAAACAACAATGGCAGTTTCTGGAGACCTTAACGATGCAGTGGCATCAGTTAGATCAGAACTGTATTTCTTTACTGAAAGACGTGCAAAGAACAGTACCGATGTCTATGTTTTCGACTGGGTTCGGCAATAGTTTGATTGACAGATGGTACATCCAATCACCTGCCAAGTATCTTTTAAAAGTGCCTGCCCTGTAACAAAAGTCTCCATTGGCAAATTCTCAGATATTTCTCTGTAACAAACCATGGGTGGGTCAGGTTACCTTAAAATTGCATTGTTGCACAAAAGGTGCTTCATAGCAAAATCCTGACTGATGGATCAATAAAGAGTTGTCAAACGAGAATGATTCACTACAGCCAGCTTGCTCACTATAATGTTTTAAATCGTTCAGTTCCCCTCAATCATTGCATTTTTGAAGCTGTGATATTTTATACTGGGACACAGTCTTTAACTTGTCAATCCACTATTCTGTTTTTCAATTTCTACTGAATCTATATCTGTCTAGAACTAGCAGATGTATGCAACTGTAGGACAGAAGGTCAGTCCAACAAAATCCTTTTAACCTCAACTTGTTCTTATCATACAGCCAGCTGCCTACAAGACGGGTCACAGTCGTGATGAAGCGGCCATTAGCTCGAGCAGCCTGACCTCACAAAGGAAAACTGTCACAAACTAAGTTCGCTCGAGTATCCAGCCTCCAAAAAACGCACAATCAATCGAGCTGACTCAAGTGTTTTTGCAAGTGCGATTCTCAGTCAGAAGTGTCAGTGTGTGATTATACCTCCATCTATCATTGTGATGGGACTAAGTATTGGCTCCTTGTGACAGACTCTGAGGAATAGGACTCGACTTCAAGACAGACTTCACAGACTTCACTAGATCAGCAGTCTGGAGCATTCAGGAGAGACGGCAGGCGCTCAGCTTTTTCCCTTATCCTCTCAACAACCTCTTAATTTATAGTCCAGAGCTATCTTTTTTAGTTTTGTTGCTGCTGCTGCCTCTGTTCATCCTTCCCATGAACGCCCAGTGCCCTCTCTGGCTGATAGTGGTGATACAATGATAAAAGTGTTTACATATTACAGAAAACTGTACAGCAGCATTAACAGCAGAGACAAGATACAATATATCTCAATATACACATCCAAATTGATGGCAAGAGACTTTTCTGCGTGGGTGTTTAAACTGTATGCTGGATATTACCTCAAAGCACTTATGAATTGTAAACCCTTTCTGCAGCTACCACTTTGTGTTTTCTCTTAAGGGGAATAAGAAACAGCTATATGAAGAGGCAGACGGGATGTAAATCCCCACGAAGAATTGACGCTCATCAAATTAACCGTCCTCAGTAGTCTATTGTTACAATTAGAAGTTAGTGAAGCTATTCCTTACATATCGGCAGGTGTTGTCTATTTTCCTTTAATTTGTTGTAATTTGGAAGGAATCGACTTAATGCCTCGTCCGACAAGAACACGCTTTACTGATATGGATTGTTGTAAGGCAAGCTTAATTGATGTTGAGCGTTGCAGCTGAATTCTCAATGAAAAGGCAATGAAACAAGTGAACGCTTGACAACCTACCTTGGTAGCAAGCGCTCATCTTCTTCATGATCATGTTATTGGAGACACAGTGACTTAAGAAGCACAACTCACGCTTGGCCTCAGTCATTTTCTCAATGAGTCGGCGCTGTCTGTCACTCCAGACAGGTGTGTGCTTGTCAAAACCACCATTTGCATGGTGACTTCATTTGAATAATAGGCAAGGAAAAAAAGGGGGCTGAATACTCCACTCTTAACCTTAATATATTTCTTTTTTTTTCTTTTTTTTTTTTGTCTGATTAAATTACATGTTTCACTGAATCTTAATTGCTTTTCTGTGAACCTGCTTATGTGATCTGATTTGCAATTTTCAGTGGGAATAGTATTGTATTACTTTGAATATCAAGGAAAGTCAGACAGGGCAACAAGCTTTCCACAATTTGCTCTTGGACTTTTAATGGCATAAAACATAGTTCAAAGGATTCAAGGATTATAATTGTCAAAAAAGGAGAGTTAAATTGTTCTTTTCAAAAAAGGGCATTACTATGTTACCTTTTTCCGAACTCAATTTACTGAAAAATGACTATTTTTACCCTGCAAGACTATGCAAAGCCTTTGCCACATTGCCCACGCTGTGTGATTTTTTTTTTTTTTTTTTTTTTATTTCAAGACGGTCAATCCCAGGTGAAGGTCTAATGGATATATGGGCTCCTCTCCAGTGATCATCTGCTGTGAGATTGGCGCTTAAAATGCATAATCAGCTGTAATTAATCGAACAAAGTGATTAATCACGTTTAGCTCCCTCTGTTTGCATGCAACCTGTCATAATCAATTATTTGCGGGATAAATCGTGACTCTGGAGATAGAGGTGGCAGGAGTGGAGAGGAGCGCCTGATGAAGACTGATGACAGCCCTAAACATGGGACATGACAGTGGGAACATGGTGGAGATTGGATCTGTAACCCTCCGCGCACATAATAAATTATCTCTCTCAGAATAAAATGATTGATTTGCATCGCTTCTCGCCACACCTGGAATTGCTGTCCTTTACAGGAACAAACCAGGTGGGTGAACGCTACATGACGGGGAGTATTATATGCTAATACTGTGAAAGAAAACACTATAAGATGAGTTTAGTTTAAGGCTGCTGTCCAGAAATCGTTTTTATCCTTGAAGAATCAAGCAGAGATGTCAAGACCCGAGTAGCAGCTGATGTTAGATCGAAGGTAAATGTATCTGCCCATTTCTATGACTGTCAGCTCACAGAGGGTTCAGTTCCCAATGCCTGACAAGAAATTTTGCAATGGGGGGTGAGTCTTAAGTTATCTGAGTCTGAAATCTGTAACTTTTGCACATTGTCAGCCTTTCCAGAGGTGAGAGGTAGCTGGAGTGACAGTGAAACTACAGGAAAGATGTCAGAGTTTTTGGGAGGGGTTTTGTTGAAGCCTTCGGTTTCTTTAAAATCTGGACAGTGTGCCAGCTAAAGCAAAGTGTCATACTGGTCTTATGCTGCTGATTTTGATGTGTGAAAATACATGGCTGGTGTGAATGTGCTGGCTCTGCTTTTACATACATTATAGCCATTGTGTAAAGGACAGATGTGACTCAACTGATCACTGATTCTCAGTAGCAGTGGGTGTTTTCTGCAACCATGTCTTCTATGAAATATGTTTAAATACTGCAAAGTTGTTTCATCAACTAGATTTAGAAGGAAATGCTGTGTTACATTTAATGGCACTCATTTCTTCCAATTCAACGTGTCCCATCATGCTGACTTTTTGAATATATAACTCTAGCCCGGTCACACAAAATGGCATATGCATGCTAATGCGAAGTCATTTTGCGAGCAATAAGAATGCTATTGTTGCATTCAGTGATGGTCGGTGACATGTTGGTGACATGTTTTCTGTATTTCTGTTATGGTGGATATGTATTTTACTTATATCCCAGTAAGATTTAATGCAAAAAAGTGAAGGTATCAAAACTACATTACTACTTTGCAGTTATATAATTAACAATGATTTAATTCCAACAGGAACAGTAAATACTACTTTGAAAAACAAGACAGTATAAAATGTACTACTACTACTGAAATGTAACTAAGTATATTTACTCAAGTACTGTACTTAAGTACATTTTTGAGGTACTTCTACTTTACTTGAGGATATCCATGATCTGCTACTTTCTACTTTTGCTCCACTGCATTGCAGAGGTACATATTGTACTTTTTACTGTACTACATTTATCTGACAGCTTTAGTTAGTTTACAGATTCAGATTATTAATGCATAGCATATTCGACTAATAAATGATGCATTATTGTGGATTAAACTACACCGCAGTATACAGTCATTAAATGAGCTCCACCTTTTACCAGCTGAAACATTAAAGAGACAAACACATTATGGTTTCAAGAAAATACAATAATATACATTATTCTGCATTATGAGTACAGAATGATGGTTGATACTTTTAAAAATATCCAGATGCTAATATTTTTGCACTTTTACTTAAGAAGGATTTTGAATGCAGGAGTCGTACTTGTATTTTTACATTGGTAGTATTGCAACTTAAAGTACAAGATCTGCGTACTTCTTGCACCACTGCATATACTATAATAATAAGGAGAAAAAAAAAAAAAAAAAAATTTTTTTTTATTATTCCCAAGGGGAAAAATTTATTTTATAATTTTTTTTTATATATATTATATACACAAAAAACACACACATCATAATGGAGAGATGTATAATAAGCATGTAATACAATAACATAATATAACAATATGACATGTAATATAAAATGTTTACTTATTGTGATTCCCCACTTGACCTTGCTTTGTTCGGTAAAGCAATAGTGAGGTAAAGATCAGGGTAAGGAAACACGAAATGGAAATGTTGTCCATGCTATTCAGACACCTGAATGTACATAAGGATGGGAGTCAAGACTGACAAAGTGCTCTGAAGATTGTTCTCCATGAAAAACTGGTACAGGGGCACCGCACCACTGCAAGCCTTGAACTCGCTGTTTGCATCGATAAGGGACAGTTTTGTGTTGAGCTTGGCCTTGTTCAACATGGGGGCCTCCACTGTGGTTTCAAGTGCTGTGTCAGGAAAATTCACAGTGTTGTGGGAACAACTCTCCATGCTGATGAGGTGCTGGGTGAAGGAGAACCGCTACTGGGCATCAGGATGGTATCACACACCTGTAAGATATATCATCAGCTTAAATATGTTTACTTCTCTTTAATTCTATAATAAAACAAGGTTTACAGGGTCATTGCAATAAATAAACCACATATTTCCTGTTACATGTGAGGATGCCTTTTACACTGAATTTCTTTTCTATGTGTTCGTATGACAAAAAAGCAGTCTTGAACCTGGACTCTACCAAAAGAACAACAATATGCCATATAAATTGCAGACCACCTGCTGCATCATTTTACCAAAAGCATCTGTGGCAATGTGCCATCCTGTGTCTTCAAGCGTCCTCATAATTATTATTATATAAAAAAAGACCTCATCTTCATCTCCTCACAAAGCCCGCAGTTTCTCTGACAGTTGCAGGATCAGAGTTCCCAGAGTCTCTTGATGGCCTGGAAACACTTTTAGGAGGTCCTCTTTGTGCTCGTACACAGTGTTCACAGCGCGACTGTAGACGTTCCACTGTGTTGCAGAGGCTATGAGGACTCCAACCACTTGTTCTAGCACAGAGGTTCGCTTCTCTGACCTGGAGAAGGTGGCAGAAATCCACCAAGGTCCGAAAGAAATTGCCAATCTGCGGGATGTGTGATGTTGCCTGCTGCATGATGAGATTCAGCTGATGAACATAGCAGTGGACATAGTGGTCTTTTTCATAGACATCTATTATCTTAAGCTGCACTCCTCTCCCCACATCACAGAAGCCCCATCGTAAGCCTGGGAGATAAGTTTGGCCTTCTGCTCCTCTGGGAGTACGGTGCTTAGTCTCTCCAGAAGTGCTGTAGCAGTGGTGTCTGCAGTTGCGTTCTGGATAGTCATGAACTTGAAAAAAACACTCCTGGATGTTACTGTTGGCATCAATGTAGCGTAGCACAAGCACCAGCTGGCAGTGGGTGGAAATGTCCGTCTGCTTGAACTGCGATTAAACCAGTCTTTACTTCTTCTGGAATGTAATCCCTACGCACTGACACCATGCAATCTAACACCTCCTTTTGCCATGTCTTTGATGTGCCTTTAAAAAACGGTGGCGGTGAAGGCCAACTCACAAGCACCACAAAACTTAACACAATCAATTATTTTAGAAAAATGTACCGTTTTTTATCCATCTTCTCATTATGTTTCCTCATTGCAATCCTGTGGTCGCCATCCAGCTGCGTAGCGATGATCACTCTGTCTAGCATAGGTAGTTTGACATAATTTTCCATGTGTGTCCTGGTGTTCTCATGTTTCCTTAATTTTTCCGACACTTCCTCCCTCACTGACGCTGTTGTTGATGCTGGATCTGTCCTCACTGATTTAAAAAGCAAGCACAGAAAGCAAAATAATGCATGAACATGACTGCATCCGGCTGGCCAAGTCTCTCTGGTGTACTACGAGAGAAGCCTCGCATATACAGTACTTCTTCCCTTTTTCATCAGCCCACTGTTTTATTACTAGGTTGGGTTGACCTGGGCCCAGCTCTTTCACCTGTAGTTTATCCGCTAAAGTTCTTCTATCAAACAACAATTTTACAGAGTTAGGGTTCGGTCTTGCGGTAGTGGTCATGCTCGCCATTGTCATATTAAAACGGTGCTCACAGAGAGCAGTCCTGACTTTAGCTGGCTTGGGTAGATAAAATAATTGGCCCTCTCATATTAGATTTGAGGACGTTGATTGGCTAAATTAAATGTAATTTGTACACAGCTTTAATCAGCTATTGGCGAAGCTGTTAAACAGACCTGCTGTGGGCGATTTCTCCTTTGCCCCAGAGCTGAACTTCAGACATAGAGAGAGGCAGAGGGGAGTCAGGGTTTGTGTAGGAAAGACATTTTGCACAGATGATTTTCTGTCATATGTTGCGCAAATTACTGGGTGCATTCCATATTTAAAAGACGTAAATACTGATAATTTGTAAAATTTATCATTACTATTATTATTGGTAGTAGTGGTCATGTTTTTTGTGTGTGGATGTGTGACTCAGGGAGGGCGGCACCCTAGAGCCCTCTATTGGCCCCTGATTGAAGTTGCCTGAACATAACCATAAAAGTGTTAATAATGCTTTGGCTGCCAGGAGCAGATATGAGTAGAAAAACAAATTAAACATGTTGACAGTGAACGTGACACAGTTAATATGAACATTTTCCATTGGCAGTTAACAGTCTGCAGGTGTTTAATGTGAACATTTCCTCATTATGTTGATTAAAAAAAAAAAAAAAAAGTATTCTGGCTGTTCAGTAAAGTGCTCACACTCATTTTGCAAATTATGGATTGTGACACCATGGTGGTGATTTAAACATGGGCCTCATTTGACTTTTGTGTATGGTGCACACTCATTCGTTTAATAGTTTCATCTCCACAGGAAGGAAATGCAAACATTCCCTGTCCCCGAGCAAGAGGAAGTGAAGGTCTAGATAAGCCCAGACAGAAGCCATCTTAGCAGGTCAACACTCGAGGCGCTACAGCGTAGTCAAGACTGTCATCTGGTATCAGTACCTGCGTCTCTCTCATACACTTCAAAACAAGCCCTCACACCAGTCTGGACCATGTGACAAGCACACACAGACACAAGCACAATATGCATAAACACACATACATACAGTATATGCACGCACACAAGAAAAAACAACAGAGGATTGTTGGGGCTGAAAAATCCAGGGGGTTGATGGGTAGTTATGGCAGGTGACAGAGTGTGCTGCATGCTCAGACAAATGGAGTCTGGCAGCTTCCCTTCACAAAGACTTGCGGCTGTTATTTTTTTCCCCTCTTTTTTTTTTTTTTTTTTATTACTGCCTGACTGACTGCTTCTGCCTTTTACCAAACATCCATTGTTTACCTCTGTTCTGTTCAGTCGCACCTCAGATGACAAGCCATCCGTGGAGAGCCACTTCCTTTTCTTTCTCTCACTCCTTTCCTCCTTTCTGTCATCCTCTCCGTTTCCTTCCTCCTTGTTGTTCCATTGCTCTCCGAGCCTTTCTAGCATCACGGTAAAATGAGTTTTAAACTGACACGGTGTTGGGCTCTCTCACATGGAAGTTCACAGTTTTATAATTAAGTCTGGAAAAGCTCATCATGAACCCATAGGGGAACAATCATATGACAGGGAGTAATACCTGCCCGTGACACTCAACTAATCCCAGCGTGAGTTTAGATCAAGATAAAAAGAAACTACCTGGCATATATGAAATGAATGAAATACATTAGTGACTGATGGCATTTAGTCACAGATTAAATAAAGCTGGCACTGATATTGGGACCTACTGAATGTTACTGTAAAAACAAAATCACTGTCAACTTTTACATGCAGGACATTTACATGCACCAGACTTCGCCTAGATATGATCTAGTCTGATTTCCTTCACACCTGACATTAAAATGCATCTCTGCCGTCCTCGCTGAAATTGCATTGATTTTTTTTTCCACAACTACCTTTCGCAATATTTACATCATCCTCGATGTGTCAAGTGCATGGGAAATCATATTATATGCAGTTTTTCTCACTTTTCAACACATGGGAAGTTATTGCCTTAAGCATCAGGTATATGAGAAGGATAGTTTTATCAATCGCTCTGTCAGGAATAAATTGGCAGCCAACACAAACTTGCTGCTTGACCCTTCTCCAATGAATGGCCAGATTTTCTTGAAATCTTTCAGTAATCTACAATACGCCTATTTTCAAATTAGTAATGTGTTGTCTAACTTGTTATTTAAATGAATTAAAAGTACAATAGATCTGAATTACTGCATCTTTTGATATATGAATTTGGAAAGTTGTGGATCACATTTCCCAAATGCAAAGACACTCACAAAGAATTATCGCCTCTAAAATGTTTCACAGATGCCAGATAGCCCAGTGATATCCTCAAATAACCAATCAATATAAAATGTAATTATTTTAATGTTTTATTAATGTGAATTCAGTCAAATCCAAAATCACATACTGAAAAGTTACCTCCAAAAAGTCTTTTTGAAGACATTAGACTAAAGATGTGAGCTTTTACCACACAGTCATGATGGAATATCAATCTGAATATGAAAATAACGTCAGCCTATTGTAATGAACTGAAATGCCGTTTGGTTTTGTTGGTCCTCTGTAATCTGTCATTGGGCATTGGGTCTAACCTGTTTACGATTGGGTTATTGTAGTATGCGACACAATATCCCATTTTCAGAAACCAGGATAAGCTCTTGCTTATGAATAATCTAAATATGCTAGCTGGAGTACTAAAGAAACCATGATACTGGCATATATACACTGTAGCCCATTTATTAAGCACAGCTGACCAAATGTGCAGGCGCGGTATCAGCCAAGTGACGTAAAGGAAATACAAACTGCCGGTAGTGTAAGCGTTTCACTTCTAGAGCAATGAAGAAAAAGAGTTTTGTCTTTTAATGTTGGAAGAGGCTACGCATCTTCATCCATTGCTCCCTTGTCCTGTGCAGTCATAGTGACAGTGGACAGGCTGTCAGTATTGTTATATTAAGAGACCGGCGGCCCTGTATGCGGTCTTGCTCGGAAACAGCTTTGCTGTGTTTGGGACTGATGCCCCACAGAAATGCTGAGGGAAGCAGCCGTGAGTTGCACTTTATCAGAGGTGGCAAAGTTACATTTGCTGGGCCTCACTATTCAAGATGAGGATCCTTATACCTTATCTTCAACTTAGTCACATGATCTTTGAGTCCTTGAGCTCCACCCATGGACTCAGTGACCATTGGTTACTGTAGCCTGCGACTCATTCGCACATACAGTACCTGTGGAATTGGACTCAATAAAAGCAAAGCACTTTTTGATCTTTTTCTCTCGCTTGTTTTTTTGCTCTTTCCCTCCTCAACTGCTACTGCTACAGGAAGTCAGCCTGGCCCTTCATCTCCTCACCTCTGAAGATGGTAGGAGACTCTACTGACCTGCAAGAGGCCAGCTCGGCTGCTGAATTATGTCCTGTTAACAACAGACATATACACAAGGAATCTTTGAAGACGACAAGGACACGAGTGCCAGCATTCTGAAGATTCCTGTAAGTTTAGTAACAAGTTAGCATCAGGGAATACCACGTCTGCCAGCTAACTCTGCACGCACAGGAACAAAGCAATTTTATGTTATTAATTTTATTAATATTAAAAATTATCTTTAATGTTTTATAATAACTACCAGCTGCTATCTGCGTCCCCAACACATTTTTGTAGACAAAAGGTAACACAATGGTGAGATGTGAATAACCCAGTTTCTCTGCTCACGTACACACCATATCCCAAATATAATGATAAGTGGAGTAAGCCTCATATATGGGTTATTCATGTCCTTGTATAAAAACAGTCATTGACTTTGGTTTTGGTTTAGTTACCTTTAATTACTTGTAAAAATACTGCTGGTGCTTAAATTCAAACTAATTTTGCAAACAAATTAATTACATCTTCCATTTTCTGCTGTCCTCTCATCTATATCATATAAAGCTGTGATTAGACAGTTATGTTCATGTTGTGTGTGCTGCTTAAGGAAACTTGATTTACTCTCTTAGAAAATATTCTTTGAAAATATTCTTGGAAAACACTCTACAAAATGCTCTTAACCACCAGGATCAATGGCTACATGGAAACAAATATCTTGATCAATATTTCATTTAAATTTTTTGTTCAGGAAATCTGGAGCAAAATGGCTCCACAGAGAAATAAAACCAGGAGTTTCAGACAACATCAGGGACATCAGGTACATATAGATTCTGTAACCACTTGCAGGTAAGGGGTTTTGTGCTTCCATCAGAGATTATCTTGATCTCAGAGCGGTCTTATGCCAGATTAGCCAGCAGATTGATTGATTTAATTTGCTGGCTATAAATGAATCTGTCCTAAATTTACAGTTGCTATTCAAGTATGACTGGAGGTCTAGTCATGGTCACATCCCCAACAGCTAGTGAGGGCAAAGGGGAAATACATTTAGACATATGGCTGTTCTGCAGCACATCATTTAGTCCTGTGATGGCCAGTGAACATAATGTCACTGAACTTGGACAAGTGTATTGATCTGTAGTAAGCCTCTGGACAAACAAGACATTCTTTGGAATGTCAGCATATCAATACATGTAAGCCAGTCATTATTGACAGTCCCTGACATTACTGATCTCATAAAATTTCACTTTCAACCACAAATTCCCCTCATGGCAAAGTCATCTTTAAGGGGAGTACTCAACAGACACTTCTCTGCTTGGTTTCATGTTCACATAGTTGTTGTGTGTCAGATGTGTTTGTGTGTGTGTGTGTGTGTGTGTGTGTGTGTGAGTTGTGTGAACTGATTGGAATTGGCAGTGCTGCAGGCAAATGCCTTGTCATGGTTGAATGTCTGTTAGAGGGGAGGGAATCAGTCAGACTAACCATTCTGGTAGACTAAACACCAGTGTTTGTCAATCAACCAATCACAGACCATGTTCTAACATTTCTCTGCTCTCATGTGATTCAATGAAGAATTTATAAACCTGTGTTAAAGGTAAAGTTGAAAAAGTAGCATACGTATGCTTGAGTTTAAAAATGATCCAAAAGTAAAACCCAGCCTAACGTTGCCAACTCTTTTCCGATGGAAGTAACAGCACCAGCTCCAAAAGCTGCTAAATCTATGAGAAAGCTGACGAGTCTGCAACACTGACAGTCCGTCCCTTCAGGCCTCCCTCCAAAGCCACTCCTTCAAAATTATCATTGTGAACATGAACAACAATCAGGGCTGTGCAGGATTAAGTAAACATATTTAAGTTAACATCATTTTCTCTTTTTACTCTCTGCTGTTCTGTGCTTTAAAATTCTGTGTGGAAAAAAGCTTGATTTGAATGATATGGCACTTAAAAGTAATTACTGTCGGAATCAAGAAATTAATGCCACTTAATACACACATAGTTAAAAATATCAGACACATCAGGGGACCAATCATTATGGATACCTTTGTAATCCATATATCTGCACAAATGCAGTCACATAACTCTCACTCCTCATTTGCTTTCAGTAGAAATCATTGCACAGTATGGTGATTCCTAAAATAAGCCTACAAAACCTAACCTGACTCGCTAGATGTTTTAATACACAAAACCACCTGTGAAGTCATCACTGGAAACTACATGGGAAAAGGCAAGCAAAGAAAAAAAAAATATACTTGGTAGGTGATTGCATGACTCATCTGTCAATCAAACTCTTGTTGAAGCCACTTGGCCAAAGAAGAGTGAAAGAGTCCAGTACTGTCTAGTTCTCATAGAACTGATGCTTTTGCAGCCTCTGAGCTAACTACTTCAAGAGCTGCCATTTTTGTTTAAAACAAACATTCACCTCTCTGTGACGTCACGTCACGTCACGTTCTTTAGTTGTTCTTTTTTCATATGTTTTCATATTTCTAGCTTCACTCTAGCTTGTGAATTTCTCCACTGTGAGACTAATAAAGGAATATCTTATCTCATCTTATCTTAAAACTGAGCCCACTACCACCTAAATCGCAAAATGTTGTCAGCAATCGATGCATTAACGCATTATTATCACGTTAACTTTGACAGCCCTCATTGAAATGTTAGTATATACAGCATCCAGCAGCAAACGTGAACTGCAGTCAATGAGCCGCGGCCCGTAAAAGCCAACTGCGGACGACATGTGCGACTTAGCCCTGGAACACACTGCGCACCTGACGAGCGAGTGGCGGCTGCGCCACCTCACGGCTGCGTGATTCGAGTCTGTTGTTTCGGTCCTGCTGCGTTTCTGCTGCCGCTGCTGCTGTTCTTTCTACTCAGAAACTGACCCTGATAATGACCATAACTTGTCATTATAAATGTCATTTATATTTGTTTTAGACAGAGAGAGGTCAAGAAACGCATTCTCATTCATAAGTAATAGTAATAATCCACAATTAAAATCCCGTACTATATTCATTCATGGAGCCCTGCAAGTCCCTGCATGTCAGACATTGAAAGCATAGCTATGTTGTAATATACAGTCAAACGATCACTTCTACTGTCTGTTGGTGTCGTGAAATGTGTGCAGCTTGTGTGAAAAGTAGGCGAGACCTTGAATCTCTAGAAGTGGAGATGCATGTGAGACGCACCTCAGACGTGCGTCTCACCCAGTGTAAATGCTCTAACCTGTTAACATGGACGTCGAAATGAAAAACAACAGGTAACACAGCCGCCACGCATTTGTCATGCATATATATATATATATATATATATATATATATATATATATATATATATATATATATATATATATATATATATATATATATATTAGCATTGCATGTCCAAACACCATACACCAACTTCGACACTGCATGTCCTTGGGGCCCCAACAGTACACCCGTCTACTGTGAAGTAGATCAGATCAGCGGTTCTCAAGCCATGCAATGGATACCCCCACATACATACAGACAGACAGATTACTTGCTTTGTAGTTAGATATATACTTCTTGATATATATTTACAATCTGACAAGTGCAGCTTCATGTAACTGTCTTCATCAACCTACTATGACTGGGAGCGGATTTTAGAGTTCACTCAAAAGGTCTCAAGTGAATAACCGAGAGCAGCTCATGCCATTTTAACTTTAGCTTCTCACTGAGCAACATTCAGCTGACAGTTGAAGTGGGGACATTGGGCATTATCACATTTTCCTTTTGCTGCCAGCAAAAAGAATAACAATAATGTGTGATTTTTTTTTTTTCTTCTTCTTCTTTAGGAGGACACAGCATTTCTCATCACCTTTTACTTTTCTCCATAGCTGTAAAATTGCTCTTAGATTGTACAGATTCTCCAGGGAAAGATGAAACTCTGCATCTCTTTTTACCCCACCAAGCCACCTCCAGATCGCAAGAAAAGTGCCACATCAAATATGAGGTGTCAAATATTTGGCTCATTTAGCTTTTCCCATTCCACGGTGACAGTATAGGCAAAAGCTATATCTTATCTTCCTGGCTGACCGGCACACCAAAGGGAACCACCTGCCGACAGTAAAAATGTATCTAAACTGAGGCCTATTTTATCCCAGGGACACCTGGAAAAAGTCCTCCATGTTTTTTTTTTTTTTTTTTTTTTTTTCTCATTTGGATTACTGTGACTCACTCTGCAGTTTCTGAAAAGTGCCCCCCCCCCTTATAACTACTCCAAAATGCTGCAGCAATGCTTGAAGTAGAAATGATCTCTGCTGTAGCTGCCTGTGAGTTTCAGAATTGATTTTTTAAGATTCTACTTTCATGGCTCAGCTGGCTGTGTCCCATGGCTATATCACAATCCTTGAAGTCCTCTGCAAGCTGGAGTGGAGGTTGAGATCCTCAGGCTGGGCCCTTTTGGTCATTCCAAGGTCTTGATTGAAAAGAATAAATTTTGATTTTCTATAAACTACATGTGCGAGGAGTGTAAAGGAGAGTTGTCTGGCATTAGTATTTGACATACAGTGGTACCCTGAAACCAGTGTGGGCGCTTGTCAGGATAACCCTTTAGAATTACTATAGTGAGTGTTTCATTATTGAATGATAATTAAATATTGGTTATTTCATCATTGACTTGAAGGCCACAGGAAACGGTTCCTTAAAAATCATCAATTTTGGGTGCCCCAATAGCTCAGTTGGTAGAGTGGGTGCCCATATAACAAAGCTGAGTCCTAACTACGACAGCCCAGATTCAAATCTGACCTGTGGCCCTTTCCGCATATTGCCCCCTCTCTCTCCCCCTTTCTAAGCTATCCATTGTCCTGCCAATAAAGGCTACAATGCCAAAAATCACCCATTTTGGAAAAAAAACATGCATTGTCCTCATTGCAATTCATAAATAGTCCATTATGTACACCTACAGTGGTGGACACAACGTTCCAGCTGTGGTCCGGGAAATGCAACAGCAAAGTAAAGGACCTTAAAGATAAAAATTCTATCCATTTTAGCCATATGATTAGACAATTGACCTTGGAGGGTGGCAGTAGCTCAGTCTGTAGGGAGTTGGCTTGGGAACCAGAGGGTTACCGGTTCAAGTCCCGACATGGACCAAGAACTGAGTGTGAACTGGTAGCTGGAGAGGTGACAGTTTACCTCTTGGGCACTGCCGAGGTGCCCCTGAGCAAGGCACCAAACCCCCAACTGCTCGGGGCTCTTGTCAGGAGCAGCCCCCTCACTCTGACACCTCTCCAATTGTTGCATGTTTGTGCATGTGTGTGTTCGGGTCTGCATGTACCGTGTATAAGTAACAACAGAGTGAAAAAATTGAATTTCCCCTCGTGGGACTAATAAAGGAATATCTCTCTCTCTCTAAATTAGAAACAGTGTTATATATATATATATATATCATCCATCCATCCATCCATCCATCCATCGTCAACCGCTTATCCCATTAGGGGTCGCGCGGTGGCTGGAGCCGATCCCAGCTGGCATTGGGTGAAGGCGGGGTACACCCTGGACAGGTCACCAGTCCATCACAGGGCACATGAGACATACAACCATTCCCACCTACGGGCAATTTAGAGTCAATTAACATCTTCAATTATCCTAACGTCATCAATTAACCTAAATTGCATGTCTTTGGACTGTGGGAGGAAGCCTGAGTTCCCGGAGGAAGTCCACGCTTACACGGGGAGAACATGCAAACTCCACTCAGAAGAGCCCCGAGCCAGATTCTAACCTGTGACCCTCTTGCTGTGAGGCGGTAGTGCTACCACTACAGTATATATATATATATATATATATATATATATATATATATATATATATATATATATATATATATATATATATATATATATATATATATATATATATATATATATATATATATATATATATATATATATATATATATATATAAATATATATATATCCTGCATTCCCCTCTCAAACTCTTGCCTGTGGCTGGAGGGATATATTCATATATTCAATATCCTACTGACAACAAGTTTATACCTCAGATTTATGATGTTTTCTAGTCTGTAGCCTTGCCCTCCTGGGGCCGTGTTGAAGCAAAATGGGAATATGACTTTGATGCAAGGATCTCAGATGAGATCTGGGAATCATCCATTGAAATGATCCATATAACCTACATTTTGGGATTGTCCAGTATTGATTCAGTTCTGGGCTGAGGGTTTTGAGAACTTTTTCGTATATGTTTACAAGGTCATAGCACTTAGCAATTGGAATTTCTCTGGAACTCAGGCTCATTATATGACTGCCTTTTAGCAGGACGTCTCTCTCTGAACAGTTAGAAATCCAGCCCTCCCTCTGTAATGTTGATTTATGAGTTGTGCTCTCTAACACCTCCGCCATTGCAGCAATTGCAGAATCAAAGTCATTGCATTCACAAAAGCAAATATGTCTGAGTTGATCACGGTCTACAGATAAATATAACCCGTATCAATGTGGAAGATGTCCAGTCTCAAAGCACTAATTTAAGACTAAATTTTGTTAGCAAGTCTAAATATTCCAGTTCATAACCTCCAATGGCAAGCCACCATCCTCCATGTAACAGGCTCCACATGATATGCAGTACATTTACATACTTTTCTTGGAAAAAAAGTGGTTAAAAAGTAAAATCCTTATTGTGCTGTTTTGATATATTATGCCTTTTTAAGACAGAACCAGTAGAATTAATGGGAATTGGGGGATTTTATTAGTTAGTTACGCAGTATTGGACGTTATGATACAACTGTGAAATGAGATACATTTCTATTAATGAGGTTATTAAATATTCTTTTTCATTCCCAACATTCACTTGCAATTCATAAACATGTTAGATGCTGGCTTTGGGAATATATCCACACAAAAGATACATCATTAGATTATTGTTGGTTCACTGTAGGAAGTGTGTTGTAGCAGCATATCATCTGAGATGACTTAAGCACTGTTTTATCCAGAGATAATACTCTTAGATGCGAATTATCTACTTATCGGTTAATCCCATCACACTCATTTCCTGAGGGCTAACATGATTCCAACATGTTTTGACATTTCTCATCATTGCATGTGCAAACACACTGTCATGTTGAGCACACACGCATGCACGCACACATGCACTTATTCTGTCACCTCATTGTATAGCTTCCTGGAGCAAACTGAATTCCTGTGTGACTTGACAGTATCCCCGCAGTGAAACAGGGCAGGGAGCTTTTATCAGCCGCCATTGCCGGTGACAATTAATGTCATTGATGTGATGTGTTCCAGCTCTCGGGTGGGGATGTGGGGGTGGGGGGGGGATGGGTTAGAGGTGAGTATAGCCCAGATCTATAGACCAAGAGGAGGTGGCGGTGGCGAGTGGGGTGCATGTCTGCTGGCTGAAAAACTGTGGAACAAAGCCAAGTTCTCCATTAGGGAGCCCTGCAAGGTCACTCCAGTATGCAGTCTTTGTGCCAAGCGACCCAGGCTCTTTGGTCCATCTTATAGGGAGGGAAGAGGGGGGGAGACAGAGAGAGCAACAGATAGAGAGAGACACAGAAGCAGAGAGGGAGGGAAGAAGTGCGGGCTACAGTCCAACCCATCTGGGATGCGCTCCACAGACAGTCGGTGCCAGAGGTCACTGACAAAGCCGACCCCATCTTTGTAGAATGTCTGAAGGTTCCCTGCGAGAAAATGAGTTTTAGGAGGGAATATAAAATGCCAGCAGACTGTTCTAGATCCTTAATCAGAGCAAAGGTCCACACGAAAACAAGCGTGTCAAAGCGCAGAAATACTAATGTTCCCCCTCCTTGTGAGATTTTTTATGGCACCTTGCCAGTGGGGAGGGGGGGTGAGCTAGGGTAGATGGGTGGCATTATAAAAAGACTGGACAGTAACTCTTTTGCCCTTGAGAGAAAAACAAGTAAAATGGTTTGTTTTATGTCTCCTCTCTCTCTCTCTCTCTGGGTGCCTACAGAATGTTAACTTTTGTTCCCATGGGGGAGGAGTGATTTACGCTTGCTAATATGATGAGCGTTTTTTTAAATTAAGAAGAAAAGGAGGACCACTTCACACATAAACACTGTTTGTGTTTACCACTTTAAAGTACCACTTGGTTGTCGCTTGTAGTGCTGATAGTCTTGTGAGGAAGCCCGCACACTGCAATACAAGTCTATTTAGAGAAAATTGGGGCTCATTAAGAGTATGCGTGTATGTGTGTGAGTGCGTCCATACACCTGTATGCACGAGGGCTTTTCAGCCTAGCATTCATCCTAGCTGCTCTCCCCCTTCAGCAATACTAGCTTTAGAGCTTTTAAATTGTAATGTGATAGGGTTCACCTGCAAAGCTACCACAATGAATTATTAAGCTCTCCACTATGGATGAGTGAGTCTCATTATAGCTCCCCTCAGTACTGCAGAAAGATAAGCATGGCTGATTATTTCTGGGTTCCCTTTTTGCCTTGCTTTCTAGAGTGCCTGGAAAAAGGAAGAATTCAGTGGTACAGCTGGAGTGAGATAAGATTTCGAATGTGTATTCAGATGTTCTTTCACGCTCTGGGAACTGGATGCAGAAGAAAAGGTATGGTGCCGCGATTCAACATCTCCCTCTCTCATTCTCTCTCTCTCTCTTCCTCTCTTCATCCCCAAGCCAACAGTACAGGCTGTATGGTGATAACTTTTCAAAGTGAACAAAGGCATCAAAAGGATGGAGGAGACCCAGGGATTATTTAAATACTAGGTGCATTAGAAGCCCCGGTGTGTTTCCATCCCTTAAGTCATCAACAAAACCTGCTCCACTTTTCTCACTCTGGCTGAAGAGTATGTATACTACTGACAAAAGAAAGGAAAGACCAGGATAAAGAAGACGCTCCGGCAACCTGGCTTAAAAGCATTATGCTGTGTTATACTAGTGAATAACAGAACGAAAAGGCACTCTATCTGTGTAAAGATAACAAGAAAGTGACCGTAGAGGGGATTGTTATCTGCACATTATCAGTGTCCACACACAAAAAAGTTCAGTTTCTAAATCAAAGTTGACTAAAAGAAACACCTAATCAAAGATAGTGTAATAAAACAAAGCTTTTCTCTTGTTTGATGAATTGTTTCCATGCCATGTGGAAACAATGGCATGCCACAGCACCGAAAGTTGCGGCGTCACAGCTCTAAAACTGCAAGACAGGTTAAAAAGATTTGTGCAAGTGCCAATAAAAGCAGTACAGAGCTTTCAAGTTCCCTATCAGCCTTTGATTGGCTGATGACACACCATATCGCGGGTGGAATCGGCTCGTGGCATAAATCCTTTCGTCGGTTTGGCATGTTGTCTGCCCCTGGTGGTTCACTGAGTGGCGTATCATTAGCGCCGGCTGTCATCACTACACCTCGAGTCAGCACGGCAGACTGAGATCATTGTGTTTCTACATGTGCATTATTGCTTGGTGAAGACAGCAAATGATTATTGTCAGGTGAAAGACAGAATGAGTAAATTGAAGCATATAAAACCCCTATAAAATGCATGGC
This sequence comes from Pterois miles, assembly GCA_947000775.1. NCBI lineage: Eukaryota > Metazoa > Chordata > Actinopteri > Perciformes > Scorpaenidae > Pterois > Pterois miles. The sequence goes on along the minus strand of CAMQGK010000038.1, from coordinate 307,661 downwards.
TACAAAGTTAAAAGCAAGACCTTTTTTTCTGTTTGTGAAAAGCTGACATGTTGGAGATAAAAAAGGTTGCAACTTGACAACAGTGGGGTATGTCTCTACACAGCATAGTAAAAAGAGATTTTAGCCAGATGAACAAATTCAGTGTAGCAGAACATTTACCTTTGGGAATTGAGGTCTGATTTTAACATAATTATCTTAAAACAACAACAAAAAACAAGCTAATCAAATATTTTACTAAATATCACCGCAGGTGACTGTTATCTGTTTGTAATTATGTTTAAAGGTGTAATAAAACTGTTGAAATGAAAGATAAATGACTTGTTTTAAGAGGCGAGCAACTCAATACAGCACCTCAAAAGGCATTAATGGCAGTAATACTCTTCGCTCCTCAATCGATGCTGAGCAAAATTAATATTGGAGAGTAAATCTTTCATTTTCTTGATTGATTACCGTCATTAAGAGCATTGATCAGCAGCGAGAAGAAAAAACAGTGAGTGGGTGGGGGAGCAGCTTGTAGCTTTTTATCTGCCTCAGACAACATTAAAGAGGGAAACAGAGGCTCATCCTCTCCTCGCTGCTCTGTCTGGAACATAGATGTCAGAGAGAAATTTGCAACCATCAAGGGAATGTTTTTGTTCTGACCTCCTCCAGCTAAATGAACGCTCGTCCTTGATCGTGGGAAATGGATGCGTAAAGTGTATGAAAAAAAAAGGGAGAGATGCATGCAAAGTCTTCAAGGTTAATTTACTCTTAACTCTTATTAAGTGTTTGTCTGCTGGGGCTTCATTAGGGTGACATGCTAGTTGCGGCTGAGGACGAGATTAACCTTGCGCAGGAGGGGGAGGCAGGCTTTCTCTCCCCATCTTCCATCTATCCTCGTACCGGCTCAATCGCCGTGGGGAGGCTGACGCACGTGCTCAGTAAACATCTGTAGTGCGTGAGGCATCTGGCATAACAAGGACAAGGAGGCAGCGGCAGCAGCAGCACCCAGGAAACATGGAATTGTGGGTCACCAGCTCAGATTAATGTAATGAGCTTGTGAATAAAGACAACAGATTTGTGGTGTATTGTAGGAGTCACACTTTTGAAAGCTTGCACAAATTTACACACACACACACACACACACACACACACACACACACACACACACACAATCCTTGTCTTTGTAGCATTGGAAGGACACCAGACAAGAACATTCATTTTGGGAACCACCCTTTCTGAAGGTTGTACAGCACTGAAAAAAAAAAAAAAAAAATCACACACAGATGATTGGATGGAGATGGAGTTTAGAGGAGTTTTGATGGAGTTTATTTCATTTAGATGGATAACAGCCCTCGTTTTATATCTAGCTATATAGCATTATCAATGTGACCTTGAAAAATTGCTGGATATGATTAATGATAAAATATTTACTGTATGTGTTATACACAGTAAATTAAACTGTATTATCTACTTTGAAATATTTGCTTGTGTTTAGATCAGTATTCACTGCAATACACAAAGACGAAGAGAGAAAATATGAATTTCAGAACAAAATGTCACTGATTTACAATCATCTAGTCACACCAGGACAATAAACTTCAGAGCTGTCCAGTTATCATAGTGCAGATAATTAAGAACTAAATAAAGAAGTAAATGATCAAACATAACAACAAAGTTAGCCCTCTTTTGACACCTGATGCATGACTTTCGAATGTGTCAGTCATCTCCAAAAAGTCATGGACACTTACACGGGTAGTGTTAGGAATTACAATTTGAAATTCATAATTAATTGTAGTAACGTTCTGTTGAATCCAATAGTAAATCTAGCTTTATACAGACTGGTCTGGCAAGCTACATATAAGCTTGGCTGGAGGAGAGGGGTAAGGTGGTTATACTATACTGAAGAGAAACATGACTCCCATTAACTCTGGAAGGCATATCAATGGCATGACAGGTCCACGTGTCATTATAATGCATTTTAGCTGTGTCATTTGTACACCACGCCTTGTGAGTTTTAGTTAGGTTTAGGAAAAACATCATGGTTTGGCTGAAAATAAGTACATAAACCAAGTAAAATATGTATGGAAACAATGTAACAAAAGTATGGAAAACATGTCACCAATGTCACACATGTGACTTCAAAGTAACTCAACAGTTTGGGACATGAACACCGGTCTTGAGTTGAAAGTCCTGTGTTTGTTCAGGCTGGTCTCATACACTATCTATCACTATCTATCACAATCATGAACCAGGACATATAAAGAGTGGTGAACATCGTGTTGGGAGGAGGTTGGAGTGGGTGGTTGTGTCAAAAAATACTTTAAATCTAATATTTTTGCCCAGGAGGCTGTCGTTCATGTCCCATATGAAACCAGATGCCAATGTTGATTTATTTGTTAACTTACCTGCTTAGGTAATGGTGCTTCCAGAGTTATTTTAAACCAAACCACAATCTTTTCCTAAACCTAATCAAGTAGTTTTATTGCTTAATACTGCTACGTTTTTTTTTTTTTTTTTTTTTTTTTTTTTTACATGGTGAACATGACATACCAAAAGCAACAAAAGTGTTGTTATTGCATGCAAAATTACTTACAAATTACAATGTCATTCACTGTCATTCATTCATTTCTATATATATATATATATATATATATATATATATATATATATATATATATATATATATATATATATATATATAATGTTTCTACATTTTTTTAATGTGGTGTTTGGCCGTGGTTGATTTCGAGCTGTTTAAAGGCACCTGTGCTGAGGACTGAAACTGTAAAATGTAATGAGTAATTGATTAGATTCCTTCTTGCCCAACACTGGCGCTGAGCAGGGCCAACTACAACCTTTCTGTGTGTGGTCAATAATCTGGAAACTCTAAATTGCCTGTAGGTGTGAATATGAGTTTACCCTGCCTCCTGCCCAATGCATGCTGGGTGAGGTTTCACCCCTCTCAACCCTGAAAAGGACAGGCAGGTGTACTGTAGGAACTGAATGGACAGATAGTGGGGTCAGTAAAAATCAAGAGACCTTAAGTTGAATGACCCACTGGTCCAATAAGACCACAAAAAGAGAGTGGCTATTGAAAACAATTGACTTTTTCATAAGCACCGCTTGACATGTCAAGTCATTTCCATTACCAGTATTTGTTTTCATCAAGTTGATTTGAATGTTTGAGGCTTTGTTGCCTCATTTTGTAAACTGAAACATGTTTACGGGTTGTTATTCCTTCAAGACTAATTAAATCTACCAACAGACAAGCTTGACATTAAACGCTTTCCACAGCTGAAAAAAAACAACATTATGAGCACATTGTTATGACCTTTTCAATGTTTGTTTTTTTCCCAGAGCTGTAACGTCATTTTTGAATTCCTCAACTTTTCCAGGACTGTGTGAATGCTTGACATACTGACAGCTTGAAGAATAGATCACATTAATAACTGCTGAATACACTACATTTCCCTTAGTTAGCAATATTATGGGTCAACATTTTTTTTTCTTTTTTTTTTTAACTTTAATCTAGTTCGATCCTTTGGCAAAAATCCATTTCCATATTTATTCTCGAAAACCCTTCATCTTTAAATATTGTGTGAAATGAATAAAACGCACCACCCAGAAACCTTTAGCTTTTGAGCTCTGGCATAAATCCTATGGTGTGGGGTGCCAAAAACAACACCTTTTCCTCATCCATGCAAAGGTGCTGATGCTTCAAAGTGTCAAGCCGAATCCACACTAATATGGTTTAAGGTTATGGCTGGGTTTCAGAGTAGGTCACGATTAGATTAGTGAAATCCTGCCTTTGTTTATGACCGTGAACTCCCCATTCTCAACATACCTACTGTATAAGCAGCACATATCTGAGAAATGAGAGATTCTGCAACCCTACCCAATCATCCGTCTTTCTGTGCCTACATTCTGCAGAAAAATGATCTGCATTTTACTGTAATAAAGATATAATTGACCTGTGCGCAGCAGGAGGCATGAAGAAATGGGACTGATGTCCCACAGAGAAAATTCTTCTCCTTCTGGGTGGGGGTGGTAGTAGCAGCTCCGACTCAGGCTATATACTTACGTATTCATCCCCTCTATCCCAAACCCCCACCACCAACCCCAACGCTCTCTATTCTCACCTCCCGTTTTTCATGTCACCATCAATTATTTTCCTCTGCACTCCTCTAGAAATAAGAAAAGTCTTGGTTGCGAGAGACTGAACACAGCCAGACATGCAGAAGACACTCCAGCCTAAAATAATAATAAAAAAAATGCTTCACTGGATATCTAAGATAGTTTCCTATTATAGTTAGAAATTGTTAGTTGTGTTATGAAGTTGTCTGGTCTCATGTGCCAGATAGCACTATGAATATTAGGTCATAAATACAGTGAAGTCATAAAATCCCAAAATTGTGTGATTATTATTGAGTATTATTGTGATTTCTGGAAATTGTTTATGTGCATGACTCTGGAGCGTAAAATAAAGATAAAAGCTGTTATGTTAAATAAAAATATCAAAAAGAAAAATATTTGTTGTGTTACTGGATTAATATCACAGTGGCATTAATGTGTATGTTGCATTTTAGTGATGCAGATGTTTAATTCCTTTATAGACTGTCGGGTAGTTTAATCTACAGCAATGCATCATATTCTACATGATCATCATAGCGTCGCTGTACTGTAAGAATCACGCATCTCTAAAAAGTCAACTTTTCATGTTGTCAGAAAAACAGCCCTGTTTTCAGCTTTGTGACAACGCATTTTCCAGCTGATCCAAGAGGCATTTTAATTTGTTTATTTAGCCTAAGAAGCAGAAACATGTGAAGGATCACTTAATCCTTCAGTGTATCACAAACATTCAACACATCTGGAGATACAGTATGCAGGTTTCACTGGACAGGAAATGAATCAAAAAACTGTCAAAATAAAAAATACTGTAAAAATCACAATATTTACCTCTGAGATGTAGTGGAGTAGGCAGATAAATATATATATATATATATATATATATATATATATATATATATATATATATATATTTCTTTGTTGAATTCCACCAAAAGTATTTTCAGTGTGGTAATAGTACTTGTAACTAGTAACTTAATACTTCCTCCAGCTTTAATTTCCCTGCAGTTTAATATGATGATGTTGTTGTAGTTTTTGTAGTTAGACAGCTGTGGTTTGAATTGAAAATGTCACTATGAGGCTGTCAGGACCAACATGCTCTCTTTTGCATCCTCCCCACAGTCTAAAAAAATGACATTTTGCTGTATCTTTCAAAAAAAGTAAAACAAGAAATGTACCCTTCATAAATATGTCTGTATGCAACCCTTTTCTAATGAGGAAACATATTCCCATCATTTTTTATGCAAAGTAATATTTATTTGGTTTTCTACAGTGTCCTCGTTTCATGATATTTCATGATGGCGCTATGCCTCTGTTAATTGAGCTAATTTCGAGTTTGGATGGCGGCAGGGCATTACGTAAGTAGAGAGAGGCTGTTTAAAATTGAGCAGGTGGCAACAGAACCAACACAGACAGTTGACTCAATATTTTGCTGCTTACAAAAGAAAAAAAAAAAAGAAACCAGCCACATACACCTTAGACAAAACTTGCTTGGTAAACTATGAAATAACCACCAAAGAGACATTTTGTCCTACAAGTAAGATTAATGTGAATTTAAAGAATAAAAAACTACGATGTTTGCATCTATTGTCAGTTATGTGTGCACTGTGACAACTTCAGCTAACAAGCTGATGAAGCTATTACTCATCTCACTGTAACTTTCAAACTCACAAAGTGAAGCTGAGAATCCTGCACTGAGGGAATATGTGTCACACAGACAGCGCTGTGGGCAGTGTGACTGTACAGACGCAGCCACATCGAGTGACTCACTCCCATTACACAGGTACCACTGTAATCATTAATATGCATATGGCAAATGATTAAATGTGTGGGAGATAAAATGTGACGCAGCATAATGAATGGAAATTTTAGGGCACATTTTCAAGCTCAATTAATCATTTAAGACTATCACAACATCACTTTTATCAGATGACTGCAGGAAATCAAAGGAGTGATGAAAAATTAAGATGGTGGAATATCACATTGCTGAGGCACCTGGCCAAGTCCCATAGATCTGTCCGACTGTGCATCTACAATTTAAAGTGAGGTAAATTCAACTGAGACAAGGACAGTGGGTTTTTATTGAATAGTAATAACTCTGGAAAGGCACCATAAATCAAAAATCAAATCTATCTATCTATCTGTGCTTATATGCAGCTTTTGTTCGCCATGACTAGGTGCACCTTCTTAGTACCAGGTTGAACCCATTTTTACCTTCAGAACTGCCTTAATTTTTCATAGCATAGATTCAACAAGCTGCTGGAAACATTTTGGCTCGTACTGAAATGATAGCTTCACGCAGTTGCTGCAAATTTGTCGGCTTCACATCAGTGATGCAAATCTCCCATTGCACCACATCCCAAAAGTGCTCTATTGGATTGAGATCTGGTGACTGTCGAGGTCATTTGAGTACAGTGAAGTTATTGTCATGTTCAAGACACCAGTTTGAGAATATTTGAGCTTTGTGACATTATCCTGCTGGAAGTAGCCATTAGAAGATGGGTACATGGTAGTGGCATTTAAATGGTGCTCAACTGGTACTAAGGGGCCCAGACAGCAGACAGGAGTGACACCCGGTGTAGTGTTAGAGATGTTAGAGATGTGTTATGTAGGTTATTTGAGATACTGTTGCCTTTCAACAGCTTGAACAAGTCTAGCCATTCTCCTCTGACCTCTACCATCAACCAGAGAACTGCTGCTCACTGGATATTTTCTCTTTTTCTGATCATTTTCTGTAAACCCTAGAGATGGTTGTGCGTGTAAATCCCAGTAGATCAGCAGTTTCTGAAATACTCAAACCAGCCCACCTGGGTCCAACAACCATGCCACATTCACATTCACTTAAATCACCTCTCTCTCCCACTCTGTTCGTTGGTTTGAACTTCAGTTCATCTTGACCATGTCTGCATGATGCATTGCTGCCACATAATTAACAGATTAGATTTTTGCATGAACAAGCAGTACAGTGTACCTAATAAAGTGGCCAGTATGAATCTTTTTTTACTTACAGTATTGAATTGGCCCTTGCTCTTATCTGTCAGCCTCCAGTCATGTGTTGAGTCATTCATGCATTATTTTGCATTGTTTTAACCTGCTGTAACACCACAAGTGGGCTTTAATTCATGTGAGAAATTCATTTAACATAAAGGAAGTAGTCCATTACTTGATGTTAGCCCACATTGTCTATCCTGTGATTACCTACCCTTTCTAGCCTTTTTTTTTTTTTTTTTTTTTTTGTGGCAGCCACACCCATGTGGGACTTAATCAGGCTAAATGTAATAGTAAATAGAATTTGAGCCATGCAGCCTTACAGTATCTGTTACATTTACTTGAGAGGGTGCATTAGATGCATTTTGTAATGCCACCTCTGTGACAAGGTGGATGCAAAAGGCCTGAATGTCACTTTTACTTATTGATTTTTAAATCTCGTGGAAGAAATATTTTGCGGCTAGCGTTGGAGAATAGGGGCGGGACGGGGCATGCTGGATACGGCTGTCATTTGACCTAGCAAGTCCATTTTATATCTCTGGTATCACCTTTCAACAGATGACTATCTGTTGAATAAAAAGTGAGTTTGTTTTTCGAGGAAAAAAGGTCATGGACAACCTGGTATTTAAGATTGAATGTGCACTCAGAGAGCAAACAGACCCAAAACAAACTCTGCATTGCAAGCTGGTGTGTACATTTTTGAGAAAAGAAGAGATCAATCAATCTCAAACATCAATATCCGTTTGCATCCCTTTAGCCGCACACGTTTGCCAACTAATGAAATCTGTGCATGGCTCCCCTGTTATCGATTTCAGAGAGTCCCTAATTTGCCGCTTGAGATCAGGCAGCCCCCCCCCACCCCCCCCCCCCCCCCCCCACACACACACACACACACACACACACTCTCTTCCTCACCATCTTTTTCTCTCTCCTATGCAAGCACACACACACATACATACACACACACACACACACACACACACACACACACACACACTTACTCACATCTCATCATGTGTTACACAGTCAGGCCTTGGGCAGCATATTGAGCGCTGGCTGCAGCACTGGAAATCCTGTGGGGCAAACTGTTTAGTGCAATATCTGAAGTCGTTAGATATGATTAATAATGTGTTGAGGGGGGCCGTAAGCCATCAAACAGATGATCATAAGCACATATCACCTGGTAATCACACATTCACATTTTCACATACATTTATTTCTGCCATTTTTGACTGATGATGCTTATCGGAAGTGCTTTAGAGCAAGTGGATGAACTTCTAGTGTGGCTGTGGGAGGCTATATGAATGATAAGAACTTCACTTTATTTATTTATTTATTTATATGTAAGGACAATGCATGTTTATTTACATTTCTGTAAACGTGCCAGTTTTAGCCAACTGGATGGAGGTGGAGGTGATGGTTAACATTTACAGACAGAAGACAAGACACCATAAAGACAGCAAAAAAGCTTTTTAGTAGCTGTGTGAGATCAAATTTGTTTTTGATTTGTTTCACTGCCTTTTTACTGAACCTATCTTCCCAGATGATATTGAAATCACCCATAATAATTCCTTCCTTCCCTGAGCTGCATTTCCTAAGCACAATATTTCATTTTTCAAAGAATACAGATTGTGCATAGGGTGGTCTATACACTCCAAAGAGGATAAAAGTGTGACAGTGTGACGCTTTAGTCCAGGGTTTCTCAAACATGTTGGGGCCAGGGACTCCTTAAAGAGGAGAAACATTCCTATGGTCCCCCTCATAATGTTAACATTGATTAAGCATAATGCCTACTGTTCCATTCATACTCTTATATGCCAGTGGAACTATTTGTAGTCTAAAACGTTTTAAACTAATTACTTAAGATATGTTTGCTATTGATAAACAGAAACACACTTCAATATAAATCATGTTCATACTTCTTTGTTTTGCCCTGAAAGTCCTGGTGCTCTGTAGTTAGATAATGCTATAGCTCGCTTCATGGCTTTGTTCGCTACCACCTGAAGACACATGCCATATTTTAGTCTACCGTCACTGACGCTCGATTGTCCCATCATCTATCATATGTATAGCCTGCCAACAATGCCTAAATGGAATTGGTTGGCTTAAAGGTAGGATATCCTGTGAAGTCTGCCTATGTGCACATGCACATGCTGGTTTTCTGCTATCTGCTGATCAACAGCTTTAATGTGCAAAGGAAAACAGTAATGTGCCAGCAACAACAACACTCTTTTTAAAATATTTCAAAAACTGCCTCTGCAAATGTGTTAAGAGGAGGGAAATACTTTCAACGCAGGTATTGGACCTCAAGGACAGACACGTGTTTTGGTGAGAAATAAGCAAAACTTCAATGTTAGTATCAAAGATCATTTTAAGTGTGGCTATAAAAGTTGAAACTTCAATAGACAATCCACAACCCTTTTGTGTCTTTTGAAAGTATTTTGTTCAAATACTGCTTAGATAGATAGATAGATAGATATATAGATAGATAGATAGATAGATAGATCGATCGATAGATAGATAAACAAACAAAAAAACAGGAAGACACAGGGCTCAGGCATTATCACACAGTAAATCGCACCATTGGGGAAATAGCACGTACTTGATACCGCAATGTAGTAGAGCACCAGAGTGCACTGTTGACTTTAATTAAGGTGGTATTAAAAGCATTATGGGTGTAAATTTAAGTCTTTGAAAGACGGCTAAATAGTACAGTGACATCAGGGAGTGCCAGATGCTCACTAAACATTCTTGGGAAGCAGCCCCCCTGTCTGCACTGCAGTGGGCGGTCTGCAAATAAGACACTGAATGCAAATTGAACCGAGACATGTGCAGTGTCTGTGCAACGTGTCATCTTTTGGCTACGGCTGGTTTGTGAGAACAATGTGGAATGTGGCCAGCCTCGTCAATGTCAATGACTCTGTCATGACAACTAAAGCTTTAAGTTAGACAATAAAAAGTCCTATTTATGAAGTTGCCAAACATCATTCATTGAAGTCTTTCCTATAATTTTAATTTAATTTCACCTATCAACATGACATTTTTAAATAGCAGGCAACAATTAACATGTCATATCCAACAAATGGAAGGCTACAGTACACTTTGGGCCAATCACTAACAAACACTGTAGTCACACTTTGAACCAAACATTGTTGTGTCACTTATTAATCATTAAAGGGTACCCCATGAAGCGTTCGACCACTCATTGGGGTGCAATATGTCATATTTGGATCCCCTCATTCTTGGCACATGCATGAGGATGGACATGCTAACGTGATACAGATTTCTGAGGCTGCGTTGATCCAGTATGCTCAGTATCAGTGCTCATACACAACTTATGAAGTGGATCTGCCATGATGTGACCAATCCAGTTTCTTTGTCAGTGTCATTAACAGTCTCATTTACTGTGTTCAGTCACACATTCTGGAAATGACTAAAATGACTTCAATTTTGGGAATTTCTAAAATTGTAAATTGTAAAATGTAGATGAGTAGAAATGTGCCTGAAAACAACTAGAAGACTGTAAGACATAAACAATTTTGTTTCTTAACACTAATAAATAAATACATAAACCTCCAACAACTTATTTGCTGGTCATGTGGGGAAAGCTACCATAGAACTACATATTATGATATATTACAGTGTGTCCCTCTAAATAATATATATATATTTCAGTTTGTTAGCAAATAGCTATTAGGTAGAAAATAGTAGCAGATACAGTATGTTTGTCATGTTTGTGACCACCCGATAAATGATATAAATGTCCAATCTCCACTTTCATTTTAGCTCTGTTTTGGTCACCAAGTCTTGAGAGAAATATCTGGATATTTAGCTAGTTGCTATTTTTTTTATTTATTATTATTATTATTTCATTTTATTATATATATTTAATATATAATATAAATATAAAGTATATATTTTTTTTTTATAAGTGCAATAAGGACTTTATGTACAATTATATCATTGATATGATGGACACATTTTTTCTGTCTTTACTTTTTTCTATTTTCTATTATGTATATACTAATTTATTGTATTTGTATTGCTGCTGTAACGTGTAAATTTCCCCACTGTGGGACTAATAAAGGAATATCTTATCTTATCTTATCTTATCTTTTTTCTGTCTTCTGTTTGGTGCTGAACAGGTAGCATACAGTAGTATGTTCAGAGCTTCAGCAGCATAAAACTGTAAGCCAGAAAACCAAATCAATGAGATCACATATGTTACAGTTAAAGCTCAGTAGAGGAAAGAGGCAGGTGATGATTCTCTGTAGGTTTGCCACTACAAGCAACTGCTTTTACAAACAAGTAATTGTTGTTATGATTAAAAAAAAATATTGGTTACAACCAGACCTTTAACTTACATCTGGTTACATTACAATAACACAAACTCAATCTCATGGGAAGGTATGTAAATAGCACAACATAACAAGGACATTATGCATCTAATGATAATGCATTTTAACCTTTTCGTGTGTCATCTATACGCCTCTTTAGTAGGTCATTTTACGCCATACAACACAATTATGGTAATGGCTGCAGTGAGGTTTAGGCAACAAAACAGTTTAGTTAGATTTAGATTTAAAACATCATGGCTGGACTTAGAATTAGTATGTCAACTAAGTAAAATATATATGGCAACAACATAACAGAAGTATGGAAAGCACATCACAAATGTCTCTCTGTAAGTGTAGCATATTTATGTGGATGCATTTGCATCACAATCAATATAGATTGAATGGCGTACAAAAGACGCACCAAAAGCAAGAACAGCATGCTTATACTGCATGAAAAATGACTTGCTATTTCCGTGTCACTCATGTGCCATTTAGTGTGACGGGCAGCAAAACCAGTCACTTCAGATATATGTATGTGTTAAATGCTGGACAGACAAGTGCACCAGGTGAACTTGCCTTTGCCCAATTTCACTGTGAGGGGGAAAAAAAATGTATTTCTGTCTTAGTTATGCAAGTGCATCCCTCTCCTCATTAGCTGAGATGTGACTGGATTTATGGGATTTCTGAGTTTACATGCAAAATATTTAGACAGGCAGGCCTAGCTCTTACTGCCATTTGGAGCAAAGACAGATTGATGTTCAGCTTATTACTCCTCAAGAACTGGGTAAGAAAAGTATTCATATGCATGTCACCACACCTAAATGCACTGAATACATCTGAGCCCTATATCCATATCCATATATTGCACAAGTAAGTGTTCTTGTTCAGAGTATTAAACCCACAGTCATAATCCCAGTTGATTTAAACCTGTGCTAAGTGGACAATAGTCGCCTAAATTACTCTTAATGGAAAACCGTTACCTTTCACATTATCTCTCGCTCCGCCTCTCACTCTCTTTGTCTCTCTCTCTCTTGTGGGTGCTTTTGTCAACACTGTTGTTAACTGCCATTTTGTTGTATTAGTTGTTTTCCATACAGAGTTAGTACTCCCCTATTTTGCACAGCTCAAGTGCTATTAAAGGAAATGAACACTCACAGCGCAGTGTGTTCCTTTATAAAACACTCAAATGTTTTGAAAGTCAAGTATGACTCAGTCTGCAGTGCGGTGCATTTCTGTATACAACATGGGGGAGGAGGACACGTGGCAGACCTCCTAAAAGTCAGAGAAAAGAACAAAAAATAATGTGGGGGAGTCTTTTTTCCCCATTGGCCTCAAATCCACTGTCTCTCTATTGGGTCAGGTGTTAATGATGTGTTAATTCATTGTCCAACATTTGCTTGCTGTTCACTGTAAATTAGCATCGCTGTGAGCAAGCATGTGTGGATGTCTGTTGTGTGAAGATAGGAGTATTGGGACATGTAGGTGTGGTGTGAGGGGGTGCAACAGCAGGCAGCAACAGACGGCTGAACCTTTGGAGTAAGACTACATCAGGCCTGATAGCTGCTCCTCCTCTGATGCTCATCTCAGGGCAATCTGACATTTCAAAATGAGACAAGCCCATGAACAGCTGGATCTTCTTCTTTTTTTTTTTTCTTTTTTTTTTCTCCAGTGTTGCGTGTGAGCAATCAGTCTGTCTTTATTAATCACAAAATGTTCCAGTTTCTGGTGAGAGCGATGTAATGCACCAGACCTTGGCCTTATCTTAAACTGTCGGCCTCCCTCCTATCATGCATTTGGTGTCACTGTCACAATCATCTTCATCACTGTAGGGCCAAGCTGCCAGTGAGTTTGTTTTTTTTTTTTTCTTTTAAAGGGAGATTTATCAGCACAGGGCACACTGCTAACATGCCCGTTGTTATTGTAGCATGGTGCTATTACAACACAAGACCACAAACATAATCACGCCACACACTGCTTCGCCCAGACAAGATGAAACAGCATCGCTGCCGCAGAGCGCTTCCACACACCGAACAACAGGACAACATCTGGCTCACCAGTTGAGTAAGAGGATCTTTTGCTCACCTCACAGAGCTCTGGCTATAAAAACAAAAGTTCATTCTGCTTCTGATTGAAACTGCTTTTTCAGTCCCAAACATGTCTCAGCTTCTTGTCCACGAATTGCATCCTTGGTTGCTTCTCAGAGTGGACTTTGTAACAAGCAGATAATCAAAGAGGTGTCTTTAGGTAGTCATGGATGGAATTTATTTTTCGCTTGCTGTCTAGCAACTGGCGGGCTAAAAGAAGGCAATTGGCTTTTGTGTGCCTCATCACTCGGGCTGTACCCGTACACTGACACTTTATAACTTAGTCCTCTCATAGTTCTTGACAACCAATTTTCACATGCAAGCTCATGTTACACTGCAATGAAAAACTTACTTAAAACCAAATCCAAAGCCACTATGATGACAACGTGGTGTCCTCTATGTGGCCATATGGGGTCACCATTGTCCATATACTTCTGTTTTGTGTACTTTTTTTTCCACAATTTCTTACGGTGAGCAGTGGTGTTTGTGAATAACAATGATCTGTCAAAGTTGGAACCATACTCTATATAGATCTCTTATTTTAATCTGTTCAGCCTGAATTGAAGCATGTATTTATGCTTCAAGTCTATTTTTTTGACAATACGTGTGTATACGTGAGGTTGATGCCCAATATCTTTAGCCACACTTTGCAATCGGCAGAAGTGTGTGCTGTGGATCATCATCCATTCATAATCAACCATTTTGTAGCCTAAGTCAAATGGGATCAAAGTGATCAGCTTGCTACAGTTTCATAATGAGCATATATTATTTTTACACTTCTCTGTGTGCCCTCTCTCCCTGTGGAGAATGACAGGATTCCCAGGGCGTCTGTAAGTCCTCGCTCAGTGCAAAGGATTTGTGGCACCCCCATCTTGTTTACCATGCTTATGCTGGGTGATTTTTTTTTTTTTTTTTTTTTTTGCCATCAGCATTCATAACCATTCAACCTTTGTGATTGAATTGTTTACTAGGGCACCAATTTCTACATAAATTTAGCCTCATAATTTTGCTCTCAAAGTGCTCCAGATTGATGCATTTAACTTAAATATGTTAAAAAATTTTCTTCCGTGGGAGCACCACACCACAGCCTCTAAAAAATCCTGTGGGAAACACCGTATTATGTTATCCAAAGCTGTTGTTGTGAAAGGAAAGAAAAGAAGGAGTGGATCTGGTCTGCACTGCCTTTGGAATGATTAATAAAGTTTCCCATCTTGGTTTATAATAAAGGAATATCTTATCTTATCTCTGGACTATGGAGCCTCTGTGCTGTTTCATAAATGTGGGCGCAACTCAACCACTTCTCAACAATGTGATTGGTTGATGCCTTTTTCTGTGGTGTGGAAGCTCACAACACCGAAAAAAGTACCACTGCCACGCTGCTTCACCAGTATCCGAGTATCATTGCCAGTGCCAGCATTAGAAATTGCTGTAGCATTAGCTTTAGCAAGCGTGTTAGCATAGTATTAGTCAACAGTCATTTCAGCTTGCTGTGCTATGCATGTTAACAGTGATCATAACCATCTGGAGGAAATACACTGAGACACAGTTTAACTTCAAGGTCATTTATTGAAATGTCCTGAGGTTACCAAGTGTTTTCTCTGTTCATCCATCTGTTTTCACCTTCAGGCACAGTTGCCTGGTCTGACTGTCAAACAGGAAGTGGGAGAGTCCAAGGGTATAAGTAGAGGGGTGGGGCAGAATGTTCCATGTGTGAGCCAATACAGAGGGGTGTTTCTGTTAGGTCTGCAGACATGCTCTTGTAGGTGTGCAGGGTAAATATGCAGTCATGAAATTTCTGTGTTGGAATACATTGAGTGATTTCTTGATGTACACAGGCATGTTTTAGTGAGTAAATATTGCTTATGTTGGTTGACTGGCTTCATTTAACTGTGGTTTGTCTTGTAGGAGGAGCTTCCAGATGCATGAACCTCCTCTTGAGCCTGAAAAGGCAGCAAGTGACATATCCCTATAGTAAGATGCCTAGCTTTGGTCAGTTTCTTGTCCTTGTTTGACATACCTTTACCTATGACAATAAAAAATAAATAAAATAAAATGCACAACTGCACTTTGCAATTGGCTGGTGACAGCAATAACACAAAGCACCAGGTGAAGATTTCTGAGTCATGCCTCTTTCTTCTACCACTGGGCCAAATCGTACATTTTACAGTATTCATGACAAAAACAACCGTGTGAAAAAAAAAAAGTATTGACATTTTAATAAATGCAACCTGTTCTCATTCCCAACTTGTCAAATAGCGTTTGATAAATGGCATCGGAAAAGACGTACAGAGGTACCTTTTTGCAACAGAATGTGATGAAATGGGCTTTCAAAAAACTCCACTGTAAACCCACATGTGATATGTTTTAACAGTCAGAGCAAGTGATGTAGTACGAATAGTGTGAGAGGCCATTAAGGGCAGGCAGGAGTGGTGGTGGATTCGTGTCCCGTGTGAAACTAAAAGTAATGTTGATTTATTATCACATTAGCCTTTAGTCATGTGACTCGTTAGGATTGTGAGTCATGGGAGTCACTAGTCAGTAAAGTTAACGTCAACCTCGACCGTTTCCTCGCCATACCTAAGTGGTTGTGTTGCCTTACCCTAACTTCCTGTGAAAATGGAAGTTTATTTTGAAAGGACACTATGCATGTAAGAGGCATGGATTGACATGTCATCCCTGGTCCACTCAAAAGGAACACAAAAGGGGTACCCTGTGCAACGGATTGTGATGCTGAGGAGCACTGACCAAGCAGCGATATTTGACGAGTTGGGAGTGAGAATGTGCTGATTAATAAAAAAATGTATGTAGGTATGTATGTTTGTAAAGGCCTCTAATCATCATAACCACACTAATGGCCTAAATGCCTTTTTTCCCTGAACTTTAACCTTGATTACTGTTTATTTAGTCATGGATATTTCACATTATAGAGAAATACCTCAGATTTGAAACCACGTTTTGACACTAGCAGCAGATCCATGCCTGTGGTTTTGGAATGCAAAGCTCAACAATCACATATGGTTGTAATATTATGTTGTTCACATACTTTTGACCACAGTGTATTTACCAGTGACAGGCATGTGATACAGCAGCCTGCTGTTGCATCTCATATTTGTGATGATGCCGACAGAAGTCCAGGCCTTTGTGCCCTAGCATCTGCTACTGTAGTTACACCCCTGCCTTATGCCTCTGTGGTGTCATGCGGCGTCGGCGAGTTCCAGATGAGGTGACTTGGAAACAGGATAGTGCACCTGGCCAACAGAGAATGTGGAGGGAATATGTAAATTGGCCAGCAGCAGAGGTTATTTGGTATTTGTGAGATGAATGAAATTCTCCCCTCTCTTTTCCTCATTTCCCCTCTCACATTTGTGTGACTAGACTAGTTAAGTCCCTGTCACTCAAGCTGCCAAAGTCTATGGGGCACCAGAGCGAGAAGCCGAGTAATAGGAGAAAAAGTGAGAGAGAAAGAGAGGGAGGGAAGGTGAGAGAAATTGGGCCAGGGATGATTGCAAATTGTCTGTCTAATGGCTGCCACCCAGGAAGCCATTTCAGGTGACTTGTTATCCGTCATGAGAGAGGCAGACCTGCCAGGATCCCTCTTCTCACTCTTCTTCTCAGTGGGCCACCATACCTCAGAGCTTCAGGCTATCGCCAGTGACCTCGCCCCTTAAAACTCATCTGTCTCCAATTTTGGATGCCTTTTCTCTTCTCTGTTGCTGTCTCCGTGTCTCTCCCTCTCCTACTTTGCCTCATCCTCCCTGCAGTGCGTCTCTCTGGCTCCTGCTCAGCAGCTGTTGTTTAGTGATAGATCAGTGAAGCAAAAAATGATGCCGGGTATAAAAAAAAAAAAAAAAAAAAAAAAAAAAAGATCTTGAAGCAAAGCAGAGCCTCCCTATTCTCACTACCTATTGTTCTGCATTAGCAGCAAGACTTTAGGGATTCATTCAGAGGTAATCATTTGTTACTCAGGGGCACCATGTCTTTCAGGCACCAATGATGGAGTCACCTCTGAAAGGGCCACAAATGAGAGGGAAATCATTTGCTATCTAGTCATGCTGGCTAACCATTGATTAGTGGCGCTACAATGAGAAACCTTAATATCCAAAAGTCATTTTTAAGCCTTTTAAACTCACCCTGTAAGACAGTGTTTGTGGCTCTGTTTTCAATTCAGAGCAATATATAAAGATTCAGGGATTGCTGTTACCAGAGTGAAAACACCACTGATCCCTCCACTGCCTCAGATTGACATTAGAGAGGAAAATGACATGCAAACCATGTCTGCTGAAAGTTAATCTGTATGTGCAACGTATCACGTGGATCACGGCTCGGAGGCAGCCAGCATTAAAAGGAACCTGTCAAGCTAAGTGTGCTTCTCAACCTTTCTGCCATTACTCTGACATGGTTTGTGACCCTTGAATTGAAGTCTTGTCAAGACCAGGTCATTTTACCAGCTCACAACACAGACGGGAGGGCTCCCAGTAAATATGCCTCTCCTAAAAATGCTTTCTGTCTCTTCTTCACGGCAGGTGGCCACGATTGGCTCTTGCACATGTCACTCACTTGTCCCTGTGATGGCTCAAGGACTGCCCAAGGAAACCTGGCCTTAGCCAAAGGCCCTGCCAATAACATGAGGATGAAAGGAGATGCAATCAATCGGATGTCAACACATTTTATTCTTTCTTTAGAAATTATTAGGAAAATACAGACCAGTAAAATAAAACATTAGCCATCATTAATATAAGTCCAGATGAAATTGCACATTATAAACTACTTTATATAAAGGTAACACCGAAAACAAATGCATCTAAAATGTTGGTAATGCTGGTACTATCTGTATCCTGTAAAGACTGGAACGCCCCCTGAAAAAGTAACAGCATAACGTAAAATAAACTTAATCAAACGCCAACAAGAAGAGGTAAGTCTTCAGCAGTGACTTAAGTGCACTGACTGGAGTATGGAGGTGCAATAGATCTGAAAGATAGGATGGGGCCAGCCCATTTAAAACCTTAAAAACAAGCAATAAAATCTTAAAATCAATCTGGAAATGGACAGGAAGCCAGTGAAGGGAGGCCAAAACTGGTGATATGCGATCACCTTTTTTTCCAATAAGTAGGTGAGCAGCTGCATTTTGTACTAGTTAAAATAAGTTGCAGCCAGTTAAGAGACAACTGTTGTAAACCCACATACAAAGCATTGCAGTAGTCTAACCGAGATGTTATAAAAGCATGGGTAACTCTCTTAAGATCCCTGGAAGACAGATAGGCCTTTACTTTAGCCAGAAGCCTTAACTGAAAGAAACTCTTTTTAACCACCAAGCTCAAGGTGCTGTCAAAGATTACACCAAGAATTTTAACAGAAGTATGTTTATAAGAGGCCAAAGGGCCAAGAATATCAACTGAATTGTCTAGTAGGTCTGGGAGTCCAAATGCAACTATTTCAGCCTTATTTTCGTTGAGACTGAGTTGAAGTTTAGGTCCATCCAAGTTCTGATATCTTATAGACAGTTAAACAAAGACTGCAATGAGTTATTGCTGGTTATTTGTACAGGCAGATATAGTCGGATTTCATCCGCAAAACAATGAAAGCTTAGCCTAGCTTAGTTGACCTTCTAAATTAAGATTAACAAAACTACAAGCATATAGTTAGCCTAGGCAGGCTGTTCTCATACACTGTCCATAGCTATACCTCCACGCTTTCATAATGAAAAGTAATGCAATGCGTTTTGTACATATCCCACCAAATTATTTTGTGTACAATCCGCGTAATGAACAGGACATACAAAGAGTGACACAATCCATGAAGGCAGACGGTCTGGGAAGATGGGTGGGTCCCAAAACACAGTACTCTCAGCAGACCGGTGTTTGTGTCCAATGTGAAACCAGAACTCAGCATTGAGTTATTTGTCATCTAACTTCCATAATTCAGTAATGCCACTCCCGTAGTTATTTTAATCAAAACCACGATCTTTTGCTAAACCTAGCCCCTGTAACGAACAGAAATTGACACATGATGTTGGACATTCATAGAAGAACACATGAAAATACTTTTTGTAAAATATCATACAAACTGTCACGAGGAAACGTTTATCTAAGTAAGCTAAAATATAAATCTGCAAATACCAGAAACATATACTGTACTGCTATAAATTCTACTACTACTAGTGCTGCTGCTACTAATACTACTACTACTAATAATAATAATAATGTCAATCGATTAAAATAACAATGACAAATATTGTCCAGAAACCCTCAGGTACTGCATTTAGCATAACAAGTCATAACATGGCAAACTGCAGCCCAACAGGCAACTATGACTTGCCCAAAACTGTTTGTGATTATCATAAAGTGGGCATGTCTGTAAAGGAGAGACTTGTGGGTACCGATAGGACCCATTTTCATTCACATATCTTGAGGTCAGAGGTCAAGGGACCCCTTTGAAAATGGCCATGACAGTTTTTCCTCGCCAAAATTCAGCTTCAGTTTGAAGCATTATTAAACCACCTTCTGGACAAGCCAGGCATCATGACGTGGCTGGTACCAATGGATTCCTTAGGTTTTAACATTTTTCCTATGATACCACTATCTTCATAGTAGCTTTAAAACTGAGCCCACTACAACCTAACAATCAAAAGTTGTGTTAATGCTTTAAATAAATTAGTACAGTTACAACACATTCGCGTTAACTTTGACAGCCCTAATAATAAGTGGGTAGAGCTCCTTTTGCTCACAGTTTTCCCAATTAGATAAGCTGCTTGGAGGCTTGATATGCTATAGCAGCTGTAGCTAAAATTGCAACCTGCTGTTGGATCGTCATCAGTTTGAAAACATGACGTGAAAGAGAAACCCTAAAAAAATAATAATAAATAATAAACTTATATCCCACAAAGCCATTGATGCATCACACAGACCTACCACTACATAATCAGTCTTCACCTAAAGATCTTTTTCAAGCCGGCCACACTGTGTTAGGCTCTCTGGGGAAGGTTGGACAGTATGTTTTGATGCTTCAGGGCTCTCCAGGCATCTGTCCTGTGGAGCCTGATTGCCTCACAGCCTTCGCTCTGTGGAGAAAATGAGGTTGAGGTGGGCCACTCAGGCCTCTCCAAGGCACACAGCCATCGCAGGAGAAGTAGAGCCCTGACCCCCAGCAGATTTCTAATGGATTTTAGGCGTCACAGGCAAACACGCAGCTGGGCTCCAAACAAACTCATCAGAGCACCCCAGATTTGTGGCTCCCCCATCGACCGATGCACCCACCCACACAATCCTGCCTCCCGCA
Organism: Pterois miles; assembly: GCA_947000775.1. Lineage (NCBI taxonomy): Eukaryota > Metazoa > Chordata > Actinopteri > Perciformes > Scorpaenidae > Pterois > Pterois miles. Next base: position 286,870 of record CAMQGK010000038.1, on the reverse strand, counting down.
CACTTGTTTCTGTACTGTGACAAGCAGTCTGAAAAACTGAATCCACTGCCATTCTTTGTACCCCCTCAGAGCAATGCAAAAATAATTATATATATATATATATATATATATATATATATATATATGTATGCACGGTGGTGTAGTGGTTAGCGCTGTCGCCTCACAGCAAGAGGGTCGCAGGTTCGATTCCAGCTTGCGGCTCTTCTGTGTGGAGTTTGCATGTTCTCCCCGTGTAAGCGTGGGTTCTCTCCGGGTACTCCGGCTTCCTCCCACCGTCCAAAGACATGCTGTTTAGGTTAATTGATGACTCTAAATTGCCCGTAGGTGTGAATGTGAGTGTGAATGGTTGTCTGTCTATATGTTGTCTGTCTCTATGTGCCCTGTGATGGACTGGCGACCTGTCCAGGGTGTACCCTGCCTTCGCCCTATGCCAGCTGGGACGGCTCCAGCCCCCCCACCCCTAACGGGAAACGGGACGATGGATGGATGGATGGATGGATATATATATATAGATATAGATATATATATATATATATATATATATATACCTGCGATGGACTGGCGACCTGTCCAGGGTGAACCCCGCCTTCCCCAATGCCAGCTGGATGGCCCCCACCCCCCCCCCCCCCCAACGGGATAAGCGGTTGACAATATATAGAATGAATAAATATATATATATAGTACTAGATCATTTTTAAAATCACCTATTTGTTAATGTTTTGAGTAATTCATGTGTTTTTTATTTCTTAAACAACTCCATAGGGAGAAACACTAAGAAGTGATTTCAGTGTTTTATAAGTCACTTTTACAGGGTTTCCTTGTGTTCGTCTCTTCTCTTCTTCTGTCCCTGTGTGGGTGTATATTTGTATGCAGTGATATTTTTGTGGAATCCTGTATTTTATTAAGCCACAGAGACAGTGCTTCACTTCACTTTCAGCTAGAAAGTTAGAAAATAGCAAAGTGACAAGCTGCATTTATACTACAAATGATGGGCAATTTGTGCAAAAAAAAAAAAAAAAAAAAAAAAAAAAGTATTCAGTGTTTACTGGATGCCAGCTTTCTGATTGGACTGGAATGAAAGTGGATTTGAACTTAGCCAGGCTTTGTCACTTTGATGCAGCAGTTGATCCTGTGTCACTGGGCTTTTGCCACACATGTGAAAGTCATGAGTACATGTCCCTGGCAAAGTGGCTCTTGGCTTGGCAAGGTCTTAGCTTTTGTCTCATAGAAGTCAGGGGTATTGATTCACGCTTGAGGTGTCTCTCTGTGGAGATTGGCTTGCTGCGCTAGCATTATCTTGGGTGGCAGTGTATTCATAGTGTACTGAACAATGGAGCTGAGGGACGATGCTACTAAATTGTTCTGAATGACTTTCATAATCAGCGGGGGCCTGTGGGTTGCAGGAGAAAGCAGGCAATGTACTTTAGAGGATACTGAGGACGAGGAGGCCTATTCGTGCTCATACGTCCAAGTCAACTTAACTTGGGTATTTTATCTCTTCCTGAGTCCCACAAATTGTCATTGCCAGCAACTTAGCAGTTAGAGGATTAAAATGAAGTTTAGATTAAAATGAAGTGTTTTAAAATAATTTGTTTGATGTTTTTCCCCTTCTAAATCCAACTGCAACATTGGGATGTGTGCATGCACAATAGTCGCGTTGCAGGACGTGCAATGTCAGCAAATTAACTCAAAACATGTCATGCTACAACTTTTTTATCGCTTGATACAAAAGTAAAACAGTTTCTCATTTTCCATGACTAATCCAGTGTTTCCCATTAGCAAAAGTCTAGGTTGGCTAGCCACGGTTTCATAATGAACCATATACAGGTGGGATCTGCGTCTGCTTGGGGGATTCAACTTGGCCACTTGGCAAGCAAATTTCCCCATAGAGGTGAGCTCTAGTTTGGCTTAGAAAGGCGGATGATGAAGGTGACTCTTGGCTCCGATTGTGACCTTTAGGCCTCCTCACTTCGTATTGTTTTTACTTAACTTACTTATTTCTCCCAACTGTACTTGTATAACCGGTGTGACAATAAACATCTTGAATCTTGAAACTGTGCTCAGTGCGTCCGCAGTGATGTTGGGACGCCACCTTACCTTTCTTGGAACACAGTCCCCATCTCGTTTACCATGACTTTTATAGCTGTCATTTTACCCATATCTACTGTACACAAACAATGTTATAATGATTAAATTGTTTATTGGAACACATTGTTCATCTAGTCTATTATTTAGGCTCTCAAATTGCAGAACAAGGCATTAAAATTTCAAATTTCAGTAGTTTTTCAGTAGTTTTTTTTCAAATTTCAGTATTTCAGTAGTAGACAACCATTTAAGCTCACATTTACACAGGCGCCTACAATTTACAATAAACAATTAACATAACTTTTTAACATAAGCCACAGAAAACCCATGCAAACATACACACAGAAGGGCCCCAAGCTGAACCTGCAGCCCTTACTATATTATATATATATATATATATATATATATATATATATATATATATATATATATATATATATATATATATATATATATATATATATATATATATATATATATATATATTGCATTAGTCTGGTGAGGTAACACTGAACGTACCCATATAAAGTTAAGTTTACATTCACTGATTCTCACCAACAGTGAGCTCTTACATTTTGTGTACCTGTCAATCAGTCAAATAAGGGGAAATCATTTGCAGGACCGCATGTCGTGTTTACCACAGGGACAATATGCTAAAACAGTGACTCATGGTTAAAAACATTGCTCCATAGTGTTACTACTGGTAGTGAAGAACTGCACAGGGTACTCTTGAGTTATGTATTAAAACGAAAGTTTGTCAGTAACAGTTGAGTATGGACCAATACTGGGCCTGCATTTTGGACTTGTGCAGAACTCTATCTTACTATGTTTAACTGTGTTTAACTCGTTTCTAAAGTTTTTCTGGATTCCTGAGAAATATTATTTTTCATCCAATGCTAAACACTATGTATGCAACTTAACAAAATTTTACAAACATGTCACTCTGCAAATGATGCTTTGCTAACTTGCTCAGGGGCACTGGACTACCTTAATTTTGATGCACTAATACAGGTTTGGCATTTGATTGGTAATACACAAGGACACTTTTTTAAAACCATTTTAACTTGCACAATAAATTTAATAACTGAAGCATGAATTGACACAGAGTGTCTCAGTTTCCATTATTTCCCCAGTCATAAGGTTCACATATTCATTATTTGGAGTCATTGCATGAGATTAATGTTGCCTTTATTCCTTCTCCATAACCTAAACTGACCTCCTGGCAAGCCCAACATGACATCCAGAGAATGATGATGACACTAAAGACAGTATTCCTCATGGAGGACATCCCGTGATTTCCATCTTATTAACATGTCTTCATCTCTGGAACATTGCTTGTAGGCTGCCTGAGGCAGAAAAAAATTTGAATAAATGCAGCCCACATGGAAAATATATTTTTTTCAAGTCAAACGTGTTATTTTAGGCATTGATTTTTGCTGTATAATTCTGAATGATATGTTGGTTCACTATAATGTGTTCCACCTGTCTGGTCCGTGGTGCATGTGCACAGTTAAAGGTTTGTGAATGGTGATTTCATCATTTTAAAAAGACATAACACTAAAATGTCAGGCAGGTCCATAATGTTCATTTGAAAATAGTTTAATGTGGTGTTATGCCCAGCTTGTTTAAGAGCATCACAAAGAAGGGAAGTCCACACAGTAAAAGTTGAAATAAGCAAGTAACTTAACAATAATTTAACTAAAGCAAATTGAAGTCAATAAGGGGTAAGATTGGTAGCCAGTAGTGAGATGTGGCCGATGGGTGCTGTGAAACTATATTGGTAACCTTGAAATATCTATAACATGAAGGATAACTGAATATACTGTAAACCAACCAAACAAACCAAACTGGAAGCCAACAAGGTCCCAGAGGGCTGTCTTGGTATTGCCCTGCTTATATCTGCTCCCAGCAGGTGAAGTCGATCTGTTAATGAGAGGGGAGGATCCAGGTAATCAGGGGGACTGACGGAGCCAAACAGGCAGGTCCAGACAGAGAATAACACTGACAAGGCTGTCACAGTGCTGAAAGTAATACACGGTATCAAGTGACACTTATCCAAAAAAATCAACACAGGCACGGTTTTGATTTAAAAATAAATTAATAAAAAGAATTTAAAAAAAAAAAAAAGCCCAAACTGCTATAAACATAATGGTGATAAAAAAAAAAAAAAAAAAAAAAAAAAAAAAAAGAAAACTCAAAAGCAGGATCACCATAGAAACAGATGAACAGCTCAAGGTGAGCTACTCAAAACAGAGCAAGAGAAACAATGGTTTGTGGAGGTGGAGAGCCAAGGCGCATTCTGAAGTACTGTATATGAATGCTTACCATATGTCTCAGATAGCTGCGTCCTCCAGTTCAAGGTTTATGCTTCTAGACTCACTTGCCCTCACTAATCCATAATTGAAGATGGTGATGTAGGCTCAGTAACATAAACAGAAGGGCCCAGGTCGACATCATATTTGCCGAGAAGGGATAAAGCCACTGGAGATGTGAAAGCCGTGATTTACAGATTCTTTGCCTCACTGTTCTTTAAGCCGATTGACCCACATAGCTGAGAACCCCTGCTGATCTGAGATCTTTTTTTTTTTTTTTTTCCTGCAGGTGAACCAACAGCATGCTCCATTATATGTCCTCCAAATCTATTTGCAGTGGTACCACTTAAGAGTCTGACATATGTCCATGTAGCCTGAAGCGTCAGATTTCACAGTGAATAGATAAAGCCAATTGAAACACATGATGCTTTTATAGCTTAACCAAAATAACTTACAGGCATGTTCTGGCAGCAATTGAATCGAAGGCAACTGGACTTAGATTTGTCTCTGAAGATGTTTCGCCCCTTATTGCCATTTGGAAAAATCTGATAATAAAATAAAATTAGGAAAATAAAAACCACATCAGTAAATTTTAAATGAAAATATATGAAATATAACTTTTGATGTAATGTATATGTCTTAATATTGAGTTCTCTAACACCCATAAATACATCACTCAATACCTTTGCAAAAAAAAAACCTACTGTGAGAGAGCAAACCTGAAGACAAAAGCAAAAAAGACTATCAACGTCTTTCTATCTGCAAGACATAATATCACAAAGACATCATTTATTCACAATCCAGTGAAAACCTTCTAATGTATATATGAGCAAATGCCAGACAGTAGCTTTTCCTTCTTTTATTAATGTGAAGTAGCTTATGTCCCCGTAGGTAATATAATGCAAAGGGTAAAATACCATGTTTCCAATGCCTTTAAGTGCAGCTTGAAATTGAAATAGCGCACTTCCTTTTGAAATCTATAATACATTTTATAGATTTATTGGGCTGAAATATTCATTGTCTGAGCTTTCTGTACAAGGACCAAACATGGCCACTATCAATACAGGATGGAAAAAGCTTTTTTTTTTTTTTTTACCACCACCCCTCCTTTTCACTGTAACTGTGAAATGACAGCTGTGACAGTGGCTCTCTTGCATTGTAAGACGGGGGAATTATCCAGCTGCAAAGCTCCCTTATTGTGGTGCAATCTTTTTTCACTGGGGTTCGGGTTAGGGTTCACCCGCAATTTTGATGTCAGTTTGGCTCATACAGGCACATCAGAGAAATGACTGGGCTAAAAACACTGCAGTTATGATTTGGCTTTAGCTTTCGTGCCCTTTTCCTTTTTGCAACGATTCAGATTTAACTGCTTTTTCCACATGTTGTTGTATTTGCACAGCAGAGCGTCATTTCACTGGCTTCCTCCCCAATAATACTGTTAGGAGTCTGAGAATGTCATCAGTTTTAAGCCACAAAATGCCTCTAATAGCCTGTCTAGTTAATGTCGTATATTTCTGTAAAGTTGTGATCACAAAGGAGAAATAGTATGGTATTTAATGTAGTTTCATAAGTGAGTCTTTAATGTTAGGAAAACCTGGGTTATAGTGCCAATGTTAGGGGAAGAAAGCTGTTGGGGGGGGATGAATGATTTGGTTCATTTTGACCTGAAAACATGCTCAGTTTTATACTCATGCACCTGCAGAGCAGTAGATGGGCTTTTTGGAGAAGTCGCTTTTCTGCCAGAGGCCTCATATGAGACTACCTGGCGCTAGAATAGACTGCAGCTCAACAGGGATCTGTGGCTGCAAAATCATTACAGCTCCAGTTGCGACTTTGCAATCCAGCTCTTACACTTTAAAACTCCTGTATTATGTTTTGGGTTCTTTTTGCTTGTGACAGCCCCAATCAATACATGCAAAGCAGTTGTAGAGAAAAGAGGTCTATAAACCAGCTACTGAAAAAGCGGCTGAATAGATCTGAAGATATCTTAAAAATCCCAAACCTAGCCTTTTTTCACATGATTTTACACTCTATTCTCTGACTAAATGATTCTTTAATGGTAAAATCGCTGTGATTAACTTTCTTAAATATCAGTCTTGTCTGAAGAAAAGCAATAACTTCCAGGCATGTTATTCTGGTTTGTTGTGTTTATATTGAACTAGAATTCAAGGTTTTATGATCCCTTTCAAATCAATACAGGGCTTGGCCCAAGTGTATCTGTTGCAAAGCCTTTTTACTCCCTGTACACCAACGGTGCACAGGCACATTCTCAGATGTTCAACTAGAAGTCTTTTCACTGTTGCAGTTCAGATCTCTTGAGTCTGAAGTCAAAGCTTACTGTACTTTTATCTCCTTAGGATGTGACTAAAGGCTCATTTTATACACTTTCATACTGTAGCGATATTGTTTACTGTGTTTGCTTAAAGAATAATTTTGGTGAACAGTTCTTGGTACACCAGTAATGAGATGGATAGATGGATCAACATAGCTAACTGTCAATTAATTACAGCTGATTGTTGAAAAGTTAGTTTTGGTCATTTACTTTCATACCCCTTTAATTGTATGTATTATACAGGCTACAGTCATATGGTTTCATATTAGACTGTAATATTCACATCGCCAGTTGGGACTTTAAATATGTTCAGTAATAACTTGTATTATGCTTTCCAAGCCCATAAGAACTCTATAGTAGCATTATTGTTTTTCTGGATCAGTAAAGCTTCTATCAGTTATGTTTCAAACATCAATGTATCACTGTCAAATTAGTCTACTTATTACACATTGGCATAATTACTGTAAATAAATGAGACTACGGTTGATTGGTAGCTTCTCTCTCACAGCAGTGAGGGAGTTTCTCAAAATGACCATTTTTCTCATAAACAATTGTTTTTGTCTGATTTCTGCTTGTTTGTATTTTATATCATATTTGATTACACTGTTTTTATAAAGTCTTTTAAAATGATCCTCGTCACCTAGAAATGTATTTAGTTCAACATTTATAAAGTACAGCAAATATGTTTCATAGGACGTTAAATACCACCCATATTATGCTACCAACTTGTGCAACTTAAATACACACACACACACACACACACACACACACACACAAAATTAAAAAAAACAGCAAGTAATTATTTTCAAAAATGACAAATAAAAGCAAGTTTATATTATTTCTATTATTATTTCTCTATATATTTATAAGATGAAGTCTTCACTTACTACATCTACATTTTGTTCATTTATTATTTTTAACACTTCTCATTGAAATTATTCACTAAAAATGAAAGAAATAAACAAAATAAAAAATAAGTAAATTACCAAAAACAAAACATTATATATATTCTGTATATTGTATAGAAGATACATTAATTAACATATTTGGCTAACCGCAAAATGCTGATACTGGACGTATCATGCTCATTGACAATGCATTTAATTTGTTCATTTTATTCAAACACATCCCTGCACATCTTCCAGAGACTCCTGGCTTGATATCCAAATTAGAACATATACTTAAGTGCGGTTCACTAACTTGTCAAGACCTGAGAAAATGTAAGCACGTCCCAGTCTAATCACACTATTATCTAGAAAGTACTAGCACTATTGAAGCAATTGTTTGGAACATCCAGCACATTGTGGCTGTGCAGCTTATTCAGCCGTCTGCTCATTATGTTCCTTTAAACCAAATGCGGAACTATTTTCCTTTAACTTGATCCCCCTTTAATAGCTATAAAAGCAGATATGTCAGCCGGTTGTTTTTGCCAATGTGACATCTCATTTGTTATTGTTCAGGATTAGTACTCAACCAAAGGCTTTAACACTGATCAACCTGGATTCTCAAATGCTAAAAAAAAAAAAAAAAATCATACTTTTTTGAAGCATCCAGTTTTTAGACTGTAAAAACTCAGGGAGCACAGACCGTCACAATAGTCTTATAGCTCCTTTATAAATGAGAAGGAATTATAAATTCAAACATAGAAATTTTCCTCAGGGTCTTGACTTACTTGGTGAACATATCTGGAATTAATTTGACAATTTTGTTACTGAGCCTGGGGTCATACTGTTTTTTTTTTTTTTTTTTTTTTATCTACAGCAGGTATTTATATATGCATATATGCAGACATTACCAATGACATTCACCTCAACTATCAAAGGCTCTGTAATCCCTCACTGCCTACGTTAATGTTTAAAATGCTGCATATATATAGTGTGCACGTTTAGTTCAGGCACCCAAATGCTGTGGAAAAGTTACACTTACATCAGATCAATCCATAATGTTATAACGTTAAAGCAATGCTAATTCATGTGTAGATAATAGAAAAAAAAAAAAAAAAAAAAAAAAAAACAGTTTACCCATTGGTGGGAGATTGGCACTGGGTAGATTCAACATGACCCTGCAATGGATTTCAGGAGAACATTTGTGTGTTTTTTCATGCCACAAAGCTGCACAAGCGGAACCTGAAAATACTCCTGACAATCTCTGCATTGATTAGTTTATGGTCTTTATGCTGCGCCTATTCTCATATCACTCCCTGGTAGCATGTATTGTATTTTTAGGTCACATGTGGTGGTTAACTGGCACAGTTGTGATACGTTATTGCTCAACACATCTAATCTGGACTGAATACTGCATGTTTCACTGCATGTTTTCCGCAAGCTCACAACTGGAGGCAGTTTCTCTTTTGAAGCACTACTGCTTTGGAGAAAATGGTCCAGATAAGAACAAGCTGACCAGCGTGCTTTTTTGACATTTTGGGTAACATTTGGTTGATGCTTGGGAAACCACATCAGATACATCAAACAAGGCAAGTATGTCACAGTGTGTGCTTCAACCTACTCAATAATGCCATCTGTTTGTTTGCAGTAAGAATGTCATTCTTACTTTTAGCATGCAATTTGTATGCCATAAAATAAGATAAGATAAATTCCTTTATTAGTCCCACAGTGTGACACATTTGTTAAAATTTTTTACAACTATTTTATTTAGTTTACATAGTTATTTTAAACCCAACCATGATGTTTTTTTCCTGTCACATTTCATTTAGACCCACATGCAGAATGAATTGAAGAGGTGGCAGCAGGGACAGTTTGTTGACTTAAGACATACAGTTCAGAGTCCAAAATCAGGCTGGTAATGGCAATTAAACCAAAACAACAGAATGCTGAGTAAACACCAGAAGCAGGGCAAGAACACTGAATACAAGAAATTACGAAAGACAGACTGAAAAAGAACAAGGGAACTGAGGTGGTATAAATAGTAACTGACTATATGGGAAGTGAGAACAGTTGCGGTCAGTGCAAAACTAATTAGGGACAGGTGAAGCTGATCAGGGCAGGGTGGACAACCTCCAACGCAGAAGAACACAAAGGCAGGAAGTAAAACAAAACATAACAATTGAGGGAACCCACAAAGTAAAACAGGAAACATAATACAACCAAAACCCGCACCCACAACAACGCATTTCCTAAACCTAAGTTGTTTTGTTGCCTAAACCTGGTATAACAATGACACATGAAAGGTTAAATCTCATGTCATGCGGAAGGTCCTTGTAATGTTGTACTATTTATTTCCTAAGAGATCAAATTGTTTTTTTAACAAGTTGCCGTTATGTTTCTATTCCTATTGCCGTTATGTTGCTGGACTTCAGTATTTATAAATCATGAATAATGTCCATCTGGTTATTTCTTATATACTTTTGCTGGTGAAATGAATAATTGAAAAAACAAAATGAAATACCTATGGTTTGAACTGCTGTCTTGATCTTGGGTTGATCTCAGGTGTCTGTTAGTCTGGGTTTGTTAATAGCCAGTTGGCTGTTAATCTATGGTGGAAGACGTGTATCTTATCTTTGTGGATTTGACTTGTTAGTCACTGAAACGTACGTTTTACATGGTAGGAGAGAGACCTGACCAGCACAGTAAAACTTTCTTCAACTTTTCTTCTGCCAATCCATAGAAGTTAAAAAAAAAAAATATTGATCACAAGGCATTGAGACAACTCTGGAAACAATGGCAAGGTAAATCAACACTAATACAGTACCTAAATATACTAATAAAATAAATAAAAGTGAAGAGCACAACTAACCTCATTGTACATAATAAAACTGACTCAAAATGAATGCATTATACATTTGATCCCCTTTGACCTCAGAATCCACACACCAAGACAATATTGTAATATGACGAAGAGACAGTAAGGCCTTATCATGGAAATTATTACAGTCATAATGTGTATGCTAATGCACTTGTATATGCTGTGTTAGGCCATGGTCTGCTACACAGCCCGGGTAGGACAGGAGCCATTCATAATTGATACCCAACGTTTACTGCAAGCCCAGGTGTGTTGCAGGAAATAACCACTGACCCAATTACAGTTTGCATCCAGCATGCTTTGGTTAATTTGTGTAAAAGCCATAATTGCTCTTGGTTTTATAATTCATGAACAAGGGCGTGCGGCACTGGCAGAGCACCAGCAGCATCTATTAGTCAACCACCCATGAGTGCATCCTCGCACTCGCTCTACACAGACAAATAGTAAACATGTGCATGTGTGCTTGTCTTGTGCACGTGCATGAGTGCACGCACAGTCACACACACAAGCCTGGAAAAGCACGCGGGCTAAATGGTTGCAGATGTTAATATTGTGAGTGAGAAACATTATGAACTTGAACTCTGGTGAGTTGCCACTGGGAGATACTGTACTAATGCGTTTTGACTGTGTTTTTTTTTTCCTACAGGTGCCGCCGCCATCCAAAAAGATAGGCAGCTGGTGGGGGTCAACGTGCCCATTGTTAACAACATTGCCCATAAAAAGAAACTGCTCTACATGCTTGAGGCTGTCTCTGTTCCTGGGATGGCAGGGATCAAATTCACACTGTTTACTGGTAAGTATTTCCTCCTGCTTCACCACATTCCTCTTCTCCTTGAATCACTAATGTACTTCATATTTCAGAGGTATTTTTGTGCTTCAATGATGTATATTTCTTTTCATCATATAGACAATATTATGTCACTAAATCTAAGACCTATGACTAGAACAGTGGTTACAGATTGTCTCTCTAACTTTTGCATGTTTTTGGCGAAATACTGGTCTGTTCTTAACAATTTGTGAACATGAAATGAGCGAAGGCAGAAAAAGGTTGAATTGGTCACCAATCACGCCCACAGTGAGGGTCATGAGGCAAAACAGTTGGGAAGCACTACTCTATAGTACCAACAGTGGAGGTCAGCTTTTAGTGTCAAGAACCCACAAGCCAGGGTTGCATTTCACTACCATCACTGTTCAACAGCCTATGCAAGGAAATACACAAGAGACAGTCATTTCTCCAGTAGCCACAAAAGACAAGAATACATGTTTGTAATTTGAACTGGGCACAGCACCGTGGCCTTGTTTTCCATTCATGCTCATATTTTCTTAATGAGCTATGATTATTGCTCTGTTTAGCTCTACATACACTAGACTACAACCCAGAGCTGGATACAAGAAATTAAAAAAAAAAAAAAAGTATGTGTTAAAGATTAATTCATAAAGGTGTAGGGGTGACCCTGAATAGTCCTATTCGATGACTCCATCTAAGGAGCTTGATTCGACTGCCAGTCTCACAGTCAAATCTTCCTAGTGGTGGGAATGTGGGAGAAAAAAGGATCATTTCATTCTGGCTATATTGGATTTCACATAGAATCATCCAGTAAATCATGATGCACAGTATACCCATACTTTTGTATAAATATCAGCCTAATACTGCTAATTAATATTGCATTATCTAACACTAAAGTTGTGCATCATCAGAAAGACAAAATAACAAATAACAGCATAAGGCTATATGCTAAATGTATTTATAATTTATGAATGGAGGTAGGAGGTGAAATTAGGCCGAAAAGTTATATTCATAACCAGAAAAAGCAAGTAGACTAAGAAACCGTGATGTTTTTTGTCTGTCAATCTCCACTCCGTTTCAGACTCTAGACAGCGTTACACCGATACACGGCAAACAGTGCTATACCCTTGTGGCACCAGCCCAGAGAAAATGGATGGAACATGTTTAATTGGGCGTTTCAGCTCAATGATCTGGTGTGGAAAAAATGGGAGCCAATGTTGCAAATATGGTACAATGAGCAAAAAGAAAATATGATTCAGTTGATAATAAGCAATATTTCACCAGTCAGATTTTGACTATTTAAATTCTTAGTCGGAGACCTCCAATAAAAACTAGATATGTGCTATATTTAAGTCACTAAGGTACAGAACAGGCCCATGACTCAACCTACACAAGTCTAAAATGCTGTAGCCAGTATAACTGGGTCATAGGTGGCATTTTTGTGAGTGCTGTTTTCTTCTAATTGCGTCTTAAAATTTGATGATATATAATGGGATTTGCTTTAAATTTAGATTGAGCATCATTTCAGAAAGAAATCTGCATAACAAATTTTCTTGCATTATTTCAGCCCTCATGGCCTCTGCAAAAGAGATCAAAAGTTACTTTTTTTCACAAATTAACCAGAAGGGCAGAGGACAGAGAGTGGCATTCAGTGAACTCAGTGAGTTAAAACTGAATGTGTAAGATGTAACATATAAAACCATAAACACAAGCAGCAGCTATAAAAGACAATATTTGTCTACTGATGCTGCACATCTGTAGTTCAAACCTGCAGCTGTTGATACTTTCTTTTCTAGTACTTGGCACAGTTTGAACTACAGCAATAGTAGACTGTCCTTGCAAGAAAGCATTGATTGTTTCAGCAGTAATTGCCCAGTAACACTGACACACTGGTATGCTTCTTTGCATGTTACTGCCACCAACGTCGCCCATGCACCTTGCAGTGTACATACAAAATACTACACTTCCACAGTAGGGCTTATATAATAATATAATATTTTTAGTTGCATGTCTTGTTTTTTTTTTTTTTTTTTTCTGCACACTAACACAATGACAAATCATACATGCCAATATCATTTTGTGAATGCATCACTGTATATTTGGTTTGTCAGTGTTTTGTTATGTATTCCTCTTCTGTCTGCTCAGCAAGTTTGCAGTTTTCTGTAATCTGCAGGTTTGTAATGGTCCATGCCAAACTGTATTTCTAGCCTTGCAGACTGTGACTTTGCTGGGATATTTGGACAAAATGGGCAATCACCACTCACATGGTTTTAGCTTGGCCGGGGGCTGATTATATACGGTATATCACAGTAAAAGAGCATGCACAAGACAATGATGAGGACAATAGTGAGAGAGAGGGAGAGGGCGATAGACGGAGAAATGTAGAGGAAATGTATAAAGGATTTTAAAGAGTCATTTGTCTGGCTCCTTAATGAGAGGAAGCGGAACAAAGACCCCGACTAATATTCCGAGGGGTCTAATTAAAATTAGGTGTGATCCGATGGAGGAAGGAGCCACAGAGGTGATTTTAGTCACAGCCCAAAAGAGACCGGCTAATTAGGGAGAGTGATGGCCTTTACTTGGAAACCACTGGAGAGTCGCAGGGCACACACATTGTCCACGTCCCTCTGGCCTGGCATGGAGATTGCTGCCATACTATTCGGTACAACCAGGGCAGAGAGAAAGAAAAGACTCTACAGGGGAATGACACAAGAACACCGGGCAACAACCGGGTCGGCGCAACCGGAGGGCGGCTGCAGACTTTGATTGGACGAATAGAGCAAAGACGAATTCAATCCCTGCCATTTCTCATTTTCACACAGAGCCAACTGCTCTATTTCTGCTCTCTTCATCTGTGTTTTCCAAGTGTTCTTTTCAAAACTGTGGGATGGAGGCAGACTTCAGCTCGGGCTAAAAAAAATGTTCCCTCGCTGTGGGAAGAAGAAGTCCAACATTTCATCCTCCCACCCAACGCACCGAGAAAATAACCCTGACGCCTAAAATAAATTTATTAGATTCATCCGCGCCAAATTTCAGAATAATTTCATTTCGGTACTCAATCGGGATCCCCTCCAAGCTGTTTGAGCCATGTCACTCTCATTGATGAAGAAACATCAATAGCTATTTGTCAGTGTGAGCATTATGTATATGAGCTATCGGGTTTTCTTTGATTTTTTCCAACGGCTTGTGCATGTTCATCTTACCTTTGACATTGAGGGAATGCCGTCTTGTTGTTCTTTATGAGACTGTGATAGCACTTGCCCTAATCTTAATTGATGGCGCTGTGGTTCATCTGCTAAAAGCAGCCTATATTTATCTGCTGGGACTATATATGTGCACTAATAGCAATTGCTTTCTGCTGCCTGTCCTTGGGAAGCTGCCAGGAAGACTGCGAGAGGGCAAGAAGTATCATCCTGACTCTCAACGCTGTAGCGCACTAAATCATTCTGGTCATAATAAAAGCACATGCAAAAACTGCATAGTTCCATAAACACGCAGTCAGTCTTGCCATTGTCTGCGGCAGTAGGTTTAATTTAAAACAGAGGAGGCTTTAACAGTCAAGAATCAGAGACTGAGATAATGTGAATGAGAGAAAGACCTTCACTCTGATATGACCAATTACATTTCACACCACAGGCATGGAATTGTCAAATGAAGCGGCTGAAATGTTTGTGTGTCTGAAAATAGATTCCTTGGCTCGGTGTACAGTATTTACAGGAGGATGAGTTGGCAAGCTAAATCATAACAGGACAAAGTGCAACCTGGTTTGTGTCCATTTTGTGCCCATCACGGTGGATATAAAAGCATTAATATAGTGTCTTATGAATTTAAAATATCATAATATGATGTAATTATAAATTAGTTATAGAAGACTTAGACATTTTGTACCCTTATTTGTTCTGGGAAGTTTCACTGAGAGGGAACTTATTTTTGCAGGAGCACCCTGATCACATTCACACAACTGCACACATTCACACCTGGAAGCTTCCCAGCACAACCACAGTTTAATCTGCTGGTCACAGAGTAACTCCGCTGGAGCAGGGCATCTCAGTGGTGGTAATGAGGGAGGGGCAAGCACTGCTTTCTCACTTTCTCCATACAGAGTTACCCTGCTGGTCCAGGGACTGAACCAGTGATCTCACAAGCTCACATCTTTAACCTTTAGGCCATTGCTGCCTGTTTAGTGTGATTTGTGGAGACTGTCCTCCAGAGAGGAACGACAACATCACTTCAGCAAGTGCTCCAAACGACATATATTTACGATCAAGCAACAAAATGCTAGAGTGGGCGTAGTAATCATGACGGGAGCAAAGAAGGAAGTCAGGTGACTTCATTGGAGAGAAACAAAGTGGAGAGGAGGTCAGGGTGCACGGACTGGTCAACAAAATATTAGACTTAACATGTTCAATGATTTTTTTTTTTTCTGCCTCCGTGCCAGCAACAACCACGGCAAGAGACCATTATTATGTTTTCAGGTTGACCCTCCATCCCTACATACTATTCTTGTGAACGCAATGTCTGAGGAATACCAGAAGGTAATCTCATTACATTTGGCACAAACGTCCACTTGGACTCAAAGATGAAATGATTAGAATTTTGAGGTCAGACGTCACGGCTACTGTGACCTTATGTTCATCCCATTCTTGTGTAAGCAATATCTCAGGAACTCTTGTAGGGAATTTTAATACATCTGGCAAAAACATCCACTTGGATTCAAGGATGAACTATGAATAATTTGATGGTGAGAGGTCACAGTGACCTCACTAAAAAAATGTTTTTGGCCATAAATCCAGAATTTACATGCTAATAATGACAATGTCACACACGTCTAACAGGATAAAATGATAAAGTGACAACATTTTGGACATACCTGGATGTAAACTGTAACTTGGTTGGTTGGCAGAGGCATACGTGTTGGTTTTTGTAACAACTGTGACCCAGTTATGCAGATGAAGCTTGATGATGAACATGAGTTTAATCCCATAAGAGGGGTGAGGGGTTTATTAGTTTCAAAGTCATTTGAATGCAAAATGATCTACCATGGAAAAATAAGTGATCTATGGCAAACTATGCAGAGTGGCGGTTGCCTCAAAGGATGCCAACAACAAACATATATTTCATCTCTAAAGACAGAAGTACTTGCCTGAGTATAAGGGACAACTCTGAAGTATGTCAGCAGTCTAAAAGTCCAGCTAGGTCCAGGGCATCACAAAACCAGTAAATGAGTGAATTGTGATCATACTGGATAAATCTGCAGCACACATTTTACATCCAGTGCCAGCATTCAGTGGCAATGCAGGAACTAGGAGTGCTAGGAGTTCACAACCCCTCAAGATCCAACAGCTAACATTAGCATTTTAGCTTCTTTTTCTCAGACCATAACAGTTACTCAACCTGATCTCAAGGAAAGATGCAAGAATAGCATATTTCCGAGTTTCATGATAACGCATTTCAGGCTGTTCACATGTAATTTGCATGTCGCAGGCTTAATGTTGTGAAACTGCTTTTTGCATGTCATTACACATCACAACATTACAGTGAAATGGTGGCAGTTTAGGCAACAAAAACACTTACATATTATTTACAGCCCAACAATTATGTTTTTCCTAAACCTAACCAAGTGAAATGTGTACATAAACAACATGACATAAGCATGGAAAACATGTCACAAACATCACTAAAGTAACTTCAAAATAATTCAGAAACACACCGGTCTCCTGGTTGTGTTTGTTGGACCCATCCATCTCCCCTTCTTCTTGCACTTTTTATTCTGTCACTAGCTCTGACCCTAGCATATTCACACCCAATAAGCAACAAAGGCATTATTGCACACATAATGACTTAGACATAACATTCATACACATTTGGTGAGACCAGACACAGCTACAATGTGAGGGTAATGTGAAAATAAATAATTAAATGAAGTTTTAGTTTTGGATGTTTTAAAAAAAAAAAAAATAGTTGCTACTGAGCGTAATCTGTAGTTTTACAGAATTGACCAATATCAGTGTTGTAGCTGTCTAACCTCAAACAAGCTGTAGCTTGCATATGGGAATATTGTAGAACAAAATGATGATAAACAAAATAGTAATACAATAACAAAACATCTATGTATGTTTGAAAAAAAATGTCAAGGGCATAATCTGAGGTTTTGCAGAATTGCTTAATACCAACATTCTTTCTGGATATAGTCAAGTCAAACTTTATTTATAAAGCACATTTAAAAAGTGCTGAACATATCCATAAAAAAATGAACACAAAGCAAACAATGGTTGCAATTTAATAGCAGCCAGGGTAAAATATGGAATCAAAATTATTTGATTACTATTGCCAGATCACACTACAGTAGGTGCATTGGGGAAAAAAAAGTTTGTTTTTTATGAGGGTGTGGTTGATACTTTACAATTTTCAATGCTGAAATTTTGGGCTGTCTTGCTGTAGTCCATCCAATCAGGAAAACATAATTATTACCAATAAATTGCTTATAAGAACAGATTGCAGACTTTTATATAATTCTGGACATAACTGTAATTAATTCAGTGGTTTCACATCGTCACGTCTGTACAGTATTGTCAATATATTTATTGTAACACTGCCAACTTTGGTGACAGACTTCTGTCATGAAGTAATCTGACAGTATTTCATGTCATTAGTAAATTGTCCCTTCAAACCTGCAGGAGTCCGGTCTTTGTTTAAAGGCTAACTGTACTGTGGTTCACTCCAAAACCACTCATGTGGAGCGTGATGTGCCCAGTGGCTGGGATCTGACAGGCTACGGGTGCCACGACAGGTTTACAGAGACCTCCGATGAGAAATTGATCTGACAAGCATTCAAGGGTAAATCATTTCCACAAGTTAATTACTTCGGAAGAAGGGGGAAAAGAGAGCACGGCTGAAAGTCTGAGGCATCAGTGCAGAGTGTGAGAGCCAGGTCTGCACAGAGGGAACACCACTACTCACCCACTGATGGATCACATGAACTGCTCCGCGTTTGCTGCTATTTATGGATTAGTCTACCTTTAAATTTCAAAAACTTCAAGACACTGCATTCACAGAAATGTTTTATTCTCGTCTGTAATGCATTATTAAAACCCTCAAATCCAATTGTGTTATTTGATTCCCTCAGTGTTTTATTCATGAACGCTTCTGATTGACAGCCAAGACTAAACAAAATAAATATATTTTTTTTTTCTTCACCACGTTTTACACCATGTAACATCTTTGCCTTTTAGTCAGACAATTTACACATCGTCTCTGATTAGATTTTCGCATTTTAATAAAACCGTGGGTGAACTCCAATCTCCTCTAAGTGACTTTAATCTGCTCAGATTAGTCGATTTGTGCCACGCTTGAGTATAATTCAGTGAGAAGGGATGCATTTTTATGGATAAGTAGTCAATAACATCAGCATGTTAGTGCCATAGTGCTCCTTGGCTGGGTTCCAACCTGTTAATACCATTACAACAATACGGGTAAAAGGCCTGTTGGCTTTGCAAATTGAGCCACTGTGGGCTCGCTGGGATCTGATTGGATTTCCCACCAGTCCTGCGGGCTGGGAACATGTGTTCCTGGGATCCCCAGAGCTGCTGTCGGTTTTCTGACGCTGAGGACAGAACAGAGAGAGAAGGGGGGGTGGGACAGACAAAGAGTGAGAGACAGAGAGAAGCACCCATGGCTATTTACAAAACATTCATTGTTTTATCTGCACGAGGCAGTCAGAGGCCTTCCCGGTCCTCTCTACCTCTCATTAATCAGTGACAAAGCCTTATTTAAGTGCTTGTTGTCCTGACCTATTCATGACTGACGTTGGCATTTAAGAAATACCAGCTCAGAGCGCCGCCGTATCGGCAGGCTGGGTGGGACGGGAGGGTCTCGCACGTAGCATTTTAGTCGGAAGCAGAGCCATTAATATGTTTCTCCTCAGAAGAAGCTGTCAGCCCGGCGACAGCCCCCTCCTCAGACTCATCAGTCAGCGGGCGAAGGGAGTTCACTCCGGGTTGATGAGCTCAATGGGTGATCACCTTTTGTAATGAGAGCAACTGAGAGATAGCGAGGAGAGCAAAGCAGAGACAGAAAAGACAGGGTGATTCACCTGTTCGGAGAGATAAAAGAAGGAATAGGGAAGCTTAAATAGAGAGTGAATGAGAGATGCAGAGAGCAGAATGAGTCATCCGTTCACAAAAGCATGCTGGAAGGGGAATCGGTGGGGAAGAACAGAAGCAGAGAGGAGCGAAGAAACGGCGACTACTACTCTACTACAGATGAGACGTAATTATTCTGATGATGATGATGTCGATGAGGTCGATATTCAATGTATGAGCGGAGAAGTGGAGGCCCACGACGCACTTAGTTGACAAAGGTCAACCTCTCACAACTTCCCCTCCTGACTCCTGTATGGCTGCACATCAGTCAGCCCGGCTTCATCATTAACACGTTCTCTGTCAAGGCTTTATCACAGGTCAAGTTCAATGGCACTCGTGGCAAATAAAAGCACTTCATAACTCAGCCGCTTTATAAGCACACAACTAGGTGATTGACAGCATCATAAGTGATGAAGCGACAGCAGAGATGGATGGGAGGGAAGAGATGAGCGTGGAGGGAAGGCAAATAGACCACGCATAGAAATGCAAAGGAAAAATCCAACCTGAGATATAAGTAGGTAACATGTACACATACTGTATGTTTAGACATTAGACATGGCACATTACAACAGTGATTTTCTGTCAAATCTCACTTTTTCTCTTGACAATAGAAACCCTTCTGTGCTGCTGTTATCACTCTATCCACCTACATGTACACAGCACACCAAGCCCTTCACTGAGAGCTTTGCAAAGACACATATCTCGGGAAAGTACAATTTCACAAATTGAAGTAGATGTCGACAATGGAGGATGAAAGATAGTGTGACTTTCTGTCTCAGTACTCACTTAGTCCAGAGTAATTGTATCCAGGGTAGAGTGGATACAGCTTTCACTCCTCTATATATTTTCTTGAATTACAAAACAAACTCATTTTGGTTATAAATTGCACTAAGCTCTCTTGATTAGCAAAAAAAGTGGGAGAACTCAAATTAAATTTGATATCAAATCAAATTAAGGAGCAACCGAAATTTAATTAAAACAGGTGGAAGTATTAAGGTCCAATCACAAAACATTCTAGTGTGCATGTGTGCTCACTCGGTATGTGCATTGTCTTAGTCAATTCTCTATTAATCTGCACTGTAAACAGATTAAATGTGGTAGAATATATTCAGTGTAATTCAAAGGTCTTTACTCCACAGTCATTAAATATGAGTTTCATTGCATCTGACATCAGTCTCTGCCAGATTCTGAGCATGTTTCACTCTTTTTTTGGGAGCGTCTTACTCTTGGTGCACCTCAGCTTGCTCTGGGTGGAGAAGAAAAAGTTAGAACAAGAACATTTTTCTTGCTCAGAGTTGAAGTTAGAGAAAAGGTTTACAGAAATAGTTTCTCTACAAGAAATACAGTACTGGCTTTAATTTAAAGTGGTTATCATCAATATATTTATATAAACAGTGGATCACATGACGACATGTATGTGAAAGGGGCTGCTCATAATCATGAACCCACAGATGATTATCACACAACTCAGCAGCTCTTCACAGCTCTACAAAGTGTCTGTCAGCTCATTGTGTGTTTTCCGGCCCACAGCTCCACTTTTGGTTTTGGCTTTGGTTCACACCCACACACACACACACACACACACACACACACACACACACACACACACACACATATATATATATATATATATATATATATATATATATATATATATATATATATATATATAGTAGCTCAGTCTGTAGGGAGTTGGCTTGGGAACCGGAGGGTCACCGGTTCAAGTCCCGACATGGACCAAGAACTGAGTGTGAACTGGTAGCTGGAGAGGTGCCAGTTTACCTCTTGGGCACTGCCGAGGTGCCCCTGAGCAAGGCACCAAACCCCCAACTGCTCGGGGCGCTTGTCAGGAGCAGCCCCATCACTCTGACATCTCTCCATTGTTGCATGTATATGGGTCCTGTATGTGCATGAGTGTGTTAACAACAGAGTGTAAATTGAATTTCTCCTAGTGGGACTAATAAAGGTTGTTGTTGTTGTATATAGATAGAGAGATAGATAGATAGATATCATATATATAGCTGGTGGAGACCAAAGCAGAGCCAAAAGGAGTGTGACTTACATTAATTACAAACACAACACCAGTGAATATACTCCCCTGTTTCATGGGAGGGTGTTAATCATGTTTGGGCTTCAAATAAGTATGTTAATTAGTAAAAAAATATACATACAATAAGTATGGAAAACACATGACAAATACTACTCTAATGTAACATGCAAAAAAAAAAAAAAAAAAAAATTAAAAAAAAGTTTCCAACACATTTGTCTCCTGGTTGGAATTCCGGTGTTCCTGGATCTACCTCCCCACCTGTCCGCCATAGTCTTTCTCACTTTTTATCCTGTCACTAGCTCTGAGTGTAGCATCTTTATGCAAATCTGTTTGCTAACATATCACGCTGGCGATCTGTCAATGCTGTGTTTTCAGCTCGTTTCTGATTGTTTCCGTTCAAGAAAACTATTTGAAAAAGAAAAAAAAAAAAGCTACAGCTAATTACTTGCAGATGCGGAGTGTTTGTACATCATCAGAAAATTTTGATTTCTTCCAAATTCATGACATTCCCTCTGTCATTCTCTGCACTCATCTACTCCCTATCTGCTCTTGTTACAACCACGTCTGGACGAGCTGCTGGCTGCTCCCTTGAGCTAGTAGACATTTAACTCGCAAAGCACTTTTGTTTGTAGTAAATAGCGTTCATTAAATGCAGCTTGAATCATGAATGAGGTGATGTTGCAGATTGCAAATTGTTAGCATGGTTATGATATGAAAGCATTTTCTTGCTCGGTATTTGGGATGAACCTGTAGACTATTAAATTTACATTTTTTTAATGTTAAACATACAATGTGTGAATGTTCTGTGCATCCCAACATCTTTCTTCAGCGCACCAAATTAAACAGATGTTGGGTTTTGATAGAGTACCTTTTGACTGACTATATTGTAAAAATATACAGTATATATTTTCAGTGGGCAGTGGTAGTTGTTCAGGACTACATAAACTCTATATATAACATATATGAAAAATTGGAGAGATGCCTTTTGAAATTTGAAGGAGCCTTGACTGAATCATAGACAGGACCTCAAGTGGCTTGATGATTTTCAGCTTTAGGCTCCAGTTCATCAAAATGAACAAAACCCTCTGTCATTTTAGACTCTCAGAGCAACAGCAATCCAAACTTCAGTGGCCATACTAGGACATAATGTCAGACAGCTTACTCATGAAGCTTTCAGTAGAACAGTTCAGGGTCATATATGAAAAGAAAGCAAATCAATGGAATACATGCTGATAGATACAGTGCATCTTATAGCACCAGACACCACCAGACATTTCAGTGTGTTGGGAGTGCTTTCAATGTCTATTTCATCAGTTGCCAAAATTGTTATTGGTCGCTCCATTTAAATTATAGGAAGTTAGACTTAACTATTTGTATATAACTGATAAAAGATTCTCTACATCTACTGTGGCTAGAAATGATAGATGTCAGCATAAAAAAAAAAAAAAAAAAATCGACTTACTTACTTCTAATGTAATATACCTACAACCACCGTCGTCAAGCATGTTAATATTTAACATAACTTATGAATGTGAAATAACCATTTGTTGGGTTTTGATAAAGTACTTTTTGATTGGTTACATCATGAGGGTTCAACTCTTCTTTTCTATAAAATATTATATTTCCACTAGGTAATGGTGAAAATAAAATGCAGAACTACACTAATTATTACGTTAATTACTTGTAGAGGTATCTTTTGAAATTTGAAGTGGTCTTGACTATCATAGACAGGACTTCAAGTGGCTTGATGATTCATCAGTTCATCAAAATGAACAAATCGCTCTGTCATACTCTTATGCAGCGGCTGCTCTGCGCCGGTTTCCTATAGGAAGAGGTATGTTCCACGCTTGTGTTGTGGTACATGGCTTGAAACTGCCACAGAGCACTGCGCTCAAAGCTCACTCAGGAAAAAATAGGCAACACTAACCTAACCTTAAACCGCCAAGGCCTTTGCCATTGAATTTTCGGCATCACCTATATAGTTACCCTTGGCATCATCATTAAATTGGGTCTTGGAAATAACCACATGGTTGGGCTACAAATAACTGTTTATACAGTGAAATAACACTGAATGTAGTGAGAACAGAATATAAACTAACAGCTGATTGTTAAATTAGGTGCCTCCTGGATGAAAGCCTTGTGTTTGTTAGACCCATCCACCGACCCCCCTGAAGGCGGATGTGTTTACATTATAGATGATGGATGAAGTGAGTGAAGAACAAATTTCTTGTCATCTGAAGACAGCTTTATGGTAATCCAAACTTCAGAGATCTACGCAATATCAGCAGCCTTCTTGAGAAGCTCTCAGAACAGTTCAGGGTCTTACATGAAAAGCCAGTCAAGAAATGGTGGTTGTGCTATAAGAGCCATTGTATCTATAAGCATGGGTTCCAAACACTGAAGTGTGTTGGAGTGCTTTCAATGTCTGTTGCATCAATTCTCCATTCAAATTCTAGAAAATCAGACTTCATAGTTAACTGATGAAAGGTCCTCTAAATCCACTATGGATGGAAGTGATGACAGAGCTCTTCTTACAGTATAACCATTGCATCCTCAACTGGAACATTATTGGCATAATGCACATTAAATGCCCCCCTCCGACCAACCCACCCAATCCTACCCCCTCCTAAACCCCCGCTATTTCTCTCCTAAACCAATAATCCAGCCCCCTCCCTGTTGGGGCCACTCCTTCACTTTTTTCCCACGGATCGCTACATCCCACATGTTGGTATTTGGAAACCCTTCTTGTCATCTAAGACCCATCAGAGCAAGGCAAGTCTTCTTGCCAGAAGTGATTATTAAAAGATGTAGGGGATATGGGGAGGAGGGAGCGTTGGGGAGCAGCGAGGGGTGGGGGGGATCAGGGCAGTGAGACAGACAGGGGTTGGAGAGAGAGAGAGAGAGAAGACCCACTAGTGTCAAGCAGGGCTGAGTCTCCCGATTCAAAGAGGGATTTTCACATTATGATTCTGCAACAGTGTATTGCATACTTCAAAGACCCTATTACAACGACCTATTAGCATTCATGCTGCCATTCACATCACAAGTCCAACACCTGCATGGAAAATAGGGGCAGGATTTGCGGCGAGGAGGACTAGCTCAGGATCACAACGGTGGGGCCCATGACTTGTGGAGGGGGGTACTTTTCAGAGTGAGGAGTCGTAGGACTTGAATTTTAATTAATGCCACTGTCTGAATCCTGCAATGGCGACGGAGCAGGCAGCAAAATCATAAGAACCTTGGTGTTTATCCTTTGTTTTGGCATGATTCTCTGTTCTCCTGAAAGACCATAAATTGAGGACTTATTAATTATTCTATTTTTTTTTTTTCTTAGTGACAGTTTGTCTAAGGTACTTTGCAAATAAACCCATTTCTTCCTACTGAAGATGTGAATCTTTAAAAATGGGTCAAATATATATACATATATATTTATATATCATATCATATATATATTTATATATGTATATATATATATGCATATACGTATATATATATATATATATATATATATATATATATATATATATATAATTCATTTTTTCATATCTTAAAAAGGGCTATGCAATCTTCAAAAATGAATGGGCGCTGTAATTTTCAGCAAACAATACTCAAACAGAAGTAAATAGTACATTTGCTGAGGTCTATTTTCTGCTGTGAATTAATACACATTTGGTGCTTTAGTGATTGTTTCCGGCAGCAGGATGGTGCATGTGGAATTGATTCAAAATAAACTGCAAAGCCAGTGTATCAGCATCGCTCTCATTTAGATGTTTTTAATAGAGACGCACCGATCCGATTGATCAAATCGGCATCGGTCCTGATACTGATCAACACCCAGATATAACTAAACTGCATTTAACTGAAGCTCCATTCAATTCAAAAGCTGCTGTGAGCTACTTTGATCTGCTGATGTATTTGTCCTACTCATTTCTTTCTGCATGTGCTTCACAATTAAAATAACTCTGATGTGAAGGTATAGGGATAACCAGAAGTGTTCCCAACATGTGGTTTGCTAGCTAAAAATGACAAGACTATTTTCCTAAAACATTACATGTCGTGCACTTTTTGTCAGGAGCTCAGTTTGAAACACTGCAAGGATTGTTAAATTGGTTAACAAAGCTTACTAACCAAGAATGGGTAACAAAACAAGGACTGACACATCTAATCTCTGTCTATCTTTCTGTCTGTCTGTCTGTGTGTCCTTTGTATATCATCAGAACTGCTCATCTGATCTACTTCATACTTGTCGGGTGTATTGCTGGGGACCCCATGGAGTGCTGTTTTCAAATTTGGTGCAACTTGGACATTGCAATACATTACAATACATTGAAATTGTTGTGTCATACATTACATGTGCAACACATTCAATATTAATATATTTTGAATAAACAAGCACACGGCGCTCTGTGCAGCAGGGGAGCGGGACTTCAGGGCTCTGCAGACTGAGTTGCGCATGTTGTTGCGGCGGGTTCATGAAGTTTACTTTTGCTGCTGGATCCTATACAGCATATAGCTTGCTAACGCTTCATAGATGCTGCATAACGTAACAACCAAACTTTTCTTCATTTCGCTGGAGTCAACGAGCATGAGTGGATAGCCTACGCTGGAATAGCACCACTCTGCTTTTGCAACTCAATGATTAGCCTGTGTCAAAGCAAGCAACTAATACTGTATGCCTACTTGGAAATTACCTCTCCTAAGTGTATTTCATCTGTTTCTGACTGCGATTAGCTGTGAGCTGGTTGAGTTTTTCAGGGACAGATTTGGGTGCCACAGGTTAACACTGTCTTACTTTACTTTTCAGCATCTTTAACTTGGAATGTTGGTATTGGTAGGGGAAGGAAGCCTACTCAAAACATTTTTTTTTTCTGGAAAAAAAAATATATATACATTATATGAACTATTAATAGTAAAACTATTAAGACCGCACAGTACATGTTCTCCATTCAAATGCTTAATTCAACTGAAGAGTGAAGAGAGGCATTATCAGTACAATTTATTTAAAGTTACTAAAGGTCTGTTCAAGGTGGTGCTTTTAATTCTAATATTATGCTGGTTTATAGTTTACTGAATAATAATGTATCTTATATGAATCATTATATGTTGTGACTAAAATCTGAATCTGCAAGGTATCCAGTCACATTTCTCTGATGGTAAATGTAGTGCAATGATGTTTTCCTTTTAAGTAGAACTACACAGCAAGTATTATTGGTAGTATTTTAAATACCTAAACATAATAAATCTATAGCCTTTTAGTTGGAGAACCCAGGCGGCTGCCTACCTTGCTCAGTGGTAAAGCCTTGGTGGTGTTTGTTTTTTTTTTTCCCATGATCTACAGTGTATTTTACCAGTGTTTCTGACCACAAGTAGCCACGACTTGCGTGTGTGATGCAACTATGTCATGGAAGGTGATTTGCTCAAGGAAGTGCAGTGCCGGGTGTGAAGTTGTTTGCCGAGAAAGTAGCAAGCAGCAAAGCCACAGGCCAAGCATTCAGCCCGCTCTGAACAGGTGGTCTGTTTTCAACTGGCACTGCACTAGTTTCTAACAACCAACTTGGCTGAAAACACGACAGAGGGTTTTGGTTTGTGAGGAAAAACAAGACAAAAAGACAGTCACGAAGTGTGAATTGGTGAGATGAAGAGCAGCAGAAGCATGTAATGAGGCCCAAGGACACCTCCTTAGCCATCCTGTAGACATGCAGAGGACAGCGAGTGCAGTATATGCTCTGATCACCTGCACCCAGCAGCGTCTCGCTGTAAGCAGTTAGCAGGAACACTGTGTAACTTCAGCCTAATGTTAAATTGCATAAAAAAATTTCAATATTTTCCATGCAGCAAGTTCCATATAGGTTTTAAATTTTGAAGAAAAACAAACAGCACATATATTTATGGTGGATACCCCAAGATTAGTTATCAGAACCAAATGTTCTTCTTTTTTCTTTCTTCTTTTCATGAGATGTATTAACAATGAAAGCAATACAGACTTTTGCAAGCTGTGGAGCTCCTGTATGCAAAGTGAAATATTTTTTTTTTCTTCCATGAAAGCACTTCATGAAGAAGATACCATTCATTTCTTGACTTGAAGAAAATATTTTTGCTAAATATTAAGCAATATTATTACCCTGCAACCAAAGTGATTAGATTTTAGTCCAACATCATCTAAAGTCATATTACTTATGATGTATTTAAGGACAAAATGCATATGGTTCTTTTTCTCAATATGTACAATATACATTATCCCAAAATACATGCTAGTACTCTTGGGGAAAGCTAAGTCACCATATAGGTGTCAAAGCAATTGATTTCCACAGTCATTCGATGAATGTCGATGGTATGTTTGTTATGCGTGACGTCTATTCTTTAGTGCAACACTCTCCTCCACATCTCCCGCTTTGAGTAGTATACACGTCAATGGATTATGTCTATTTTCCACCAGCCTTAGGATATAGTTTATTCACTTAAGCATGCTCAAGCCGCTGATGAAGGGTTTTTGATGCAACTGCTCTCT
Organism: Pterois miles; assembly: GCA_947000775.1. Classification (NCBI taxonomy): domain Eukaryota; kingdom Metazoa; phylum Chordata; class Actinopteri; order Perciformes; family Scorpaenidae; genus Pterois; species Pterois miles. The sequence goes on along the minus strand of CAMQGK010000038.1, from coordinate 258,896 downwards.
CTTGCTACACCCCACAAGCTGTTTGCTATGGTTCATTAGCTTTCTGTTGAGTTGACTGCTAACGCTTGGTATTGTTGCAGGCTATTCATGCCACACATTTTCCAAGTACTGCCCACTAGCAGACCACAATGAGAGTAAGAGAATGCCTGCCATGGTGATGGGACAAATGTGTTCACAAAGTGCCAACAGATCATCATGTGGACTGTGAAAAGGTGGTGTGCCATTGACAACATACATATTTGTTTTTTTGGCCAATTTATTATTCTGGTTCAAGGTGCTCAGACAGAAAAAAAAGTGAGCAGTACTCAATATGTGTGAGATAATAAAGTGGCAGAACAATAATACATTTAAAGCAAGCCTATGTAATGTTGGCTGGAGAGCAGCCACTGTGGTCATTAACAGTTTTATGGCAGACTGAATTGTGCAAAATCCTCTTGAGTCAGTAATATTAATGATATCATCATAAGGTATGGCCTGCCATATATGTTGCATTGTAAAGAGCCAAGTGGGGGAAAAAATGCACTTTTTTTTTTTTTTTTTTTTTTATCTTTATATTCTGGCTTCAAAATCCCCAACCGTGTCACCAGAAAAAAAAAAAAAAAAAAAAAAAAAAAGGTTACATTTCTGTAAACCACAAGCACAATAACACATGTTTAACACTGAATCAGTTCTTTAGGTTTAGGCAACAAGACTACGTGGTTAAGGTTAGGAAAAGGATAATGGATTATGTTCTAATAATAACATAACAAAAAAAAAAAAAACAAACAAAAACATAACAGTTGTTGACTTTATTGCATGGCATTATGTAACAAGCACAACAGCTTACATGAGACAGTCTTACATAAAATAGCATCACTGAACAAGCAATATTTACTTTTGGTTTCACATGGGATATGAATAAGGAGTTTGCACCACCCCTCCCACCCACGCTTAGTGGAGTTTCTCACTTGGAACTCATTATTTTACCACATAACTTTCACAGTCACCACATATACATCAGTCAGTCAATGTTCGGAACAAATGCAAAACAATTAAAAAAAAAAAGTATGATGCCAAATTTCTTCCTGGCGACTGAGCTGTCTTCAAACTGCAAACTAACAAAATGGCTAAAAAAATGTCTACAAAACCACCACGGCTGGTTTTACAAGGCTAGCTATGGTATTAATTATCTTAAAATAATAAGTGGAGGTCATGCTCCCATGATGGAATAAAAGGATGATTTCCTATTCTTTTTAACCTGCTAAGATCCTTGAAAGCAGCATGGAAATGGCAAAACGGCAAAAGCAAGAAAAAAAAAAAAGTGGTCTCTAGTGATTTACGGCTTACTTCCTCACTTTCACCTCTCACTATGTGTTAATATGTTCATCTGTAACCTGTCAACACATAGTAGACAGTTTACCAAAATCACAAATAAATAGTCTCCATTAATTCCTAATCCTTATTCCTGCTAAATCAGCAACATATCTTTCCAAATACAGTGTCCTGGTTACAAAGGATAATCCATAGGTGTTGCTGGAAGTATAGGGACCATTTCTTTGCAGCAAGATTTGTGGATTATGCTGAGTAACTGGGGACATTGTTTCTGGAGAGACATACTATTTTCATTTATTTATTTATTTATTTTCAAATGTCATCTTTCAAAGATTTGAGCACCAAAAACCAAATTGCTTTCACCTCTATTTTATTATGGTAATAACAGACACTGTAGAAGTGGCTGAATATCTCAAAACGTTGCAACATAAAAGAAAAACTATCTAACCAAAACTGCATTGCTAGATACCACGAAGGGCGAGGGAGACAGTGTGGGGGCGGGAGTGTCGGCGAACTAACCCTTTACGGACCAGACTAGGACACAGTTACCTTCTGAACTGTGATCATGCAGCAGCACATGGACATCAGCAGGCACCAGGAACAGATATCCGACCTGGCACCAGACACAAACACACACACTGAGAGGACTGTTGGACGGATCAATACGGCTGCTCAGAATAAGAACTACTGGGCTTTTAATACAGCTTGCTCTACTAAATGAATGTGAATGTCTGCTCAGATACTTCCCAGTGTTTGTCAGCTTCAGAGTGAAGAGTTTTCCTTCTTTATCTCTCACTCATATTAACTGTGCAGCCCCTCAGGTGCATGACTATTTGGGGTAAAACAGACAAAATTAGCGCTGTTTACTAATATTATGCCAAATTTAATGAACAAACTCAGCCTAAAGGCAAAAGTAAGAACACTCAGTAAATGATTGAAACATATTAAATGCCGACAATCCATTTATGCATCTGTCTCCATATTTAACTTAGCTGGAGTTTTGGCTGTCTGTGACTGGAGATGGGAGACGGTGGAGGATCACAGTATCCCTGGTATTCTCTGTGATCACGCTCTCTCTAGATGTATGAACGCTAGCTTCAGTGAGAGAAAAGACTAACAACAATCAAAGTAGAATGAAAAGAGAGAGAAAGCGAGAGAAAAAAAACAACCTGCAAAGTTAACACAGGATGTATTGCAAACGTTTTAATGAGTCTACCCTTAATTAGTGCCACAGGAAATCGATGGCTACCCCAAATGCTTGTCATTAACAAACAAGGAGACAGCCAACCCGTGGGACCTGTGCTGAATAACTGGTTTTCTGTCACGTGCTGCAGCTGAGGACCAGAAGGAACGTGAAGTTGTGTGGAAGTGTGTGTGGTTTGTGTGTTGGGCGTCCTGCTGAGCAAAGCAGAGCGCTGACATTTTTCATGGCTGGAGGTAAGAGGAGAATAGTTAATGTACCTGAGATGTAGGAAGCCAAAGATCTATAATACCGTGCATTTTATCTTGACTCATCATTTCTGTTCCAAACAAAACATTTAATAGTGTCTCTATTTAAAAAAAAAAAAAAAAAAAAAAAAAAACACCTCCCGATGACAATTTTTCCCCAAATGAAGGAACAATGGACACAAATATTGTAAAGATTGTCACCAAGAAAACTGTTGGCATTGTACATTTCTGCACACCATGTACACATTGAATGTGGATGCATATTTTTTTTTTCTTTAATTATTTTTAATGTGAATGTTTTTGCATTCAGGGAACAACAATTGATGGATTACAGTGAGCTCCACACACAACAAGTGATGTAGTATAAGAAGTATTGAACATTATGTGGTATAACGGATGTGGTGGTGGATGGGTCAAACAAACACAGGACGTTCATCCATGAGACAAGCGTTTGCTTCCCGTGTGAGCAAGCAGTTGACTTAACGCTTGTTACATAACATTACGTAAGAAAAGCCGATAAGGACAGCTGTTATTTATGCACACCAGTTACGCTTTTCTGTTCTTATTTAAACACAAACCATTATGTTTTTTTCTAACCATAAACAAATAGTTTTGTTCCCTAAATCTAACCAATTGTTTCACCATGTTAATCATGTGGCATAGTGCATTTCTGCAAACATGAGGTTGATATGAAACACATTTTTTTAGTTCAGAAACATCAACATTTACCGTATCCTGAGGTGTGCAGAAATCTACAATGGCAACATTCAAAAATGTATACTTTTTTTTTTTTTTTTTTTTTGGTTACTGGGCTGATGGGTCTACTGTTGCAGTTTCAAGTTTTCAGTTTTACTTTAAAACACCATCAGGGGTGTTTTGATGCCCCATTAAGTAAAGAGTTAATTCAGACCTGTTGAGGAACAACCTATTAAAATTCATCAGCTATGAGGTTGAGATTTGTTTCTCATGCACTCTTTAATAACTACTTCCAACTTCTTCTATCATAGCCTACTGTAGATTAATTTTGGGGGTAGAAAACAAATATTTCATGTTAAATATCATACATTATTATAGAAAATTATTATTCTTATTGCAGTCAAATCAAAGTCACAGTTTCATTGATGTCCATCATCACACATTCATGTTATTATGAAATGGAAAAGTCAGATAATTAACAAAACAAAATCAATTTTATTGATTTAGGAATTTAAGAAGATGAGGAAATTCTATTTGAATTAAAAAAAATAGTTTGCTTATGGTGTTATTTTGCTTTTGGGGTTCAAGATCAATATCAACTTTCAGTTTAACATTCAGGCTGTTCATGTAAAATTTGTACTTATATGTTTCTGTGTTATCACGTCTCGCCTGTCTCTGTGACAGCAGGATTAATAATGACCCATTCAAGTGTGGCCATTTGGGTCTGCTAGAAACACATTAGTCTTCAGAGGAGCACCTGCTATTTATTATTCTGTAACACCTCTACCTACTCCTGATGTTTAAACTTTAAACTGCCATAAACAGCACAATTTTGTATTTCATAATTTCTCCCTCCGCAATTTAACCCACATTTGTGGGAAATACGACTGCATAATTTACATCATGCAGAACAATCAATCTCTGACAGAGAAATACATTTTTGTGTCCTACACCAAAACTCTTGAGTGTAAAAAGCATCTTAACTTTTTTATTTTTATAATTTTTTTTATTTTGGGGATAATAAACCAGCAAAGAAAACTGCATTACTTTATAGGAGCGCTTTGAAGATTAAAGTTTACTGTCGTCTCATTTGACATTACAGTAGGTACTTTCATGCTCAGAGACAGCATAATTTATTTTCATCGGGATCTGTCAGCGTCAGTTGCAGGCGGAGTGTGGCCCCTGTTTGTGATGGCTTTGACTCGCTGAGCGCTTGATTGGAACACACAAGTTTTAAAAAGGGGGACAAGCCCTCTGACTTTGATGGATTTCCGGGCAATATTAGTCAGCGAGCATGTATCCCCCTAAGCTGTGGTGGAACTGATCGAGGTTGACCAAATAATCTGCCAATTCCCTCCCAAGAAATGCAGAGACGACAAAAAAGCGTCTAAGTCTCTCAAGCCCTCATCCCCGAGAGCTGGATCAGCAGTTGTGTCAAAAAACTCCCGTTAAGAGCACAAGATTTCAACTTTAGAGAAGGTGGTGGGAGGACTGTGCAATTTCATGGTTTCACTTTTAATTCATGTTTAATCACACAATCGGGATCACGGAGCGGGTGCTGATGGAGTGTGACAGTATCGTTAAAAAGCATCGTGAACAAATGTCACAGCGTCGGTATTGTTATGCAGAGTGGAATTAACCATCACACCATTCCCTTAAACCTCTCACTTTTTATTACTCAGGTAATGAGTGAATACTCAAGGACACATCAGTGTTTGTTTGTTTGTAAGTCGTGTCAAGGACTAGCCTTGAAACTCCCAGCGCTCGCTCATTCATCTCACTTCATAAAGCTTCAGGCTTCCGAGCCCCATAAGTGCTGGAATAGATTGTGTCAGTGTTTTTTTCAGGCGATATAGTCAATATGGTTTATGAAGTTGAGGTCTCCCCAGGTCACATGAGAGCAGGACATGAAAGCCAAGCGCTCGGCCTCCACTTCACAAACAAGCTGTCCCTACTTCAAACGAGTGGCAAAGCTGCCCCACATTTTCTTCTCTCTTCACTTCCAATAGCCAACACCACTAATGGCCGGCGGCTCTCTCCATCTCCACTCTCCACCTGGCAACAGGAGGGTGCTCGCAGCCGCGGCCAAAGGTAGCCTGAACTGTGACAGCACATGGCACAGCACTGGGCTTTTGAACATAGCCATCATCCACTTAGAAATTAAGCATTACATTTTTTTTAACAATTTCCACTGAAATATAAATAGTCTTTTCACAGAATCTGTTTTAAATTATTATTTAAAAAATAAAATAAAAAAAAAATAACACAAAGTGTTAAACTGACTGTTCTCACTGCAAGTGGTATTTTTAAAATCGGATTTTCAATTAGTTTTCTGTGTTATAATCAAGTTATGTATAATAATTAACTCCACAGCATGACATTTATTTTGTTGCCTTTTTTTGTTCATGTAATAATTCAGTTAGGGCTGTCAGTCGCTGAAAATATTAAATCATGATTAACTGCAAATTACACAAATCACACATTTTTATCCTTTCAAAATAGAAATTAAAAGGAAGATTTGTCAAGTATTTAATACTCTTATCAACATGGGAGGGAGCAAATATGCTGTTTTATGCAATTGTATGTATATATTTATCACTGGAAATCAATTAATAACACAAAACAATGACAAATATTGTCCAGAAACCCTCACAGGTACTGGATTTAGTATAAAACAAATATGCTCAAATCCCAACATGGAAAACGCAAGCCCAACAGGTAGCCAACTTCACTACGACTTGACCCAAACTGCATGTGGTTATCATAAAGTGGGCATATCTGTAAAGGGCACCCCCATAGAACGCATTTTCATTCACATATCTTTAGGTCAGAGGTCAAGGGACCCCTTTGAAAATGGCCATGCCAGAATTTTTTCATGTAAGTTAGTAGCATTATTTTGGTTTCTGATGCTGAGGGGCACTGACCGAACAACAGTTTTTGACGTGTTGGGAGCCAGAGATACGTCATAAACAAACATAATCCAGGAGAAAATCTGATTCCTAATAAAAGTAATTGACAATGCAGTTTTTTTGTATGGGAATGGGATTTTATAACATGTGCCACCGTCCTTGTTGCCTGAGTATAGACTGAAATCATTTGAAATCATTGTCTCAGCGCTGAACATGGTATCATCCTACAAGCAGCCTGAACAGTGTTGCCTTGAGGTAACCAAATGGAAAATCACAGTAACAGAATAATTTAAAAAAATAAAAAAATAAAAATATCTTGAAAATATAAAGTATGCTTTTTCAGAGATTAAAACGCCTGCTTGTATTTTAATCAGAAACAGTAGCGTTTGACTCTTTGCGTTGTCACAGCTGACTGTGATCCTTTTAAGCATGTTTCCATCCCAATATGCAACATTATACACACCTCAGTCGTTTGATAACCATGTAACCAGGTAGCACACTATGTAAAAATTTAAATATTCACAAATATTTTAGCTTCCTGCCTCACTCCTCTGTTACTGAACTATACCGGAGTCCACATGTGTGCATGTGCTGTATGTATGCAAACACAGATTATGCATCCCTTTCTGCTCGCATTTGCCAGAGGAGCACGCAGACAAGCATGCCTCCCCCGCCTGTCTGCCAGCCCAATCATCTCCACTGGCCTCCTCCACCGAACTTCCCCACTTCAGATCAGTGTGTCGGGCCCCTCCCTCCCTCACCGTGCCGCCAATTTGACTGGAACAGCGAGTGCAGGCCGGGCAGCCTTCCAGGAGCCTTTCTAAAGCAGCTGAATATTCATCTTCATTAGGGGTATCACCACCCCCGCTCCGTCCAGGGCTGGGTCCTTTTAACAAGGAGCAAGTGATCCAAATGGAAGCAGGGGGGTCAGACTCTCAGGGGCTGGTGGGAGGTGAAGAAGAGCTTTTTCCATTGCATTCTTCGCATTTTTTTTTTTTTTTTTTTTTTGTCCAGAGGCTGTACAGGCAGTCTGCCCTTGTCAACATATTTTTAGTATTTTCCTGGTCTTGTTGTTTTGACACAGTAGGAAGAAGACCTGGGCAAAGATGGCTGCAAATATTTCTGGAGCTGGTGTCATTGAGTTGCCTGTGGAACACTGACAACTTGTGCAGAACACGAAAATGTCAAGACCTGGCAAATCCTGTTCCCTGATATCTCATATGAATGGCAATTAAATTTATCTGTCATTGTTGCTGAATTTAAAGTTCACACATTTAAAGTGTGCTTTGCATGAAAGTAGATGCTTAACATTTTTTTTTTCTTCTTTTTTTGTGTGGAACATAGCACCAACTTGTCAGTTTGCTATTGGTTGTTTGGTTAGTTTAGACAGAGTCCAGATGGACATAGATGTCAAAACAATGATGTCAAAAGGGCAAAACATTATTTGAGTAGTTGCAAAACTGATGCAAACAAACGATGCTCCATTGTGTTAAATCTGGTGCATAATAACATCACAGAACGAAGAGACACAAAAAGCTCAATATCTTTCAGTAACTGCAATGACAATGCAGATCACAACCTGACTGGTGATTTCAGAGAGGGTATGTTGTTATTGACAGCTGTTGGAAAATACCTGAAGAGCTACATCCATAAAAGTTTCAATTTGTTTGGGGGATTCTGGGGGTTGAGGGTGATTACTGATCACACAACACGTTATTACTCCCAACTCATCAAATACCACCACTTGGGCAGTGCCCCTTGGCATCAGGTTCCGACGCATGAGGTACCCCCTTGTGTCAGCTTTGGATGAACTTGGGACAACATGTCAATATACGCTTGTTAGATGCATATTGACCTTTCAAAATAAACTTCCATTTTCACAGGAAGTTAGGTTTAGGCAACACAACCACTTAGGGTTAGGTCGTGGTTTACGTTAATATCACTCACCGACATCCTATGTGTCTGATAACGAATCATGTGACTTATGGGATTGAAGCTGCCAATGAGTCGTGTGATTGAAGGCTGATGTGACAAAATAGGTCAACGTTATTTTTAGTTTCACACGGGATATGAACTCCGAGCCACCCTTCCTCCCATCCTCAGTGAACTCTCACACTATTAACACCATGTCACTTGCTCCTAACGTCCAATAGCACCACAGGTGATGCCGAGGGGTGCTGCCCAATCAGCGATATTTGATGAGTTGGGAGTGCGACCGGGTTGGATCACAATTGCAACACAAGGCACAGAGTCAGGATGAAGAAACGTCATTACATGAAGACGGCAATGAATATATCTAACTGGAGAGACAATAAGATTCGGGAACTTATGTCGATAAGGGCACCCAAAACAAAAACCATTTTTTTCATAAATCAATCCCCCTTTTTTTTTTTTTTTTTTTTTTTTTAAATTCCCAAATCCTCCATAAAATTTTATTTTTTTTGGATTTTTTTAGGTATTACTATCCCACACTTATTACTCCCAACTCATCAAATACCCCACTTCAGTGCCCCTTGGCATCAGGTTCCGACGCAAATCACGGTGACCACGATGTAATCTGAGTTATGTCCAGCCTCCTGCACGGCCAGTCAAAATATCCAGGCACCACCCTTCTCCGAAACACAAATGAAGTTTCAGTAGGATCACGAATGCATCTGGCACAGACAATCTCCTGTTGTGATTGAAGGCTACAATGTGTGAAAGGAGAGCTCAACGTTATTTTTAGTTTCACACGGGATATGAACTCCGAGCCACCCTTCCTCCCATCCTCAGTGAAAAATCTGCCAGTGACAGTTGTGATGTTTTCTGACAAAAACAGCTGCAATTGAGAAGCCTGCTTTTGTTAACTTGTGTGAAATCAGGACCCATTGTTTAAAAAAAATCACCACAAATTTTGAATGGTACATCTGCCACAGCATCATTATCATCATGTGTTGTGCCAGAATAGAAAACTCAACAGGCGTTGTAAGGAGATGGAAGAGGTCAATTAGCATTTTTCATTAATGTAACAAAAGAAGACACTGTGCCATTAACTTCAGCTATGACTATAAGGGCTCAGATTAAACAGCAAACTTGGACCCAAGGTCAAGACTCACAAGCAAACAGGTTGAGACAAAAGTTCATGTTTACTAAAAGACAGGCATGGATCAAAACAGGCAAACACCAAAAGGTGTCAAATTATTAGGAATGACTGACAATCTAAACAACATGGCAACTGACTGGGGAAATAGGCCGGTATATATGCACTGACAGGGTGACTGGGAAATGAGACACAGGTGAGCAGGAGGATGTGGCAACCAGGTGACCAGATGAGAAAAGTCAGAGTGCTTCTAGTGGACAGGTGCAGTTTGGCAATAACATAGATAGAGATGGAATGTGTAGATGGAAAGAGGGACAGAGAGGCAGAATGGGCAACAATAAACACAACCGAGGAAGCAATCCAAGTCTGATACAGCTTTTTTTTTTTTTTTTTTTTTTTTATCGTACTGTTCTGTTGGTGAAGCATCAAACTTTTCCTCCATTTTTTTGCTTACAACCAGAAGTAAGGTCCTCCTCTGTTTTTATACGATTTGACAAGAAGAGAAAATAATGACAGTAACTTGGGGAGCTTTTCTACTGGGAGCACATCAAGAGTTGGATCATTTTCAGCTCTGAGAATGCCAGGCGCTTCCTCAAAACTGCCAGAAGCAGGTAAACGCAAGATGCCTGTGGCGCTGAACCAGCATGCTACGCTTCAAACTCATTAAAACCAATTACATGAAAAGGGCTGCATCTTGCTGCCTAAAACGTCTCCGGTGTGATCACGTCAGACCCTTGTAAAATAATGCGACATATAGCGTTTGCAAGAAGTGTGAGATGCTGGATAATGTAAGCAGTGAAATAAACAGTGTTGTTACGCAGCTAGCAGGCAAAAAGAGTTGAAAAGTATGGGAGCGGAGTAGGTATCTTGTGTGTGGTGGTAGATCTCAAGGCATCTCATGGACCTGAGGGCAAAGAGCTTCACGAACACAGCGACGCTTCATGCAACCCTATAACAGTCTGGGCTATTTCGTAGTTATTGCAGTATGTGTGTACATTTTACTCCTCTTTCAGAACGAATGGAGAACTTCTGCAAAACACAGACCCCAGACTCCACAGACCCCACAGACTCCAGACCCAAGACATTTTCTGCCAATTACATCAGTTATTTTATTTTATTGTTTTTTTTGATTCTCAGTCTAAAAGGAATTTTCCATTTTTTTTTTTTTTTTCTGATATTCCCTGGTGTCTGTCATATTGTGCATTGACTCTCTGCCTAAATCTTTGTAACAGAGTACTGAAATATACATTACAGCTTTGTTTGGCAGTTGTTTTACCTCCCTGGCAATTAGGCACATGATGCGTCTATAGCCACAATGTCAGCCAGGCTTGATTCCACTCTGAATATGCAGCACAGTTAGAGGTGAAATGTAAGAATGATTTAGACTGACGTGCAGCTAATGATGTATTTATGTCATAGCTTAGTTTATATAATTCAGGAAAATTTTTTTACTGTCCTTGTGGGAGGAACCACCTGCAACAGCCCTGTCTCCTGAAAACAACCCAGTCTCACTCTCAACTCGTCAAATATTGGCAATAAAACTGTGACCGTAATGCAGGAGAAAATATGTTTCCCTCAAAACATAATTGAGAATGCATCTTAGTTGTGTGGCAATAGGATTTTGCAGAGACAGTGTTGCCTGCAAATGCATAAGTCAGGATATGTAAAGGAATATAAACTAGCTTAGAATGGCTGTAGGTTATCAAATCGTACTTCCTTGTTGAAATCATTTGTTTGAAGTCAAAGTGTTTGCATGAAAGCTTCGGAGACCTTTGGCAACACTGGAAAACCAATGCCTTTTACAATTACTTGCCAATAATAGATCACCATTTGGTGCTCAATTTTCTTCCAACTAAGATTTTGCCTCCTCAAAGGGAATTTTATACTCCTCAATGAACAGCCTTTTTCTATAAAAGTATGATTGAAATTGTCTGTGACAACCGCCACTCAAACTGAGTGGCCCATAACGACAAGAGAGCCAAGAACAGGCTTAATACTATTTATAAATCTCTGAAATGGCAGGGTTTGCAGGAAACTGTGAAGGAATAAGGGATGGAGGGTAGGAGGTGGTGTGTGGTTCTCTTTCTCACCCCAAAGCTTCTTATGACCTTAGTGCTGCTCCAGTCTAAACATAGCCCCACCGCAACAATGGAGCCTTCCAGTCCAGTGCATCTGCTAAACAAGCATGCACTGTCACACAGCAACGCTGCTCTTTGTCATCATTCATAGTTTTGATATTGTGTTCATCATCTGTATGCGAGCATGAAAGTTCTCCATTTCTGTTCATTAATTTTCCAAATGAAATATTCCTAATCCCAAAAATAGTTTTATCCTGCACACCATGATTTCAACTCTTGACTCTAAAGCTCCCGACTTTTTCCAAGAGCACAGCAAGTGTTCAGTCCTACAACACCCGTTCTAAGAAGTCCCAAAGGATTAGCCAGATTATTGAATCACGGCTTTAGATAATGCCATCAGTTACAGTTTACTTCTGAGAACAGATGCAAAAAAAGGGGGCAATATGGCAATGTTGTGAATGTACTAATGATAGCAGCAGACTTTCCCTCCAAATAAGCAGATGCGGTGAAGTTTGAACAGCTGTCAAACGTGATGAGCGTGACACAAGCGCCTGCAGAGGAGACTGTGGGACTTTTCTTATGATATAGCGGCCTACACACCAACGGAATATACCAGATGACAAATCGCGCTATCTGTGAAACACCTGGCGCATCTCTTTGAAAGAAGATTCGGGGTGCAGAAAAATTACACTTTACTCAGATGCAGTATGTGCAGGTGAAGTACTGTAAGTATAACAAGTCAACAGTTATTACAGATGATGATAACAAAGCATTCAAACACACAGTTTTATGTCAGTTTATATATAGATTCTGTTATATTATATCCAAATATAGAAAATACAGTAGAACTCTATATGTGATGCACTGATCATATTCAATCTACATATTTGCTTGGAGCTGTTAATTTAAGGTCCAGACTCTCAGACTCTGGGGGCGGCAGTAGCTCAGTCTGTAGGGAGTTGGCTTGGGAACCGGAGGGTCACTGGTTCAAGTCCCGACATGGACCAAAAAACTGAGTGTGAACTGGTAGCTGGAGAGGTGCCAGTTTACCTCTTGGGCACTGCCGAGGTGCCCCTGAGCAAGGCACCAAACCCCCAACTGTTCGGGGCGCTTGTCAGGAGCAGCCCCCTCACTCTGACATCTCTCCATTAGTGCATGTATGTGTGTTTCAGGTCTGCATGTACCATGTATGAGTTAAAAAACAACAGAGTGTAAATTGAATTTCCCCACTGTGGGACTAATAAAGGCTGATCTTCTTCTTCTTCTTCTTCTTTTAAGGGTCACTTTACCCAAACTGATTTCACTTTGCTTCTGTGGCTGTGGACTGTATCTGGCCATGCAGATAATAATTTTGGTTTTATGTGCTGAGATTTTGTGTCTGACTTTTAAGCCTCCAACCCAAAGCGATGGAGGTGACTGGAGTTTTGTTTGTGGTGCTCGACACATTGGAAAATGACACATGAAAGACTCAACAACAGTGTAACCTTCTAGAATCAGTGTTTGAGTCAGCCTGGGTGATCGACAGTTTTAGATGGAACTACTTTTTCTTGAAGAAACAGTTCCTTTCACATCACTTGAGCCTTTTAAACTATGTTTGTATGCAGCAATTTTGCATGAGTGATTTAGCTTCACTGGGAATATGGAGTACATACATTTTAACAAGTTTGCCAGAAATCAACTAATTTAAAGATGATATACTAACAGGAAATGAGATGCATTAAATGTCAAACTGCAACTTTAAAACGGTGCTGCCAATTAAAGCAACTGTGAGGAACTTTAAACTGGTAATGAAAGTGTCTCAGTTTAATACTGATGCCTTGATATGACCTACAGTACATAAGAATATGAGGCCATCAGCTAGAAGATTGGTTATTTCTATATACACTAGATATTCTTAAAGCTTGTCATCAGTGCCACCGGGACCAAAATCAGAGGAAATCAGGCAGTTTCACCAGAAAATCCCTCAGCTTAGACTCCTGTGGGGCCTCCGGCAGCGACTAGCCCACCACGCACAGACCCAGTTCCGGCTTCAATGCCGCCTACGACCTGCAGTTGGAGCTCCGGTGGGAGGTGGAGAGCTCTGCGCCCGGCAGCAGAGGCTCCTCCTCTGGCCTGGAGCAGAGCTTTGCTTCACCGCTCCACTGGTCCCCACTGGGAGCCAACACCGACTTCACGCTGTTGAGACCTAGGCCATATACTGGGCCCACTGGAGGAAAGGGAGGCACTGGAGAACCTGGACTGCACAGGGCAAACTGTCAGACACTGCTGCAGTAAAATGAAAGGTTTTGTAAAGGGAATTTGTCTACAGGGACTGCCAAAATCAACACAAAATTAAAGTTCCTCATAGTTTTAAACATTTGAATTGACTACATTACATTACATTACATTTTTTTTTTTTTTTACAGCTGTGAGGTGTTGGTGTGTTACACTGTGGGACAATAGTGTAGAGCACATTTATAAAACCAGTTGTTTAGTATGAGCAATTATCTTCTTTTAGTGAAACCAGTTTAGACTAAGCACTTTAAATATTAAATAGGGGGTTAAACTAAAGTGTTATGAATTAATTATATGACATAAAAAATATATCAATATCAAATATTAGTTGGATCATCGAGACAGTTGTGAGGACTTTCAGCTTTTCTCAGTCTTATTAGGAAAGTGAATCTCTATGATTTTATGTGTATAGTCAAAATAATAACTGCCAGACTCATTTTATTGCATAATGAATATCATGAATTGCACGATAATAAATGCAGTTGTTAGTTGTAGGCAGCCCATCAATGTATTTGTAGAATGAATGTGTATACAGTAAGTCTGTGTGTTTTTTTTATGTTGCCCACATATTTGATTTCATATTCAGCTCTATTAAAACAATTAAAAAAAAAGAAAAAAGTGGTGAACTAAAGTGTGTTTAGAAAGATTGCTGGTGTGTTAAACTGCTGGCAGTCAATCTGTAGGATGACTGGATCTCCTTCACCTCACATCCCCCACTTGACAATCTGCCACCGCTGCCTCCTCTGTGTTCTGTTACAATTACAAGATTAATGGACAGGGTGGATTTTGGTTCACAGGAATTAATTGTGTCTCATTTTACTCCCATGCCTCGACAGATGAAACAATCAGGCCAGTAAACCTGGTGGTGATTCTTGTCAACACGAGTGCAGACACAAATTAATAGCTAGATGCTCAACAGGCCATAACTTCCCAGAGCAGTCTGGGCAGGTTCGGGATATATAGTGGATATACACAAAGCCCTCTCAGCATGGCAGCACTGAAACTGTTGTTGTTGGTTTTCTCCTTCAATTGCTCTCACAGTTAGATTCAGTGTTGTTTACAGTGCATGCATGCATCAGCTAAATGTCCCACCATATACTGTAGCCTCTACCAAGCAACTCTTTTCCTTTACTTAGGTGACAAAGCATTCTTTGAAGGAGCATAAAATGTTATTTCAAAGTTATAGCACAGGACAATACTGGCATGTGTTGTTATCTTGTATAGTAGACTAGACAAGCCCCATGCTGTATTAGATTCTACTTGACTAATCTGATAGATACACTTGATAGTAAACAATATAAACACTTCTTGTGATTGAAAAAAAAAAAAAAAAAAAAAAACTTCAATAAGAAAATGGGAAACTTTAATATCCTGTAAGACACATTTCATGACAACAAAAAATGCTGTCACAGAAACAAAGCTATTTCTAACCAACCATACCGTATCACAAAAGTTGGATAGAAGGAGGAGATGAAAGTGTCGGCACGGAAATACAGCTCATCAGTCACAATAACCTTAAATGTAAATAGCTGTTGCGGCTAAATGAGCCCGGTGTGATGCTTCTTTGGCTATTTAAGGCCCTGCTTAGCTATGAAGGACCAGGATCAGATTTTTATGTTATTATTTTATATTAGTAATACATTAAATAACTGTGTGTGCAGTTCCTTTCAGTTCTGCAGAAAAGTTTCAGTTAGCTAATTGTAGTTTTTATGACCCCAACTTGACTTTATTGTTCCACTCTCTCCACGCTGAGCATCACTTTTAGTGAAAATAAGTTTAACTTTACCCAGTGGCTACCTGCCTAGCACCAAATTGCAGCCTGAAAAGTTAGCAGTTTGCTGGTGTACATAGTGCAGAGCAGAGCATTGAGCATCCAAACAACCATAAAGTTATCTTCAGGAGTTGGTGGAAACCAAAACAACAAACAATGAGAGTGAATATTGGCCTTACATACATTAGATGTTGCTTGATGTGTAAATAAGCAATTCATTTTCTACTTCGTGCAATCAACTTGGGCTGTGCTAATACGCTATATAAATGTTGTGCTGTTGCCTCTGCCCCTTAGTGGCCAAATTGTTAACTCTACCAAAAACTTTGGGATTGCATGATTGGAAATGTAAACTGATAAATGTAACTGACCCAAACTGTGATCCAGTAATTACAATTATTCACACATTAGACTACAGTCAATCACTTTTAATCACAAATTAATCATACATTTTTTTTTTTATCATTATCATTTTTTTTTTTTTTATCTTATCTTTTTTTTTTTTAAATGTACCTTAAAGGAATATGTCTCAAGTTTTTAATACTCTTGTCAACATATAAATATGCCGCTTTATGCAACTGTATGAATACTACTGGAAATCATTTAACACAAAACATTGACAAATATTGTCCAGAAACCCTCACAGGTACTGCATTTAGCATAAAAGATATGCTCAAATCATAACATGGCAACAACATCTGTCAGTGTGTCAGTGTGCTGACTTGACTATGACTTGCCCCAAACTGCATGTGCTTATCATAAAGTGGGCATGTCTGTAAAGAGGAGACTCGTGGGTATCCATGGAACCCATTTTAGGTCAAATCCCTTTTAATCATTGCAACCAGGTAGTTTGATGTAGGTGTGTTAGTGTGATATAATACCAGTAGCTTCACTTTAGCTTTAAAACTGAGCCTGCCACAACCTAAAAATTATAAGTTGCATTAATGTGAAATTAGTGGCATTAAATTGCCACTAATTTATATATTTTTTTACAATTAGTATATTTAAGGGACCGTTGTGTAACATTTAAGGGGATTTATTTGCAGATAAGGAATATAATATTGATAAGTATGTTTTAATAAAAATTGTGTTTTGGTTAACACTTAAATTTTCCTACTTGGGCCAGAGTCAGTAACATTACTCTCTGCCATCGCCGCCTCTCTCTCTCTCTTGCTTCACCAATCAGTTCCCACATATACATACACTATGCACTGGCTATGCTCCAAATGACCTAACTGGCTTTAGAGACAGCATTCACATTTAGTGTCTGCCACTGTAGTTCTTCTGCATGCTTGACATGTGACAGGCTTCCATTGGTTGCAATCTGCAACCTCACAGCTAGATACCACCAGATCCGACACAGATCTTTAAGATGATTTTTTTCAGCTCATACAGCTCATGCTGACATGACAGGTTCTGGATCTACTATGAAATACTGAGTGGATTTACAGTACATAAGAATAATTGTCAATATCAATTGACATTCAAAAGAAAAAAAGTGCTTAAATGTTTTGCCATATCACCCAGCCCCTCTAGATTGATTGTAAAGAAGATGATTAAGGAGATGCTGCAGATATCAAACAGTACAATGTCATTTCAGACAAGAACAACTATAAATCTATTAACATTAGCCTTGCTTTTACCTCCAATGATGGATAATGTGCAGCCTTTCTTTCTGTGTGGAGTCTAAAACAGTCCCAGGGAGAATCTTCTAACCTGTCCAGCTACTCCTCTGCAGTGTTTGGGAATGTCAGGGATCCTTTAAGCCATTTTGAGTTTTCAGTGATGGATATTGGCAAACAGCTTGCCTCTGTGAGTAAGGATAACCTTCCATTTGATCAATCTTGCGCCCGTCTCTAAGACTATACCCTCCAATAAATCAATAGCCTAGATGTGTTTGTCCTGGTGCTTTCCATTCTCCTCGAGCCCTTTCCATATGCTCCTGTCCTGAAGTACCTTTCTTTCCTCTTGGTACTCTCAACATTTTGTCTATGATATCTATATCCCTTCGCTCTTCTTTTACATCTTATTTTTAAGCTTATTCATTGGATATGGTCTAAAAGCTGTTGCAAATTGCGTCGTCTGCTAATTTGTCATGATATTTCACAGTGTTTCCAGTGTTTGTCATCAAACATTACTTCACACTTGGCTGCCTGTTTTGGTTAATTTTTATAGAGAACAAAGGGAATTTTCTGTATGCAGCACCAAGGGAGAAGCCTTTTTGGACTATGAAAGCTACAAGATATGGAAAACCAAACACAGAGGGAATTTGATTGAGAGTTGGGACAAGTGGCAATTTATCATCAAACAATGAAGTGAGGCACTTAGAACAACAGGACTTAGGGTGTTAGCGTTAATATTTTTCCATTAAGATTATTCCAGCCTGGAGAAAAAAAAACACATTTTTGCTTTTAATGTCATGTTAGAACAGAGTCATTATTTTGTAATACTCATAGGAACAAGTTTGTGGATGCTGCAATTAAATTTCATGAACAAAACACTTTTGGTGTGGCTGTGCAATCCCTGCAGGATTGCTGGTCGCCTTCTTTCTCTCTTAAGATTCAGTGGAAGGGGGTGTTTTCTAATGACTTCAAATAATCTCACAGAGCGTCAGCCACATATACCAATTATTAATTAGAAACTGGAAATCCCTCCGAGATTGTGCCTTGGTGCAAGAAAAAAAAAAAGAATTAGGTAGTCCCATTAGCTGCCAGGCTGCAAGCTATTTCAAGTTCATCTTCAAATGCAGTGTGTACTGCCAAGTATCCAAGAGATGTATGGATAGATCAGCATCTTTAGTGAGATTATATGGTGCATATGCTCTATACACTGTGACACAGTTACACTGACTTTTTTGTTCTGGTTTGTAATTACACATTAACCTGATGTTTAATTGCTTGCTTCTGCAACAACTTAGATATTTAAAATTATCTAATGACAGTTTAAAATTGGATGAAATTACTTGATATTGGAATAACTATATATATATTGTTATAAATCATGATTAAATACAAAACATTTTCACATTTTAAATTGATATGGAAAATGTGTTGATTATTTACACTGTTGTGCAGGAACATTAACTTTCATTTGGAATTATGTATTCAGTATTCACTCTTCATCTGTTTTTTGGTCTCAACCAACTCCTGTTGGTCTATGCAGTGTATACATATGTACAATATATATGTCTCCTTATCTGCTAAATTCAACTCACCACATAGGTTCACAGCTAAGCAATGAGCTGAAACTTCCTCTAATACTCTGTAAAAAGGATCTGCAGATTCAGGTGATAATTCTCTGTCGATTCATCACAATGAGCAACCCGCCATTTCAGCTATTCCTGATTCCAATGCTTGGTCAGTGGCCCTACAAGTCAACCTATGATTTTCTAGGTACCCCTCTTGGATCAGTTTTGGCTGTGTCGGGGATGTGTCTTTTCAAAATAAGCTTCTAACATAGGTTTACTTGGTTAGGTATAGGGAAAAAATATGGTTTGGGTTAAAATAAGTATGTTTGTTATGTAAAATAAGTATGTATATTACATAACTTACATACAAGGCATTGGCTACGTAAGTACATTACGTTACAAGTAAAATAAGTCAACATTGACTCGGTATGACACGGTACACAAACAGTGGTATCTTGAATGAGAGCCTGTGTTTGTTTGACCACAGTAAGCAGACTTTTTTTTCCCATTATACTATGTTAGTTGCTCTGAACGTGGTGTAGTGACACGGATGGATTTACATTGGATTTAGTTGAAAGCCTGGTGTGTCTTACAGAAACACTAAAGGATATCTTGATGCATTTGTACGAGACGCCAACAGCCACTGACCAAGCATATGTGTTTGACGAGGAGTAAGAACTCGAAGATATTGGTACCAGACCACCTGCATGACAGTTCAGTGAGGCAGCATCCATGCACACAAACACAATGTCCTGTGGTTACACAGCATATTTTGTTCTGTCATGTCAAGAGTTTTCAGTTCTGCTGCTTACATGCACTCATAATCATTATTAGCATTATTGTGATCAAGGAAGCATGTGCCTACCGTATGACTGCATGTGAATAGATGGGTGGGGGCAGTCGGGAGACGGGGAATGGCAGGAACAGGGATTATTGCAGGTCAGGAGGGAGTGGCAGGGTCTGAAAAGGCAGGAGTGTGTGCAGGTAAATGAGCAGGCTGGGAGACTGAAGTGGCAAGAATCAGGCTAATATTGTGACATTTTTTTTTCTGCAAAAGCAATTTAGCTGTTAATGTACATTTTTTGCATACAACCAAGACTTTAAAGGGTATCATCAACTTTCAAATGTGACCTTATTAAAATGTTGAGTTGTGCAAAGGACAACTTCACTGATAGTTGTAGAAATGAGGAACGTGCTGCAGCCTCTCTCTGAGTTCACAGAGAGGCTAGCTGGTTAGTTTATCATGTGCTATTCAGATGGTCCTATGGCCCACTGTAAATGAAACAAATCTTATAAGATCTGTGCTCGAAAGCACTTTTGCTTATTGTTTATGGTTGTTGGGAGTTACAAGTGATGGTTATTTATTGATATTGGCTGCTAGCTCACACTTACTGGCAAACTACTGCACATACACTAACTTACTTTGCACTTCATACACTCTCACATACTCTATCCATGCAATTTATACTACTGTCCACGCTGACCCAGAGATTATTCATATTTATATCAGTCTATAGAATACATAATAGCTGATCTATAGCATATACAACGTACTCATATCATCATACACCCAGGTGTTTATTCTGTATACAGTATTACAGTATAATGTCTTACTATTAGCATTTCATGTACTTACACCAGCACCATATCTTTTTTTTTTTTTTTTTACTTTTGCCTGTATCGCATACTCTAAGTGCTGCAGTGTTGAGTTAGATGCTAAACTGCATCTCATTGTCTTAGTATCTGTGCTATGACAAAGTTGAATCTAATCAAATGTTATTGCAAAACACAGTATGTGAAGTTCTTACACTGAATAAACTGTTTGAAATGTACAGCTTATTGTTTCTTAGAGGAAGGACTTTAAATTTCAGTCCAACACATTTTCATTTGTATCCTACATCTTTCAGCATGTACTTAAGTCTGGTCCCCAATTCAAAATGTCCTAGACCTGCTCCTGGTTTACACTTGACTATGACAACCTTCCAGCTACTATAATTCTTTGCCTCTTATCAGCAAGGAAATTCATAACATCCTCCCTCTGTCTGTGGCCTGACGACAGAGCTCATCTCTCATCCTCGTTAACCAAGTGGCTAGTCTTCTTAATGAGCACTATTAAAGGTAAAGTGTCATTACTGCAGCACTCTGTCTATTCATTACAACCATCAATGTCTATTGATGTCCGTCTTCATCTAATCATAGAACTCTTCTGCTACTCTTCTCGTCTTCATCTATAACCTCCTTCTCACATTACACACGATTAATGTCAAATTACTTCCCTTTTGCCACATTTAGTTTTGCTATTGTATCCCAATGCTCGTAAAGCATCATAACTGCCAAAGAGGCTGACAGAGATGGAGGGACAGCTTGATGAGTGTGACTTTCCATAACTCAATGCAGTTCAGTGACAACGCACTGTTAATCTAATCAGTGTATGCAAAGGGGTAGTATCAACCTAAAAGTGTTGTCTGGATATCTAGAACTTGAGTTAGTTAGTTGTGGCTTGTAATACAGAGTTTAATGATAGTGAAACACACTGGTGTAACACTGTATGTTCATTGACTCAGATTCTGGGCAATATGTGACCATATCAGAATAAAAGGCTATTGTCCAATGAAGGTAAATAGAGGCTTGGAAACTTGAGCAAAACTGTATCCATTAGTGTATGTAACTGCCTTGACAGTCCTCTGTAGGTTATGGCAACTCTGGTTTTACAAGTATGTCATTTTGCATCACCTTTTGAACTTCTCCACCTAATTGGACCTAACAAGTGAACAGTAACTTTCAAACTCAGGTTGCAACCAGAAAAACACATCCCATTCATTAGCAGCTAGACTTAACGGATGGTAGCGACTCTAGGGATGGCGATGTTGGTCTGTTGGTCTATATTGAAATAGCTCAACTACTAATTGACAGTACTTTAAAACCTAATGACAAATCTCATCTGTACTTTGTGTGCATGCCTTTTCTTTTCTGTCTAACATTTATGTTATGGTGCAGTCAAGATGTGTTGCAACACATTCTCACTCCCAACTTGTCAAACACCGATGCTTGGTCAGTGGCCCTACACAAACCATGATGCTCTAACTATCGCTCTAGCATTGGCTTTGGACGCGCCAGGGACAGCGTGTCAGTTTGCGCTTATTATAGTGTCTTTTCAAAATAATCTTCCAACATAGGTTAATTAATTAATTAATTAATTAATTAATTTATTTATTTAAATTTTTTGTTTTACCTGATTACGCTTAGGAAAAGACTGTTTTTTGTGTTAAAATGAGTGTATTTGTTAGGTAAAATAAGTACCCTTATTATGTAACTTACATACTTACTAGGTCAGTCAATTGATTTGATTAACGGTATTGCATGTAGCATAAAAAATATACTCAAATCATTCAATCACATTGCAAACTGCAGCCCAACAGGCAACAACAGCTGTCAGTGTGCTGACTTGACTCTGACTTGCCCCTAACTGCATGTGACTTTCATAAAATTGACATGTCTGTAAATGGGAGACTTGTGGGTACCCATAAAATCTATTTTCATTCACATATCTTGAGGTCAGAGGTCAAGGAGCCCCTTTGAAAATGACCATGCCAGTTTTTCCTCACTGAAAATGTAGCATAAGTTTATAACATTATTTAACCTCTTTCGTGATAAGCTAGTATGACATGGCTGGTACCAATGGATTCCTTAGGTTTACTAGTTTCAATGGATGCTAGTATCTTCACAGTAGCTTTAACACTAAGTCACAACCTAAAAAAAAACAAAACAAAAAAAAAAAAACTTAGCATGCATTAATGTGTTAAAGAAATTAGTTGTCTTAAAGCATTATTATGGCACTAACTTTGACAGCCCTAATATTTATGTAAGAAAGGCAAGATAGAATAAGTCAATGTTGGTGGTTTCACACACAATCAGTGGTCTGCTGGGTGAAAATCTGTGTTTGCTTGACCCCAACCATCCACCTCGACCTCCTCCTGAAGCAAAATTACTCTTAGTTGTAAGTCTCGTGCATCAGATACTAAAGGTTTCCACGGTGCGTCTGTTTCAGACACAAGAGCCACTGATCAAATGTTGGTATTTTACGAGTTGGGAGTGAGAACAGTTCACATCATTGCATGGACCCAATCCTGGTGTTGGTGGGGTGACATATTCATCTGGCAGCTATGTCTGGCACACCCTGGGAAAGAATAAATAAATTCACTGCCTACGTTCACTGTAACAGTTAAACAAGAAACTCAGTGGCTTTATCACCTACATTCTTTGATAGTTTGAATAAATTAGGATGTTATGAAGACATGGAGTTGTTCCAAAGACATCTGATGAAAACGATCTCAGAGCCATGCTCAAAATAAAATTACAATTGTGTCCTGACCCCCCAAACAATACATGCACATTTCAGAAAATCTTCAGTTTGTAACAGCTGTTTTCTGTTTTCACCTGAAAAAACATATTATTTGAATATTGTTCATTAATTAGTTCACTTAATTAATGTTTCAGATACAACATCTGCTGATCAGTCTTGTTCTATTAAGTTCATTCACTGAGATAAGATAAACTTTTTTTTGAACATTTGTGGATGGCGTAATGTGAGTTAATTCATGTGTGTCATGAGAGTAAATTGAAGCATCTATATATAAATGAGAGTCTTATACTCATGTCTGATGCTCTGCATTCTCACTGCTGCAACCTTGGATACTCATTTATCCCTCCGTCCCCTCAGTGTCTTATTACATGCATCCCTTAATGAAGGCGGAATGGAATCACTGTTTGTTATATCAGCGGGGGTCTGAGGACTGTCCTGCATAATTGGGAAGTAAGTGGGATAGATATGTGAAAGTGAATAAATAAGCTCAATGTAATTAATGAGGACCAATGATTCGACCGGTGATAATTAAATCTGCCGTGTTTTTTAATTTGCATGATTAAGATGTTAGTTAACGTTACGTTGTACCCACGCGTTACAGGTTGTTCATTCTCAAAATGTCAACATATCAGAATTCTCAACACTGCACTTAATTATCTTCAGGAGCTTTAAAACTATCAGCTAAATCAATTAACTTTAATCTGCAAGCAATTAAAGTGTGACTTTTAGGAATGCTAATGTGCCACATGCTGTACTTCTATCTCAGCATGTTCAAACACAGGCGTCACCCAGAATATCTCAGCGACTCCAAGCAGGGAGGGGGGTTGGTTGTGCACTGTGCTTATTGTCTGACCAGGAATAATCGAAGTGCCATCCTACCAACATAGTTAACATACAGGGACTACCGACTGGGAACCTCAAGAATAAACTAGTGTAAGAAACAACCGTCATAGAAAAAAATTGCGTATTTTTTGCATATTGTGTTTGAACAAACATAGACAGACATTGGTTGCTTTTGACTGGGGTCTCCAGTATCTAATCTCTAACAGATCCTGCATTCAACAGACAATGGGACAAGAGTTTAGTGTCATTGTGGTTCCTCTTTATTGACCAATCACATTCGAGCATGCTGTGGCTGAACGCATTTAAACAGTCCATGTGGAGAACCAAAGTGGTGGAACGTATTGGCCGAAATACAATGTGGGAACCCATCGGCTATTGTCTGGCGATGATTTAGATTTCCTTTAGTTCAAATTACTCTCTGAACTCTAAATCCAGTCAGCATTTGAAGTTGCTAACTGGACTGTAAACAATGAGCAGCACACAGAAAAGGACGTCTTGGCCCAGACACTGGAACCCCAAAAATATGGCATCTTGCTTCCAGAGGCTTATCTGTCGTCATATTGAAAGCCAATGGTTTACAAAATTACCCAGGACTCCAATATTGGTATTTAATTTGGTATTGTATTTAAAATTATTACTTTAAAAGGACTAATTAAAACAGAAACATAAATGAACAGATACAAAGTCATTAGGAACAACATGAGTCATGAAAAATTGGAATGATTAGGACATATAAAAGATAATGACAATAATGCACTCGTGGGGACCCCAGAGGTATATTTTTTAACATATTTTTTTCAGTAGGGATATTTCTTTTTATTTTTTTTTCCCATAGTCAACTCAAATATAACTTTGATTTCATGCCATGTTCCATGATTCAAAAGAGGTCAGGAGTGCTTTGCATATTTTGACATTTTAAATAATTCACAGCTCCAAAAAACAGATTTTAAAACCTGCCTGAAATCGTGCACAGTGGTTTTGAAGGAGCCAAATGCACTGAACCAGCCTGGGCCCTCAATTGTGCTGTTAATATTATACTGTCAAATAGAGAGGGCAACACTTGACAATGACGAACAATGAGTATTTCCAAGCCTTTCATGTCCACCAGCCACATGGTTATTGAGGCGAGCACTTTTATTGATATTCTATTGTAATGTTTTATTGGCCAAGACAGGGGGACGAGGTGAAGAGGAGGAAGAAGAAGACAGCTTGCTCAGTTTAGACACAGAGGCCCCACCTCCATCTCCTCCACCACCTTAAAACACATGAACTGCATTGCGACTCATTGATATCATCATTGTAACCTCTCTTTTTCCCTGATGATTGTGGTAGTAGCCCAAATATTAGTGAGACATGTTTGTGACTGGATGGAAACTACAGTAGTTTCAATTTCTTGATCACCTGGGAAATCCTGGGAGGAGGAAGTGAATGAGTATTGGTCTCAATGGTCCTACTTCCTTTAAAGCTGCAATATGAGATTTTTTAACAATAAAAAAGGTACCAGATGAGTTAGATATATGACAAGCTCCAGTCTGAATGTGTCTGATCCGATAAATAAATGGACCAAAAAATCTCCATGGGTCATAAAATATGTCTTTTGACTTCCAAAGGAAGCCATAATCATTATTAAAAAAAAAAAAAAAAAAAGATGCATATGAGCATTTTTCTGGCTGAAGGATTGGTTAAGTTTAAACAACTAAACTAACTGATTATGGCTGGAGAAAGATTGTGGTCGTGGATGGGCTGCAGAGATTATTTGATTTATTTACCAGACCTCTGATTGCCCCCTCTCTCCATTCAGCTTGCACCATCATCCACTTGTATTTTTGTTTATGTTGAGATCAGCTGTGCATAGCGGAGCATCATAAAAGGCTTCATTCAGACTGGACAGAAACCAAATAAAACTCACCTAAGATAAGATATTCCTTTATTTGTCCCACAGTGGAGACATTTCCAAACAAATTTTCCTTTTTCCTTTTTTTAACAGTGTTCCTAAACAGTCGTCGTTACTCTTTCCAAAAAAGTGTGCTTTGTGAACTCTAATTTCACAGTTTGATGTGGAAATATGCCGATTTTACACATTGTAAACAAATATCTTTGGGTTTTGAACTGTTGGTCAAACAACACAGGGCATTTGCACATTTGTGGCAATTCATGATTGGCATTTTTCACTATTTTCTAAGAATTTTAAGACAAAGTAATTTAATCATTGACAAAATAACATATTAATCAGTACATTCAGTCGGAATGTAAAGGACAAAGGTGTCATATCCTGTACAGACTATAAAGCCCCCTGAGGCAAAATTGTGATTTGTGATTTTGTGCTATACAAATAAAACTGACTTGACTTGACACTTCTCATGTGTGCCAGGTGTGTCGGAGGCCTACGGTGGACATTGTGAAAATGTGAATGGTCCTCTCTACAGGCAGTGTTTGGTTTTGCCTGTTCTGAGCAACTGCAGAAACATGGTGGACTCTGAAGATGCCCCACTCACCACGTAGATATAAACAGCTCATTGAATATGAATCAATATTATGTTGCTGTAATTCTTATTTCTCACCTCAGATGTTTTAAGAAATATCTTTTAATGTATGGTTTAGTGGTAAAATGAGAAAGTTGGCTTCAGCTGGTGGGCAGTGATTGGTTGTTCCACAACTTGTCAACATGGCTGCTGGGTCACAGAAAAAAGCAAAGAAATAGAATAGAAAAAAAAAAAAAAAAAAAAAAAATCCTATGTACCGTACCTACGAACCGTGATGACATTTCCATCCGTTGTGTGTATATGGAGAAAACAAATTTTCCAGGAAAGCCACCACAGACGAGGGGACTAAAGGGAACTAACTGTGCTAAAATAAAATGATAAATCATTTCAAGCTTTTTTTTGTTTTTTGTTTTTTGTTTTTTTAAGCTTGGAACCAAAAATGGCCTTTGGGTTTTCTCGGAAGTGTCATTATTTTTATGACCACAAGTGGTCACCAGTCAGAAACATGGAGTTGATGTCTCATTATGACAGTTTTCCCTTTTGGTACCTCTCCACAGAGGGAAATATTTTGTCGCATTTGCCATGGATGAGCCTGGCCAGCCATTGCTGTCAAGATGAGGGTTACGGTGACAGAGCAGGCGGGTGGGGGTGTCCTTTAATGACAACCTTAAAGGAAAAGTAAAGCACAGTAAAGAAGAAACATAAAGCTAAAAGCAGAGTTTGCCATTGCCGGTTATCTCATCCTCAGGTTGGATGCTGTTTATTGATAGGAGTCAGAAACTTTGACAGTGGAGGGGTGGGGTTAGTCACAAAATGGCATTTACACCTGCTGTAACAGGCTCATATAGAGGTCTCATATAACTGAGAATGCTCTGATGTGTGTCACAATAAGAGTAGGCAAACCTGCACTTTGTGACCTGTCAGTGAACAAATAACATCAGAAAATGTAAATCAAACAACAACATCTCCGTATAGTAACGGTCCATGTGGTGGTGACTTGTTGTGTGGAGCTTCAGATGTGGAAGTCAGTGGCACACACAGCAACAGCTCTGTGATTAATACCACTGACAAAGCAGTAACTAATGATCGATTGAGGATGCTTGGATTCTAAAGACCATTTCCCCTTCACTTGCTTTGCCTTTTTTCAAAGCCATCTGATATTTTGATCACTGGCAGGGGCCATGTCAGTGGAATTAATCACTAATTTAAAGCTCGAACCTTCTCATTTGCACAGAACCCCACTCACGGAAGGACATTTTGAATGATAGTTTCAAATTCACCTGATGTCAACCGAGCTTTTACCTGATCACCTGGGAAATCCTGGGAGGAGGAAGTGAATGAGCATTGGTCCCGATGGTCCCACTTCTTTTGAAGCTGCAATGTCATATATATATTTATTTTTTTTAACAATAAAATGGTACCAGATGAGGTAGCTATGACACAGCTCCAGTCCGAATGTGTCCGATCCTGGGCTTGACTCAAACACTGTTTGTAGCTATAATGACGGAAAGTAAAACACTGTAATTCATATATAACACACTAAATTAATTTGTATGTACAAATGTGAACCAGGAATTATAAAGAGTGACAGTGTGACCGTGTAGGGAGGAAGTCGGAGTCGATGGGCGGATCAAAAAAACAAGACTTCCACCCAGGAGACTGCTGTTCGTATCCTGTGTGAAGCTACAAGTCAAAGTTGGCTCAGTGAGCCTTGGCTGCTCATGACCCTGTCGCCGGTTCACCGCATATTCCCTCCTTGGACCACTTTTGGTAGGTCCTGACTACTGTAGACCAAGAGCATCCCACAATTTGGCCCGAGTCAAAGTCACTCTCATCTTTACGCTTGCCCATTTTTTTTTCTGCTACCCATCAGCTTCAAGGACAAAATGTTCACTTGCTGCCTAACATATCCCATCCAATGTCAGGTGACACTGTAAGAAGATCATCAATGTTTGTCACTTCACCTGTTATTGGTCATAATGTTGTTAATGTTATGGCTGATTGGTATATACGTCACATAACTTCCGTACTCAAGTAACATCACATCCATAGTTATTTTAAGCCAAACCACGGTCTTTTCCTAGAGCTAACCAAGTTGTTTTGTTGCCTAATCCTAACCACGTTGTTTCCTGTGCAGATGGAACTGTATTTTGAAAAGACAAGAAAGTTGAAAGTGACGTGTGGCTGGACATTCATAGGCAACCCGATCTCATGGGAACACATATAAATACGTCATGATGACATGTTTAGCCTTTTCACATGTTATTTGTATGCCGCACAACAAAACTATGGTAACATCTGCATTTCGGTTCAGGCAACAATACAACTTAGTTAGGTTTAGGGAAAACATAGAGGTTAGACTTTGTTTCAGTAACCCAGAATGGACAAACCAAACAGTGGCTCTAGATAGGGACATTTGGGTTTTCACATTTGTGCGTCGGTCACTATAGTTCCCCTACACACTTTGCACAGGGGTCACTTGGCTGCAATCTGCAACCTCACCGCTAGATGGTGCCAAATACCACACACTGCACCTTTAAGGATTGGTTGAGTTTAGGCAACTACTGTAATTCTAATTGATTAAGGTTAAGAAAAGCAAGTAAATAGCTTTTGTCCCTTTTAAAGAACAAAATAACATTAATTCAGTTTTATAGCAGCATGCGTAATGTTGTATTAAGTATGAATTAGAGCTTGTGCTTTGACACTTTTACTGTGTTGTGCTAGGCGCTGCATAATGTGTGTGACAGAAAGAGAGAGACTGCATCATAATTACACCACACCAACAGGTTTAGCTACTGTTGTGCTTTTCGTGCTGTTAATGTTTACTTAAGCATGTACAGTAATTTTAAATGAACAGCCTCCCGGAGCAGTCCTTTATACACATTTAACTCTAGCCACACTCACACCCGATACATGTCCGTCAATGACATCTCTATCCGTTCATATATCAAGCCAGGGAAACATGGCTCAACATTAGCAGCCTAATGCATTATGCAGCAGCAGCTTTTAAAAGAAGATGATTGGAGAATTCCCATCTGAAACACAGCTGCAACATCAAAGTGCAAGTGGGAAGAAAATTAAATGGTACAGAAATAAATAATGGTACACTTGATGTCTTTGCTAATTGGGATCTCTGGCACTTGGGTCAAAAGGCCCCCACCAGACAAAACCCTAAGAGAAAGAGCTCTGTTGTGTTAAAGGTGGTATATATGGCACAATTACATGTTGTGCTTGCAGACTTTTCACTCTGACTATACACTCCGTGGTTGAGGTGGTGGGAATGTGACGCCGCCGCTGGAACAAAGGGAGGCAGAGGAGGCAGTGGTTAATACTCTGTGGGCTGAATGAGTTTCATGGAGAGACTC
The DNA here is from genome assembly GCA_947000775.1 of Pterois miles. Taxonomy (NCBI): domain Eukaryota; kingdom Metazoa; phylum Chordata; class Actinopteri; order Perciformes; family Scorpaenidae; genus Pterois; species Pterois miles. The sequence continues at coordinate 229,091 of CAMQGK010000038.1, read as the reverse complement.
TCACAGCAGGAAAAAAAAAAACAAAAACGGCCATGTGTATCAGACAGTATACTGACCATCCTATCTGTACTAATGAAGGCTGCTCCCCCCAAGGCCCGCTCGGCTCGGCTGCTGCCAAGTAGCCGGACAAACACTAGAGGGCTCTCTCCATGGTCTCCATCCTGCTGTCACTCACACTGCACTCACACTCACATTCAGCTATGCAATGATGAGCATGAGCTATACACTAACTGTCTTAATAAGACCTGTGTCACACTTTCTCTGCTCCTTGTCTTTTAATAATGTGATCTTTTGTATAAACAGACACATTAATGTGTCAAGAATACAATTAACTGTCACTTCAAGGGCTAGTAAGCCTCAATAGTTTTACTCTTTTTCTACTGTGAGAACAGGGCAACTTTGTGCGTGTCCGTGTGTCCATTGCTTAACCCTATCAAATAACAGTATAAATGAGCAGCCTCGGTTTCGTTTCACTAATCGCCTGGCTGTATTTCATTTCACTAATAACCGAGAGGGTCAACTCATGCGTTGCTGCCGTAGGAAAGCGAAGTTCGAATATAGAGGCACAGATACAGTAATGAGAGGATTTTACCTGCACACACCTATCTACAGCTACAGTATATAGCCGGCAATCGGAGACGGTAACCTTTGCGCGTCAGTGCCTGGGCAGAGCGGCATGCGTTCATTTGTGCGCCTGTTGACCCGGCTCCTCATCAACCCAATGAGCGCCGTGGAGGGGGAGGCTCTCTTCGCCGCCGCGCATCTCTCCACCATCTCCTCCTCACTTTTCCAGTCGGCCAGCGAGCCTGTCGGAGCTCTTAACTACACACAACCCCAAACACTGTCACTCCACCTTGTCAAACTGCAGGAAGGATTTCTAGCCTCTCCGCGTTTTGCTCATTTTCTCCCCACCGCCTCGAATGACACGCATTGGGACTTTTTCTTTTGCGTATTTTTTTTGAAGGAACGGTGAAACGATGCAGCAGCAGCAGCAGCGGCGGGAAAGGATGCAAGTCTCACTAGTAAGTATAGCCCGCCACCGTGACATATAAACATGTATTACTGATTGGTGTTTAGTGGATAGAGTTATCATCCTCCCTCCGGGGAGCCAGTGCATTATTTCCCGGCATGAAGCGATGAAGCAAGTCTACAGAGAGGTCTGTAACTTAGACTGTCTTCTTTCACTTGCCCCTGCCGCGGTATAAGTGGCACATATGCTGCCTGTTTATGGTTTATTTCTCGTAAATCCAACTGCCCGTGCGCTCTGGTGCCACATATGATGCACTGAGAGACGAGTTATTTGAAGCAATGTCTCCTCAAAGGGTAAAACTTCAGACAGGAGGGCGAATTAATTTGGGTAATCGTGCTGCAGACTATCGCAGAGGCGTAAAAAGGGCAAGTAGTTCAAACTTTATGGGTTAATTCTCTTATTTTTTTCTATCGGGTGACGAAAGATTGGAGAATGTATTGCTCCTTCTCTGTGTGGACTACCTTGGACAGCTCCTCCGCTGCCGGGCGCTCGGTTCGCGGCTGAGCTGAGCCGTCTGGAGCGGCTGCTTTCTGGCGGGGAGCTGTCCTATACCCGTGGTGCTGAAACCGCCTGCTTAGTCACGCATCACCTTGACTTAAAATGCAGAAAAAAAACTGGAAAAGCACAATTTCCATCAGATATTTGTGGTTATTTTTTATGGTTAGTCTTTTTTTTTATCATGCTTATAGTCACAATTCCCCCTTTTCATTAACCTGCTGCTGCATTTTTTAGTCTCCGCCTGTAGTAGTAGAGAAAGCCACAGTAACTCGCATCACTCCACACTTTGTGATATTGCAGTTGGCTTCAGGTGGAATACGTTACAGCTTTATTGTCCTTGGAATTGCATTCCTAGAGCCACACAGCAGCAGCAGCATATGATCACAGTGACATAGCGTGCGCAGTAAAAGTTACCGGAACTAACACTGACACCGTGCTGATAGCGAGCCATTCCGGGCTGTGATAGCATGTCCACCTGCATCAGTTATAGCTGAAAGCCAACCCTTTGTGTCTGTGCTTTTTTTTCCCTTGTTTTGGTGAACGATGCAGAGGAGTATGTTGTACACTGATGCGACTGAGCTGCTGCTCAATCTGTTTTTGATTAAAGGCCAAAATTTACATTAGGCTACATCTTTTATTATTACATTGTTGTTCCACTCTGTTGTATTTAATTCCATTATGTTTTTTTCTCATTTTATTACAGCATTTCTGTCCAAAAAAAGTTAATGCCCATGTTAATTTAATAAAGGCAGTTCCACTATAATATCACCTATATGATCCAAATGTTTAAACATCTGTAAATAGCTCACAATGATCTCATCTGGATTACTATGATATCAGTGAGCTGCAGCGCTGTTGACATTGTAGCGCTCACCTGCAGCCACCGTATCTGTCTAGAGCTTACACTATTGAACGCATGCATGCACGGGTATTTGAGGCATTTGATTGCAGCCCATAACAGTAAGTCACCCGAGATGTATTGTGAAAACATCAATCACGAGGAACATGTAATTGCTCAAAATCTTTCCAGGATAATCCCCAGAACAACAGATTAAAGCAAGGCAATCTGATGTGGGCTGCATAGCCTCAGAGTGCAGACATACCCATTTGTTGTTCATCTGCAGCAGCATAATGTGAAAACAAGATTGGAATGGAGGGTCATGACTGTGACAGATAGATCATTTGTAATGATGAAGTGACATCTTGATTTGTTATGTGAAAATGAGAATTTACTTCCCGTTTTTAAAATCCTTTATTTAAGTATTTTGCTTGCCTAAAAGCTGTTTGTTCTTCTCTGTCTGTCTTGTCTGATTTGTTCAAATGTTTATTTGTCTCTACTTTCTCATTCCCGCCTCCCTCTGTCTCCCCCACCTCTTCCTGACAACTCCTCACAAGACTAAAAAAGACAGCTAACAAACAACTGTGATCCCTCCCTTATAGGTCTCCCCCTCGGAATAACGCCAAATGGAAGCTGCGCCGCGCTCCTCACCCCCTCACCAACTGCTATGGAGGCATGCCAAGCCATGCAAGTGACCTTTATCACGCCATGAATGCGAGCTCCGCTGTTCAAAGAGGACACAAGTAACCTTTTCTTGTTATCTAAGAAGGAGCTGTTGATCTGACGAGAGGAGCTGGGAAACGAGAGGGCTGTGAGAGAAGAGCCTTTGCGAAAGCAAACAAACAAACAAACAAAACAAAAAAATACACACAACGACAGGATGCCAAAGCGGTCCGAGGAGATGCTGATGGATCTGTGGATGTCCTTGCTGCTGGTGTGGATTACTTGTGTTCCTTGCGCGTCCATGACTCCCATCACAGGCCAGTCCAAAAGTACACAAACTGGTGGGTCCGTGGCGGTGGCGAGTGGCCCTGGCGAAGGACAAAGATTACTGAGCCGCGCCAAGAGAGGATGGGTTTGGAATCAAATGTTTGTGCTGGAGGAATTTTCTGGACCCGATCCAATTCTAGTTGGCAGGGTGAGTGCTGTGATTGTCAGCATTATATTAAGCTTGCTTATCGTGTGGAAACATTAATTCGGCCATTTGAATGCTCCCTCCATTTTTTTCTCTTCTTCCCATGGGCAGTGGGAGGGTTTTTGGTTGTCAAGGGGAAGCAGAGATATGGGGACAAGAGAGAGACAGCTCTCGAAATGCTTTTGGAAATAATTAAACTCATCATATAATGGTGGTGACATTTTTGTTGCTGTGTTGGATGTCCTTGAAATGCGACAAACTGTCTAGCAGTCACAGACGTTTTTACCACACAAAATACAGATGCGTGAGAAAGTCTGTTTTTTTTTTTAATTTCAATCCCATCCATTTGTTCTTGTATTGCAAAGGCAATTTGAATTGTGCATGACATAAGAAAGAGTAATTTTAGCTATGGTTAGTTTTCCCATTCCATCCTCTATAATGAACAGAACTGCAAGCTAATCCTGCGGCTAAGGGCCACCTGCTCCCTGGCCTGTGTGGAAGTGTCAGGCAGGTTTCAGGGGAGGGGGAAGGCTGCTGGCCAGCTCCGGCCAAAGCAGCTTGTTCACAGCTCATTGCTGGGACTCACCTGGGGAGAGTCAGCCTGGCTGCCACGCTCGCTTCCCTCCCCCAGAATATTGCCCTGCCGCTCCATGGCACAGGCAGGAATGCAGGCCATCCAGCATATTTGATCTTGTTCAGTAATAGCTTTTGCAAACAGTGTTGTGGTGCGTAATATTTGATAATTGGAGAGTATGCTTCTCTTGTTTTATGACATATTGCCACTGTTGTGCATTTAAATATACATTTTTCTTCATGGCACCTGACAGCACTGAATCAAAAAGCGGTTATTGCACAAGAAAAATAGTGTAGTCCAACTAGTTTTAATTTCACTTCTCTTTTTTTTTTTCTATCCCAAGCATTGTCATATGGCTGCATCAATTAAACATGTGCCACCGTGTGGGGTTTTGCACCTGTGTTTTCTAAATACCATACGAACACAGAAATGCCGTTAAGTGATGCATTAATTTTTCAAGTGACTCAATTAGACAGCCTCTGCTGGATTTGATGAGGGCGGCTCATCAGGATGTGGAAACAAACAAGCAAACACTCACCAGGGCCGTGGTGACCACATATGTGTACGTATGTGAGCTTGGAAGTTAAAAGGCTGGATCTCAGCTGTGAGATATTGAGCATCAAATATTTGACATATCAACCTGGTTACATCTTCTGAGATATTTTAAATGAACGCGTTTTTATGTTTTTATTTAAATGTGTATTTAAAATAAAAAAAGAAAGCTACACAAGAAAAAAAAAAAGTCAAATGACGGCAAATGTGGCTAACGGAGTTGTGAGTCATGAATCCAAGCTCTCACACACACTCTGAATAGCATGCTGTGTGCCTGTGGCCAGAGTGTGAAATGCTTGGGAGGACTGGTGGCACAAAATCAGGCTGTATTCCCGGTCATGCGGGATGCTTTCTCTCAAGGCCTCCGTTAATGCTTTGCAACAAACTTGACTGCAAGAACGGTTAGTCATGAGCATCTTCCTGTTGAAGGACATAGGGATGGGGGGCCAGCTCAGGATGAAGAAGAACTCGGCTCGCCTTTTTGCAAGGTGATGATGATGATGATGATGATGGGTTGCGTTCACTGCAAGGTTAAGTGCTCATGACTATGCCTGGCAGAGCTAAGATAAGTCCTATGTTGAACCAAGATGGCACTGTATTGGTTTAAGACTATAAATCTCTCCCCCTCTCGGTCCCCTTTTCTTCCCCTTTTCTCTGTGTTTCTCACGCTTAATTAAAAAATGAATCAAAATGGGTGGGAGGTGTGATTCAAATGGGTCATACAGCTCTCTGTGTGCTGTGTGTGTGGTTGTGGGCCTATTATCAAGGAAGTCCAGGCCAAGATTGGACCCTTTCCATCCCATAGTTTTTTATTGCCAGCACACACTCTGAGGTTTAATTATACGTGCATCCCCAGTCTTCTGCCTGCTACCGTGGCTCCCCTCAACTAACATCGGGAAGGAGAGTGAGAGATAGTGTTTGTGAGAGGGGGACAGAGAGAGATTGTGCCATTGATTTTTTAACGGTGTGTCATTCTCGGTGTTCTCTCTCGGCAGAGGCTATTAGCATAAACGCAGGAAAGTGGCGGGGGGGGTGTAGAAGAGCGAAGAGGACGGCCACAAGGCGTGACAGCACCCTTCCCTTTTGCTGTTCTTCTTCAGCGCATCGTCTCTTGACATTGTGATTCACTGAGCGGCATGTTCGTCAGCCCCCGTCAGTCCCGTTGGCGTCAGGGGAAGCAGACATGCAGTACCTGTTAAAGTGAAGCAGGGGAGACAGCTGTGAAAGCTTGTTGCTCGGCTGTAGCTTAAAACGAACACGGTGTTGGAAGGGATTTTCGGATTACTCATCACGAGCCAGGGACGATTCAGAAATAACCCGTCATTAAGAATAGAAATAGGCAAATGGAGTGTGAAGGTAGATGGGCTCCAACGTATCGCTCACGCAGACTGAGCTAGGGGACGTGTTTTCGCTCATTGTTGACAACATACGAGTAAAGACTCATTGGAAGGCAAGCAGAGGAGGCTTTAAGATAAAGCAGCTCTTAATTCACCATTGCACAGCCGTGGTGGAAAAGCATAGTTTTAAAATAAAATAGCGTTCTTTAGTATATAACGTTGTTGTCACACAGTTTGAATGTCATCTCATCATTAAATGTGTGTTATAATCCTCATAGGTGTGGGTCAGTAGTGGCCTGCTGCACCTACAACACTGTAAAAGTGAAAGTGAAACTTAAAGGCAACACGTTCTGACACATACAACTGACTTAAACATTACATTTTGAAAAAAAAAAAAAAGACTGTTTAGGTTTATGCAGTAAAACTTAAACTTATTTAGGTTTGGGCAACAAAACCACTTAGTTAAGGTAAAAAATAAATAAATAAATAAATAAGGTAAGGTTTAAGGTAAAACATGCAGCAGTTGACATCAATGCAGGCTCGCTGTTGGAGGGTTATATAACCCACTTCCACTCCCCGCTAATTGGTTTTGGATGACACTTAATATGGTGCACCCTCATGGGAATGGGCAAAATGAGTGGAAGTAGGTAGGGAGAGGGTGTAAGGGTGGTTTGAGAAAGGCCCTACTTTGCTGCCTAACTTCCCTTTTACTATGGTTGCTAGAGGTCGCTGTCATCTTTTTTTATACCTTCTTTCTGTGATCTATCATTGTGAATTGATCATAAAACCTAGAAGTAGGTGTAGCAGGCCCCTTCTCACCCACATCTATGACATAATGCTCATTTAGTGACCTAATAACAGTTTAACATTGTTCAAGTCCTTCTTCATTTTGGCATGAGGCCTATCCAGACCTAATGCAATGTCGGCCATTTTTTCCCACCACTTTGCCTCCTCATTCAAAGCTATTTCAGTTACTCAAACACACAATGGAGCAACTCATTTGCACCAGGCCATTAAAGGCAAAACACTGTCTTTGAACAAAAAGACAAACAGTGAACAAATTGCTGTGTTTGCACCAAAGCAAAATCAGAAACCTTCTCTTTGTAGTGCGAGACAGATTGATGGCTGTTAGCAGCGCTGGGATATCTAACAGCCTCAGACGCAACTTTTCTGGACTGCTTTACTTCCCGGTGATTATTTAGCATATGGTGCGTGAGGATTGATAATGATGGATTCCAGTCTGCTGATACTGTAGAGCAGATGTGGTAAATTGACTGATCCCCTCATCCCATTGTCCAACGCTTTTATCCACCGCAGCATTGTATGTGTTTTTCACACAAAGAGAATTGATAATCAACCATTAATATTCATCAATTCAGGCTGAACTGCAAGATTGCAAGGACTGACAGCAGTACAGAAAGCTTTGATTATTGATTCAGCAAAGAAAACGGATATGTTCGAAAGACGATAAAAAAAAAAAGTGTCTTTGTCTTTGTGTGTGCTGGGGGACAGAAACAAGCTTCATTCTTCCAAACAAGCTGTTTGACAGGATTCCCAACAAGAGGGGCCACAGTAGTATCAGATCGGTGGTGTAATGGAAGTCTGCAGGGTGTTTCGCTTGAAGCAGAGGTGCTATTCTGTGATGTAAGTGATGTTTGTTTACCCCCCCCCAAAAAACTGAACACTCTTTTCTTGTAATGTCTGAAATTAATTAATCCTTCTTTTTTGTTTTCCTCTAAAGAGGTACATTCAGGTGATACAAGATTATGGCTTGGATTCATTGGTTCAGTGTGTTCCTTGAAAAAAGCAATAAAACAATTGCTCAAATCATAACATGTCAAACTCAAGCCCAACAGGCAACAACAGTTGTCTATAACTTGCCCAAACCTGCATGTGGTTATACAGTTGGCATGTCTGTAAAGGAGAGACTTGTGGGTACCCATAGAACCCATTATGATTCAAATATCTTGAGGTCAGAGGTCAACAGATCCCTTTGAAAATGGCCAAACCAGTTTTTCCTTGTCAACATTTAGTGGAGGATTGGAGCGTTATTTATCCTCCTTTGCTTTAAGTTAGTATGACATAATTGGATGGTACAAATGGATTCCTTATGTTTCATAGTTTCATATGATGTCAGTGTCTTAAGCTTTAAAACTGAGCCTGTTATTACCTAAAAATCTGAAGTTGCATTATTTTGTCAAAGAAATTAGCTGCATTAACACTAATTTGCTTTAACATGTTATTGCATTAGCTTTAACATCCTTAAGATCCATAACAACCAAACTGGATAAAGCAGAGATTTCTTGGCTCACTATGATACTTTTGTTGGTCTGTTTACTACGTGGACATAGACCTCAGTAAACCATCTTTATCTGGGATGTCTTTTTTTCTGAATTCAATTCTGAACTTTTTTTGGTTGCTTTTGTTGCTTTGCGCACTGTGTGCTGCCAGTACAAGATGTGAAACATCAGTATATAAATACTAATGCGAGCCACTTCTGCTCGGCTGGATTGCCTCTCCCTGTCTCTTTTACCCACCTCCACCTCCACCTCCTACCCACTCTCTCTGTGACGGGGGTGATTATGGAGAGAGTGACTCTTGAGCCCAAGTAAGCTTGGCCTCCAGGGCCGATGGGGTGTGGTACAATGACATTGTTAAAATTTCCCCACGTGTTCAGCTTCAGCAATGCGAGGCAGCGAGGCAAAGCTAAGGCGAGATTGAGTCCTTGAATGGAGCAGCCTGAGACTCCCTGGACCTGCCAGAAGCCCTACTTTAACCAAAAAGATTGATCCCCCTTCTTGACTTGCTGATGTGGCCCCTGATTAGCGAGGATCCCCCCCACCACCTTAATCTGCATTTTACACTGGCTCCAACGATTGAGCGGGTATCTGGCTCTGCCTTTGATTGATGGATGAGGAGTGGGAGTTAACGAGAATATTATCCGAATTATTGCCAGTGATTGATAGCCATTATGACACATAAATTATAAGCACTGGCTCTAGTATAATACATTCTGAAATATAGCCCAAATTAGAGACGCAGGTTCCAGCGCTATAGTGAGAGGGTTGAATCAAAAAAGCTGTCATTAAATCCCGCAAAGGGAAAAGCCCGTCAATGTTTGTTGGACTTTGTTTCATTCCATTCGGTTTCTTACACCCACAGCAGCTCCTGGAACACACAGCTCTGTAATCTCTCTTCAGGCAGCGCCACAAAGATCCGTATTGAGCTGCAGTGGAGCAGCAGCTCCTCTGTCTCTCAGCCCTTAGATCTCCATCCCCTCCTCTTGTGTAATTTAGAAAAAAAAAAAAAAAAAAAAAACACGTTAACATCCCTCTGTCCTCTGCTTCTACCTCCTCTCCCCTGCTCTGTTGCCGCGCTCCTCTCCTCTCTCCCCGAGGCTCACCTGTGCAGTATATCACTAATGCCGGCAGGGCCATTATATCAATGGGCCATGGTCACAGTCTCCCTCTTCCTTTCCAATCTCTCCCTCTGTCTGTCCCTCCCGGTCTGTAATAAAACACTGGGCCCAGCGGTGGCTCTGATAGAGCTGTGGGATCACATTAGTGCTGCCCCTCCAAGAGCTTGACAGGTTGTCTATGGCCTAGTGTTGTCGTCCATGGTTCCCATTAGCAAGCTGCATGTGTGTGTGTGTGTGTGTGTGTGTGTGTGTGTGTGTGTGTGTGTGTGTGGAGATGCGTGGCAGTCCATTCAGGAGTGTTATGGACTAAAATGAGATGAGCAGACACAAGCTCGGGTGGAGTATATTTAGATATGTGCAGCAGTAAATACAGTGTGTCCATAAGGCTTTATAGGTGGTGTGTCTTTGCAAACATTTGCCAGAGGAGTCATATCTATGGAAGGCTTTTGCTCTAAACGGCTCTATGCGTTTTGAGCAGAAATTGCAGCCTGAATTCGGTGGTATTTCCAATTTACCAGCGACCTCATCCTTGCTGGCCTTATTACTTTCACAGCAAACATATCATCAGTTTGTCTCTTAAATGTTATTGCCAAGTAATTTCACCAAAGACAAAAGGTTACACCTGCACACAACTCCATGCCACAATATGTTTTGATCCTGCTTGGATATTTGTCAGGAAACCACACCCATATTTATACATAAAGTGCATAAGTACGCAAACAAGCTCTGTGATGGTAGGTGTTGTCCATCTGAAACACCAGTGTGATAAAAATCTACAGACAATTCACAAATTGATAAAGTACATAAAAACAGTGAACCAAAAGCCATGCTTCTATACCTCTAAATATCAGACATGGGGCGGCAGTAGCTCAGTCTGTAGGGAGTTGGCTTGGGAACCTGAGGGTCACCAGTTCAAGTCCCGACATGGACCAAGAACTGAGTGTGAACTGGTAGCTGGAGAGGTGCCAGTTTACCTCTTGGGCACTGCCGAGGTGCCCCTGAGCAAGGCACCAAACCCCCAACTGCTCGGGGCGCTTGTCAGGAGCAGCCCCCTCACTCTGACATCTCTCCATTGATGCATGTGCATGTGTGTGTTTCGGGTCTGCACGTACCGTGTATAAGTTAACAAACAGAGTGTAAAAATTGAATTTCCCCTTGTGGGACTAATAAAGGTTGTTCTTCTTATTATTATTTATATACATTTTGTCATATGCATCATTGCAATCAGAAAATCCATCATCACCTGCTTTCAGAAATATTACATTACATTAAGGTAGGAGAAAAAAAAGGAGAGAAACCATATTTAGACAGTAATTGGGTTTAAAACACCCTTCTAAATAAGTTATATCATGTCCCATTATGGAGACAAAGACACACCTGTTGCATAACTTTTCTCTCTCTTGATTCAGACCTCTAGGTGTGAGAGTCTGGAGAGTGAACATGTAGTCGTGTTCTCTTTGGAGTGAGAGTATTTAAATTGCCTCTTCATATTAAGCCATTTCATCAGCCTGTCAATGATCATTTAATAGAAGTACTGTAGTTCAAATCGTGCCATTGGCAGTTGTGTCATTTTTTTAAATATCACTCATTGCGTTTCCTTCGTTACAGATTTCTAAAAACACACCCACACATATGAACATGGAGCCCACAATGCCCTGCCTGTCCTCTCACATGTATGCATTAAATCACATCCTGGATTTTCCATAAGGGAGCCGGAATCATACCTCAGCTCATCGTCTCGCAAGGAGGCACGAGACGTGTCTCGTCCGCGATCTCCCGGAAGCTCTCCTGTGTACATGCATCAGCTGCAATTATAATTTAACAGGAAAGCACATCCATTCGCACGGATTCAGAGTCCCAGAGCAAAATAACAAGCTCGCTGCTATCACTCACATCTGCGGCTCGCCGTGATTAAATCCATGTTGTACAGTGAGTAGCTCGCGTGGGGGCCACTTTCCCCGAGCTTTTACATCAGTGCTAATTCATAGCAAATGGCCCCTTTATGGTTTCACCTTGGACCGCGGCACTGCGATTAGCTCCCCTCCCATGTCAGTGTTTGTCAGTCAGCAGTGTCAAACTCTTCCAGTGAGAAATTTCAGAAAAAAAAAAAAAAAAAACTCCTCTCATTAAATCCCACCACCCCAGCCCCCTTTTAACAGCCCTCCCTCTCCTCTCATCTCTTCCTACCTCCTTCACACTCCCCGGCTCATTGGGCTTGGCCTGGGCCGGCTGTGCGGAGGTGGGAGCGCTTAGCAGGCTAAATCATCTGGCTCTCTGCCTTGAACTTTGCACTAACTAATTTATAGGAATTAAAGCGCTTCACCTCAAATGCTTGGCTCGTGTGGGATGCTTTGGCTAAATTAGTCTAGTTCGAAAATGCTTTGTTTGGATTCTATCTTTCTCAAAGCAACAAGAGATGCATTTAAAAGGCTTAAGCCACTTTTGGCCTTTGTCTTGTGCTGACATTTAAATGATTGTTGATTTGTCAGAGAAAACAACGGCCTGTGTATAATCGTATTTTAAACAGGCGGCGAGAGACAACTAAATTAAAGAGCCTGATGTTGGACATTCTGCTTACTTATGAATATGTGCTGTGTTTCCCCATCAGAACACTGGCCAAGTGTCGGTAGCAGTAAATGAGGTTACGATTATTCAAATCTGATTATTCAAATCAAAAGATTATGATTATCTGAAACCTGCTAATTGGCCCTTGCCTCTGACAGAGCAGTTCTGAGCATAAGCAGCAGCAGCAGCAGTGGTATAGCAGCTAAACCTTCCTGCTCCCCATGCCAGTGTGCTTCTCGTGGGCTCAGTGTTTGGCTCCGCTCCCCAGGCGGCTCCCCTCTTATGGATAGAGCCCCGCGTATGCGAGATGCTGCAGGCGGCTGCAGGCGGCTTATCCCCACGCCTCTGCTCCCATACACGTCCCATCAGCCAAACTGGGACTGCCAGAGTAATCTTGTTAAGAATGGATGTTGTTATTGTGCGACTGGATGTGCATTTGGCTTCACGGTTAGCTGGGACCACGTGGGCTGGAGCGGGAGAGACAATGGGGAGGGAGTTTTGGATCGGGGGTGTGTGTGGTGGGGGGGGTGAGTGCCTATTTCTGGCACTTAAAAGATGACAGTCCTCAACCCTCTTCCTCCGCCTCCTGACTTTCCCTCCTCACTTCCTTCCCCAGTTCCTCCCTAGCTTCCTGCCCCGCCTCACACAGCATAATAACAACAAAGTGCTCTCGGTAAACAGTGGATGTGACATTTACTTGAAGATGGGTGTCTTCACCTATAACAGGTATTAAAGATGATCATTATCATCACTGCTGAGTGGATGGCAGAAGGTTGCTCACCTCAATCACAGAGATGACAATAAAAAAAATAACACACAAGAAGAATCAATGGCTCCATCCTTTTACTCTTTTCTCTCCCTCAGTGCAACCACTCCTAACTCTGGTATCTGGGTGCCAACAGACTGTGGCTTTGACCTTTCTCACAAATGAATTATTTCGGTTTAATGATCCTTTCTGCAGAAAGAACAAAAAAGAAAGCTGAAATAATAGCCACAGGAAGGGGGAGGGCGGAATGTGAAAAAAAAGGGCAGCACCCACACACACATCCTGTACTTTATTCTACCTGTGAAGACACCTATATCCTTCTAATATGCCTCTTCCTTGTATTTGTGTCTCCAAGGTGCATGCGATACGTCTAGCCTGAGCCTTATAAATGAACTGACTTCAAGGAAAAATACCCTGGATGTAACAAGCAGGTGGAGATGATGGAGCACTTCTGTGTATGTGTGTGTGTGTGTGTGTGTGTGTGTGTGTGTGTGTGTGTGTGTGTGTGTGAGAAAGTGACACTTTGTTTTTTTTTTTTTCTTTCCTCCTCCAATGTTTGATTAATTCTTCTTTCTTTTTTCTGTCAGATCAGTAAAGGGGGTGGGAATTGGAGGAGAAGGTGGGGGGGTAGATGCATGAAAAATTCAAAACGTTATAATATAAAATCCAGATGAATCATGAATGCTTAATGGGAATTATGGCCGAGCATGCAGGATGTTAAAATTGTTCTCAAAGAGTCCTGGTGTATGTGCTTTGTCCGCCAGCACCACGTGCACAGAGAGGGACACAGCATGTTGTGCTGCCTCTCTCAGCCGCTCTGTCTCTCTCGATGGCAATGAAATGAGGTGCTGAGGGACACTGAATACAGGATGCCAGAAACATGTGAAAAGCTTTTAGGGGGTAGAGGCCGTCTGTTATCGAAGTCTGGCTAATTGCCTTTATCCTAGCTGCAACTGCCTGTTGTTGTGTTCGTGGATCAGACACGCACCGCTCGTCCATCTGATGAAATATTAACAAATCTTTGCTAACACCCGCTCTCCTCTATTGTGTTTTAATGAAAAGCAGAGATCCAAGAAAAACTTCTGCTATTATGAATAATAGAACATCCAATTAGTGTAACATCATCGCAGATGAGTTTGATGAAAGACCGGACTGGTGTAATGTTGGAGGAGTGTGAACATTTAGTTAAGTTATCAAAGTGTTTGAACGTGGTAGGGCTGTGTGGGTTCGTTGCTTATGACTATGTGACATCATACGAGATTAAACTCAGTTGAATGATTTTTATTACGAATTACGAACAAGGAAGTTATTCTCAGCAGAACTGAAAGTTGAATATAGGTTTGAATTACACATTTTGTGTGTCCCACTCACAACAAATGTTGATACAATTTTTTATGTGTTCTTGTACATGTTCTTACATGTTCCCATTTCTTCAGTGTGTCCTCATATTACAGTTTGTATACTTTATCCTATATAAAGTTACTTTGTGGTTTGGGTTAAAATAAGTATGTTTGAAATACTTTGTTAAGCTTAGGGGGGGGAAAAAAACAACAACAACACCAACAACAAAAATCTATAAATGTTAAATTAAGGACAAAAATGGTGTTACTTAAGGGTCCAGTGAGTAGGATCTGGAGGTATCTAGTAGTAAGGTGAGGAGAGCTACGGTGGCTGACATGAAAACACAAATGGCTCTCTGACGCCACTTGTAAGAGTTTCTTCGGTCATTTGGAGCAGAGCCAGTGTGCATAGTGTATGTGTACGTAGGAAGTTAGTCATGAAGCAAGAGAGAGAGCGGTGGAAACAGGAGCAAGCAACATGATTGACTCCAGCCCAGGCAGAAAAGGTTTAGTTTGTCCGTTCTGGGCTACTGTAGAAACATGGCAGAGCAAGGCTCCTTATGTTGATATAAACAGATCATTTTAAGTTAACACAACAACTGTTATTATCAGGTGATTATGCACTAAAAAACATATTTATTAATATTATATCACATCTCTGCCAATAGATACTTCTTCTATTAACATTGGTTCTTTAAGTATGGACTTCATGTGACAAATTGCTTAACAATGACTTCTGGTTTCAAACGGCTCAACATTTTGTGAATTAAAAAAAAAAAAAAAAAAAAAAAAACATAAAAAAATTCCACTGGTTATTTGCAAATTATCGTGCATTACTTTTCATAGGGATAGCTACAGAATATGTCAGAACAGCATGCATACAGTGGCTTTGCTTTTGCATAATTTGAGAAGACACATTGTACAGTCACGTTTCTACTCCACTCAGAAAAATGGGAGCTAGCAAACTAGATTAACTAGCTCGCATTCAGAAAATGGAAGCCTAGATTGTTGACATTAGCACTAGTTTCCACTAGATGGTACATTCCTACGAATACCTGAACACACTGCCAGCTCCTGCATACTGTGTTGTGTTCAAATTACAGATGGGACTAAGCATAGGCTAACTGTTTAGTTAGCTGTTTAAGTGTATGTGTGATCATTTGAATAGAAGCAATTTAACAAATGTCTTACTGCTCGCCCAAACATAATTTGCACCAATCAAATCACAGGACTGACACGGTCAGTCAAAACCAAAAACCTGTACCCACTGGAGAACTGTAGAGAGCTTTTGATCAGTGTTGATCAGATAAATGAAACACACTGTACTGGTTTCTCAGCAAAAATGAATTTTAATTCCACTTCAACTTTAAACACATTAAATTATTACAATTGTTATATTTAAATTCAGAAATGACCATTATAACAAACAAGAGGTAATCCATCTGCTAAGCTCATCCTGCTCAGGGTCACAAGGGGCTGGCACCTATCCCAGCATGCACTGGGCATGAAAAGGGGTACACTTTTCTGCCAATCTATCACAGGGCTCAACACAAACTGACACATTCACACTCACATTCACACCTGTGGTTTTAAATTAGAATGTACAGTTCAACCAGGATGTAGCACCAATGTGCTGTTTTTTATTAATGCATGTTGTTTCTTGGGCTTGTTTTTTCCAGTATTCTTAAAAATAGTGCTGAATGACAGTCAAAATCAAAATAAAAGCCTAATTTGCTATTCACTTGTGTGATTAAGAATGCCATTTGAGTAATGCATTGAACTGAATATACAAAAATACAACACAGTCAACAATATTATCCTTTAAGGAAATTCTCTTGAAGTGCAGAGCAGTGAAATCCAGAAGCGCAACGATGCTTTAAATTTCACAAAAAGAGTGAGGAGCGTGCCATGGAGGGAAAACCCCCTCAGTCTCATGAGATGACGACTCCTTGCCTCTAAGAGGAGGAACGCTGCCAAATGGCATGGTGCCCCTTTATGTTACTTCCTGTGCTTCATCTGCGTCACGGAGCCGTGCGTCGCTGCTGTTAGCTGATGAAGACGGGGAGCAGCTGTGGTGAGGCAGCAATATTTTAATGGCTCCACAGATCTTTGAATGGTTTGTCATGGGGGGAGGGGAGGGGGGAACGACCTGGGCCAACCCCAGAACCATTGTAGCCTTCCATCTGGATGGAGGCAGTCACGCAGGTCCTCATTTCCCTCCATCTCAATCTGTGCAGCACTCCCAGTGTTTACAGAAGCCGGCGCCCGCTTGAATCACCACTTGCCAAGACGTGGCATGTTTATCAGTATGTCTCTTTGCACACAGGCGCATAAACACAGACACACGTGTGAGCACAAACGCACATTGTGTGTGTCTCTCATTGAGTGGCCAGATAAGAAAAACATGACATTATCTATTTTGGTGTGTCTGTTGTTACACACACACACACAATATGCACGCGCACACACACACACACAGAGCACCCATGTGTCCATAAAATGTGTGTACAGTCAAAATGCTAATGTCATATCTGCCTTGATGACCTTCTCGTCTTTGTTGGTGCCCAGTGTTTTTATAAATACCACGCTGATATCCTGGGATGTGTAATTACCGCACCACGGCAACGCAATGCCTCTTTATTAGTTCTCTGACAATGGCTTTCCTCATCATCGCTGAGTGCAGTTTGTGTGTGTGTTTAATGTGTGTGAGGCTCTTCTGTTGTCCTGTTTACACAGCTGAATCCTACAGTACACTTGTCCTCATAGTACAGTACAATACATGCTGCTGCTCCCACATCGCCTGCTATAAAGACAATGGATCAAGTGTGTGATCTCGCTTCTATTTATATGTGGCAGTTTAGCTCAACAATAGTCATAATATCCATAATATCGCATTTATTATCCAGTTATTCATCTACAGGAGCTTCTCAGAAATGATCCCGGGGGATTCATAAATGGATCACGTAACACGTAGATGGAAATAGGATGGAGGGATTTGGCTGAGCAGCTACCTCTGTATTACCTCAAATACCGCATCAGATGGATTCAGATCCAGGATCTTTGCATGAGCAATAATGTGTGTGAATGTTTCCAAGGTATATATATATATATATATATATATATATGAAAAACGGAGTGGGATTCCTGCCCTTGTTGCATCACCAGCGTGGAGGGAAAATGCATGTCAGAGAGGTCTCTGTGAATACGTAATGGGATCCCACTCTGCACGGTTTTGTCGATAAGGATCACACTCCCCAGGTTCGACTCCGGGGGATTAGGGCAGAGGCCGTTTGATCTCTGCGGTTTTGCATAAAAATCACAAGACTCCTGAATCCTGTGGCAAAAAAGGAGCTGAGTTAGCTAATTGGGGAGGTGCTGCTGCATGCCGGGATGGACACGCTGTAGCTTTCGCGTAGTGTCCTCAAGATGCCTTTGACAACGCCGCAATTATAGTGAAGTCAGAGTGCTGTGTTAATGATGCTTTCAGAGTGCAGGAGAGTGGAGGGGTGTTTTGAGTCATGCAGCAATCGACACACCGTGCTTTCAAGTCGACGCACACACACACTGAAGCATGCAAATAGCAAGTTATCCCAATCACAGCAGGCAACCAGACAGGAAACGAAACGCGTGTCCATCAGCCTCAGCTGTTTTAAAAGTGTATCCCGGAACGCTTCCGGAGCTGCGTTCATGGTCTCCTCCGCATCAGATCCACGTGCACCTGAGCAGCCGACACAGCGAAAGCAGAGAGAGGGGTGTGCCGTTAACAGAACATAATTGCTCCTAATGACCATTAGGAGTTTGGTTTTCATCCTCCAGGGGCCGTGGAAAAGGCCTTTCGTCTTATCAGTTGATTAGAAGCAAATAGACGGGGCCGGATCCTGCATATTAAGTAAACAGGGGGCTAAAACGGCGTTGCTCTATCAGGGGAAAGCCTAATGGAGTGGCGGGGAGCTCATCCTCCGCTAATGCCTGAGTTCTAACAAACAGACACAAACCCCTGCTCCACTTGTCAAATATTGGTAGCATTTTTTTTTCTCTCAACTGCCAGTTGAAATTGTATCTGTAAAAACATGAAAAAAAAAAAAAAAAAAAATCAGTTTGGGGCTTGGACTCAGTTTACTTTCCTGCTCCTAACAGCAGAATGCTGTAGACCTTTGTGCTGCTCTGTAGTGAAGGCACTTATGCTTTTCCAGCAGCAGCGCTGGCATCCAATTGTCAGCGATGGCAGCAAAGTTGTTTTTTCCTCTCTGTGGATTCATTTGCATTATGCAAATGAACAATTGATATGGATCTTCTCCCCTCCGATGAACATTTTGCACAGCAATTTGCCAAGCAAGTAATTACTTATTGATAGAATGATATTACACAGGAAATTGTTGTATAAAATGGCAAAATTTGTCTCATTGAAATGAGGGCAAAAAAATAATAACAATAATAAAATTAGAAATCATCAGTTAAAATGGACATGGGATACGAAGGCTCGTACTCATCATAGTCATGCTCATTGCATGCGCTCTCTTCACCGCCACCTGTGGTTGCGCTCTGGGCTTGTGGCTGTGCATTTTAATTAATTCCAAACATTATTAAGGGTACAAATTCACCGTCTCACTCTGCTGCTCGGCACGGTGCAGTCAAGCTGCAGGAATATCAGCAATTATCCATATTGGGATGGAATATTTATGCTGTTTGTGTAACCTGCATGTCATGTTGTATAGAGCAGTGATAAAGCTGCTTTTTTTTCCTGGTCCTAACATGGCGAAACCGAAGAAAACAAAACAAATTAATTCCTCAAATAGTCTTGTTTAATTTACAGTAGATGATCAAAACACCAGCAAAATAGAAAGAAAAGTGAGTTTTCAAGTTTATTTAGATAGACATCATGATCTACCTGTGTTCAGTTTGTTGAACACAAAACCATATCCCCTCTGCTGAATTATAAATCACAGGCTGGATTCAAAAATGTTTACCTGTATTCAATATTATATTTTTATTTAATTAAATATATATATTTTTTATTATATAATGCTCATTTTCAGCAGCATTTTCAGTGCTAAGGCAGCACCAAAGCCCCACAAGCATGCAGCTCTACAACACTGTGACCTCTGGTAACCTTGAGAGAAAAAGATAAATAAATAAATAAATAAATAAAACCATGAGTCACCCGAGTCATTAAAGCAATTGATATCACTCGGGCAGGGTCAGTGGTCAGTCACAGAAACTCAGTTTTAATTATTTAATTCATAATCCTAGCTCTATTTCCTTTTGTCTGTTTCCACGTTAATTGCAGAGACATTATTTCCCAATGTGTTGATACCAGCATGTTTGCTTCAGCGCCGTTCCGGCTCTAATATCGAGCATCTCGAGAGATTGGCACCTGGAGGAAAACAGAAAAAGGGAAAAGAAGAAGAAGGGGAAAAAAAAGAGGGCCAGTGTGCAGCTGCATTTTCTTCCTCAGTAATCGAATCCCTCAAAAGGGGCCCATTTTTCTTCATCTCCCCAGGTCCACAGGACCTTTAAACAGAGCAAGGCGCCAAAAGAAGGCACCATAGAACACAATTATAATTCCAATATAGTCTTGTAAAGAAAATGTAAACAGATAGCCGAGCTGCAAAGCTGCCCCCATTTTCCCAGAAGACTGGTAATAAAGTAGAAAAGATGTAATACTGGAAGAGGCTTTTTACCCTCCTGTCCTTTTCTCACTCCAGAAATTGAAAAGTGTGGCTCTCTGCGATGACAGTGGTGGAAGAAGGGGGTTGCTCTGCGATTTATGGGAGATTTAAAGGGGAGGCAGAGGAGGGGTTGGTTTTAGCAGAGGCGTTAATACGGCTGTGCAAATGTACCCTAATGCACAAGTATTGATAAGAATTAACAGTGGTCTGCAGTGCTGGTGGAGCCACTCTTTCCAGTACTGTACATGTTTTGTCACAGGCTTAATTTCAGAACCCTCCAGACTCTGACAGGGGACAACAAACAAGCCAGCGGCCCCTTCCAGAAAGCTGAACAAGAACAAATTTGTGGCAAATTTTGATTTGTAAGAGCATGCAGCTTTCATATTGTCAAATCTTGAATTCTCCAGGCGAGACATTTTCTATATCCCTTCCCATAGTTTCCTCCTCTCTTGAATATTCTGTTTGTTGTTTGCCGTCTTGGGGGTAGCATTTTTTTTTGTGTGTGTGTTCTGTTTATTTCTGAGTTTATTCTCCTATCATTGCAAGGCAGAGGAAACAGCAGTGGGCTGCTCATGATAGTTTCCTGGCAGTGGTTGCAACTGTCCTAATAATAATTACTGATAGTGGGAGCTGCTTGAGTACACAGCTTAAGGGCATGCAGGACATAATGTGGCACAGCAGCCATTGCTCTTCAGATCATCCATCATTTGTACATCAAAAAGTCTTATAACAGTTTTATAAGGTCAAGAGTGTCATTTGTAAAGCAGCGCTGATGGATTTTATGCCATTTTATGTAAAGTATTGTGATATTATTTAGCAAAACAGTTTACAATCCAACCAAAGTCTGCTGTTGTTTTGAGCCATAAGGGCTGTGCGTTGAGATCTCGTGGCGTGACCTTTAGCCTTACACTGTGAATGCAATCTGGTACTCACTCAGCCTGGGAGGAGAAGAAGCTAGTGGGATGTACGCGACTGGACACGCAGTTCCCCACCGAGTGTAAATCACAGCAAGAAAGAGAGAGGCATGGACTTTTGTGTGAGTGTGCATATGAATGTGTGTGTGCCGTCTTTGTTGTCTGTGTGTGTGTGTGTGTGTGTGTGTGTGTGTGTGTGTGTGTGTGTGTGTGTGAAATCGCAGTCCAGGCCAAGAAGCAGTAAGGCCCGGCAGGCCGGGAAGGCGGTGAGGAGTGGGGGGAGGGGGAGGGAGGGGTGTGACAGTTTAGTGTGAGAAGGGGAAATGGCATGGTGCTGCTGAAGCTAGTCATCCGTCTGCTGTGACACCCAGCGTGCATGGAGGATGTCCCCAGGACTCGGCAAGGCAGAGAGGAAGTGTGGTCGTGCAGAGGAGTGGGCGGCAGAGTGGAAGTGTCATCCTCTCTGTAAGTGTCACTCTGTCTCTGGTTCCCTGTCTGTCTGTGGCACATGGGCGCTGTGTATCTTTGCTTCACACTTGCTGTCGCTTTCCAAATGTTCAACCACACAAATGCACAAACATTGTTTTAACCTATTGAACCCCAGGCTGCTTCGACACCCCTTTTCTACAGGCCTGTGGCAATCATGGCATGGCTTAGCTGGCTATGCTGTACATCGTCACTTGTAACTTCCAGTAGGCACTCAACTGTTCTGAGAAGTGAAGCCAGTGTGAAAGTGACTTAAAATTGCATTATTTCTAATAGCCAGCAGGTGGCGACTCATCTGGTTGTAAAAAGAAGCCGACCGTACAGAGTGCTGCAAGATTGAGTAAAAAAAAAAAAAAAAAGAAACGCATTAGCATTTTAGCACTTCCAATTCCCTTGTCTTGAAGTCAGTGGATTTTTTATATATATTTGTTGTTAGATTCTTGAAATAAGGTCTGTGATCAATACAAGCATCAGAGATTTTAACATTTTTTTTCTACAATATAAAAATTAATATCTGTAAATACCTCACTCGTGAATTTTGAGGCTTTTATGGGCTTTTAAAAAGATGGTTGCTAACAAGTGGCTAAATCAGACTACTACTCATCCACCTTCACAGCCTCATTGAGTATACGCATTCATGTGACCATGGTGTAGTGTGTTAATAGCCTCAGGTTAGCTTTTTTCACTTCTGGTGTCTGCATTTACACTTAAAACAATTGCATAAGTAGTGTTCGTTTGTGGAGATTAACTTGCGAAACAAATTGTGTCAGTAAAAGGTTTGTAATAATCCAATAATAATAATAATAATAATAATAATAATACAAAATTCAATGGAAAAATCCCATTGACTTGTTGTCAAGGGAACCCAGTGTGATGCTAACTTCCTGGTTGGCCTACACAAATATGTGTGTCATCTCTGGAGCACTCTGTAGAAGTACTTTAAATTTGCATTATTTCAAATAGCCAGCACGGGGCAACTCCTCTGGTTGCAAAAAGAAGTAGTAGAAATAAGTAATTACATCTTGTATGGACATACGTCCAGGCACAGATACACCACCTACACTGTGTTTTCTCTGCAGTGAAAACATAATGAAGTAAATGTGACACACATCTAAACACATCTTTCTAGGTCCAAAGTGTTCAGAACAGTAATTGTGATTTCTGCCTTTCAAGGACTTGTAACACAGGTTGCATTGCATTAAAGACATTAAGACGAGTACAAGGTTTTGAGCGTAAACCAGCTTTTTGTCTGGTACAAATGTAAACATGTCTGAGTGTTTTTCAAACAGAACAGTACTTCTAATGTAATGGAGTAGACCTTTTGAGGAGAGAGATCTACATCATAGTGAGACCTTGGGAGGCAGAAAAACATTCCAACAAAACAATTCCAAGAAGGCCATCCCATCTATCAAATGGATACGATGAAGAGCAACTCTTCTGGGACACTTCTGTTAATGAGTTTGTTTGTTTATTTATTTATTTATTTATTGGCAGAAATAGACAGAGAATAAGAGTGAGATGACAAAGGTCCAACAAAAGTATAGAATAGGGGACATTGTGGTTATGTGGCATGCATCTCATTTATTAGGCTGCTAGGAAGCCACAGTTGGAAAAAAGAAAAATGATTGAATTTGTTTGATTGTTTTGTGTGTGTGTGTATATATATATATATATATATATATATATATATATATATATATATATATATATATATATATATATATATATATATATATATATATATATGGTGTTCAAAACTATGGTTTCCATATGCGATGTAACCTGAAGACAATGGATTTCACATGAACAACCAACACGCAGCTAATGCTGCTTTAGCAGCTTTAATGTATTTCTTGCTTTTGATACAGAGAATAAAAATAAATACATAAATAAATAAGCGGTACAAACATATTTTATGTCATTATTATACTAGAGGTAAATGTACAGAAATACTGGCAGCAACATGTGTTTAAACTATCAAGAGTGAAAGTATTCTCCATGCAGAATGGTCCCTTCCAGATTCTTACATTATTATATGTATTGGGATATTATTATGTAGAGTTGTACTCTTAAACCATTAAGAGTATCATAGATATTTTTAAGTATCCAACTGAAAAACCTAGACAATGGTGAAAGCTCTAGCAGTAGCACTAGCTCCAAAAGTTACTAAGTTTAGCAAGAAAGTTGGCAACTCTGACAGTCTGTTGTTTCAAGCCTTCCTTCAAAGCCACACCCCCAAAATTATCATTGTGAATGTATCCAATAAACATGACTATTGTTAATACTCACAGCGGTCAAGCTAGCAAAATGTGGAAGAGTCTGGTGTCGCGAAATGAGTGTACAGGCAGAGTGCAAGCAGATAGACAAGCTGTCCAAACATTATATTCGGCCCTGGACGGGCTTACTACAGTCCTGTGACAGCCACATACACCAGATATTTGTTTATTTATTTATTTATTTATTGTCAGAGCTTTTGATTTTTTGTTGTCAGGATTCAATGATAATTTCAACACATAAAATAAAACAACGTTTTTAAGAACATTGTCAACCCTAGTTTTAATCTGTAAGTTGTTAGAGTTGTAGTGGTTGAGATGGAGCTCATTTTAATGAATATATATATATATATATATATAGTATAGTTTACATGGTAATTTAATCTGTAATATATTTTGTTGTGTGTTTTAGATGTAAATAATTTGCAAAGTAAATAGCTGCTCTCTAATAAATGTTGTGGAGTAAAAATTGCATTATTTCCATGTGAAATGTGGTGGTGTAGAAGGACAAAGTGGCATGAATTGGAAATACTGAAGTATGTTTTTGTTTTTTTTTTTGAGATACTTGCACTCTACTTACGTGCAGTACTTAAGTATGCACTTAGTAGTAGTTTCCACCTAAGCAGTCATGTTAATTCCCACAATATACAGTATGTGTATGTATGTGTATTTGTGAATGATCAACTGGGGTCAAAGGTTAAATCATTCATCCTCTCTGCAAAAATTTTACTAACATTTTATGATGACCCCTCCAACTTCCCTGCAATACAAGCACTAGTTATTAATGCCGTTACCTTTGGTATCAAGTCTCTCACAGTGGGTGACCCAGTTGGGAGAGGGAGAAAGACAAAGAGAGACAGAGTGGCTGAGAGGGGAGCCAGAGTCGCTGGGAATTTAATGGCTCCTGCTTGCCAATTGCGGTCATGAGACTCCAGTGCAGAGACAAGGCCTAATCAAAAGCCCCACACCGTGTGAGTGACAGCATCAAAGTGGATCTGCATACTGCGGGGAATCCTCCAACTTTCTGATTTCTTCACAATTAAAGTGAATGGAAACACACACTGTGATGATGACTTCTTCCTCCTCTCTCCTCTTTCCTCCCGTAAACAACATGAGCGCTTATCCCGTTCGCCTGTTATGTTTGTGTACATTATTTCCCCAACCCTCAGGAGGCCCAGAGGGAGGAGCAGGGGGATTAAAAAGGGGAGAGAAAGAGCTGAGGAGTGAAAGTGTGGAAAAGACACCAAGAGAAACACTGCTGAGAGGGAGAGGGGCTGTATTTTCACACCATTACCGTTTGCAGAGCGTTTTAGCACCCAGAGTAATTACGCTATGTCAAAAAAAGTGTTGTGTTGCTGCATGAAAACATCTTTCTAGAATATGACAGTGGGACCCACAGCAGTAGTAGCTGACCAACAAACTATAAACACAATCTGAGTGATTTTCCATGCTTACAGTAGCTTGTGTGTGGAGGCATTACAGTTTCTGTCTTTTATATGCTTTATCATAAATATTTCACTCACTACCAACTCATCAACATTATTATTTTTGGGAAGGGGAAGAAGTAAAAAAGAAAAACAAAAAAAATAAAAACAGCAGGATGAAAATTTATATGTCAGGTTTATACTTTTCCATCCCTTCCATTAGCCAACTGGCTACTCAAGTGCTGCTTCCTATCAAGGGAACTGCAAAACTCTGCACGAACCAGAATGATGGAAATTACTTTTCTGGCTTTCTCTGTGTGGCGCTACTATAAAGGCCAGGAGTGTATTTCAAATGTAATTGAGTTTGGTGTGTACACAAAGGCAAAAATGGTGTGTTTGTGACAAAAATGATGCACAATATTTTGCTTTCGGATACAAGGCCAAACTTTTAGCATATTCACCTCCTTCCAAAACTCCCCTGGAACTGTTTGTTAATGTTATGTGATTGGTTTTGTTTCATCCCTGCGTCCTTTTAGACCTTCAGGTTCCTCCCTTTCTCTCCTCTCAATGTGACTCCTCCATTTGGCTTTGATGTTATTAAATGAAAAGGTTATGGGAACTATACTGGCGCTCGCTCACAGCATCACACTTGGGAACACACCAAATGCAATTTCTTTTACTGCCTAAATGACAATGACGACCTCACGAAGTGAATGCAAAGTTAAATGTCTATTCGTCACAAGCTCTTCGAGATTATTCGTGATCCTGCGATGTCCTTTTGTTTTTTCATCCACCCGTTACCGACAGCGCGGGTCAATAGGTTTGGCCACCCCGTTTCTGTGTGTGTAAGCAGTTTTGCCAGCATCTGGAGCGACTAAATGGATATTGGAAGCTGTTACCGGAGCCGAAAGAATGTTGGACAACGGTGGAGATTGATGAGTGTTTGGGCGCTTTCCCCGTGACCCCACCGCATCTGGCAGGAACAAAGTCAGGCAGGTGTGACAGCCAGCATCCATCTACTAGTCAGCTGTAATAGGGAGGAGGCATTTGTACACACACAAACACATGCACGCTAAAGCTTGTGTTTTCTACACATTTTGGCATGCAAGGACACACACACACACACACACACACACACACACACACACACACACACACACACACGCCTGTAAGTGAAATTTGCACATTCAGGCATACACACACACTGACTTAGAAAAATAAATAAATAAATAAATAAATAAATAAATAAATAAGCCTTCCTGGCAAGCTCCACTGTGTGTCTTTCCAGGAAGGAGTCGTTTTGTGACGCTGACTTGATTCAAATGCGCAGTGCTCTCATGTCTTATTACAGGAGACAAATGACATGTCGTACAACCACGGTGTCCCCGCTCGTTAGCTGCGGACACGACAACTATCAGAACATGTAACTGTGTCCTCTCCTGTTGTCTGAACGTGTGAACCACAGCACACACTGCGTTAGTGTTGATTTGACAGAGGGATTTGGGGTTAAGTCTACTTTCCGGTATGATTGAGGTTCCTCTCTGACCACAATCTTCTTGTTTCAAATGATGTTTTCTGTCAATGAACACTAATAGGCCGCATGTTGTACTTGAGGACAGTTGGTAGTGTGAGGGGGGAAGACTGTACCAGCATGCAGGTGTTGATTTTGAAAAAAACAGATATAAATAAATAAATAAATAAATAAATGTACTCAGACCAGCCACAAAAAGGAGGAACAATCTGTTTCATTAGGTTTATCACCTAAGGTCCTTTGCAGACAATTAATGAGAAAAATAAAAGCTGGAGGTACAATAAAACACTGGTCTTCCTCCATTTTCCTGGAGAGTGAACAATAGACCAACCAGTTTGCTGTCGTCCAAGACCTTTTCTACCCTGGCACCTGATCTCTGTGGCCAATCAGAGAGTATCTCTGGAATTAGCGCCACTTTAACGCAGGTGCCATCAATCTCCCCTTGTTTACAGTCAAGTGGTAGTCAAATGTACTTTGACAAAATATATTAATCAAATGTACCCTCTTCAGAGGCACTGGCAAAACATACATAAGATTAATGAGGTTGAGAAACAAGTAAACATTCACTTATTTGGAAGTGAGTAACATTACAGCAGCAAAACTATTTTTAAAGAGGACGTGCACTCCTTTTTCTTAAAGGGTCTGACAGGTAAGGGAGTTAAAGTCCACCAGCAGAAAACCTGTGTGAACAGAAATACTAATACATGTTCGTAGTTCATTTAAATGTTGGACAGAAGAGCAACAGGATGTACACCTTCCTCTCAGCACACATACAAACACTGACTCAAGGAAATTACATACTTGGAGTGGAGAAAATAGGCTCCATGACACAAAGTCAGGACAACATGTTTTGAAGGCTCAGTTCAGCCATGTTACAAAACAACAGATACTTTTTTTTTTTTCAATCATCACTAGTGGTATCATGCAAATTTGAATTTATGTGCCCATATTTCTCAATAAGATGAAGATAAATTCAACGTAATTTGTGGTTTTTCATAAGAGAAATATCTCCATCAGATAGACACCGTCACCCAGTTTGTCTTGTTAAAATGCACAGAGCAACAGCCAGGGCATCGCTGCTGGAAAGAAACTTTTTTCAGTAATTCGACCAAATCAGAACATTTTCAGACAAATTTTCTGAATCTCTGTACATTTCTAGAGCATGTAAATGTATGTGAAAATTCCCACATGACATTTAATACATTGAGCTGAAACTAAGCCTAGCCAGCAGCTAATATGCAGCCTGTGTATTATATTTTAAAGAGCAACTTAGCACTCCATTTTAGCTTGACCCCTTCCAATTCCTGTTCGCATATATTGCAAATGGGTTTTTCAGGGCTGTCTCTGGCTCTTTTGGTGCCAACGGTGAACCAAGGGTTCAGCTCCCCAGAAGCCTAACCCTAGTCACATAAACCACATAACGGGATGCTGATATTGTTGGTTTAAAAGTGCTCAGTCAGTTTGACTGTAACAAGAGATACAGAGGTGAAAAGTGTATTTCCTTAATTATCTATTTGTTCATTTGTTACCTTGTTTTTGTTTTTGTATGGCAACCAGTGACCCCCAGAAGGTGGTGTCCTAGGCAACCGCCTATATGGCCGACGCCTTAAGCCGACCTTAGATTTTTTGGGGGTCAAGTGGACTGAACTGCTGGAATTCTATGGAAAAAAAAGAAAAAAACAACTTCTGTTGCAATGAGCACAAGAAATAAGACCAGGATCAATAGATGCAATAAAAGTCACAAAAGTAGATGTAACTTTCTTTTAAAAAAAGTGTGGAAAAAATTGTCAAAAGTGGATTTTTTTTATTAATTAATTTTTTTTTTTTTAAATTTTGTGGTTGAAAAGAAGTACATCCCCTTTGACTTTTGATGTTACATGGACATGGTGGTCTACATGGTGTTTCAGAGGATATTTACCCCAACAATATATCAATAAAATATAAAGTAATAGCACATTAAACTTGAAATCAAACATCAGATTTTAACATATTAAAAATACAAGCAATCATGGCAGACAAACACAAGAGCATTTCAGAAATATCTGAGTCAGACGTGTGCTGTAGAATGAGGATGGTGACATTTAAGGAGACGGTCATGCAGGTTCTTTTTGCTGTAAAAGCATCTCAGCTGGGTGGTCTATGCCACCATTGTTAGAGTGCCTTACTGCGACAAGCCTCAGGGTACTAGGTCCACCCCCCCAACCCCCACCACTATCACCACCACCACCGCCATCACTGCCCCCATCCCTTCGCTGGCATGGAAAATCCCCCATGAGCCTCCGCTCTGATGTAAATCACAGGTAGGGGAAATGTGAGCCCGGCTGATGCACCAGCACTGTGCCGTGAAATCTCTGTTGACATTACCGACGGGCGATTCCAGAAAAAGACACAGAGTGAGAGCAGGAGAGAGTGATAAAGAGGGAAAGGGAGCAAAAGTGAGACATATACGAGGAGACGTGAGCATTTCAGGGAATCACTTTTGACTTTTTTTGACTCACTGTCTCGTCTTTGTCTCCAGAATGACGGACTGAACTTAGTGGGCTGCACGATTCCATCCCCAGTTTCTCATTGAGTTTTGGCATGTCCCCCCCTCGCCCCGTCCTTTATAGGCTGACAGAGAAACTACGTGTTTTACTGGTCTTAAAAAAGCCCCTTTAATTCAGCTGCTGGATCTTACAGCTATAATACCCTCTAGGCCTAACCTGTTTTCTTACTTTTCTTTAAGGTAATCTTTTAACAGACAAAGATTGATTTTTTTATCCTGGCTCCGGTAGCTTTGTTATTGTAGTAGCAAGAAGTGGAAAGATGAAGATAACTTGGAAATGAAGTGAAGGTAACAAGGGAATCAGGGAAATGGGTTATGAGAGGCAATTTCCATGCCCACTCCACCTTTTTCCAAGCAGAAAGAAAAAGATTAAATGACTTTTACTTTCAAATATTTAATTGTGCCTCATCTCAAGTACAGCATTCCATAAGGTATCATGTCTCCCGCTGCTTTTTGGAGTGGTGCAACGGGATGTACAAGTTGGCCCTGTTTTGCCAAAGGGATGTGATTATGTAAGTCAAGAGAGGCCTTGGCTATTTGTCTAATGTGGCGGAGGAAGGCTGGGGGGATTTTGTGTCTGAGCGACGCCGTAATGCACTGGATGGTCGCTCCGTGTGCAGCGAGGGAAGGGATAAAAAGGAACATGTCACCACTGTCCGCCACGTCAAAACAACAGAGATGACTCTCTCTCTTGTCTACTTTTTCCTGTCTCCCTTTGTTCTCCCCTCTCCCTCCCTCCCAGCCTCCATCTCCTGGTCTGTGTTCCAGACAGTGTGAAAGTGGCATCATGACACAGAGGGAGTGCTTGTGCTTGTAGCTGCCGTCCACTCCAAGGTGATCTGACATCTTAAAGCGGTGCTCTGCGCAATTGCACATTCGCTCAGACAAGCATGTTGACGGCGCTGCCTAGCCAAAGAACCCCCCCCCCCCCTTACCCAGTCTGAAGCCGGCTGCCAAGTGTTTCCGCGAAGAGGATAGCTTAATTGTTTCTGCCACAGCCATGCCTCTTCTTCATTTTTCTCTCTTTCCACACTAATCCCAGGGACGGGGGGAAAAAAGGAGCTGTTATTTGCATGTCTAATGATACTCGATATCACAGGCCTCTCAAAGGAGAAGGCACAGATGATTATTAATATAGTCAATGAAGCCCTCATTTACGCTGCCTTTTGTTCTTAGGCCTGAGCAAATACTGCTTTCTGATACCTGCCTATTAAAAGCTGTTTTTCATAGCAATATGCAGTACAGTATGTTGACTTTGAATGCAGAAAAAAGCCACAGCAGATATGCGCAAAGCCTTTGTGTGTCTCTCTCTGTTGGCTTGGACCCTGGTACAAGCTGCTGATTTACAAAAAGATACGTCAAAATAATGCAGCCGAGATATTGATCCTACTGGAGATGAGATCAGAACTCCTATTCTTAGATGTTTTATACATACAGGTCATGATCTCTTTTTTTGGCAGCAGTTGGTCTCGCTCCATAACTTCCTCATAAATCTGATAGCTGTCCTTACATGATGGAGCAGATTTTGGCATTTAAAGTCACACATTTTTGACTGATCACTTGTAGTTTAGTGGACATTAACACTCCTATAGCCTGCAGTGCTGTTCTAAGAAAGGGCTTACAGTAGAGGCTTGCTATAAGACAAACATAAAAACACAAACAAAAGTGCTTAGCAAAAGCTGTCAGAGCCCATTATTTAACTTCCCATACAGAAAACTTGCTGTATACCTGCAGGGATTTTCAACAGCAGCAATGCATGGCTCTCCAGCAGTAGTGGCACGTTGGCATTGGAACTGGCTAATTTGCAAGGCTTCTCAGGTTGAGAACAATGACTTTGACAGCTCCAACAGGCACTGTGGAGCACATCTGCATTTTTCTGCAGGAATAAGCCCCAAAGAATGGCTCCTGCACTTCATGTCTTCCAATTATAGAAATGTGTGCATGTCTATATATACCATACATGAAGCATCCTGATTGCAATGCAAAGAGAATCAGAGTTATGACTCTTGCCCCCTGCAGTTTTTAAGTTTAACTTTAACTTTGTCATATTTCACATTTTCACGGTACTTGGATGATACAAATGATGGCTGTTTCATATGCTTCCTATTAATTTAACCACATCAACAGCAGATATGGTAATTACAATTACATATATATTTCCTTTCAAGTATTTTGAAAAGGGCCATACTTTAAGAATCTTTTGTTGATAAAGCTCCTGTGCTTTTATTTAATCCCCTGAAAGCCACAAGAGAAGTTTGTCTTTTTCAGGGGGGTGCAGGTCATCTTTAGTGGGAAAGAGCAGGTCAACGGTAGATGTCACTCATTAGTGGTGTACATCATCTGAAAGCTGGGAACCTAAAGATTAGTTTGCAGCTCAGCTCACTCTGTTAGGTTGTTCCAAATTATCCTAAATCTTTTCTTCTTAAATATCTAAAATGAACAGTAAAAGTGTATAAGGGTTTAGAACATTGTGATAGATATATACAATGACCATCCACATGCTCCATTATATCTTAAGATGTTGCAGCAATTTTTGAGTTGAAACCATTTGTCACACAAATTTGGTGATAAATTTAAGCATTTTTGCCATTCGAAAATTTATAAAAAATACCAATAATCCCTCCAAAATAGCACATTAAGACACCAAGGCCTTGAGTTACACCATAGAAAAAGTCATGCTGTCAATTGGTTTCCAAAAAAAATTGGAAACTTCTGCAAACTTCTGCCTCTGAATGCTGTAAGTCTCTAGTTTGTGGCTATAAAGTTTCATAAGGCTGTGATTATCCTAGAGGTCACCACAGGTCAGTTTATACAGTGAGGCTGTTTAAAAAATGTTCTCATGACAATGAAAAGGCTACTATGGACTGTCATTATCACACATTAATACAATTGGGCTCATTGGATCCAAAAATCTCAGCTTTATGGTGATATCCAAAATATGTAACTCCAAGACTGTTTAGGGACACCAAAATGCAGAAATATTCAAAACACATAATTTCAGAATAGGCAAAAATAACACATTCATATGTTAGAAGAACCTTTATTTATCCCCGTAGGGAAATACAGTTTGTTCTGTTGTTAATTTCACACAGTACACATACATGCATTAATGAAGAGATGTCAGAGTGAGGGGACTGCTCCTGACAAGCGCCCCGAGCAGTTGGGGGTTTGGTGCCTTGCTCAGGGGCACCTCGGCAGTGCCCAAGAGGTAAACTGGCACCTCTCCAGCAACCAGTTGGTCTTGGTCCATGTTGGGACTTGAACCGGTGACCCTCAGATTCCTAAACCAAGTCCCTACGGACTGAGCTACTGCCGCCCCCAAAAGAGATGCACCGGCCGGGAATCAAACCAAGGTCAACTGCTTTAAAGGCAGCGACGCAAACCATTACACCACCAGTGCCTCATGTTTTGCCCAAAACTGTGAAAAAAAATGTGAATATCATACAGTGGGCATATCTGCGGAGGGTAAACTCGTGGGTACCCATACACCAGTTCCATTCATTGTTACCAATGGCTTCCTAATTTCATGATATCTGCACATTCACTCTAGCTCTAAATCTGGGCCTACTACAGCCTCTGCAGGTTTCAGAAGGTTAAAGAGGACATATCATGCTCATTTTCAGGTTCATACTTTTACATTAGGTTTCTACTAGAACATGTTTTCATGCTTTATTGTTCAAAAAACACATTACTTTCTTATGCTGTCCATCTGAATATACCTGTATTCACCTGTGTTATGCAACGCTCCGTTTTAGTGCCTGTCTCTTTAAGCCCCCCTCCTGAAAACCCCGTCTGCTGATTGGCTTTGCACCTTTGCAAAGGTAGTTCTCAAGCTGTGGCCGATATGTTCTAACGAGCCTCCAACTGGACGTGCAGGACTTTTAATCATATTACAGCATTTTTATAATGAGATGTTGCAACTTTTCAGGTACTATACAGAAATGATTGGGATGTGAGGAGGTTGAACTTTTCTTTATGTTTCACTTGGCTGAAAAGCAAGGCCCGCTGCAGGGTTGAAATATATTTAACCACCTTAAAAAATGATATCTGTTTAAGTGGACGCTATACGTAGAATATTTTCCAGCAGTGAACTGAAGTGAAAGTGAAACATACTGTTTTTGTTATCTGAGCCTGCTGGATTTGGAGAGAGCATAGATAAGTTTCACTTTCAGTTCAGGTCCCCTTTGGAAAGGAGAAGGAAAAGGTTGTGTGACGACAAGATATAGTGTACACTTAAACGGATGCCTTTTTTTTTTCTTTTCTTTTTTTGTTTAGGTGTGTCTTACTCTGAGGTCGCTAAAATGCATTTTTTTTTTTTTTCTGCTGGCCACAGCACCGCATTGCTTTACCCTGGTGTCGGTGCTCCTGTTTTTTTACTGTTTCTCCAAACTGCGGGTGTACTGACTACTACTGCAGGTAATATACCTCGTATGGATAAGAACTTCATACAAACCCACTTCCAAACAACCAAACTACCCTGTTAATATCTTAACAGAGCTGTTACTATGTGCCACCAATGTATATTAATGATGAAACATCCAACAGGCAGATTTGTCGCCCTCTGCAAAGTGCATTTTTATGAACCATGGCACAGGTGACACATGTCTTTCTGAACTATTTATGCCACTATTAAGTGTACTGCAGAGGAAGACTTGAATAAAAGATAAATTTTATTCGCTACCACTGCCTAAAAAGTCAGACTACCCATGCCTTCAGTCAAATGAAAAACTGAACTGACCCCACTCACCTAATAATACTTGTACACTCCCTGACATTGTATACTCTACTGAGTAGGACTCTCTCTCCTATTCTGCTTTACTTTCCTAAACATGAGCTACAACACTTTCCACCATGAAACCCACCAGTCGGCATGTGCCATTTGTGACATTTAACAAGATCACAGAATCACATGTTTGACAGATGCGTTTGTGATACTTCTAAATCCACATCTACACTCATTTACTCAGCGGTTAAACTATGAGCAGGAAAATGAAGGAAAGAAAAAAAGCATGTGAGAGAGTGAAAGAAAGACGGTGGGAGGAAGGGAAGGAGAGGGAAGGGGGGGGGGGGATAAAATGTTGAAATATGAATTACAAACCCGAGCAGCACCATCTGGACCGAGAAAACACACATCATAGTGGAGAGCCGGCACATTGAATTAGACTTGCTACGGGATCCATCTGCACCTTGTGAAATCAATCTCGTTCCTTGATTTGATTAGGTCAGCCACGCTGAAGAAAGAGAAAACTGTTGTGCTCCTTGATTAAGCTTGTTTTGTTTTGCGCCCCTGCGCACCCCACCCGCCTGCAGCATGCTGTGTATACCGATGAGTTTTGGGCCCACAGGTAGGGTAATGACAGTAGTCGAGGTTAATGCTAAAAAATCTCCCTCTATTTAACACTCAGCGTGTGCGCAGCAGCCAAGCTCATTTACACTTTTTTTTTTTTTTTCACAGCTCTGTTTCTTTATTGTTTAAAACATTCCTTTTAATTTTTTTATTTATTTTACTCATATCGCAGGGTTTCTCTTGCAAGCTTAATTCTGGCTGCAGAGCTCTTCACTGGACACACATGGAGCTGCCATGAATCGGGCAAATGCTTATATACCTTTCTCTTTTTCTTTTCGTTGAGGGTTGAACAGGGCACACACCAATGACCAGACAGATCGTCTAATGCTCTCTTGTTACAACATGCTGTAATGAGCAGGCGGTAAAAATCTATACTCAAGATTGCTTGCATATGCAATAGGTCATTTTTGAAGTGAGACCTGCTGTAGCCGAGAGCCTGGATGCATTATGGAGAGTTGTTTTTATTTTTTTCCTCTCTCTCTCTCTCTCTCTCTCTCTCTCTCTCTCTCTCTCTCTCTCTCTCTCTCTCTCTCTCTCTCTGTGGTGACACTATACCCTCCTATGATTAAAATGCATCCTCCCATGCATCCAAACAGAAGGCTTTTCATGGGTGGCTAAATCTAATTGTGTTGCCCTCTTGTACTAAAGGTAGCTGCTATGACTTTGACTTATTCTCCAGAAGCAATAACGCACCGCCGGCAGTGAATGCAACACATTTGCCATTGCTCAAAGTGCAGGGACGGACACAGAACACATTTAGCCCTGATTGACCTCAGTACAGATTGCACACAAATCCAGTACAAATTGCCATGCTTTATTTCTTTTTTTTTTTTTTTTGTTTGTCTCATTAATTCACGATTGTCCAAGAGGAATAAAAAAACACAGAACGGAGGTGGAAGGAGAAAGCTTGCAGCGGATTCAGTTCTCTGTCCAATAAAAGGAAAAGAAAAAAGACCTTTGTGATGAAGGTGTAACACTGTTAGTCTCTGTACTGATTGTAATTACTGTACCTTTTCTGAGTGGAGCTGGCTTCAATTACAAACTGTCGCCTTTGCTTGGATGCGGGTCATGACACCATCTCTTTCCCATTGTCTCTATAAAGGAAGAGTGTCTGCAGTGATAATAAATGAACAGGAAGGCACTCTGCCCTTTTTGGCCTCCATGAATACTGTGTTTGACCTCTCAGAAGAGCAATATTGATTATTGTTCCATTGCAACAGATGCCCACAAATAGAAAAACAGTGCAAGAGAACAACACTAGATAACCTAGAATTTAAATAGTTTTATTATCACTGAGTTAGGAGAAAATCAGTGCTCGAAGTGGGCCGGTTGTCACCAGTGTGCAGTACCGGCACTTCTTCATTTTACTCCTTTGTGACTTTATCTTGCGCACCGGCACTTCTCAGAAGCTGCTGTTACTCTTTTATGCCTTCTCCATATCTGGTTCTCTTGGAGATTCATAATGGCAATTCATAATGGCGCATCGCTAGCATTTTTGTGCCATTCCTCATAAGCTGTATGGACATAAAAAACTATGTGGGAAGCACCTGGACGAGCCGACAAGACGGCACGGGGGAGGGGGCGTGAGAACCAGGTTGCTTTAATTTATTGATACAATGGTCACATCCTTTTTGTAAAATAATAAGTGAACTGTTTGTCATATTTCTTTTTTATTTGTGAACAAATATAATGAAACATCTAAACATTTTCAAATTGTATAGTTATAAGTCACAAACCTTATTTTTGGGAGGAGGACCTCCAAACACAATAACTCCTGGTACCTTTTATTCACCGTATAAATCAAGAATGTATCTCTGTATAATATGTAGGACCATCCTCACTGGGACACTGCTCCTAAAGCCTGAATGATACCCTACTTATTGGCTACAAATAATACAGGAAAGCTTTAACTATTAACACTATGGGTAAATATACAAATACATCACATTAACCCTGTAATGTAAGTATAATGTCTAGTTGGAATATTATAGGCATACTGTAGATGATGCGTAGCCCAAGTCTAATATAGCAATAAAACCACAGGCAGCTGATTATGACTGACACAGTATAACATGCTTAAATAAATAATGATACAAATGCAAATACCAGCCGATACATGCCAACATGTGAATAAGAGAGTACTGGCACTTGAAGTAAGTCTCTACATCGTAGTGTTCCACAGATATTGTAAAAAAATAGTGATTAGTTGTCTGGAAAATAATTTTATTTGTTCACAACAGAAGTATGACTCTAACAGCATTTCAGCATTTATGTAATTTGGCCTCATTTGTTTTGAAAAATATTGAGAAGCCTACAGTATTTCGAGATGAAACTTCTTATTTCCAGTGTTGCAGCACCATGTACTGTATGTTCACGATATGGTTTCCTCCAATGGAGTCTGCTGTGGTTAACACCAGAAGGGGAACTTTTCTGTCCAATTTGATAAAACGCCACGTGCCATGAGACAGACTGGAGGGAAAATGTTCCCAAGAATAGCTAAGTGTATCATATATCATGCATTGCACCATCTGTTCGGTACATTCAAAATGTTATTGCAATATTTAGAATTACAGATTATTCATGTAGGTGTAATTAACAGGAGTCAAAATTCAACAAATGGGAGGAAGCTACAATTAATTTCCAGACGTGTTTGAGTAGAATCTATCTGGAGTAACTATTAAGGCTACAGTGGCCTAAGGGTGCACAGATTTGAAGAAAAAAAAAATAGTAACTTTAATTTTACCTCTTTTGGCAATGAATTACCCCCTGTTGATCCCTCATTGCAGTATTATGCCATCTTGAATGTATTCTTTGGATTTGTTGTGTGAGACTGTGTTGACCAGATGAGGGGAATTGGGCCATACTAAGTGACTGAGCTGACTAGAAAAAAAGGTCAACATCTGGCTGTTGTTACAAAAGGTGCTATGTAAACTAGTCCACACAGCGTATGGCCTCGGGGTTCCCATACATTTTACATAACAACATGCAATCTACTACATATTTTATGAGTAACATGACATTTTCCAGTACGATCACCTGGCCGGGTCATGCAACCTCAGTTAAAGTCTATCGTCTTCACCACATCAAGATCTCACCAAACATGACATTTAGAGTCAACACAGTGATGCATTATACAGCACATGTTCATGCTGCTCGATGCTTCTGCCTGTTTGCATCATTTGCTACATTAAATAATATGAAATCCTTCATATCATAATAACAGTAGAAAGTACTAAAATACTGTCCTTATCTTCAAATGTGAGATACTTGTACAATACTGTTTCTGTTTCATATTATTTTATATTTCTATATTTCTACTCCAACACAATTCAGAAACTTTGTACTTTTTAGTCCACTACATTGATTGACAGCTGCTAGTTATGTGTTCAGGCTAGTCTCATACACTGCTGTAGCAATACCTAAAAAAAAAAAATAATGTACTGTAATTCACACTAAGTGTAGGGGTGTGTCCAAAAACACCAGACTTTTACCAAGGAGACCACTATTTGTGTCCTTTGTGAAACCAGAAGACTTCAGTAACGCCAACTCTGTAGTCACATTAATCCAAATCTTGACTTATTTGTCGCATAACTTTCATACTTAAGGACACTTTTCACAAACGTCTAGTCCACTTTAATCAAACTCTGGTATGGCCCAAAACAACAGGACCGAGAATGCTTGTGAGAGGTGATCTGGGACTGTTTCCAAGTGAATCCAAATGCAGGCTAACTGTCCAGGATTTTGCTGAGGTAAATGACAGATTAACATGAGTAGGAGAGGACTGACTTGGACTTCTGCAGAAGTCCTATGTTAGCTTGACATCTGGGCCGAGGAAAACATACAGTTTGATCAGTGCCAAGTCAAAGTGGAAAAAAAAAAAAAAAAAAAAAAAGAAAACTTTGACAGCATCAAAGTCTATGAGTCCCTGTATAGAAGTGGAGCTCTCAAGATGAAAAAGATAAATTTGATCTGTACATGCCCCCAGCAACTTATTTTTTATTGATTTTTTTATTCCTTTTTATTTTATTTTATTTTTTTAAATTTGGTCCACTTTAATTTATGCACTGTGTGCATAAATCTGTAATTTTAACTCAAACCACAATCTTCCGAAACCCAACCAAATTGTTTTGTTGCATAAACCTAACCAAGTTGTTTCATGTGAAAATGAAAGTTTATTTTGAAAAGACAATAGTGTAATGAGCGAACATAAATACACTGAAGGACATTCATTGGAAAACGCACAAAAAATGAAGAATGACTTTTGATAAGATATCATACTTACCATAATATGAGGATATATCAATTCATAACATTAGAAAAAATGACAAAATTATAAATATAAGGCATCATTGCCGATTAAACCAGTTGTTCCTGACCCTTTTATGAATACTTGCATAGAAGCAGTGTGTAGGTTGGGCCTGTTGTCATGTTTCACATATGTATTAGTTGTTCAAACTGGTTCCATCTGAATTTGAAATGAACACAGTCATTGTTTAAAATTTCATAACATGAGACAAAAGTCAAAAAAATGATACAAATTTGTAAAGCTGAATTTAGTTCTTTTCTCCTTTCTAACCCCATGAATGATCCTATAATCTGTTGGATTCATCTTGTGACCCTCTGGATTGAACTACCTAACTGTATACATAAATTTGTCAAAAATAAACCTAAACAGCTACAGCATCTGTTTTATCTGACAATGTTGCAGGGGCCATTTATCCTTACGTTAAAAGTATTTTTTTTTATTGTACTTTTACTTTTGATGCTTTACATACATGTTGTAAGTAATACTTCTTTTACATTCATAGGGTTTTGAATGAAGGAATGGAGTATTTTTACATTGTTTATTCATGTATATGATCTGAGTACTTTGTCCCCAACTGATAATTTTGCACGTACGTATGTGTAACTGTGTTTCCTCTGACTAAACTCAGCCAGAGTAGTAACTGACCCTTCTTGAGAAGGATTACGCGATGTGGAATTTGGAGGAAGCAGTCTGACGTACTGTGTTCAGTCTGTTCCAGCAGACAGTAGCTGACAAGCTGCATCACAGTGACAGCATCTCCTCCCTCTCGCTCCCCACCTCAGTCTCCTTCTCCTTCTCCAGTCCTACTCGTACATACATAGGAGGAGCACTTGTCCTATCTACGATTTGCCCTGACAAGGAGCAAAATCATTAGTTCCCTCTGTAGGGCTACACAAACTCAGACCCAAGACGGGGGCGGGGTGCTGGGTGCTGGGAATAGACTTTGTCGCCTCTTCCTCATTAGGACACAGTGATTGTTCAAGTGATTGCTATAAAAGCTCATCTTCAGCAGGGACTGACATATTTCCTCCTCTGCTGACAGGATAAGCAGTCCCATGCAGCCCCTGATTGGGACTTGTGGTTGGCAAATGGAAGTGTGCACGTGTGTGTGTGCGTGTGGATGTGCACAATGCAGCATAGAGTAGTGTAAAGTACTGGCATGAGATAATTTCTTCAGTCAACCAAGGCTTCCTTCATCAGTCTGAGTTGCAGCTTCAAAATATATGGATGTCTGTCTTTTCAACAGCCACAGCACCTCAGCTCAGGAAGGAGCCATAATAACTTCCCCAGTCTGTATGCACACACTGCACTCACTAATGGCATCATTTCCACTTTATGATATATTCTGTTTACATTTGTACAATAAAGCAATCACACTGTTTCCTTTGGTTACAAGTAGAATGGAAGGACACATGGCAGCTGTAGTGCATTTCAGTATTGTTCAAACGTTTTCTTAGA
Source organism: Pterois miles (assembly GCA_947000775.1). Lineage (NCBI taxonomy): Eukaryota > Metazoa > Chordata > Actinopteri > Perciformes > Scorpaenidae > Pterois > Pterois miles. Next base: position 189,085 of record CAMQGK010000038.1, on the reverse strand, counting down.
CGTTACAGCTGGGGTACTAACAGCTCCACTGCCACAGTTACCACTCAAATGTCAAATGAACATAAGCAAGGCAATGGTCTATCCATCTAAGCAACATGTGCTCAGTATACTTACCACAGCCTCATGGCAGTTCATGAAATAGTCATGGAATTGAATCTATTTGATTTGTGTACACAGACGCAACTTTCAACAACAAATTTGTTGTGCTTTTTCCTGTGACTATCCAGCAACATATGATGCACCTGTCAATTCCCTCTCCAGTATTTTCAAAATAAAACTAATTTTAAAGGTTTAGGAATAAATTGACTTGGTTAGGCTTAAAGCCGGGCCAGATGGACCAGGCACGTCAGCAGTGTGCTGCTGCTGCAAGCCCTTTCTTTCTACATAAGATTTGCCTTTCAAAATGACCATTTCATTTCATTATAAATGTCATTTATATTTATTTTAGACAGAGAAAGGTTAAGACGCATGTGCTCATTTGTGAATAATAGTAATATTACACAATCAAAACCCCATACTTCATTGATTTGTGAGCACATTGATTTGAGAGCACTGCTAGTCTGGTAGGCACTGCATTTCGTCCACAACACTGTCTTGTCAAATGAAGGAAGTCTGTCCATGGGAAAAAAAAAAAAAAAATGATTGATGATGATGATTGATTTTTTTTTTTTTTTTTTTTTTGAAACAGAAGCAAGAAGTGTTGGTTTAAATATAAATCTTTACTTGTTTCACTATCTGTGACAATTGTCTGTTGTTGCTGTGAACCACGTGCAACTTAAAATGTAACAACAGTCAAGCGCTGCTCACATTCGCTGTGTGGCTGCTCTAACCTGTTGACATGGGCACCAAAATAAAAATATTAATAAAAAAAGGTTCCATAGCTGCTGCATGCTGTTGACCTTCCCTGTGTCCTGGGAGTCAGGCAGCAAACTGCAAGTTAGGGTTTGGAGCAGATTGCCTTGTTTAGGCTTTGGCAACAAAACTTCTTTATTAGGTTGAGGAAAAGGCCATGATTTAAAGAAGAAGAAGAAGAAGAAGAAGATATTCCTTTATTAGTCCCATGAGGGGAAATTCAATTTTTTCACTCTGTTGTTAACTTATAATAACACATGAAGTGTGTAACTTCATATTTCCCGGTTCATAATTGAAATACAATAAACAATAAACAATAAAAATAAAAGTGAAATTCAATTCCATTGCATTAATTTTTGTGACTATATCATGAACTGCCGTAAAACTGTGTTGATTCTACTGGTGTTTTGTGACAGCAGCCTGCACTGCAGCACATAATCATCATGACTACAGTATGTCGCCTGTTTCCTGGATGCCACAGTTAATGTCAATGATTCTCGGTGCTGTTTTAGTTGCCCAGGCAACTCAGTTAATGACAGGGACCTGTGACAGACTCTCCCCCTCCCTTCAGTAATTGTACTCTTTGATGACCATTTGTGCACTCCAGTACGAAGGCCGTCTTAGAAGTGGGCGACCAGGGCATTTAAAGGAGACGTCCGTGTTGCAGCTGGTTGCAGCCGACTCAGCTCCACTTTCCAGGACTGCAGTGTTAAAATGTTTCCAGCAAAGTGATGATTGATTGCATGACTTTTCCTCTTTTCAAAAGAAAACATACAGTATGCCATTTTTTGTAAAGAAGAGGATTTAGCCATCCATATGTACTTTTTAACTGGCTTGTACTATACCTAGACATCTATACAAAGTGGTTACAAGATTTTTAGCGTTACAAGAGGAGGAATGAATCGTATATTTAAAAAAAAAAAGAATCAATAAATAAATCAATGCAGCAAGCGCATTGTGTGGTAGATATGCACTAGTTTTCTTTTTGATCATGTAGCCACAGTGCTTGGCTGGTGCATGGCCCTTCACCTTGATGTGGTAGCTCTACAAGGCTCTGCCCTCAAATGACCCAAAGCATAGTGTGTGGATATCGGTGGAAACCAGTGAGAGTCCTCGGTTCATCTGGCACATATCTGGTAGTTGTTCCAAAGTGCAGGACAAGAAGTTTGAGTGAGAACAGCCTGCCAGCGAATCTGAGATCCTACCTTTTTTTTTTTTTTTTTATCATTATTTACTTTTTATTTCTCAGTGTCTGCTATCTCTGTTAATGGTTTTATTACTTGACTTCTATCATTTATATTAGATTTTTGATTATTAGAAGACAAACCACACTAATTTAAGGCCTTTTTTCCATGCAGTTAAGTCACACATCAAAATTTGTCATGACTCCATTAATTTCAAAGTGGACAAAGGCAGCACAGACCAGAGCCTACTTCTGGTTTTATCTGTCACAATAAAAGCCCTATCACTGCGAAACTATTTACATTTGTTGCAGGCGAGTTGTTTATTTGGCATGCCCCCAGTGTGTAAAGGCCTTAAGACCCTACCTTGTTATGATGCAACCAAATTGATATATACATTAATTCATACTAATAAACCAACAATTTTTAACTACAGTAAAACATTGCAATTTCAAAGTTACAATTACTAGCTGTTTTGAGCATACAGTAAAACTCATAAGTCAACCTTGAGTTTACAACACATTTATATATTTGTATTATTTTGGGGGCACCTTAATACCTTTATTTGAAAGTCGAAAGTGGAGAGATGACAGGAAATGACAGAAAAGAGAGAGAGATATAGGGAGTTAAATGCAACAAAGCCCCCTGGATGGATGCATAAATCTCCATGGTCAACACATATTAAAGATTCTGTTACAAATATGCCAAATAATCACCAAAAGCGGCAAACCTAAATTCCATTTCATAACAAAAAGTGTACTCTTGTTCATTTACATGGATTTATATAGCTCATTCTTGACCTTGAAAACAGCAGTTGACAAAACAATGTCATGGTCTGCACACTCAATTGTTATGTCACAGCCTTTGCCACAGAGCTGAAGGTGTTAAAACTTAACCTGGTTGACTTAAAAAAGTTGAGCTTTGCAGTTAATTTTGACCTTGAAACTGATTTGGAATGAAACACTTGAAACACTTATTTCAACATTGTTTGCATACTTATGTACATGGGTGATGTCACAGTACTAGTGCCAGTGAAGAAGTGCCAAACACACCAGGATTAAATTGTTGATGGTTGCTAAAAATATGAATACTATATAGCGAAGCCAATACCAATATGTGAGCTAAAATTGTCAATTTGCACCCCTATGAGAGCAACATGCAGCCATATATGTTGAGCTGCACACATAGCACTGCGCACAAAAGTCACACATAGGATTAAAAAAAACAGTGACAGACCATCATTAATTTGAGCTCATTTAAAGAGTTTCTCAGCGTGCAGGATGTTGCGAGGCATTTGTGTTAATGAGCTACATCATTCATGTGAAATGATGGCACAATTAGGAAAACAAAAGTGCAAGGTGTGACAATTTAAGTGAATGTGCTTTGTCAGTGTCTGCAAACAACACCTCCGAGACAGTATATGCATAAAAGCCGGCTTATAAAAACATTGCGGGAGGGTGGAGGGTTGGTTTAGAGGTCGGGATTTTCAGCGGCAGATTTTTACCTTGCTACTCTGCACCCCAACCATGCTCCCAAAGGAGTCTCTGTCGAAACACTGTGGCAGGAAATGAAATTAAAGCTGCTGAATACAGATGTTTTGATGCATGCCTGCACGCGCGGTTGTGTGTGTGCGGCTGTGTGTTTTTGAGAGGCGTGCGTATTAACGAAAAACTACAAACTGAGAAGAAGAGGGCTGCCAGCCGTGTCACAACACTGCAACATTGCTGGATTTGTAAATGTTCTACTCAGTGCCTCTCTCCTTCCCGCCAAAAGTCACTCACCTTGGGGATCAAGAGGCTTATATGAAAGGTGACTTACAGTAAAAGAAGTGTTCTTTCTGTTTATGTGAATAAAAGTGATTTTATCTGCCTCCCTCATGCCCAAGCCCCGATGTTTCTTTTTTTCCCTGACCTCTCTCGTCCTGCACCGTTGTACCCTCTGCACTTCCAATTTACCTTTTTTAACCTACAGGAGGTTTTGCCTGTTCTTCCGTCCAAAGATGTCTCAACAGCCTTATGTAGCACTGTCAGACTCATTAGTTACACTCAGCCCATGCGGTGAGAGGGAGCCAACGACTCAGCCTAGCACATAATGCAGCTTTAGTGAAATAATGAAACTGTAATTACAAAAATAATGAGGAACACACAGTATCGTCCAGTAACTTAGGGCTAGTTATTTGTGAGCACGAATCATCATGTGCAGCATTTCCTTTTTAATTTTTCATGGATTCGGATGCTTTTCTGCTCTTTCCGTGTTATGGAATGCACATTCAAACCACTTCTCACTTCTTCGTTCTGTGGATTTCAGACTGTTGGGAGCAATATTCCCCCACAATATGTGTTTGTATGATGTATTTGCGATGTATAATGAGGAACAATGTAGGCTAAGGTCCATTTCCTGTGCTACTTATAAAGTTATTGCCCCCAGCGGGCCTCATTTAGCAAAGTGTAGGCTATGTTGAGCCACGTTTAGTATCCCTGCTACACTGGTTGCCGCAAAGCACAGCAGCAAAAAACAAAACATTACTGTACACTTATCTGCATTTACATGGTGAGAACTTCTGGAATCTGCTGAGCATATCAGCTTGCATTCATTAAACCCACCTATCTCTGTTTACACAGTGGGGTCATCTGAGGACACTGTTCCACCTTTTAAACTTTTCTTTTTCTTTTTGATTGCAGCTACACACAGACTTGGACGTAGGCGGCAAGAACATCAAGTACGTCCTAGCGGGCGAGGGCGCCGGCACCATCTTCGCCATCAACGAATTAACAGGCGACATCCACGCCATGAAGAGGCTGGACCGCGAGGAGAAGGCAGAGTACACGCTAACAGCCCAGGTCGTTAACGCCGACACAGACGAGCCCTTGGAGCCACCGTCTGAGTTCATCATCAAAGTGCAGGACATCAACGATAATCCGCCGCAGTTCAACGAAGGCCCGTACCGAGCCTCTGTTCCAGAAATGTCTGCTGTTGGTGAGTCAACAATAGGCAGCACCCAATACTTCCCATTCTCGTTGCACACAGCAGTCTAATCAGTATGTGAGATTTCTGGACGGCTGATCTCTAATGCGCTACAGCGTAAAAAATAATGAGTGAATAGGAACAAGAGGAAATGAGTATGCCTATTTACACGCTTGCTTGCTAATATAAAATATAAGAATGATATATCACTAACTTCACCCGTAGCTCAGTGCTGCATCTGAACAACTAGTGACAGTGTGAACACACCCTTACTGCAGCGAGGCTGTCTAAGGCTAATTTTACATCCTGAAAAAAAAAAAAAAACAGCCCACTCACAAAGAAGTTCAGCTAACAAAACACACACAAAAAAATTATTATTCTTGAATTCTACAAAAGCTGAAAAAGCTCATTTCAGAGGTGCTACAGTGACATCAGCATATGCAGATAGAGCTCCCGCCCTTCTGGCAAAGCATTAAAAACTATACTGTTCCCCACTTTGCATAGATCAAGGGCCACTCAATCTTATGATCTAGTGCATTTGGGAAAGTGTGGAATTTTTATTGTATTCTTTAACATTTTCATGTGTGCAGTCAGTTATGTGGTATAAGCTTGTGATCACTGCAATCAAATATTTATGGAAAGATTAGAAAGTTCACAATGCAATATGTTGAAAAACTATGTGGGACTAGAAGCAGAAAGCACTGCAGTGGACCACTTTATTTTGTATCAAAAGCTTTTTCTTTTTTCTTCTTACCACAGCAGTAAGGCTTAGCAAACCTCACTGTAGAAAAGTCTGTGCATGAATAGTTTTTTTTTATTTCAGATTCAAGCCTTTTAGTATAATCATAGATGAAGCAGAAGAAAGCCAAATAAAAGCATAAAGGGTTTCCATTTACAGTGTTAGCACCGCACTGTCACTTGTCAATACTGACTGATGCTAATTGCCACAAGCTACCTTTCTTCAGTCCCCCACAAACTGGTACACAAAACGCTGCAAACACTTTCCATTTTTCTATATGCTAATGTATTCATAAATTCACTTCATACTCTATTCACATTCTTATTCCAGCCATGCATTTAAATGACCACTGCATGATGATCACATAATTCAAATGTTTATAGCTCAGCTGGGATTGGCAGAAGCCTGTAGGTGGATCAGTATACTGTGTTTTTTATCCTTCAGGGGAGTCTCGCCACTGACCCCAGAGCAGCAGGAGTCTTGTAGAAAATGTTTCTTTCAGTAGCGGAGAGCAGATCAGAGTGTGTCTTTATGCCGTTTTGACATTGGAGGAGTTCAGCGAGGGTGCTGAGGTCTGTTGTTGGGCGGTATGCGCTTGTTATTGTGTTTTTTTTTTTTTTTTTTTTTTTCCTCATCGAGCTTCCTCTTGTTACCTGTCACAAAGCTGACATAACATGCTAGGGCAGATGGTGCTAGGCATGTAACGGAATCTGTTCGGTAAATCCCATCTGTAGGTTGCAGCCTTTACGTCACATCTTTGAGGTAACAGCGATTTAGATCCAGCTTCTCATGATCATGACTTTTATTAGCTGCTGTTGCTGCTGCCACTCTTAGAAAGAAGGGCTCCATGTGGGTTCATCCTGAGGTTCTACCCATAACCATTTGCTTCTGAAAACCCTTTTTTTTTAAAGAAAGGGTTTTTCAAGGGCTCTTTGAAAGACCAAGGGTTCCATGACAAAACCTTTTTCATCCAACTCTTTTTTGGAAGAGGTTGTCAACGATTGTTGAAAGCATCTGTGTTAAAACGCCCACAACCCAGCACCCCTTACAATTGTGACTGTGAACCATGATTGTTGTGGGTTGCTCTGCACCACATCCTCCCATGTGCATTGGCATTCTAGACAAAACCATTGGAATGTAAAAGGGTTGTCAAACAAACCCCTGGTTGGGTTCTAGATGAAATCCATGGCATACAAAAGGGTTCTTGGTAGAACCCCTTCGATGGGTTTTTAGATCAAACCCTTGAGATATAAAAGAGTTATCGGTAGAACCTCCTGGGTGGATGAGGGTACGCCATAGAAGAGTTCTCTGTAGAACCTCTCATAAGGAGTTCTGGGTGGAAACATTCACAGATGGTTCTAGGTAGAACCCTTTGTGTTAGGTTCTAGGTAGAACCGTCTGAAAGGGTTCCAGGCAAAACCTTTATAACATAGTTCTACCAGGAAAAGGTTCCCTGATGAGGACAAGCCAGATAACCCTACAGTACATGGTTCTCGTTAGCACCTTTATTTCTTAGAGTGCTGCGGTGGAAGCAAAAAAGGAACAAAATACATTGCAAAAGAATCCATGTAAACACAGAATAAAGTGAACTCTTGTTGTCTGAACTCTGTTACTTGATCCCTGCTGCTCATTGTTTTGGATCTCAGTTGTTTGCAGCTCTCCAAGGGTTTTTGTCGGTGCAGTGCAGGGACAGCCATAGTGATGGGGTAGAGAGCAAAGTGGTGGTTGACAGCACTCTGTGATTTGCCAGTGGGAATAATGCATAAGAAATGGAAATCGGCATCTCTTTGTTGATTGTTGTTCCCTTTTGTCACTACTGATTAATTAAACATTCACGAATGCTCAGTTGTTCGCTTGAAAGGCTGTTTTTCCTTCCGCGACTAGTTTCCTCTTGTTAAGTTTTCATGTGCCGCTGCATTATGGCAAGAATCTGATGCTCCGGACAGACAAACAATAAGTCATTCATCTCTCTCGCCTCATATTCATAAATAACCAATTTCTTTACAGTGCCATTTCATCTTTACCGCGTTGAAATGAGAGTTTGTACAGGCCTCAGTGGATTACTGGAAGTGTGTTGTGCAGTAGATAACTAATAAAGTCTATAGAAAAGGGAAATTAAACGGATGTTGGTGAAATCTGCTGCATATGAGCAAATTCCTCCCCCACGATGAGAAACTGGAAAGCATCACAATGTAATCATGGCACATGCTTAGAGATGCCGCATTATGTCTGGTGTTGAGTTCTGTCAATGCTGAGTGTGATGATGTATTTCTGCCTAGTGAGAAACCACCTTCATCAAATAAAAAAAAATCAAAAATCTAATCCAGACCATAACAGGCTGGTTCTCTTGACGATGTTATCCACTTACAGAGCTTGTCACTTCCACTCCAGACCTCATCAATGTCTTACCAGCTCCTTGCTTATCAAGTGTGTCTCCACGGCGTATCAGTGAGACCAGGGACAAATATCAACACCCACCTTTTATCTGCCAAGGACTACAGCAAGATAGAAAAACCCCGTCATTGAATGTCACCATCCCCCATAGGAAGCAGTCCCCACAGCCGGATGAGATATGTGACATGGGCCACTGAGGTCGCCATGTTTCCTGTGCGTAGAGGAGCATAGAGGTTAATGGGAAATGAAGGAGAAAGACCTTTTGTTCTCCCTTTAAAAGGACCAGCCGGATAAGACGTGTGGCTTTCCATGACTTTTCTCTGACTTTCATTTCCCTGAATGGCTGAGAATGGAGGTGAATACCGTTCTAATTGTTTAGCGGATCGTCTCTCAAAGTACAGTGAGAGGAAGCGGGGAGCAGAGGTGGCAGTTGTGCTGGAGGCGAGACGGCAAGTCAGAATAGAGTTTGATCTCATTAGTGTAAGGAGCCAGGATAAATCTGTCATCAGTAGAGATTTTGTGACCACTGTGCTTGACTGGGTGTTAGTATGGTGCTGTTTAACAAACGGGAAAAAAAAAAATGCTTCTCCAAAATGTCAACTTTTTAGTAAAAAGGGAAAACAGCCATGTTTTGAAAGCTGCATTCATTGATTTTTTTTTTTCTTTTTTTGGTCCACTTTAATGGGGACAGGTGAGCAAACTAACACGTAACACCATTTTTATCACATTTACTCATTTGGCAGACAGAGCAACATTAGAAGTCCTTTTTTTACTATTTGTTTAGCTCAGTGTTCCCTATGCACCATTTCCTGAAACATAATCAAATATTGTGCTACTAAATGCTCCACTATGTTCACTAGCTAGAAGCTAATGCCGTTTGTCTGCCATGGCTGGAAATAAGATTGTGGGCTTAGAAAACCAAAAAAACAAAACAAATGTGAAACAGTGATGCCAGTAGGCTACCAATACCAGTACCCTTAAAATGATACAGATGCCAGTAGAGTACTGCATTTGATAGCCATCATGTGAATTGAAGCTCATGATGTCCCCTGACGCATGGTGGCGGGACTGCATTGTTGCGGTTTCCCCCGACCTATGGTAGTGGGATCATGTCATCACAGAAGCCTAACCTCCAACCTCGGGCTCCCCTCCAAGTTTAAAACTGTTAGCTCTCGCTACTCGACGGCTGAGATGTCTCCATGTACAAAGCCATGCGAAAGCAGTTAGTCCCATCATGGGTTTTAGGTGTGATAGTGGGCCAATCACATCATATTAAATCAAAGAAAGCTTGTAGTAATTGGTTGTGAGCAAAACCATATAAATAGTATTTTTTTGCTAGACCTGGGCATAAAAGTTACATGCTATTTGGTACTGGGTTATTTTGGTCTACACCACATGTGTCAAACTCAAGGCCCGCGGGCCAAATCTAAGATTTGGCCCGCCACCTCACTTCATGTGGCCCGCGAGGGCTTGCAAAAATATAGAATGCATATCATTCAATTCTATGCCGCTTCACAGAAGTACTGAGTCTTTAAACTACATATCCCACAATGCATGTCGATTTTGTGACATGCGCACTGTAGCGTCTCAGTATCAGCGGTTTCCAGCAACAGCGCTGTGACGCCTACTTAGTGACTTACTCGCTATATTTAGCCAGTTTTCAGACCCCTCTAGCGAGTCTTTCAAAAAAGAAATTAGCGCCAAATCTAACGAGTTTTTCTGGTGTTATGGAGACTTTTGGAGACTCTTTCATGAAAGCAGGTATCGTTCTTCCTCTTCTCAATGATCAGTGGGTGCTGCCGTGGACCCCTCCCCTGTCCCAAAGCTCTCATAGGGGGCCCGGTCCTCGTCAGCAGTCCCTCCTAGCTGCAGTCAGAGCTGTTCACCCCTCCGCATCCAGACTGAATGAATCCCGCCTGCACAAAGTCACCGCTGGCTGATGGAAATGTACAATTCTGGGAATCAAGCCCTGAACTTAAAAAAAGTACCTTTTTGTCTTCAGAGCTAGTTATTAAATATATTATTACTAAAACTAATACAAATCAAATTCAGAGGCAATTTTATAATATGATCTAGAGTAGATATATTTATGTAGTCTTACAGTTACAACCGGCCCTTTGAGGGGAACCATGATGCTGATGTGGCCCGGAATGAAAATGAGTTTGACACCCCTGGGCTATACCTTAAAGGTATCAAATACTGATACCCATCCCTACTAAATGCTCAAGAAACAAGCGATGTTATTTTAGCATTGGAACTATGTGATCCACAGTTATAAGCTATGCACTAGTGCTAGCATTACCCTAGCATATCCACCTCGGAAACCTCTCAATGTGATATATGTGTCATCAAAATGGTTGAGACCATTTGCATGTGTTTTATTTATTTGCTTGTGTTGTCTTCAATTGTGTTTGGCTTTTTGGCCAACATAGACAAAGAGCTGTACTTTAGTGCAGCCCTTTCACCTAAAAATTCTGCTACTAATTTGTCTCAGTTTTGTTCTGGTAAGAAACCTAAACAGCGTTTAGTGTGCTAATAATCGCATTGTGTCTTGTGCTTCAAGTCACTGCAGAATTATTTCTGTAATAAAAAGGAATGTTAATTTTGAAAAAAAAAAAAAAAAAGTCTTAACTGATAATGACCCTTGTTAACCAATTATTGATTATGAACGAACAAGATTTGTTCCTTGCATGCAACGGTGCACCAGCTGCAGTATATGAGCACAACAGACAACTCCAGTTCACCTGCCAGGAGAGTTACTGTAGCAGCCATGATGCTGCAATCACTTTCTCCAGTTCACTGTTCAGGAGCGTTCACAGCCATGGTGTTGCATGTAGTGTCACGGACATGCAGCCACTTTCCCAGTGAAAGTCTCCACCACATATTTAGTTTAGCAGATTGTCAGCTGTGTCTTCCTGGTGTAACGATATTCTGCCCGCCCGGATTAACAACAGTGATTGTTCGACAAACACTGCTACTTTTGCTTGTGGCTTCATGCCCACTGTAGCGTAACTTCAGCAAGTTTACTTCTACAAGCTGATATATGAGAAGCTCTCATTTGCAACCAAATGAAATCAGTGACACAACATTTTACATTTTACTGATGTAAACAGTGTGACAGAAAATCTCATTATATTAATAAAAATAAGTTGGACAACATTTTTTTCCCTCCAAAACATACTGTATTTGCTTTTTCAAATTAGTAATAAATAACTGTAGTTCTTGGCAGACAGTTGTGTGTTTTTGAGGGTAACTATGAACAACCCTCTCTGCATCTTATATATTCATTAGTGTTTTTTTTTTTTTTATCTAATTGATGTTTTTACAAACACATGGTTGTGAACTTTCCCAATTTAATTTAAAGATAAAAAATTTAAATGAAAAATAATATTTACTTTACCTCTCCATATTTCTCTATAGTCATTTCTCCATATTTCTCTATAGTCATAGATTCATATATATATTCATTAGATAATTATGTTTCATACTGTCACTTCAATAAAAGCGAGTTTGTTGCTTATTTGTGAAAGCCCAGCCATGACTAGATTTCTAATTCGTTTGGACGGATTTATTGCACAGACCTCATAGGATTAGGAGATCCCGTTTCCCTGTTAATGGGGTCTTCGACTTTAAGGCCAGTACAAGCTGACAAATTCCCCCGTATGTCTACCGACCATATGCTGGAATTATGAGGCTATGCCACCCTTCTGCAGCTAACAAGGGGGTTGTGATGTAGTTGGAAATTACAAAGTCTGCTTGAAGTAACGCTTCAGGTAATTAGGGGGAGGTCGCTAGACCATCCTCCCTGCATCGGGGGGAGGGGAGTGAATGACAATAATTGCTACACAGCGAAACAAAGTTGCTGAAAGTTGTTTTGCTGGATGGATAGAGATGCCCCAGGAGTGTTGGGCTGCGAGTGTGCTTCATTATCAAGGCGATTAATAAATGGGCTCGTAGACAGATGGCCCGTCTCCTCTTTCGCACAGGCCGTGCTCCCTGGAACCCCAGCAAAATGAGAACCTGTATGGAAGCACAGATCCCCGCCAAATGTGTCAAGATCTGCTAAATTGGAGCGCAGACATAAAATTGAAGTGACATTAATAGATTACCTGGAGTTGATTTGCATTTTCAGAGTTATTATGGGTGTTGGTAATGGGACTAACAGGCACAGCCGTCTATGTAGGGACATTAATGATGTTTCTGATTACGCTCTCATCACCACCGGCAGCTGCGAAAATAAGTAAAGGCTTGTCAACACAGATTTGGACGATAAATGAGCAGACTTGATCAAGGGGAGACGTATGGAAATGAGCAAGATGCAGACCTTTATCAGAGCCCATCGTCTCACACTACCCAACATAGAGCAGAATGAGCATCGTGATCACAGATGATTTAATACCCACACACTTTTAGCAGTGATACATAATCCTGCATGAAGGATAACATTGTTAAATACTGCTGCATGTTTCATCCAAGCATCTCTATGTACATCTGTGTCTGTCTATCTATCTATCTATCTATCTATGACTGATTTGTATTTCTCTTCACTTATTTTTCTACACATTGCCATCTTTCAGATCAATACACTGAGAGCTGAGCTATTTTCAGAGCATTTCATGCTCCACTTGGGCCAGATGTTCTATAAAAATCCCCCTCCTTGATACACCTAAAAATATGATTGTGCTGTGCTGATCTTGCAGTAAATCTTGAACATATCTTGGTCTTGAAAAACGAAAAGTCTCAATGCATTTAAATGCAGTTTAACTTGAATAAACCCTAGCAGCATTTCAGGGTCACAGCAACCCACATAAGTAAAAAAGCAACACATTTATAGTGCATCTTTTATCTGGCATTTCTCAGTTGAGCTTTGAGCAGGGAGTTAAGAGCGAGGCTGTCTGGTGTTTGTGTCTCTCTCTTCTCTGATCCTAGACTCCGGTCTGCAGCTTGGCAGATGGACTGAGTGGCAGGGGGCCCCTGGCCCTTTAACATAGTGGGCAGCTGGGCCAGAGCCGGGCCAGTGGCTGGGGCCGGGGCACATCTGACGAGCAGGCTCCCGGGCTGGGCAGGGACGTGGAAGGCCGGGGTTTTGGTGGTGATGGTAGTGGTGGCTCACAGGCTGAGCTGGGGGTGAGAGGGGGTCAGAGCAGTGAACCTGGCCAAGGCTGCGACTCTCGCAGGCCTGTCTAACTGCCAGGCGGTGTGCATGCCAACCTGCCCTTTTTCTGTGGCCATGCTAAATGGGGATAGGACAGGCCTCCGAGGCAGAAAAGATTTAACTGACATGCTGGAGTTTCCCTGTAAATAACCTGCTACTCCTATCTATCTCACCTCATTTGGCAATGGCATCTGCACTTGTGCATCTGTGTATGTATGTTCCTGTGTAAGTGGGTTTATTATTATTATTGTTTTTATTCACATCTGTTTGTGTGTCTAATACTTGTTACCTGTCCAGGCCCGGCTTAAGCATAGGCCACCTTCTGGGGGGCGCTGGTTGCTCTCTAAAAAAAAAAAAAAAAAAAAAAAAAGTGGTGTGGGGTGGGCGCCCTTCCTTATTTTTTTTTCTGCATTGAGCGATCAGATGAACAAATAAAGAAATACACTTCCCCTTCCTCTGTCTCACACGTTTTCATGAAGCACTTGAACATCACACCGGCTGGGAGCTGTAGTTACAACCAGCTGCATTGTTAATTCAGCATCTCTTTGTTTCACACTTACACGCCATTACATAGCCTTTACCTAAGTCAGATATTCCCTAGCTGACGCATGTTGTTAAAAAAAAAAAACATATAGATTTACAACAAAGCATACACACGCATAGTAACAGCTGCTCAACATCACATACAAATGTGTATTACTAATTCATCAAATGTTATTTATTATCCAATGTACCTCTGAATTATGCATGTAACATCATCAGTCACTGGTCCAGATACAGTAATATAAGCCCTTTAGAGCCTCCCGGGGCATTATTTTGTTTCTAGAGCATGCAGGCAAGCACACGCTGTACAGTACATGTAAATGCATGTGTATCTCATGCACAGGACTGAACATTTGCACTAAAACACATACCTCCTCTGTGTTAGCATAAAGCAGTGCAGTCGTAAAGACGCTGTTGTTCAGGTGTAATTTGTCCCCGCTCCCCTGTGTAGCCTGCAGAGACGCACTCTCTTTGTAACTCGCTCCCTCTCTTGCACACACTTTTTTCCCTCCTTCTCTTGTACTTCTCCCTCCCTCCCTCCCTTTTGCTTGCCATCGCTCTCTTTTGCTAAGGCTAATGCTCTCTCTCGGTCTTCCCTTGAGGGAGAACAAAAAAAGTAGCTGGCTTCTAGGTAATGAAGCCCTTCAATGTGATCTGCATGAGATTGCCTCCCTTGCTGGCCTGGCTGCCTTGCCCCGATGAATAGCAAAAGACTCTCAATTAGACTAAGGACAAAAAGCAGCTTTCTCCTTAGCCACAGTGCCGTTTCTCAAACATAGTCGCTTCTTTTTTCTTTTTTTTTTTCTGCACCATGTCGGTGAAGTAGAAAGGGATGAAAAAAGGAGGTAAATAACAAGCAAAATTCATGAAAGGGAAGGTAAATGAGAGAGAGTGCTGTGTGTTGGAGCATGTATCTCCTGTTTCTGTAATGATGAGGATATGAGTAGCCGGGCCCCGACACAAACACCACCATTTGTGTTGTTGCACTGAGCTGTGATTATAAATGGAAGACTAGGGAAGCAGAGGTTAAAAAATAAATTCACTTGTCTAAATATATATATTTTTAATCAACACCTGGAAAGACTTTTTTTATTATTATTATTTTGTTCCAAAAACCCTTAACCTGTCACGTTGCAGGTTACTGTCCTGCTTAATTAAGTGTTTGTAATAAAAGTTTAAACGCGTGTAAGACTCATCTTTCGCTGTCATGCTGTCACACACTGCTGATCACTGCATCAAGGTCAGTTAATCAATCTGAGAGTGAAAACAAGGACACAGCATCCGCCCTTCAGCAGTGCTGCAGGGGAGGAGAGCGACTGATCCGAGACACTGCGTTGTCTTCTGATGGCCACTGGTGGGCAGATCCCCTTAATGTGAGTTAGTGAGTGAATGAATGAGAGTTTGAAGTTTGAGTCGAAACATGAATAGTCTTGTAGTCAGACTGTCTCACTGTCTCTAGATGCACTCATAGTATTATTGTAACTAAAGCTGAAAGTGGTTCAGACTACACAATATTTTTGTCGGTTTCAACTAGACATCGATCCCTGACCAATCATCGCTGGTCGTATTTCACGACATGCGTGAAGCTTGATGCTAATGGCAGTAGCCTACTCACTGGGTTGCTGAAGACCCTCTTGTATTTCGTGCCAGCTTCGTCTCACAGCACCAACATCCTTCCTCTTTCCTGTTGGTCAAAGTCACGGCCAACATGTCATGGAATGCAAAAACAATCCAACATGCAATCAGACTTTCTGTTGGGTCGTTGATAAGATAAAGAAAGACAAAGATGAAATGATCTGCATCACCCTCAGTGTCATTCCCGATCTGAGCCGACGCCCTACGACATCAGGCAGATATCGTGTAGTCTGAAATAGCCAGTCCATAAAGTGATTAATCTGTCGACAGAAAATGAATCAGCAACTAATATAATAACGATTAAGTTCATCATTATCATGGATTTGTTTTCTTGTTTTGTTCAACCAGCATTTTTGAAGACATCAAAAAAAAAAAAAAAAAAAAAAAAACAGTAAAAACAGTAAGTGACTTTTTTTCTATTTTCTGACCTTTTATGGACCAGATTATTAATTGATGAATGCATGTTTGGGAGAATTAACAGCAGATAATGAAAATGTTGTAACAACTGTTGGCTTTCTGCTGGGCCAAAGTGGGTGGTGAAGCCTTTGTTATCTACTGACTCTGATTTGAATCAGTGTGCTTCTGATCAGCCATTGATGTGAGGTAGTAGCAAAGACAGCTTGTGCACAATGGAAGAACCTCTTGCTGTGAAAGGAACATTTTATCATGACGAGCACCTCTCATTTTTAAAGGCTACTTCAGCATCATAGCATTGCACGTCATACAGTTGGGGACTTGCAAGATTTTTTTTATTTTTTTTTTTCAGAATGCTGAAAAGAAATTCAAGGGACACAGCGATAGTATTTTTGCATATTTGCTACTGAGGCAATCCAAAAATAAGGAAAACAAATCAAATTACATTACGTTATATATATATATATATATATATATATATATATATATATATATATATATATATATATATATATATATATATATATATATATATATATATATATATATATATATATATATATATATATATATATATATAAAACCCTCTAAATTATGCCTTCAATACCCATGATGCAACTCGACATAGTATTTTGTCACACCCGTTTGCTTGGTGCATGCCCACATCTTTTGAACCTCACACTCCCCATAATGCAGGCCTCCTGTTAAAGAACTGCAATCTACCAGATATTTCTCGGCTTAACAAAACTCCTCCAGAGCCAAAGAGGACATTATACAGCTGTTTTCACTAGTTGTGTCACTATGACTTGTAAACTGACTTTAACGTAACATGTACGTAAAATTTCAGCCCTACAGGTAATAACCTTGCACAGCAGATGGATACTTGCAATGTCACGAGATAACGCAAGAATTGCAGGATCTAATGTCTCAGAAAATCATGTCAGTTTTCAAGTAATGTGTGCAGACCAATCAGCGTCCTGTGTGGCTTAGGTGTGTGTGAGATGCGATGCCATGGAGAGGTAACTGTTCAATCTAAACGACAGCGAGACTATCAAGATAAGAAAATAGATTTGTGGTCTTTTTATTTACTTATAGCCTAATGACATCGGACATTCTGTCCACACAAAGACTGTATAACGTTCTGTTACGCCATATAAACAAACTATGTACTTAGCTGTGCGGCAAAGGTCAGACCAGAGACGTAACCACTTAAAACATGGATGAGTAGTAGGCTACTTGCTATCTTCTGACGTTTGTGTTTTTTAATCAGAGAACATGTTTTGTACTGTAATATTTACTGAAAATCACAAACAATACAGCCAACAGTAGTCTCAGTGAACTTTCAGACGATCTCCAGGTGATCTCCCTCCAGCCTGCTATCACCTTTTTTAGGTGTTTGTAATGAAATGAGGAGGTGTTGTATCAGATAACTCCTCATTTCAACTTAATGAATCAGCTGTTCCCCATCTGTTGTGGCACTTTCAAAGTGAACGACAGGAATTAATTGAAACAGGTCGTCTGACAAAAGTTCAGCTCAAAACATCACACGGTGCAATGTTTTGTCGCTTGCGGCCAGTTAGTTCATTCCAATAGAAAACAACTTAATCAGACTGATTGTCACTGACGCTCGCGTCACATTCTGTTTGAAGGGCGTAATATGTCAGTGACACACATCCCAATACATTAGACCTCTGTGCTTTGTACACATATTACATTGCCTATAGATTATTTCTTGTGAACCCCCAACCTGAAAGTTAAATCGGCGCCTTTGCTCAAACTATACCCTAAGCAGAGCCCTGCATTGGAGGCAAGAGTGCGTAAATGTAAAGAGACACAGAGAAGAAACAAATACTTGTTGTGGCCAAGAAACAATCTACAGTATATTATCAATCTTTAATCTCCAAAATATTTACTGCATTTGTTCATTTAGTATAAAAAAGGGTTTTAAAATTTGCTTCAAAGGTTCAACAGAGAGAATACCAGTAACACAGATGTGGTATACTAGCACTGATCTACAGCAGCTGGCTTTCAACCAGCATGACTATGTTATTGCTTTATAATGTACAACATGTCACAGCCAATTTAATAGAAGTTGCACTTATTTTGATTACAACAACATTGGTATGCCTTGATATTTGGTGACATAGAGATGACAACCTCACCTGTATGTGAGCTCAGTGAAGTTTGAAGTCATTAGTCCGGGTACATAACACATCCTACTGGAGATAGATCTGGTGTAGCTCACTCAGTCATACACTACTCATTAGTTGCCTGTCGGCCCTCAATTCCACTGATGACCCACTGAGCTGGGATCATTCACGGCACTGCCTGTCTGCTACACTGCTGAACTGAGCACTGTGTTTGTGTTTACAATAAGGTTGTCAAAGTTAATGTAATAAGAACATGTTAAAAAAAACCTGCGGTTTTAGGTTGTAACCTTAGGTTGTAGTGGTCTCAGTCTTAAAGCCATAGTGAAGATACTGGCATCATATGAACCTTAAGAGTCCATTGGTACCAACATGTGAATGAGGCTAAATAATGCTTCAAATGTGCGTAAATTCTGGGAAAGGAAAAACTGACATGGCCATTTTCAAAGAGGTCCTTTGCTCTCTGACCTCAAGATATGTGGATAAAAATGGGTCTAGGTACCCACCGGTCTCCCCTTTACAGGCATGTCCACTTTATGATAATCATATGTAGTTTGGAGCAAGTCATAGTCAAGTCAGTACACCGACACACCGACAGCAGTTATTGGCTTTTGGGATCGAGTTTGCCATGTTATGGTTATGTAGTATCTGTGAGGGTTTCTGGACAATATCTGCTATTGTTTTGTTTTGTATATACATACATTTGGATAAAGCAAGCATATTTGCCCACACCCATACTTGATAAGAATATTAAATACTTGACAAATCTCCCTTTAAGGTACATTTTGAACAGATAAAAAGTATGTGATTAATTTGCGATTAATTACAATTAACTATGGATAATCATGTGATTAATTGTGGTAACATATTTTAATCAGACAGCCCTTGTTTACCATGTTAGACAGATGGCTTTTTTTTTGTTGTTGATGTTTCTTCATGCTTCCACAACTCAGCTCTGTAATTTTATCTTTAGTTATTGACTTATCCACGAATGTATTTCTGATGATTAAGACATAACATATTTTATGGATTTTTATATAATTTTGTTTTCAATTTGACACAAAAGTTCCATTTCAAAGGATCGTGGAAGTAATCTTAACTTTCCAGTGTGTGGGTCTGTGTGGTGTCCTTATCAGCTGTGTTATGTATCAGCCACTAGTGACAAAGGACGGTTTGGTGAGTGGGAGGTCCTCTCTGCTATCAACGGGCGAAACAAGGAGGTTCTCCAGCTCGCACCTCCGACTTGGCAAATGCTTACTCATATCTGCTAAGATGCCAGGATGCTTTCTTGTACATATTCTTCAGCACACAGCCGCTGCTCACCTATTAATTATTGAAGAAGAGAGTTGTGGATATTTAATGTTGTGTTGTAGGGTCTTTTTTTTAGTACACTTTTCCTGTTCTGAATTCATCCCTCTTTGCTCCTCGGTATCTCCCTCCCACTGCATCTTGTATTGCGCGGTGTCATCCCCACTTACTCTTTGCTTTTTTCAACAAAAAAAATAAAAAATAAAAAATAAAAAGGCAAGAACTTTTTGCTCTGTGGCTCTGTAGCCAAAAAAGTCAACATATGTGTGTGTGTGTGTGTGTGCGTGTGTGTGTATGTGTGTGTGTGTGTGTGTGTGTGGAGGCTGTGCTCCCTTTTCATGCTTCAGGTGATTTTACAGTGTTGAGCTACAAGAACAGGATCCCCTTGTACTCTCATCCCTCCATGTCTGCATTATTAATTGTCTGAGGTACCGACCAGAGCTATTTGGACCCTGCAGGCACCCAGCACTCAGTGCCTAAAATTAAAAGCCGCGATTGCATCCCATTGGAAAGTTACATCTTGCTCCCACAAAAGACAGATTTGATTTAACCGCAAGAAAAACACAATTACACAAAGAAAGATGTTTTTTTTTTTTGTTTTTTTTTTGTATGTGGCAATGTGTGTGAGTAAAATATATAGCCAAGGTTTATGTGCCATACTGTAGCTGGTAGTGGAGGGAGGGATTGGTCAATGCAACATAAATAGGGGTGGAACACATTCATCAAGGTGGCAGAGATTTGAGACTGGAGAGGCCCATCCAATCACCGGCAGAGAACAAAGGGGAGAGGCATAAAAGTCTGTACAGCAAGGTCATTTGAAAAAGAAGCTGATAAGACGAAGGGATCAAATCTCCAGTACGGAGCGAGGCCCTCCTCTTGATGTCTGTCCCCATTAACTAAAGCCCTTGCCTGGCTCGCACAGTCACTGCCACGCCTCAGCTGTCTGATACAATGAAAGGGAAAGGAAGAAAAAAAAGAGCACTCGTCTACTGTGCCGTGCTTTCATTGCTTTTATTTTGTCATCAAAATGTATGGCCCAGTTTGTGATTTAGTTTTCTAACCCTCTCTTTTTTTTTCTTAGTTCTTCTCCAAGTATTTCTGTTTATTTAAGGGCTGTACGTCTATTTAATTGTTTAATTAATTGCATGATTGTGCGATATGTGTGATTAATGCAAATCAATCACACATTCTTTATCTGTTCAAAATGTGCCTTAATTGTCAGCTGTTAACTATTGAAATACTTTTATCAACATGAGAGGGGGCAAATACGCTTGCTTCATGCAAATACATGTATATTATTATATTTGAAATCAGTTAACAACACAAAACAATGACAAATATTGTCTAGAAGCCCTCACAAGTAACACATTTAGCATAAAAAAAGTAAAATAACAATAAAAATGCTCATCATAACATGGCAAATTCAAGTCCATCAGGCAACAACAGCTGTCAGTGTGCTAACGTGATTATCATGAAGTGGTCATGTAAAGATGAGAGTCGTGGGTACCTAAAGAAACCGTTTTCATTAACATATCTTAAGGTCAGAGGTCAAGGGACCCCTTTGACAATGTCCCATGTAAGTTTGGAGTGTGACTTAACCTCTTTTGCGACAAGCTAGTGTGACATGGTTGGTATCAATGAATTTCTTAGGTTTTCTATACCTACATACTTTAAAACTGAGCCCAAAACAACTTCCAAAATTTCAAGTTTCATTGATGCATTAATTAATGCATTAATTGTAAATTTCCCCACTGTGGGACTAGTAAAGGAATATCTTATCTTAAAATTAGTGGGATTAAAACGAATTTGTGTTTGTGCATTATGAACACATTATATTTGACAACACTAGTAATTATAGTATCATATACATACATTTTTAAAGTAACCCTCACAACCCTACACATTTTGTACAGCCACTTGCCTGATAAATTGGTGCCTTCAAATGCAACTCATGAGCTTGTGTTTACAACATGGGAAGTCATGTACATGACATGCATGGCATACACATGGTTAAGTTGTAAGAAGACTGCTGCAAAGTAACAGCGATATTAACATTCCTGTTGGTGTCTAGAAGCTACAAAAGCTAACAAATGTCAATAAACACGTCGCAACACGTGAAGTTGGAGCTTTCAAAAACTTTCCACTTATGAGATTTTGAATACCACAAGAGTGGAGCGTTCTTTTGACTCTTCTCGTTAACATGGTAAAAACAATCTGACTTGAAGGCACCAGTGGTTTCCTCAGGTTTTCTAGTTTTACAATGCCAGTATCTTTGCTCTAGCTTTAAAAATGTGTGGCATTAATGTGTCAAAGAAATTAGTCATGTTAGAATGAATTTGCGTTTATGCTTTTCTTTTTTCTTATTTCTTGTCCAGGGATTACTTTAAATGTCTTGTTTTTTTATCATATTTTATAGCAGAGTAATACCAGTTTGAGGTGTAGTTACTGTTTGTCTTCCCCTTCTGTCTCACTGTCGTGCCGGCGGCTGATTTTCGGCATTATGCAGCCTTCTTCTGCTGCTCCGGCTGTTTTGTGCGTTGGAGCATTGGCAGCTGTATTGCTCTCAACGATGTAGTATGGATTTAGTCCGTTTGTGGTTTTACCACAGTCACAGTCTAGTGTCACACACACACACACACACACACACACACACACACACACACACACACACACACACAGTCAATCTTACAGCAGGTTTACTATGTCACACTGGGGGCTGCTGTGTAATTGGGTGAATCTGCTCTCCAGCACGCTACAGAGATAGCCCTTTAAAATTTCACTTCACTTCTGGGAGTGTAAACAAACCTTGGGATTACTAGGGGTGTAAATCCACATTCCACCATTTCTGTCGCTCTCCTCTCCTCTCATTTTTCTCCCCCATTTTTTTTTTTCCTTTTGGCCACCTACTTGGAGAGTTTAGTGGCAGGTTTGTTTAATATTTGGAGTGTGTGTTTGTGCATCTGTCATGTATTTTATGGCTGTCAGCATGTTAACAAGTGCATGGACGTGTGTCTATCTCCATCATGGTCATGTGTGCGTCAGTGCTAGGTGCGCACTGTGGGCGTGTATTTTACGCATGTCTGTCGTGCGGACGCATTATGTGCAGCTCTCTGTCTGTGTGTTCTCTGTGATGGATTGCTTGTCAGGCGAAAGCACAGCACCGCTCTCACCGGCTGACAGAGACATTAAGTCGCCAGTCACGTAGACGTAGTAGGTTTCAACATTCCTCTGGGAAAAAAGCACTTTAACCCTTCTCGCTCCGGGACGGCTGTCAGATGACAGAGTGTGTTACTTAGAAGGTGTTCGGCGCTAAAATCCGCAGTGTGGCTGAATTCAGTGGAGTTCAGTGGCTTAATGCAGTTGTGTGTGAGGTCAAGGACCTCTGTCACACATTGCTTTTAGATGGGCCAGTCCCTGCGGTTATGGGCTACAGACTGGGTGCCTAGAGCTTAATTATTTATTTATTTATTTATTATTATTTTTTTTTATCTTATTTTACCTCTGCAGGATGTAAGAATAGACAGTATGTAATTGACAGAGCACATTTTGTTGCAGTGCAGCAGCCTTGGAAACATGGTGCTCAGGGAGAGATGACAACGCTTCCCTCCAACTCCGTCCTTTGTTTTAATGCAACGTCATCCTCAGTGCTGCTGCTGCTGCTGCCCCCAGAATATGAAAATAGCACACTGAATGTGAATCTTCACACTAGCACCTACAGAAAATGTAGTCTTTCTGGTACAGATTGCTGAAAAGCACCCCTGAGCCGTAGTTTTCATTTTGTGACAGGTTGAAATGCAATATTGTAAATATGTTAAAATGCACCAGTGTTATTTCAACATATTATCATACAACAGTTTGTATGATATCTCATGAAAAGAAAGAAACAACTTGGTTCAAAAGATTGTGGTTTGGATTAAAATAACTCCAGAAGTGGTATTATTTAAGTACATAAGTTACATGACAAATAAATCAAGTTGACTTCTGATTTCGGTCACAAACACCGTTCTCCTGTGCAAAAGTCCAGTATTTTTAGACCCACCTATCCACCCCGACCTTCTCCCTGTACGCCATTTGCTGTTATTTATACTTTCTGATTCACAATTATGTGAATTACACCAGGGATATACACAATTTGCAGTACATTACTTTTTTAAGGTATAGCTATAAACAGTGTATGAGGCCAGCCTGGTTATGTTCATTCAAATTTAGTCCAGACCTTCCCTTCAATTTTAATGACATTCTTTATACACTTACTTAATCCATGTTACTGAAATCTGAGATTGCTATATGTTCCTTCATTATGTCAATAATCCAGTATAATTTTTTTTTTTATTTATTTATTTTTTTTAGTGGTACAGACTGGCTCCAGTGACCATAATGAAAACGGAAAATCTTGTGTCCAAGTGTTCACAAAATAAGCTCTATTGAACAATAATCCAAATAACACCCAATTAAAATGGTAACTTAAAGGGGAGGATAAAGTCACAAGTTTGAGTTGTAGTGCACTAGTTTCTGGATTTGGAAGAGAGTTGTTCATGTTTACTTACATATGGTTTTAGACTGTCTTAGACCATAGTGTGTGAATATCAGTGTCAGCAGCATGTGGGGTGTGAGTGTTGGAAAAAGGTACATCAACGCAACACAAGAAACTTAACCAATCCAAATGGGAGACCAGCACCACGGCATAGTGGAGAATAAGCCCAGAGACAGTGACAAAGCTGCAGCCATGGTTTAAGTAGAATAGGAGCACCAGGCCCAGGTGTTATCGATTACACCAACCGGCCAATCAGTCAGCTTCAGGCCAGGAAGAGACACAGATTAGTAACTGGTCGCACCTCCAGGTGACACCCAGGGTTATCACAATAGCGCTGAATATTCTTGTCTAAATGGACAACAATTAAAGTTAGTTTTGAAATAAAAAAGAAAAATAAATAATTAGTTGTTATTCATTGACAGTAGACAAATTTAAATCATTAGGTCCTAAAAGTTGTACAATGCGTTAATAGCCAGTTCCAGAGTTATTTTTGTGCCACTACTGGACTGAAGGTTGGAGGCGGAGTTGTAGGAAACACTAGTGTGCTTGCTTTAGGGGCCCAATGTATACTGAAGACCGGTGGCAGAGCCGAGTACTGTTATACTCGGCAGTCGAGTTCTCTTTATACATCCGTGGTGTAAAAGGTCATTATTCTGCAAGAATGCACTCAAGACAAAAACAATAATTTAAAAGAATATAGTAATGTGTGAATTGATCTTACAAAATTAAATAAATAAATAAATAAACATCACGGAATAAGCTGTTGACGATGAATGAATGAATGAATGAATAAATAAATAAATGTCACTGTGTAAAGGCCTTAAGAAGCCCACTGTCAAGTTTTAGGCTCTTTAAAAGTAATCTCATCCACATTACAATTTAAAATTAACAGACTTAACTCACTGTGGCAAAGTTATCTCTTTTTCAGCTTCCTGTAGTTTGTATAGTTTGGCAGTGCTCTCCACCGTGTCTGTCAAGTGAAGTTTGTTCGGGTATCTTGTTCTTTTTATCCCTACTGTTGTGACCCAATGGCTTGCAGGAGGATTTGAGACTGAGGACATTTGCTGTGAGAGCCTTAAACTTGACAGACCAGCAGGCAAAGCTACACAGTTTGTAGTTACACAGGATATGGCGTTTTTTTTCTCCTCCTTGTTGGATACGTATCCATAAAAAAGGATATTCTATTATTTTAGTCTGGAGCACATTGGCTCTGCATTCACACAGATACAGTATAAAGAAGCACACACACCGGGAGTTGTCTACTGTTGGCCACTGAGCAGCTCAGCTGGAACAGTATTGGGCTACACGCCTCGTTAAGGCCATTTTGGCAACAGCGTATACATAAGTGATTCATTTCTGGTGTTACGTAATAACTTTGATCTCTGGTTTACCACTCTCAGGAGCTAGTGCTGATGTAGCGTGGCAAAAAACATTAACCGCAAGTTCATTTCCCACCACAGTTTTGCATTATGCTGAAACTTGTTTTTTTCATCTTTTTTTCTTTTTTTAAAGGAAGCATAATTCACATTAAACACTCTTGCCCCTGTGGCAGAGTTCTCAAATTAACCAACATTTTGTTCATTTATCCATGATAAAGTTCTTCATTAGAAAATATACTTTGCCTTATTCTTCGCTATTACCTCGCCATTGTAATCGCCTTGGGAGCAATTAAACATGTGAAGTGGCCAATTTTCCGTCCTCGACTTCCAGTCCTGAACTCTATCTGCATGTTGCACACACTTCCCTATGAACTAATTAAAGTGAATCAATGACACAAACCTTTAAAATGGCGGCGTATGTCATGGCCATCGGTGGGGAACAAAGGACCCTCTTAATTATTTCGTTCCTGCCGCTCCTGTGTACAGCTTGTCAAGGCGGCAGACGTGCTATAGCTGACTCCTTGGAATAGGGATGTCATGTACACACACAGACACATATTGTGCAAACACACAAGCTGTCCCCCCTGTATATCTGTGACGGCTCCCCCTCTGTCTTATAAAGAACTAGTAATTGTACTACAACAATGACAATGTAAGTGCTTAAGTGTGACGGTCCCCTTACTCTTCAAAAGTGCAGTGTCCCTTATCCATCATTGGCTCTTGGGAACAATGCCTTGGACGCTGACAACCATATCTTATCTTCAAGATATATATTTCTTTTTTTCCTGTTGTTAGCCCTCCTCTAGCCCATGCTGTATTTGGCCCAAGTCTAATTTTTAAAAGTGTGTTACGGTCTGATATAAACACATATATCCTGATCTTTTCAGCCATCCGCAGGGTGTTCCTCATTCATTTGTCCTCGGCTGCGGCCCTGCTGAAACACGCACTTTGGCTGTGCACTGAGTATGCATTAGTCCTGTTATGAAGACTAATGGGCTCAGAGAGACCATGTTTTTTCCCGCCTTGCAATTAAATACCATGCCTCCCTGTAATCCAAAATACTTACATCTTTCAGGTATAAATATAAAGCATCATGGCAGAGGACAGCCACCACTTTTTTAGTCTCCAGCCTCTAGATCACACAAGTGTTGTTGGTGGAGATGATGACAAATGAAGGGGTGGGAGGCTGCATTGGGAAAAAAAAAAAAAAAAAAAAAAGTGCACACATGCCAGTTATTATGAGCATGCTGTTTTGTTTAAGGGTTTCCCTCAATGCCCATCTGCAGTGTTGCCATAAATGCCCATCTGCAGCCCAGGAATCTAAAACTGGCTTTGTAGGAAAATCAACTGGCCGCGCTCCAAGTATGTCATCTTCTCCTCTGAGAGAATAGACGGACTGGGATGGATGGATGGATGAAAGGATGCCTCGACACGCTTGTTTTCTCCACCTCGTTACAACCATTTCTGTGTTATCGAGAGCTTTGGCCCTCCACGCTATACAGCACTGCAGCGCTGCACACTTTGTGTTTGACAATACTCTGCCTTGCGGAGCTAATCGCCTCTTAATTCTTGCATCACTCCCCATCCGTGTGTGTGCATTTCAATCAAATAGGTGGTACTGTCCAAAAATAGTGCTGGCGGTGTTGCCGGGAGAGATGGCCTGTCAGTCTCCCTGTCTGATCATGAGCTATTATCCTCTCTGCCCACAGACAGGAGAGAGAGCAACACCGGTGTCTATGTGATCGTGATCAATACATAATCACTTTCCTGTCACAGCGATGGCGCTATCGGGGGACAGTTCAGCCACACGGACCAGCCATTTTAGAAAAAAAGGGTTTGGCACGCCATCATTCTGACCTAGAAAGCGGGCGGGTTGGGGGGGTGAGCTGTGGCTAAGTGAAGGCTGGACTCATTTAAACAGTCATTGCCATGGGATGCATTATTACATTTTCACTATGCTTGGGTTCATTACATTAGTTTGCAATGTGCTGTTGTGAGGAAAGTGACTGTTATGAGACCAGACAAATATTTAGTGACCATCAGACTGACTAATACTGACTGACAAAGGAGCAGCTGCAATTAACACTATTCATCACATGGTTTTACTCTGAGGTTTGCTATTTTTTCTATAATAGACAGTTTTACATTAAACTGTGTCACTCCACAGCTGAGAAGTCTGCTTTTACTAATGGTAATTAAATTAACGCTGGCAGCAAGTGGGGAAAAAAAAAAGAAAGTGTAATTGAAGATTTTTACCAACACAATGTCCCATTTACCTGAGTGCATGAAACATTATTGTGGTGTTCTGGGTGAACCAGCGGATATTAGGAGCTGCTTAAGGGCAGACATACTTTTACCTGCCTCCTAATATAGCTCACTATCTACTTCTGTCTGTCACACAATATTCTGTGATACACAACAATTATGCCCACTAGTCAGACAGCTTACCTTAACCTGATTTTGAAATGTTGTGTTTAGGGCCAAGACAACATCACATAATTGTGTGAAACAAGCAGATGTTTGAAAAGCATGTGAGAGGATTTAAGGAAAAAGATACGAACAGTACCAATAATACTGCTGCATCACATTCGACACAGTATAGTGTGTATAGTATAATTACATGGTACTGAACTGAGACATGACCTTTTATGAACAAAGTGGTTTGTGAATGAGAGTTATTGTTTTGTGAATTGGGATGCTACATTGTTCAAATTTCCAAAGCTTAAAAGGTTATTAAAATGGCTGTCCTAATAGCTTGTCAATATTATTTCTGTATCGTTAGCGATGTACATTGTGTGTTTTCTCTTTATGGCAAGACACTACAGACAAAAACATGGCTTACTTGCACTGGTCAATTTTGAGATTTTTTTTTTTTTTCGTCCATAATCAGACTGGTTGATGTAAAACATCCATATTACACATTAAGTGTTTCTTGTCTATTTGGATCTGTAGATTTCATCACATCATTCAAACTCTTCAGTTTTATTCCTATCTACTTATATCCTTGTTTGTGCATTGGGGTTTGTTCATACTGTACATCATTCAAAAAAAATTTCAAAAACATTTTTATTCCTAAAAATATGGAGAACAGTGAATTGTTTATGTCTGCTAAAAGTGTTTTTTTATGGAGTGCCAAAAAAAAATAAAATAAAATAAAGATACATGCAAAATTCCCCCTATAAAAAAATCTTTGACTCTAATATGTCAACAAAATAAAACACAAATTTTGAACCCTGGCGTTATCCGATGTTTAGGTTTCTGTTCTAGAAAGGCATGCAAATTACCCCATATTTAACAGAATAATGCCCAATTTGCTCATTTCCGATAATTGATGTATAGCTGATATGGCAAACTTTGTTGAACGGTTGCTTATTTACTCGTCGAGGAGACACAAAGCAACATTAACATTCATTTGAAGTTGAGTTTTAAGTAACAAATATTAAGTAGAGCAGCTTCTGCTGTAAAACTAGGCGGAGTAAAGCAAGCTTCTGCAGGTTAATTTAGCAAAGCAGCCATTACTAACATATAAAGCAAAAGCCATGACATCACTTCCTGTCCAGCCTCTGTTCCACTAGCTTCTATTAATCAATGCAATCTCTCATTCAGCATTTCTTTCAATGGTACTCTAACAAAAAAATAAAATAAATAAATTAAAAAAATAAAGTGAAGCATGGTGTTAGAGTTTGCTGTCTGTGTTCTTATGCTATGCCCACACTACAAGCAACACAGCAAGTCTACAAGTCATTATCGGGGGCAGCTGGTGACATGACCCAACAAACTGATGCCTGACACTCGCTGTGACGTGCAGCAAATCAAAGTTGCGCTGGCCTCAACTTTTTTTCCAGTACTCCAGTGACGAGGTTCCCTGCTCCCCCCAATTCCTGTTGTGTTACTTATTGTTATTATTATTGTTATTGTTATCTGAAAAAAATGGAAGAAAAACCTGCCGTCAGCCAGTTCCCAGTGCTAATTACCCACATTAACAAGAGCATGAGCAACACGGCGACAGTCAAGCTAAGCATGTATGTTTTGTAGAATTGTGAACACAGCATAAGACACTACAATAGTTGTTACAAAAAAATGACACCTTTCTGATATTAACAAAATGATTACTTTGCGAGCAAGCTCCCATGAAAAACCAAAGGTGACATCCTTCAAATTCAACAACACTCTCCTCTAAAGTCATTTAAGCATTTCTGTAATCTTTGCTGTCTAAAAACATGTCCTCTGTCCAACTGCAGCCCTTGGCTCAACCATGGACTCGCCTCTCTTGTCAAGACATGATGTTTAGTCCACAGTCATGGGCTTAAGGGGAATTGTGTTCAGAAATATCAAATATACAATATATTCAATGATTAAAAAAAACAAAAAAAAAACAGACGTGTATAAAACCTAGAAGTTACAGCTCACTATTTGCAAGTGTTCATAGCAACTTGCTATGAGCAGCTATCGTGCAATATTGTTGCCAGCTAACAAGCTGACCAGCTGTTATCTGAAAACACTTGTTTTTATAGGGCTTTTCTAATATCTGCCTTGCTTTGTGCATACCTTACTGTTGCAATAAACCACCAAATATCCCGTGTTGTCATGCACGCTGCTGCCCCTCTGCTCCTCTCTCTGTTTCTCCCTCTCTTTCGGCCCCCGCAGAGTAAAGCCAGTCAGACATAAACAGTATTGTTTTACCCTGGTAGGGCTCACAGCAGGGCACTGTGAGCCCCACGCCTCATGCAGCCCACAGCTCTCCCCATGCCTCAGTGATATCCCTTCTCTGTGGCTCAGTGCCTGCATGCATATGAATGCCCCCTGTCTTCTACCCTTCACGCTTCTGAGCCGGTCCGAGCTGAGACGTTACGCAGCCACCATACTTGTTGGACGCAGGGATACGGAGGAGAAGTGTAGCTTTCCGGCAATAGTAAATGAACTGCAATGACACATTCTTTTGAGTGATTATAGGTATGATGGTGCTTGAGCTGAGAGTGCTTCCCTGCGGTGTGGTTTGCTGAGTTGTGCTAAGCATGCTGAGGGTGAATTCTGGGCGACGGGGGGGGGTAAAGCAGCTCATGTTATTGTTAGATCAATTGGAAAATAGAACCTCTGTGTATATAAACATTATAGAGAGACTTTGTAATAATTGTGTGCATTGCAATGTTTTTTGGCCTTTGCAAAATATTACATAAAGTGAGCTGTAACTGTGGAATACTGTTTTGAACAATAGTTTTATTGTGTGGAGGAGCTTATCCAACAGATGGCAGTTTGTGAAATAGTCACATTTATTTATTGATGATTGATTGATGTACATAGACACAAATTTCCCTTTTTTTCATGACACTCAGCATGACTTTCAACAACATATTTTTTTTGTTTTTTTCTATGAATGTCCAGCAACTACGTGTAAATTTCTGCTCCAGTCTTTTCAAAATAAAAACACTTAGTTAGGTTTAGGAAAGTTAGTTAGGAAACTATTGACTTGGTTAGGCTTAGGCATCAAATTTAGTTAGTTAAAAAAAAAAAAAATACAGAAGTTACGTGACAAATAAATCAGTTTTGACTCATAGTTTCACACAGGACACAAACACCAGTCTCCTGGGACAAAGTCCTGTCCACCCCGACCTCCTCCTTATGTGGTGTTCACTGCTGTCTATACTTTGTGGTTCACAGTTGGTTTACATGTGCAGTGATTTTGTGCTGACCATCACAAAAAAAAGTGAAACTTGTGTTTATGTACACAAATCAAAATATAGCATTTTGTGAGTATATTTCACAAACTTCCGTGCGACTGGGCTGGCCCATCATACACACAGTTTCAAACAAAAGAAAAAAAAAATATCGTAGTCCTCATTTTCATTTCATCATCCAGTAGCATTGTTTTCACGCCAGTAGCTGGGGTAAATGGACATCTTAATCATGTTTATTCATATCTGTAGATAAAGCTGTAGACACGTGTAATGTTTAATTTTGAAATGCATTTCCTGTCTCCACCACCCTGCAGTGTACAGTAAAAGGAGTGCAAACGAGAATCTCATGATGGCTCCGAGCTACATCTTTATGACCTTCCACTGTTTGATTATGCTTGCAATACCTCTAAGGATATGAGCAGGCTGTATACAGATGAAGCCATGTTGTTGTGCGATAATGTCTTAGAGAAATAAGCTGCAGTGTCCTTCCACAGCCATTGTGTGTCACATCGGGCTGCATCCCCCAAATATATCCCCCTTTCTGGTTCAAGGAAGATTCCTATTGATTTCCCATCACGGAGCCAGTGTACAGAGTAAATAGGAAGTGTGGGCCCTATTATGTCTGTCGCTTGATAAAACAGGAGGCCAGACCCCCCATGTCTTTATCCTGGGTCCCCTTTAGAAACCGCTGGCCCTTCAATCAAAAAACAAACAACAGCTGTAAATCAGATGTAAATGCCTATGGTCCTTTGAAAATGATGTGTGTTTAAATTAATGGTGTGGTATTAAATCCTGTGAATTTTCAGGACGTGATTAATGAGATTACACTTAGCGTGGGGAAAACAAGCAGGCTGTATTTTCATACATGCTTAATGCGTGTCACTCTGTGGGCTACTGCCCAAATCAACAGAGAGAGAGAGAGAGAGAGAGAGAGAGAGAGAGAGAGAGAGAGAGAGAGATGCTTTGCTAGGGAACAGTTATATATAATATTTCAGTGTCTGGGCATTCACTCTGCAGCGGGAGGAAAGTGAGACAAATCCATTTAGACAATAAAAGAAAATAAGAAAATAACATGATTGCACATACTTCCACTAACAGGTTTGACCAAGAACGGTGTGTAAGTAACAGTTTTAGGTAAAATTAAAAACAACATGCCAGAGCAGTAGAGCGTACAGGACATCGGTTGAATTCTGGGTGAACATTTTCCAGCGGAGCATTTTTACATACCTAATTCCTGCCTGCGCATTTTTTTTTTTTTTTTTTTCATCCCTGAAAGTTTACAGTTGTGTCGCTGTTACTGTAACAGCCAGAGACAATATTCTTCCCACAATCAAATTTCCTTGCCCATTGCCTGGCCCCGTAGCTGCATCCATTTCTGCAGTGTCTCTGAATTTTCTGAGCATTATCAAGGGGAAGGATGAGCTAATCTGCGCTGATTTGAAACAGGACCAAACACTGGCTTTTCTAATCCCCTCATTTTTTTTTTTTTTTTTTTTTTTTTTTATCAGGGAGCATTTTACCCCTGTGGGCGGGAAAGAAAGAGGGAGCTATTTCATGCTTCGCCAGTTCCACTGTTTTTATGAAGATTTTTTTTTCCCCTACCCTCTTCTTCCCCCACTTCAATCCACAGTGTAACTGAATTTATAAAACCTGTTTGCAATAGTCACACACCTTTTTAGAAGTATGAATGTACTTTTCATAATTACGGCTGTGTAGATGGCTGCCTTCTCCTCTATAGTAGTAGTAATTTAACTTTCAGGCAGATAAGGCTCTGTATCTCTGGGGGAAAAAAAAAAAAAAAAAGGTGGTGCAATTTCTTTAGCTGTCTCTCATTTTGTTCATTTGACAATTGGCAAACAGCTACAGCACACAGGATATAATTTGCTTCTGCGTGAGCACACCAATTTGGATTATTGCACACATCTGGGGGATACAATTCATATAATAATGTTTCCTTACATTCTGTCAACCCATTTATTTGATATTCTATTTACTTATCTAACACGTTTGTAGGGAGCTTTCACTTAACGGCAGTTTTTTAAAGCAGAACGGTGGAAAACCTTATTCTGAGGTGTTATCCTATATGGTGTGTGGGTTTAAAGGGGTCATATCATGAAAAACTCACTTTTACAGTACTTGTGCACATCCATTTGGGTATCTGGAGTGCCAACCAACCCACAAACTGTGAAATAAATAAAACTCAGTCGGTTTTATGTGGGCTGTCTAGATCAGAAAACATATGATTAAACAAGCCATTCAGATTTGGCTCCTCTCCCTGTGTCACATACAGGCTCATTAGAGTATACCACCCACAGCTTGAAAACTAGATTTACAAACCATATTTTTCTGTAATTTGGGTTTTTATAGAACATGTTTATGTGCTTTAATGTTCAATCAATCAAGCCCAGTCTGTCTGATTGGTCAGCTGAGCTAAACTCTTCAGACTGTGCTCCAGCTTTAACTAGCTTTATTTGAGGGTGCGCAAAACTAGCCACCAGGCAGGTATAATGTAAAGGTGTTACTTGGTGACATCACCAGGTTACGGAAAAAAAGTCAGGACTTCAATCAAAGTGTTTCTGGCATGTTGTTGTTGTGATATGCTCCTTGGCATAGACTTTTGGCTTTGTACCTTTCAAGACCTTTTACATGCTGAAAAAAAAAAAAAAAAAACTATACAACACACTAAAGGAAAGGAGAAAAGCACAGAAGCATGATAGGCCCTCATTAAAGAGACAGGCTCTAAAACAAAGTGTTTCAGAGAGATGGTGAATGCAGGTATATTTAGACAGACAGTATGAGGAAAAAATACTGGTTTTTGAACATTAAAACATCTAAACCTGTTCTAGTAGAAACCCCAAATTAAAGTATGAACCTGAAAATGGGTATGACATGTCCTCTTTAACATAGTGTGACTTGCTTCAACAACACACACAGCTTATGGTGAATACAGTCAGTGTAATTGGACATCACACTCAGTTCATTTCATATAAATTGAGAGTGAGTGATCTGAGTGTCAGGTTAGTGGATTCAAGTAGAAAACTCAAAGTCTATCAGCAGCTGACATCAAGTTGTAGCATGCTGGGTTTTTTTCTTCTGCTAGTGCTATCGCAGCAAGCAGAAACAAGAAAAAAAGAGAGCTCATTGATCTGCTGTGATCTTAACGCTGCAAAAGGCATGGGGTGTAACAAGCACTATGGAATTTACAAGGTAAGCTTTGGCAACACAACAGCACGGGTCATCATAAGACGATGAATTACTCGAACACATCGGTCTCGGAGGACCACTTGAGGCTCTCTTGCTGTGAAATAATTGGGTTGCAACAGTGAAACTGCTACTCCAGTTAGAGTGCAAAGGTGGCTTTTGCTTTGTTTTGCTGTTACAAGACCACAGACGCGGTGGTGACTATTAATCAATGGTTGACACGTGCAGCTGACGTCACAAAGAGGGAGATAACAGTACAGATCTGAAAAACGTGCTATTTATCAAAGGCCTTTGAACTGGAAATTGTACGCACAGTACTTAAGTAAATGCATTCATACATTCCACCACTGGATGTAACTTAAAAAAAAAAAAAAATGTAAATTGCTAGGCTGTCTGGGCAGTAGAAAGGCACACACTTGCCTCTCTGCCCAGACGTCTGTTTTTCCCCGATGGCTTTGGTTACTTTTTTTTTTTTTTTTTTCCAAGTTTCTTGTCAAGATCCTAGGTTATGTCTCTAGCACTCCCATGTCCATATGTCCATATGTGACCCACAGGCTGGAAGTAATGTTACACATGCTTGTGCCCCTTCCTCTGTTACGTTCAGCAACTCCATCCAAAATAAATTGGCCCAAATTTGCTGCAGCACAGTGACTCAGTTTTAGTTTCCATCTGTGCACATTTACTGCAGCAGCACCACAGGTTATCTCTGGCAAGGGGCAGCTTGATCTGTCCTCACCGGCAACTGGTGTGTGAGCAGAGCTCTCGACTGCGGTGGCGTCTTCTTTTTCCATACTCCCCAAATCCTCCACACTGTACTGGCCCGTATAGCCTAAGTAAACCCAAATGTCCGCTTCCACCATTACAATATTAAAATTGCTTTCCTCCATAGGAACATTGCCTTCTGCTATGCTCTTCCAGTGGTTGTTTTGATCTTGAAGCGGTAGAGGGAAAAAAAAATGCCAAAGTACATTCGTTGGAACAAACAGCCCAGAGCCCGCAAAAGTCTGACTTTGGCTGGTAAATAAGAAGGGGCCTATGGGTGCTGGAAGCATAGAGTGAAGTTCATTTTTCATTTGCATATAGCCTGCTACCAACATTGTAATGATACAAAGCTGGTTAGAAATCGACGAAGTACCCCTTTAAGTTCTCACTGTGCACATTGGTCAGCAGGTCAGTTGGAGGTTGTCTCGGTGCTTGTAGAGGGAGCAAAAGGCAGTAAGCCAACAGCATACAGATGTCTGATTTGAGGGTTGCACACTGTGCAGGGATTGTGTTTCCAACACATCTGGCATTTTAATGTTTTAATTCATGACTGAAACCTCTGATTCACAATGTGGGAGCCAAAACTCAGCGAAGGTCTTCACTACAAGCCTTTTCATCTGCAGTGGACAGACTTCGACGCCTGTGGCAGGACCTGTGCCGTCTGCGACGAGGGACAGTCTCCCTTTGTTGTCAGAACACCTCTAAACATCTTTCACAGAGACAATTACCATACCATCTGTAGCTTCCTGCCAGCGTGCTGCTCACTGTCAGCATGTCAGCTTCTTTCCTCTCCTTCTTTCCCTGCACTCCCTCACACTGAGACTGATGAGGAGCTAGGTCACTGTGAATTAAAATGGATGAGTTTAATTGCATCAATAGTCTCTTCATACTTATACTTTTTCAATGCATTTTACCCTGATGCCTTATAATGGCGGATTTGAAAGGTGGATTTGAACTGTCACTAATGTATCTTGAGATATGCCTTGAGCATTTGGCAGAGCTGGTGTACTGATGAAGGACCTTGAGTACATTCCCTGCAAAATCCCATAGTGCTGGTTTAATAAAGGACACCATTCCTGCTACATTGAGTATTGTTGGTGTGAAGGTGATGGCTAATTGCTCTATTGTTAAAGGAATAGTGATATCCGATCAAGTGTTTTAAGAACATGTGTGTCAACACTTTATACGCATTATATTAACTACTTTACTTTTAATTTGGAGAAACTCTTCTCAGAAAGCAAAGTGTTTTTTTTGTGAGTTGAGGCTTAAGGTTCACTTTAATGGACAAGGCTCACTGATATACATTTCATCACTGCACAACCTTCAGCAGAGTGTTTCAAGTGACGCAAAGCCCTTTTAGTGTGTATATTCAAGGTCTGAACTTCATCAAGAATAGTAGTTGGTGAAAGTACAACTTGGCCATCAGTTCATTCAGTTACTTTCCCTGCAATAAGTATGTGACACATCGATCACTGTTGTGTTGATATGCACACTAGCTAAAGTATCTAGAGGCTAATGAACACTGACATCACTGGTTTGATCAGTTGGGCCAAACATCCGCTATAACATCTGAAGTCATGTCACATTTGTCGCAAGTAATTGACACTTTGACACAAGAATTGTACACATATTAAGGGCATGGGGCGGCACAGTAAGAGATACAGTTTGTTTATGCGCACACATACTCATAAATGAATGTGTTTATTATTTTATTGAGTTTAAGGACTTTTACAGAAAACATTGGAGTGGGGGTGAAAATGGGGGAGGGTTGTGTGTTTATTTCTTTCGGTAAAAGGGATGTATACAGTGAAAAGGGTTAAAAAGAGAAAGAAATGTGAATATCAAAACTTCCTCAGATGATTACAATTATTGTTTTGTATAACAGAACTTCTGAAAATGTATGTTTATATATGCAAATGAGACAATGTCTTAAAAAATACTCTCAACAACTATAAAAAAAAAAAAAAATATCATGCTTTTAGGAATGAAACACTCTATACATGAGTCTATGAATGAACAAAGCCCTCTGTAAAACCTTTCAGAATATAGATATGAATCAAACTGGGAAGTTAAGTGTATGTAAGCACCACTGAAGTGAAGAGATGAGTCTGAAAAAAAAAAAATGATAAAGGCGAGAAAACTTTAAAGAATACTTTAAAGATTTGGATGCAATCTACACTACACGTGAAAAGGTTAAAAGAAAAATAAAATAGATATGACCATGAAACTTCCACAGTCATTACATTTTTATTGTATTACATGCAACGAAAATTCTATGTTTAAATATGCAAATGAGGCATTTTTATAATATATCAATACTGATGCTAATTATAGTTAAATTTAGAGATGCAAATAGACAATGTGCCGTAATATAAACATCTATTTTTTTTTTCACTAATCTGAAAGAAGACATGTTATGGAACATCCTAGCTTTTTTTTTTTTTTTTTTTTTTTTTTTTAAATGAACCACAAGGTCCAGCTTTCCTCACCATCCCAATGATTTCCATACTGTCCCTTACGTACTAAATTTAATCTATACAGATATAACATGCTCAGATGTCATGCACATTGCTGATATTGCAGGGTGACACATTATAAATCTCAGGCACGTCTGACACATATGGGACCGGATTTTTGTTAACAAATCAACCCCACATAGAGTTGAATAGTCTTATCGTGATTGGCACAGCTATGTAGAGATGATTGAGTTATATTTCCTAACTCTAACTGTCTCTCTGCCCAACAGGTACCCCAGTTACTCGGGTAACAGCCACAGATGCCGATGATCCGGTGTATGGCAACAGTGCTAAGCTAGTATACAGCATATTGGAGGGACAACCATATTTCTCTGTAGACCCCAACTCAGGTAAGTGCAGTTCTGTGCTTGTGTAGAATCATATGATGCGTTTTCATTCCACTGTGAGGGTTGCGTTCATCCATGTTTAGTTTAATTAGAAGACAAAGCAGCACACACTGAATCCCATTTTGGGGCATGTTTTACACATTGGATTCAAGCGTCACTGCAGGGTGGCCATGTCAATTTGCTTATTGCTACAAGCTAAAGTACTACACTAAAAATTGCATGTTTCGTACCACAAGCAATAATGCAGAGATTCAGTGTGATCACTCAAAAAAGGAGACACAAAAGGAGGACACTTCTGAGGGGCAAGCCGAGCTCTTTGTGCTGTTATTCATTGTTTGCCTGACAAAGCCTGACGAAGATCTTTGCGAGATCGAAACATTGCTTCATTAAATTTAATGGGTGCTATTAATACAGTGTGCAAATCCTTTGTCTGTTTCTAACCAATGGAGAGCATAATGTGCTACAAAATGTGATGAATGAACGCCACGCCCATAATGGGACAAAAAGGAAAAGAAATAGGATTAACAGTGAGACAGTGATTACATCTAATGATTATATCAGTAGTCCTTTTCTTCTAGACATGGGCCAGAACCATTCAGTATTTCAACATTGTCCTTTTTCATTACCTGCTTCAACTTAGATAAATGAGCTTACAATGTCACCTCAGGTCAAGTGGTGGGCTATCCCTATTTGACAAAATATCTATAAGTACGCCTAACTCACTGTTAAAGGTACAATATGTACCTGTACTGTACAATATGTACAGTAATATTTATAGTTTACTTAAAAATATGTGTATATGCATGTGCTCTATAATGCTGTATGTTTTGGCAGCAGAGCTCTCTGTGCTGTGTGGCTGTATAGGAAACAGAAAGACAGATGTGACTGTGAGAGGGTGGTTTTAATGTACACGTGCACTGACCACTTGTACAACAGGTTGTCCAGGCTCCAGCAGGCAGAGATGCAACAGCTTCCCCACCTGCTGGCCCACCTAAGCTAATCTCACTCCACTGCTGTGCATTAATTTAAATGTATACAATTTCTGAAAGGGCAATGAAGGGAAACACAGTCAGAAGACCACATGGAAACTATGTTAACGAGTGTGTCCTTCACCACCATGTATATACATCTACAACACCTCTTTCCAGCAAGCCCTTAAGGGACAACATTAGCAAATGCATGGTAAAACGGGACCTGACAATGTTGGTTATAGCTTTAAAAAGTTGTGTAACAACAACAGGACCGCAGGTAACTCAGCCCATCTGTTTTTTGAAAGGCTTGTAGATTACGACTGCATGAGGCGGCTGTTAACTAGGGCTCCCAGGCTCTCTACCCATCCCTCTACAGCTGCACACTTAGGTTTCAAAACATGAACAGTACGCTGGGGGTAAAATGTGTATCAGTGGGGGCAGTATAGCTAAAATGAGGAGTGTATAGCTTTAATTAAAACATGAAATAATACAGGGGAAAAAATGTTAATGTAGGTAAAAAAAGTAAAAGCTCATATGCTGAGTGAAACAGATATAATACTGTCTATGTGGTTCCCAGTACAGGTAATAAGGTAACCTTTGGATCTCACAGAGATCTTTGTCAGGCTTCTCAGACAACAGTTATTGACATCAATAATGGAAAGTATTATATACGCACAATGTCACTCACACACGATTGCAATCTGGAAAATATAATCACCCTGGCCCCACTGAATAACACTGATACACGTGAAGCCTTTTGCAGGAAGTAAGCTACGCATGTTGGCGAGTGAGGACAAAAGTATGCCTATCAGTAGGATACATCGGGACATGTGCAATCGCTTCTCCATTATGTTTTCCCTAGTTTAGCAAGGTCAAATGATCATCAGTGACATACTGTAGAGTTCCAGACCCGACTCGACTGTTTTCAGCTTAATAAATGTGCATTATCAGTCACTGTAAGCCTCATAGATGTGGGCTGTAAAAGTGAAAAATGAAGCTTAAAAGCAACGGGCTGTCAATTGATTAAAATATTTAAATGCAATTAATTGCATTATTGTCCATAGTTAATCACAATTAATCACAAATTAATTGTATGTTAAATAAAAATAATAATAAATAATAATAAATAAAATGTATATATATATATATATATATATGCTCAGATCATAACATGTCAAACTGCAGCCCAACAGGTAACAACAGCTGTCAGTGTGTCAGTGTACTGACTTGACTATAATTTGCCTCAAACTGCATGTGATTATCATAAAGTGGGCATGTCTGTAAAGGGGAGACTGGTGGGAACCCAGAGAACCCATTTTCACTCACATATCTTGAGGTCAGAGGTCAAGGGACCCCTTTGAAAATGGCCATAACAGTTTTTCCTCACCAAAATTTAGTGTAAGCTTGGAGTATTACTTAGCCTCCTTCACAATATATACCAGTGGATTCCTTAGGTTTTTTAGTTTTATATGATATCAGTATCTTATATCTAGCTTTAAAACTGAGCCCACTACTACCTTAAAATTGCAAGTTGTGACAAATTTGCATAAACACATCATTATCATGTTAACTCTGACAGCGCTGGTTCTACTGAATGAAATATAAACACAAACAAACAGTTGTCTAGATTTAGGCAACAACACCACTTACTGAAATTCAGAGAAACAAATTGTGTTGTTGCTTAAAATAACTTCATCGATGTCTTTGTTTGGTGATCAACCATACAAATC
This sequence comes from Pterois miles, assembly GCA_947000775.1. Lineage (NCBI taxonomy): Eukaryota > Metazoa > Chordata > Actinopteri > Perciformes > Scorpaenidae > Pterois > Pterois miles. Next base: position 148,638 of record CAMQGK010000038.1, on the reverse strand, counting down.
AATGATAAAACCTACTAGTGAGCATAGCATGGTCCTTCTGACCCAATTCTTTGAGGCTTATAACCACTAATAATGCCCATTTAATGACCTGGTAACAGTCTAACCGGCTGCTCAACAAGGGGATGTATAAAATCCATTATTAAAACTACAAAATTCTAAGATTCATACGGGCATCACTGAATTGCATACTTCCATTAGCTGATTGGTCGCCCTAAATGCTAAATGGGCCAGTACTCATATGCTGCTGTGGAACATCATTGCGTTATGAATTCAAAATAATAATAATGACTTCTTCCTTTCACATGGCAAACTCTTCAGCAGCGTCATCATGCATAAACTTATCTCAAAACAGATTCCAGATTGGATCTTTAATTGCTTTTCGGCTGACTTTTTAACATGTGTCTGTAAGCAATATGATTAAATAATGGCGAAATTACATTAATAAGAAATGAGATGGAAATCGACCGCTGACAATTTGGGAAAACAGCACACAATAAACAAGCTTCGAGAAAGGGAGTCTCCAAATTTATGTGCATAATTAGAGCGAACACTGAGTTCGACACGTAGAAATTGGGCTCGTCCTCGCGCTACAGGCGTTGCAATCTCCGAAGCATCTGCAGCCGGGGACGTGGCTTTAGAAAAGGCACTGAACGGACAATTTAAGGATTAGCATTCATGCTCTGTGTGATTGTGCGGCACATGCAGATGGCTCATTCAAGTCAGCCAGATGTTTTAATGAATGTTAATGAAAAATAAAAGGTAAGGGGAAAACAACCATTAGGATGCATTTGACACTTACAACGCCACATTGGAAATGAAAAGCATTCAATAAATAAATAAACACCGTGCTCCAATTCATCACTTGGTTAATGGTCGGTGAAGAAGAAGAAGAAAAAAAAAAAAAGTTGAGGCAAATATCTATGGAAATGAGTGTTTGTCTATCCTCCCTTTTCAGTGATTAGGAATTAATTTGAATAATTAACGATGATCAACAGAGATGAGAGTGTTGCTTCTAGCATGATGACTGAAGTGTGTGTGTGTGTGTGTGTGTGTGTGTGTGTGTGTGTGTGTGTAAGATGGAGTATGAGTGACTTGTTTGTGTTCTTCTTGTTTATGGGTTCATTTGCTTGCGTGACTAAAGGAGAGGTGGTTCTAACTTGTGGATGCCAGTCAAACCTCATACTGCAGCACGTATATAGTTTACATGTTGATATTGCACACCAAGCATACACCCATATGAGTTTGACCATTTATGTACGTAGAGCAGAGATTTGAATAAGGTGGGAGAAAAAAAATCCTTCATTTAATTGGATGCCCAATTCCTTGTTTTGGGGACAAATGCTCACTATTTTTGTCCTTCCCATATATTTTTTATGTATGCATTGATACACTACAGGCTGTATTTGTATCCCAGCTTTAAAAAATATAACATTAATTTTAAGAGCACCTGAATGATCTCTTTATTTGACTGATTGCATGTGACACTCAGCACTTGGCCTTTACATTGTATATTGCAGTGCTTTATTGAAAAACATTGATATTATTATTAATATTATTATTAATATTATTATTATTATTGTTATTATTATTATTATTATTATTATTATTATTATTAAGCATAGTAGGAGTAGTAAAACTGATAAAATATACTATCCAAATATCTTACCTCCATTGCCTTTTGAAACAAGCATTAAATGGGGTCATTAATTGATGCCTTCTCTTGAATAAAATGGTTCAATGTGATGTTGGATCACTCATCTATTGCTGCATTCATAATGTTATGCCCTTGGTCGCAGCATCGCCTTGGTATTAAATTATTTTTTTTAAGTGGCACCTGATTTTGACCTGATGACATTTTGCAGAAGTCCACTACAGAAAATAACATATTAGTCTGTAAAGTATGGTTAAATACAGTGGAGGTTCTTTTCTTTCTGTTATTTTAGATTTATAACAGTTTATATACAAGAGTCCTGACAGGAAGTTAGTCCTGTGTGGGTTCTAATTTACCCTGAATGTACAGTAAGTAACATAAAAGTGTAGGAAAACATGCTTTACATCTCTTTTCATTTCTCAGTAAATGACCTTTATAACATAGAAAACTCTGAATAATACAAGCCCAGATTGTGGCAATTAAAAGTCTGATTACTTTTATACTCTTTTTTTTTTTACTCTGAGACAAAGTCAAGACACCAACTTGGTGGATGTGAAGGCCAACAAACTGAAAATAAACTAGTCTTGGGTTAGTGGTCTGTTTCATTAATGTGACCAACTGGTCCAAACTGATTTATTGTACTGATCCCATTATCACCAAAATGCACCATATTGTTGTCAAGAAGTTGCTTATTTGGTCATTTCTGTGAAGATGTTAATAATTTATAGAGCTATGGGAATGCTGGCAATGGCAATATGTAATGCTCAACACATCCTCATAACTAAACAACACAATAGGAAATACAAATATTTGTTTCTGAACAAACTGTAGGGCAAAGTTATTCCAGTATGTTTTAGTGCCATTTTCAGAGTTTAGGCATATTTTATAATATAATAATATTTTATAATACTTTAATATCTTAATATCTTTCAATATCTTGAATCATAGTTACTGTGACCCTGAATTTCTATATCGTCTCATGCCATCTTCCAAAACAACATCCAGTATATGACTGTTGGAGACTACCAGTGACTGTGAAATGGCCACAGTTTTAAATATAAATAAATAAAACATCAATATAAACTACATGGTTATGTTTAGGAAAAGTGCTTGAGGTGGAGTTAAAAAAAATGAAATAATAATAATCATAATGTTATCAAAATTTTGTTTATGATAAGACCATTTAATCAATTATTTGAACAGCAAGCTCCTTCCTAAAGTCTTGCTGATGAGGTTGGGTGGATACTTTATTTAAATATCCAGCCCTCCTCCTTTACATTCTCTAGTTGTTCAGATCATCAGTGCTGTGTGACCTCCAAAAGCAAGACTGACCCTGAAATTGTGCTACATCCCAAAGGAAAATCTATCACAAGAATTAAAAAATGCAGGCACAGACAACATCCTAACCCCTCCCACGTTTCTCATCACAGCCCAGCGTATTCTCATTGTCTGAGGCAGCTCAGGACCGAGGCAGGGTGTCATGCCAAAGCCTGGCTTTTATGAGGGGTTTTATATTCATTTGATGATCCTGCGGGCCTCTGTTTCCTGAGTGGATTATCCGTATATGCCGGTGCTGAGCCCTTTTTATATTCAGCGCCGTGGCAGAGTCAATAAGGTCCATTCTGCATACAATATTCAAGATTATACAAGACAGACAGCATAATTCACACTCGATCAGAATACAAATGACTGCAGACGGCGGAACAACACATTCAAAAACAAACAGCTGATTTTCAGTGCTGGGACTGGCTCAGTCATGACCACATTGCATTGCTCACACAGACTGCAAATAAACCTGTTTTTTTTAACCTCTGCTTAATACAGAGTTTTGTAAAGTCATGGTTTAAAATAATGCAACTTACAAACTGAGGAGTAAGGTGGGCGTGAAGGTTACAGTATGCCTCTCTTTTTTCTCCTGCATGTGCACACTCGCATCATTAAAGTGATGTGCAGAGTATATCAGTCATGTTTATAATTGCATTAATGTGTTATGAACTGTTTCCACCTCCAGCGACCATAAAAATTGCTCTCCATGGGATGGATCGGGAGATGAGAGAGGAGTACCTGGTGGTCATTCAGGCTAAGGACATGGGAGGTCACATGGGGGGCCTGTCCGGAACCACGACGGTCACCGTCACGCTAACGGACGTCAACGACAATCCACCAAAGTTCTCTAAAAGTATGTAACTTTATGACCATAAACATCCCATTTCTAATTAGATGGAGAAACAAATTACTGCTGCTGTAAATGAGTGTTTCTCTGATTGGTTGTACTTAGAGAAAATAAATGTTATTTTGTGAAATTCATCAAACAGGTTCCTCAGAAACTAATTCTAACTGCCTTAAAGTCTAATGATGATGCAGTACTGTAATATGCTTCCATGATTTTGTTTAATTTGATCAACACTTCTCGAAACCAAACAGCTTCGTCTGTTCCTCCCCAGGTTTGTACGAGTTTGTGATCCCTGAAGACCTACCAATAGAGAAAATGGGCGGCAAGGTGAAGGCAAATGATAGAGATATAGGTGAGAATGCCAAGTCAACGTATAGCATCATCGAGGGAGATGACCAAGGCATGTTTGAGATCATCACTGATTCTCAGACGCAAGAAGGGATTCTTCGACTGAAAAAGGTAAGACCTTGAACTTGACTGGATAGTCAACTCTCTCACACTCTCTGTAAGTCACAGACAAAGTCAAATACAACAGGGCCACGGACTGCGTAATACAGTAGTTGTGAGCTAACTGTAATGTGTTTTGCAAGGTGCACTCGCTAATGTTAGCCAGAAGGGTAGTTAGCTTGAGGCAACAGCAGGAGCCATAATGTTTTCAGCAAAGCTCTGCGTCTTTCATCATGTGATGGCCGGTGGGCGGTGCTTGGTTTTGGCTCGACTGCTTCCAGACATACTGTATGGAAGAACTGGACACAGCCACCGTGACGTCACCCACTGGTTTGTGGACTGACATTTTGAAGCATTGAGTTCAGCATTTTGGCCATCATCATCTTGGTTTTTGGTTGCCACCAACCAAAAGTGACATAAGAGGGTGGAGCTAATCACAACTGACCACTGAATAAGACAAAGTCGCCCAGAAAGTTTCTAATTTAATAAACTGGAAGCACACTGTGTTCTACGTTCTAAGACGAAAACACGGACAACTCCCAGACCAGACAAAACTGCGGTAGTGACCTCTCAATCACAATGTAGCCACGGCCGAAGGCATATCCTACTTTGTGGTTTAAATGATCATCATGCTGCATTGAAGTAGACTTGAAACTAGCAATTGAGACCATAAACTGTTGTGTTGTTACAATGTTTACTGAGGTAATAAATTCAGTGAAAATTAGACTAAAAATAGACTGCTATACAACCAAACTTCTTATTGCAACCAGACGAGTCACCCCCTGTTGGCTATTAGAAATTATGCAAGTTTAAGGCACATTTAAGGACTTAGCACACTTTTTCAACATGGCGGCCAGGTCACAAACGTCGTCCCATTTTAAACAGTAGGCTACAGTAAAGGTGATAAATAGTAATTACAGTAACATAATAATGATTCATATTGATCAGTGCTTTGACAGTTTGATAAGAAACTGTGAGTTTGTGAGCACTGATTGACAGCTGATATTAAATCACTTTGAAATCTGCTGTGAAATCTTGAAAATTAGGAGCACTATGATGACAAAGGGGAACACAATTTTTCAGAGATTACCTGTCTCGTGAACTACTGTAAGGACATTGTGACTGTTTTATTAAAAAATAACGTTTTTATCACATTTGCTCAGAGTTACCAACTGCAGTTTTAAAGACTTCAGCAAAAACTGTTTACAGTGTATGTTTTAAATTGTAAATGTGCCAACAGAAGGCCAGGTTTCTCCTCCTCCTCTGAAATTCTGTGCCTTAGTTTTTGGGAGAAGGTTTCACTCAAAAGTATAACATTAAATATTAAAACACTGGGGCCTGCACCATGAGTATCTTGGAGGCTGAAGAAACATTTTGCTTTTTTTTTTTTTTTTTTTTTTTTCTTCCTCCACTTTAAGAAAAGAAATCTATGAAAAAAAGATACAATAAATTCAATCACTTCCATGTGGGTTATGCTTGAAGTGAAATATGAGTTTTCTAGTTGGACTTCCTGTGTGTGGGCATCCAGTAGTGAATCTGTGGAAACTAAGAGGTCTGAATTGCTTCTTTTTCTCAGACAAGGTAATCATTTTCACATTACAGTCTCTTCCGTTTAGCTATAGCCGTCTTAGCTCACGGCAAATCGTTGCATATTGTAAATTGGTCCAGACCTCATTCTAACTTTGGTTACATTCACTTTTGCTGACTCCCTCATTACCATCACCATAAGAGCAGATGGACTATACCTAAATTACCAGTTGTTTTTTTGTGATACTAACACATCCACATGGGAGAGATGCACTCTTCTACTCTTCTACTAACATCGCTGAAGCAGTTGCTGGTTAATTGCCTCGCTTACAGGTACATTAGCAGTAGTTGTTCAGAGAAGAAAATATAATATGCCTAAAGTTTGTTCAAGATATTTACGTGTGTGGTCCTGAGGAATGCGTGCTAGAGACACAAAACCTGAATCGCTAACCTTCAGGAAAACACAGTGGTGTATAATGTGTGTTACAATGTGATGTCAGTGAAGTGTTCACAAAAAGATCACATTCATCAGCTAATTTTGAAGTATGGTCAAGACACATGCTTTGCTTATGATTTTCACAGAATTTCATAATGTAATGAGTTTCTAGATATGCAGCACAAATGCATTGTGTCTTCCAGGATAAAAGCTGTAGAGGTTTGAGCCTGGGTATCATTACTTGCCTGTAGACATTTAGAGCACCCAGTCCCTTATTTTTCCTCAATGTGGAATGAAGTGTGCAGAATTTACATTTGAAATGTGTTTTAATAACACTGTGACCCGCAAGCAAGTTCAGACGCAGCCATATCTCAAGGACATCTGTCGGAAAATCAAACCGAGGTTTGAACACTTCCTTCAAAGACACCACAGCTGTTTATATATGTATGCATTCTATACTCTATATTATACTCTAAGTCTATAGATGCTCCACTCAGTGGAGGATGTTCGCATATATTGAATCATATGTGATTGATGGATGGGCGCTCTTAAGTCTTTTGAGTCATGCTTGGTTCAGCGTCTGGAGAGAAAAGCTATACATCACTCAAATGCAGAATGCCATTGTGTTGTGATGTAAAATGGCATTACCCCAAGGACATGTGGTGTGACTTTGTCAAAGTGTGAACAATGAACTTGGAGGTGGAATGTATAAGGACTGAGGCAATCTGCCGGGACTACAATTCACCGCCGACTAAAGAAAACATCAGTGCTGGAGAACAAACTGGACGCAAAGCCATAAAATCTCCAACTGTTGACAAAGCAAATGTCAAATGTGTTAGTCTTTTAGGCGACCTCCACTCCTGTGTCCCGCGGAGAGAGCCTCCTCGCTCTTCCTCGTGTCTGCTCAGCTTTCTTTTTGCGGCCTCGGGTCAGTTGCCTGCATTGCTAAAGCAAAAAAGATGATAAAGTGTTGGGAAAAGTAGCAAAGCATTTTGCACACTTTATGATTTTGCATCTTTTCAAATGGCAGCGTCTTGGAGTTCAAAGAAACATGCTTTTGCTCTTTTGTTCTGTATCCTCACCGGTGCTATCCCCCAACCAGGCTGACAGGAGAAGTGTAATTCTTTCCCATCAACAGCTACACATATCTATGAACTGAACCTGGAATTCAAATTATTACAGAACCTTTTGCGGCAAGGTTAAAACATATCGATCTCAACTGAGGCTGCAGAGGCACAAACCAGGCTAGAGATTTTTCGCTGTTTGGGTTTTAAGCTTTTTATCTGCCAGCCCCCAGGCCTGTCGAGGGATGTTAGTGGGATGCTGAGCTTTCACCCCTACAGCCAACGCTGAACTTTGAAGTCTCTAAATGGCCTGTGTGTGTACACACTGATTGAACACTTGAGAGAGACTGAAAAAATGACATAGCAGGGGTGTCAGGTGGGACACGGCAGTGAGGGGTTGTTAACATGGGAGAAACTATAACGTTTCTTTGTAGCCGAAGTCTCTGTCCCACATTTAGAAATGGAGCCTCATTCAGTTAAGCTATGTTGCTCACTGGGAACATGTAAGAATTTAAACCAGCTATGCAACCTTGACTCCAAAATGTCTGGTACATCGCTCTACTGTTTTCCTTTTGCACTTGTGAATCTCTTCATAGTCAGCAGTAGCTGTACAACACTATGCATACTAATACAAATCAAAGTGGCTCTCCCTGGATTACTCATTCAAAGCGTTGTGTGCATTTATTGAATTAATCATTTGGATGGGTCAAAATACAACTATTCTTATTCCAAGGGTAGGATATCATACAATATTTAGCCTTTTTGTGGGGGGATTTTTTTTAATTTATATTGATAATAATTAGTCAAACTTAACTAGGCTAATCAGAGAAGCTGTTTACCACTGTTGTCTTTAAACCATACAAGTGGATTTGGTGTAATTAAATATGCCAACAACAGTGAGTCTCCCCCTCTCCCCTTTCCCCTCTCTGTTAGGACACTGGAAACAAATATAATGAGTTGTTTCCACAGGCTGTCAAGTGGGAAATAAATATTTTGATAAGGGGGGAGCCAATTTTCCTGGAATTTAATGTGGAGTAGTTTGCTAAATCGCTTATGTAAATGTGAAAAGCAGCTCGCAAAAAATACTCTTAAAGCTGCATTCAGCAGTGCTGTTATTCTGTTCAAATTACTGTGTGTAATCATAGACTGTATATAAGTGGACACAGTCACCGTGGGATCAGACATTTTGGAGCCAAACTCCAAAACAGGACAACACTGTGGTAGCAACCTGTCAATCACAAGGTAGCCTTACCCAAAAGCATCCCCTGCTTTCTGGTCTATTTGACTCTAAATGGGATCATACTTTACTAAATGAACATCATGCTGTATTGAAGAAAACTTGAAACTAGCAATTGAGACCATAACCAGGTGTTTACAATGTTTACTGAGGTAATAAATCAAGTGAGAAGTAGGCTCATGTTCTCATAGACTTCTATGCAACCAGAGGAGTCGCCTCCTGCTGACCATTGGAAATAATGCTATAATAAGTTTAAGGTGCTTATACATTGGCTTCACTTTTTAAATCTCATAGTGACAGACTCACAGGGATTTAGCATCACACTGAATTTCTCCTCAGCTGTTGAGCACAATGCTAAAAGGTGAGTTAATGTTGGGCTTCCATTCATCAGGTGGCCACAATACAAATGCAAATGTTTGATAATGTAGATCTGTGTCTGCTGAATGTAAAGGCAACTGTTTGCCAACACATTTGCTAGTATTGCAGTGTTGCTTTATTCTGCTGCCTGAGTGGAAAAAAATAAATCAAAAAAAAAAAAAAATAGATAATGACTCTTTAATATGCCAGTGCAATTTGATGTCTCTTCCCATGAGTTTCCAGAGGATGGATTTTTTTTTTTTTTTTTTTTTTTTTTTTTTAATTCAGTAACCAATGGCCAGTGCTACCTCCTATCTCTAAGCCAATGGAATGGCTAGAACCAAAATATTCGATAATATTAGATGTGACCGTAGTCACTAGTTTAAAAATACAGCTGTGTGTGTGTGTGTACATCTTTTTTTGTAGATTTGTTTTTGGCTGTTTTTGCCTTTAATAGATAGAGACAGTGAAATGGAGAGAGAGAGAGAGAGAGAGAGAGAGAGAGAGAGAGAGAGGTACAACATGCAAACGAAAGACAGATTCCAACCCCAGGCCGTTGCATTAAGGACTAATCCTTGGTAAATGGAGTGCGCTCTCTACAAGGTGAGTTACCGGGGCACCTTATAGTCCATACTTGAAAAAAAATAAGTACCAGTTAGCTTCACCTTTGCTGGACACCAGTGAGTTAAAGCAATGTTTGTACTAGGGAACTTTCAAGTAATAATAAGACTCGGGCCTTTTCCCTCTCTCTCCATTACCAAATAATCATTTTAACTATCCGGCCACAGACTCAAACAGGTTCTTCCTCTCCACTACCCTCTGAATTTAAGTGTAATCCACTGGCTCGAGGTCCAGCCACACTATGTACTCTCTCAGCACAGATGGCAGGATCAGAGAGAGAAAAGGGAGGAATGGAGGGGGGAGGGTGTTAGGAGTGAGGAGGAGAAGAAGAGGAGGTTAATAATGAAAGTGTTCCAAATAGCTTCTCTGACCATGGAGGAGTGGGGCTTGGAGAGGCTTCAGGGGATTGGTCTGTCTACTAGCGACCCGATGCCAGGAGTGCAGTGTGGAAGTCAAAGCCCCGAGTCGCCTCACCCCGTCCCCCCAGCTGCTGCTACTGTCTCACTGCTGGACCCCCAGACACCCCTCCACCCCCAGAGCTCTCCGACCTCAGGGACAACTCTCTCTCCTCTCTCTCTGAATACATTACCCGTTTTGTTCATCTCCCTGCTCTTAGTGCTTCTCTCTCCCCAAGCCAGCCTCCTATCCCCTCAAGCGGCAAGGCCCAGTTTTGATTTCCCTATAAATCCCGGTTATGGAGCGTGGAAGTGACTTGATCCCATTATTCTCGTAGTATGAGAGCGACCAGAGGTGATTCCGAATGAAATTGTGACAGTCTGGGGTGTCCTCGGAGATGCCAGGAGACTAAAATTGTGACTCTCCCCTTTCTTTTAAATATTAATGATGAGCCATCTGTAAAGGGAATACTGCATAGCATTTGGAAATAGCGATTAAACAGATATGTCAGACAAATACAATGACAATGTCTTGGACAAAATGGTTTTTTTTTTTTGTTTTTATTTCTCTTTGGAAAATTACACCTTTTGTTGATAGCCTTGAATAAGCACCTGCTCTTATTTATTTTATGTGAGCTGGTTGTGATAGCAGTGTGAAAGCTGTAATAATCCGCTGTCACTCAGAGCATTAGCGGGGAGATTTGTGTTCTTTCATGCCGATAAAGCTTGGGAAATATTTTCAGTTTGTGCAATTGTACAATTATTGCGGCTGTTTGATGTAGATCAAAATGATGATCAAATAAATTTTGTGTGTAGATACCATAGACATCATCACCTTCACCCACAAACTCTGTGTCTTCAGAGTAAAGTTTCTGTGTAATGTTTATGTCGTTAGTTTCTTGTCAAGGATTATGATGGCATGATTCTTTTTTAGTGGAAAACTGAGGAAATTGTTTACTATTTAGATGCTCACTCAGCTCAGCACAGGGATGGGGTACCAGCATGCATTGCTCTCCGCCACAGTGTCTTTTTGGATACTATCACAGGGGGGCGCCACCTTTAGACATTTTCAAATCTTAAGCATAGGGGCTTTAAGTTGTAATTAAACTATCAAGTCACATTAGTGTAACTAATTAATTTCTCAGTGTAGCATCTTTGTGAATGTCAAAAAAAAAAAAAAAAAAACGGAAGAAAGCCAAGATCCTGCTTGTAATCCCTCGTATGAGTCAAGCTTCAAAAAGACTGGATCCCACCTTTGCAACATTTTCTAAGACAATACTTACTATACGACAAGCTGCTCATACAGTATTGTTTGTGTGAAAAATCTGTCAAATCAATGGTGAGGAGTACTATAAATAGATTATTTATCTCTGAAATGTAGTGCAGTAAAAGTATAAAGTAACATATTGTGGAAATACTCAAGTAAAATGTGTACAAGAACCACAAAATTCAATAAAAGTACTTTCCACCACCGGATTGTACAGGTGTGATTTGGACCGGTGAGGAAGCAGAATAATACTTCACCTCTTCTGTCTTTGTCCCTCTTATACAGCCTATAGACTACGAGAGCAAGAGAGCCTACACCCTGAAAGTTGAAGCCACCAACATCCGCTCTGAGCCCAGCAGCGGTGGGCCCTTCAAGGACACAGCTACAGTAAAGATCGTGGTAGAGGACTCTGACGAACCTCCCGTTTTCTTAAAACCAGTGTACCTACTGGAAGTGAACGAGAACGCCCCCGTCAACACGGTCATAGGCACGGTCACCGCCAGGGATCCAGACTCAACGGGGAGCCTTGTCAGGTAAGAGAGTGGACCCAGTTGACAGTGAGCTCAGCATTTATGCTGCTTTACCATTTTCTATTGACTGACCACAGTGATACAGTAAAAATAAAAATAATAATAATAATGCTAAAAAAAACTGAGAAAGAAAAAGCTCTTTAGTCTTTCATGTCACTTCAAGCAATGATGAAGAGTATAGGTTAACAATGAGGCTTTCCAGATTATAATGAGTTGTTTTAATAAAAGGGTTGACACTGAGCCATACAATTAAATCTCTTCATGCCTGTGACCTTTGGAGGCCATGACAGTCTTTGGCAACGAGGAAGCAACCCAATAATTGCTCTAATTTCCGCAGTTGTATGAAAAAAAAAAAAAAAAACTAGATTGAGTTGAAGGCAGTGCAACTTTCACTTCCAATGTGTGACCAGCTCTGCTAGATTCTCCTCTTGTATGACTTATTCTTAGAAATACCACAAGGGCACCCTGAGAATAGGTTATACAGGCAATTTCTCTCCCTCCATCTTGGCATTTCATTAATTCTCTAGCGACTTGCTGACCGCATTCCCGGGACAACACTCAACAGGTTGTGCGTAATTGCATGGCGAGCTGAGAGCAGGCTGGGTTTCATAGATTGGATGAGGCTATAGAGCAGGGCCTGTTCATTCTACTTTTTTTCATTTTTTTTTTATTTCTTCTCCTTTTCTGGTGGCATCCTCATGTTTAGTGATGAAATTGCCAGGAGGAATTGAGCCCTGAGGTTGCATGATGTCCCTCTGGTAAAAAGAAAAGTACATTTCATAAGTAATGACATCTTTTTCCTCTATGTGTCCTGATTCTGGGTCATGACGCTCCTAAGCAAGTCAGTGTTTGTTGGAGGGAGATACATAATTTGTAAATGTAAAAGTAAAAAGTAGGCTAAATGATTAATCAGTAGTCAATATAGCTGCTGATCGACTCAGCTCTAAAGTCATAAATAGTATTTTGGTCTTTATCTATAAAAAAAAAATGATGAAGGAAGCAGACAGTGATATATATATATATATATATATATATATATATATATATATATATATATATATATATATATTTTTTTTTTTTTTTTTTTTTTTTTTTTTTTTCTAAATTATGTGCAGGTGGCATCTTCACGTCTTGTCATCTTGTTGTCAAATCAACAGTCCATAGCCCAGTTAAAAGCAGTAAATTGTCACACTTGATAAGCTGGAACCAGATAATTATTCTAGTTTTTGACTGAAAATATGACTTAGATTATTAACCAGCTGATCAACTAATGAATGAATCAACTAATTATTGCAGCTCTGAATGCAAATGTAGTTGTTTGGTCTTTATTAAGGTGAAATAATACAAAAATGATGACGGACCAAATCGCCAGAAAAAATGTGTGCATTCTAGGTTTCTGCATCAAAATCAAAAAACATGATTGTTTAGGTTTAGGCAACAAAACTACTTGGTTACGGTTAGGAAAAAGATCATGATCCATGGTAAAATATTGATGTAGAAACAGCATAAAAATGTGGCGCAACAACGTGGCGTGACAATGTAGCAGAACAACTGTAACGACCATAAATAGTGTGATTAATAACAACCGCCTTTAGCGGACTTTCTAGCATAGCATTATTTAGCTGCCCTAAGTGGACTTTCTCCCTATTTATATTCAATATTATACCATGTAACGTTCACACATAATGGCCACTCCACTCTTATTGTAATACATAACGCTTGCTCTGCCTGTATGCAAAAATGTCCACTTAAAAAAAATAATAAATTAAAAAATCTTGAGAATTAATAGCTAGTAATCATTGTCTATGTTCTTATTATCTTGTTATCTCCCTCAGTGCATGATTATCTAAAGATGAAATGTCCCTACATAATGAATGAGTGTGCATGTAGATGGCATCACCCTGCTGACATGGTCTCTCCACTCATTTGCAGCGATGACGTTATCCAGATATCAGCATCCTGTCTTGGCAGGTCACTGTTAAATATTCTGTGTATGTTACAGAGTGAACTAAGTCAAAGGTTGCTTTTTGTGTTTGCGTTTTTGCAGTCTGTCTTCCTTTCTGTTTTATTTGTCCTGAGGTCATTCGCTTACACCCACACTGTTCATTATACTTTTAATCGCCAATTTTACAATTTTGTAGAGAAGTCAAGACAATGGTTTGTTGCTCGAGGGCTTTGTGCGACTGTCGGGCCCCACTGCAGCCAGAGATACAGAAAAGAGTAATGTCTTCAAGAACTGTTGGATTTTTTTTTTTTTTTTTTTTTTTTTGTTAACGCAGCTCATTCTCAAACTTTCAAATTTATTCTCTGAGAGGGAGAAGAGGAAGTTGTAAGTGGCCAATAGAATGCTGCATTAATCATCTGCCAACTCCTGTAAAGCCACCGATCAGTGGGGGGAAATAATGGCTCAAAGATTGCACACACAAACCAGACATTTTCTCGCCAGTTTGCATTTTGTCACAACAAATTGCTTTGCCTCAACATGTGATTTTCTTTGATGTGCAAATGTACATTTCACCCCCTGCAAATGTTCAAGATGAGCATGATCTGTCACAGATGTCAAGTGTTTTCTTCGTTGGGGACGAGATGAACACGCTGAGCTTTGGGCTGATCAACTGATTACAGTCCGGAAGATTTTAATCCTTCCAGATATACTGGCTAACACAAGGCTACAACCTCAATAATGCCTCTTACATGATCAGAGGGATGTTCTGAATAATGGAAAATCTGGACAAAAGCCTCGTTTGACAATAAGCCAGATAATTACACTTTCAAACTTAATTGTCTGCAGTGCAAACTTTGCCATGGAAAAACTGGCATGGCCATTTTCAAAGGGGTCCCTTGACCTCTGACCTCAAGATATGTGAATGAAAATGGGTTTCATGGGTACCCACCAGTCTCCTGTTTACAGACATGCCCACTTTATGATAATCACACGCAGTTTGAAGCAAGTCACAGTCAAGTCAGCACACTGATACACTGACAGCTGTTGTTTCCATTCAGCTTGAGTTTGCCATGTTATGATTTATGCATATTTTATTATGCTAAATGCAGTACCTGTGAGAGTTTGGACAATATTTGTTATTATTTTGTGTTGTTAATTGATTTCCAATAGTAAATATATACATACATTTGCATAAAGCAAGCATATGTGTCCACTCCCATGTTGATAAAAGTATTAAATACTTGACAACTCTTTCTTTAGGTACATTAGAACAGATACAAAAATGTGCAATCAATTTGCAATGAATCACTATTAACTCTGGATAATCACGTGATTAATCATGATTAAATATTTTAAGTGATTGACAGGCTGAGCTATTTTACAATATAACTTTGATTAATGGTCACTCGATACGCCACCAGCTCCACGTGTCTTGTTGTACTATATCACTTGCTGCGGCCGTCCACAGACTTTCGAATATATTTGTGGTATGTCAAAGACAAACGTAATCTGCAACAAAATACGTTTTGTTCCAAACATAATTGAGAATGCAGTTTAGTTGTATTGGAACATCATTTTTAGGAGACTGGTCGGAGAAAAATATATATTTTTGGGGGTTGTGAGACTTAAAATACATGATTTAAAATACATTAGTATCTTGTTTACCATAACCACTTTGTATATATACGATTTGTAGAGGAAATGGATGAGAAGCAAAGTACTCTTGTGGAAACAACGGCAAATGTGTCAGTCAACACATGCCGCTTGTTGATCCTTACACTTGAATTACTCGTAAATTATACATATCAGCCTACAATTGTCCTCCTCCCTCCCTCCTGTCTCTTATTCTTTGACTTTCTTTTTCAAAGATTGAGAGAGAAGATGCTCCCAAAAAGAAAGCTGTCATTAGTGAAGGTGGATCTATAGCAGAGGAGTGGCAGCAGTAATGGCAGCACAAAAGTGGACTTTCTCCTGACCGCCGTCTCAACGAGCTCTCGAGTCAACCCCTCTGATTAGAATCGCTCTCCGTCTCCATTCCCCCTCAAGCTGGACCAGACTGAACCAGTCTGAGTCTGAAGCACTCGGGGGCGAGTGCTCTGGTGGGCTGCCATGTCCTCTGCACTCAGGAGACAAACAGCCCCTTAGCTGTACTTAATGCATCCAACCAACGACATTTCAGGTGCACTCCATGAAATACTCCCTCAGTATTGCTTCTCTCTGGAGCCTGTGCTCTGTCGTTTTCTACCTGACTGATCACAAATAAAAAGCAATGTGACATCTGGCAGTCACTATATGGCTGTCTGACACAAACTGCTATTTCATAGAATAGAATTACAGGGACTGTATTTTAGTCCACCATGTTGGTACTTTGACGAGGATTGCTAAATCTACTTTGTTTTCACCCTACTTGTATTTAGCTGTGGAAGGAAATTGTATTGTAATTCTGTAAAGCTTGTTTCTCACTGCAGGCTTCCTTATGTTGTCTTAGCACAGCTGACAGCTAACATGCTGCATATGGTAATACAAGCAGGCACATCAACTGGAGGGTTTTGAAATTAATGAAAATTTAATGTCAAGTGGGCCTATTCCACAGGACTTTTGATACTGTGTTATTTCTGAATTACTTTGGACTCAAAAGGAAAATCACCTTCCTGGTAAAAGGGACAACCTGAATAAAATGTATTGCTAAAACACAACTGGTCAGCATTCAGGGGACGGCAAAAATTAGTTCTACATCTGTGGTCCTCTCAAAGGAATTATTGACCTAATAACAGGCAGAAATGTCACAGAGGCATTTTGTTCTCTGCAGCATTTGTTCTCGATCTTTTTCACCTCTTCTGCCTTCAACTTGTACAGGCACTCAGTCACTCACACATTCACACGGTAACAGAAATAAAACCTAGCACATACTGTGCACACATGCATAGGTGTGAAAACGCACAGACTGCTTGATCTCATTGGCTGTTTAACCTTTACACCTATAATTTGAGTAAAAAAGTCAAACTTTTGAAAGAAGAAAAAAACAATTTCACCCTCACACACAAACACATTATTAATAAAATAAATACACTCAATGGTTCTTCTCATACAGCCTTGCTTGGTCTGACATGACCATTAGCTTTTGCTGGCTAATGTTAGCTTATGTTACTTTCAACTTTCATTCGAGATTGCTAATCCAGAGACTTAGCATTGCACTTTCATAAAGTTTGGCAGCTCACAAGAGATCACAAGATAATTAATGAATGAATGTGTTAAAATAAATAAATACAATTTAAATTGCCTTTTAATCCTTAGTTTGCTCAAGATTTGTCAGAAACACTGGATCCTACCTTACTTACTGGATCCAACTGTCCGCCTCCCTCCCTCTTATCTCCTATTCTTTGACTTTCTTTTTCAAAGATTGGGATCGGGATTTTGGACCCATCCATCCACCCCACCTCCCCTCTTCGTGGACTCGCTTTTTATACTGTCACCTGACTTCCTCCTTTACTTCTGCCGTAACTACATCCATGTACAATGTCATACTGTAGTTTGACGTATATGTCAATATATAAGGCCACTGTCCAAGCTGCAGTATTTGATGATATAACTATAACAGTGTTTTTTTTTTTTTTTGTTTTTTTTTTGTTCTACAGATCAACATGATCAATGCTCAATGTTCAATGGTTGTACATCAGTAATTCAACCTGTTTTCACTCAATTTTAATATTATATTTAGGGTTAGAGATTATTTCATAATCATAACCATTTTTGTTGCCAGTATGTGTTACTGTATGTAGAATAATTGCAGATAAACTATTATTATACATTTAGTTGCTGAAAGCTTTAACACTTGCTGCCCAGTATCTGGTACATCTTTCCTAGAAAACATCCTTTGACACACATGATGTGATGGAAAAGACAAATCACTGGATGGTTAGCAGGAGCAATGATAGCCACCGGGGCTAAACAGACAAAAGATTGCCACCCACAGAAACTCAAACAGAGAAGATGTCCTGGCCACACTGTTTGATTGACAGCTGATGTGTGAGGAATGCAGTGCAGAGACATGCCTTTGCACCAGAGGACCATAAATGAGTGCAACAAAAAGAATAATGATGTAACTGATTGCAGCTTATGGTTATCTGCGTTTACGCGGAGCAGCTTCTGTCACACTGATGCATTTTATTAGCGTACTGTGTTTTATATTTGGTTGAATTTATTTCTGTTGCATCAGTTGTAACACCGCTTCACTGATTTCTAATATTTGCCACAAACAGCCACTACACCATATTTAACTGTTAGACCGAGGTCAGTCGATGGCGGTTAAAGGCCTGTGAAAGCTGAAATGAGACGGTGCACACATTTGCACAAATCCCGACATCACACTCAGGAAAACTGTGCACGTACGTATAACGCTGGATATCATTTTTTTTTTTTTCATTATTTGCTTTTAATTCTTTTCACATCACGTTGTCAGTTTGAGTGACAGGTGGCAGAACATTTCAGGGTCTGTCTCCTCGCTTCCACGTGAGGCTGTCAGAGTTTGACTGGGATCCACTCAGTCTGCAGGAGAGAGAGGCTGCTCCCAGGTGGTTTGCTGCTGTCTGCCTGTCTTGAAAGTGCTCTGCGTCTGCAGGGCAAGAGAGAAAGAGAGGAGGGGTTGGTGGTGGTGGTGGTGGTGGTGGTGGGGGGAGGTCCTCATGGACCTCTCCCAGCCCGGCGTCTAGAGGATTTTACACCATTTCATCTCAAAAATGGAAATGTCACGGCTCGGTACATCTCCCCAACAATTGGAATCTGGGCCAGTGGTTTATTTATTTCATTTGCTATCATTTTCTTTTTTTTTTTTTTTGTATAAGCAGCACTCTCCTTCATATAAATTGTTGTTATTGTGACTTTGTCTTCCTCTAGCGCTCTCTCTTTTCCTCTCTATCCCTCCCTTCCCATCCCTCTGTCTTCCCTGTCTCATAGAAACACTGTAGGGTTCCTGCCAACAGGTCTGCACTGATAGGGATGAGCAGTTCCACTGCGAGAAGGTACAAGACCCAGGGTTAGTAAGGAAGGAAGGAAGGGACACAGGGTGAGCGGGGCGCCTGGTGGCCGAGGGATGTCTGTGTGGGGAAGGGGTCTGAAAAGAATTGGATTGGGGAATTGGAAAGAATTTAGAAAGAGACCCAGCTGGATGGAAAGGAAGAAAAAAAAATCTGTTAGTGAGAGACGGGGATGAGATTGTGAGGGAAGATGTGAGACAGAGAGAAAGTACCAGTTTGTCCTGGAGGTATAGAAACACTTGTGAACCACACGGCATAATTAGCTCAGCATGGCCCAGTGTTTTAGGTGAGTGGGATGTTTATGACTGTCACGCATAATGGCAAATGAAACATGCAAAACCAAAGATGACCCACAGTGACAGATCCTTTTTTTAGTCAGTTTCGTGTGGGCTTGTCCCAAGAATTGGCGCAGCGCACACTGCAACATGAAAGAGCGATTTCACAGCTTCAAGTGGCATTGGAGGATTCTCTTTTATGTGCATTCCAATTTCATACCCACTGCTGGATTTTTTTTTTTTTTTTTTTTCCTGGGGAGTTGCATGTCTTGCCACTGTATTCTCAACACTGTACAAGTCTCAAAAAGTCAGTGTGTAACATGCAGCCATACTTGGCAACCTTGAGACTTCAAAAAAAGTGAGGATTTCAAAACCAAAGCAGGGGGTCTGGGGGTCCTCCCCCCAAAAAATTGGGTTTCAGAGACTATATTTCTGCATTCTGTTGATTTAATGAATGAAAATAACAAAATGATAAGCACACCAACATTTTTGTTTTAATATATATATATATATATATATATATATATATATATATATATATATATATATATATTATATATATATTTTTTGTATTTTAGAGTATTTTCCTTAGTGCTCTCCATTTCCCTCTCCTTCTCTCTCTCACTGAAAGCCCAAAGCCCAAAACATGACAATGGCCCTACTGCGGTCTGAAACCAGTTATATCCAGGGGCTTGCACCACAGCGGCTTTGCTGTGATGTGCGGCGAGTGCAGTTCAAACTGTGTCGCCAACAGCTTTCCTCTGCAAACAGTGGGTCTTCTGGCTTATAATACGTGCTGTACAATGTCAGAAACTGTGAAAATTTGTCATAAATCAGGAGAAATGTGGGAGGATTGTGACTCCAGTAGGAAACTGGGAGAGAGCAATGAAAAACATCTCTCGGGAAAATCGAGAGTGTTGGCAAGTATGCATGCAGGGTCACAAAGAAATCGGGAAACAGTGTTTGATTACTTTTAGAAGTGTCCATCTTTATTGACAAAGACCCATGAGTCTCTTGAGGCTTGTACAGCAAACACAATCATTTAGCCTGAGATCAGACAAGGTCACACATAACAGGCTGGTCAGTGGTTCATTTCCATTACATCCATTATCCCCTCCCACCTTCTGTTGTTAGAGCTTGTGTGTGACACAGTGCCAACCTAACTCATTAATGCAAAGCCTTTGGGGGCTGTTGAGTGTTGACAGATCCCAAACAGGGTTAACAACACCCCATCTCTTACCCTGACATAACACATGCTAATGGTCTTTTTTTACAGCAGGGAGGAGTCGCTGATTGGGGGGAGCTTCTTGGTCCTTGTTAGGATTTAAAGCTGCAGTAGGCAAATATTTTTAGCATCATTGGGCAAAAATTCCATAACAACCTTTCAGCATATTGTAATTCAAGTGTTTTGAAAGAATTTTCATTTCATTTCATTTCAGAGAGAGAGCTTTCCTATTGGCTGTTTATTCAATGGACGCAGCTGTCAGTCACTTATAAACTCTGATTCAAATGGTCAAACTAGGAAGTGCTGATCCAATATGAATTAATATTCTGTTACTGTAATGCCTACTTCTCGTGTTGTGTTTGCAGCGTCTGGTGGGCATGCTTGGTATTTGTTCAAGCAATCTCAACATGGCTGGTGGGTTTGGATACATGAAAATATGTTTCTGAAAACATTTTACGCATTAGATATGTATTACAGTAACATCATATTGTTTAGTAATTGATCAGCGTTGCATGTGATTGTTTTTTTTTTTTTATTTTTATTTCTGTTTACCTGTCTCATGCACTACTACCATGATATAGTGACTGTTTTACAAAAAATAAATAAATAAATAAATAAATAAATAAATAACTGTTTTAATTATATTTACTCCAACCTGCCTACAACCTGAATACCCCCGATGGTCATGTCAAGTTTGTAATTATTCCATTGATTTCCAACAGATTTTTTTTTCTTTTTTTTCTATGCGTTAATCTACAGGTATCTCTTAATAGATAAGATCCAAAGATTTGCAAAGGATGCTGCAGTTGCGAGTTGTCAAAGAGTCAAATTTGTGACTATTCGATCGTCTCTGCAGGTACTTCATTGACCGGCACACGGACCTGGAGAGGCAGTTCAACATCAACGTGGATGACGGGAAGATCACGCTGGCCAAACCGCTGGACCGGGAGACGGACATGTGGCACAACATTACAGTAACTGCCACAGAAGTCAGTAAGTGACCTCTCTTGACTCTGCCCCCCCTCAACCCATCCACCACTGCTGTGAACACCATTCCACATGAATTGTAATATCCCATTTATTTAAAATCAACAGATTATTAGACTTTCATTGGCACGGAAGTTTTAAAAATGCAGAACTGCAGAGAGGCACGTACAATATCTCCATCTTCTTGGGGTTGTCTCAGTCAAAAGACTGACCTGCTGCACACCCCCCCAAACTCAACAGGATAGTGCTTGGTAAACCGGTGCTTTTTAATCGTTCCAAGAGTATGGCACAAACAATTAGCGTCTGAATCCATGGAGGCATTAAATACCTTAATTTGCTGAGTTTTGATTGAATTAAACAGCTCAGTAGTCAATTTGTGGAAGTGCAAGAACATTAAGACGTATCAAATAAACAGTTTTAAAGACATGCTCCAGAGTGGATTGCTCCAACGGCAGCATCCATTACAGATTAAAGAACATCTGCGAACCGCAAAACTCACTGACTATGTTGAAAATCTTGCCGGCAGAGCTACAAACAGCTCAAACCATATGTAAGGCTTTATTTGCATACAGATTGTTTCAGGGGGGCTGTATGTTGTGATAAAGCTTAATGTACCCCTTAAAGCTATTGGAATAGAAATTTACACAGCTTGTAACTTCTTTTTTTTTCCACTTGTCCTCTTCTGCTCTATCTTCCTTCTCTCTCTCTCTCTCTCTCTGTCTCATCCTCTATCTGTCCTTTTCTTTCCTTAATCAAAGGAAACACACATTAATTGTCAGAATAAATGAAAGCCCAAATGCTGTCACAATGTTTTGGCCGTGCAGCACAGACAAATCCCACCATCGTAGCAGCCCGTTGGAGGAATTGAATGTGTCTCATTTGATAAGCTGGTTGCCTTGTCATTTCTTGAACCCATACATTTTAAAGCGTGTTTTCATGCCTCTTGGCAAAGTAACTGTGGCTCGAGATAGTGGCATCTCTGAGAACACCTAATAGGAATTTGCCAAAATAAATACGGCAGTTTTGCTATTCTTCACGGATGGGAGGGAAGCCGGTGTGTTCCCTGGCGTGAAGAGGAATAGATGTGTTCCCAGTTCTATCCCGATGCCATTTGCCACCCAAACGGAGACGCGTTCTGCCGCCTCGCACCAGTTGACATCTGACTAATCAGACTCTATTCCCTGTCTGCTGCTTGGGGAAAGTCACTTTTGTTGAGGGGGGGCTCTGTCTCCTTCTCTCCCTCTGCCCTAATCCATCTATCACTGTCTATCACACTGTCAATTTCCACTCTCGTCACCGTTTACCTCTTCTTCAATTCATCTCCTGGCCCGTCTGGTCGCTTTGATTTTCTGAGGAAAGCCTGTCCACTGCTCTAGAATACATACAAAAAAAATAAATAAATAAAAACCCACAAATAAATATTTATTTATTTATTTTTAAATACCAGTTAAAGTGAGACTATGTAAAAATAAATACCACAAATCCTCTTAAAATCAGAGTATTTTTGCTGCTACAGCTTCATGTGGTCTGGTATGAGCTGATGATGAGTGATGGTGGTGATGTGTGGGTCAATGTATCTTTTAACCCTCACCTACCCAGAGAGCCGAGCCACAAAAATATGAGTTAATCAACCACCTGAAGCCGACCTGACGGGTAAACCGTTAACTTTATGCATATATAGAAACATGATTGTCAGGACTGAAATCTGAGACAAGGATGGAGACAAGTGCACTCAAACAATGCAGCTCATGGTGTGTGTGTGTGTGTGTGTGTGTGTGTGTGTGTGTGTGTGTGTGTGTGTGTGTGTGTGTGTGTAACATAATCTCAGACATTCCTGAAATGACCTCTTGACAATGCATTATGTGGTGGTGGCATGGCTGGTTGTGCATGTGTGTGTGTGGTTTTTTTTTGGGGGGGGGGGTGGACTATTGCATTAAATGTCTCTGTAAGTTATTAAAAACTTACTCAGAGAGCTGTTTTGTCAGTTCCTCACATGCCCGAACCCACAATTGTTTCTAGTTCGCGTACACAAACCTGCAGGTCAACGTTAGCGAACTTTAGCTAGATGCTTTCTTGCTGACATGATTGAGTACATTTGCTGACTTTATGAGGTTGTGCTCATGTTACACTACTTTTTAACATGTCATAAATAAAAATGATGATGTCTTTAAAGCAATTGACTCAAGGGAATGTTGGGAAATTAAGGCACATTTAGTTTTCCATTCTCTTGAAATTTCAGTGGCTACTGTTCTTTAAAGCCAGTTTTAAAAAACACTTTAACAAATGACACTAGATGACTATGATTTCAAAAGCTCTTTGACAAAAGGAAAATAAAAATCCTTAAGAGTCTTCACTTGCTGTTGGCTACCATGAGAGATGACTTCACTGATCAGAATGTCTTTGGTTTATGCCCAAAACATCAAGAAAATGCACAAATAAATGCATGTATAGAAAATAAAAACACTCCAGTGTCATCGGCCACAGTGACACTGCCCTCCCGGGGCCAAATTAATACGTAATTGCTTTAAAAGTTGGCATTTGCACCGCTGATTAATAAATACAACCATTTACTGGGACTCTCGAAAGGGACTGTCAATTACCAGCGATGAATAATTCCAATCAAAATCTAATCTAATTAAACTGCCTTTTATTGTCTTTTTAGACTTCAGTTACCAGTGACTCATTAATATGCATGTTTTAACCCTCATGTTTTAAACATTACAGTGTACAGGGGATTTTCAAAAGCACTTTGAATGGGAGGTTGTTTTTTTTTTTTTTTTTTTTTTTTCTGTTGCCTAGAATCCTGTTTTGCATCGCTGATACCGGCTGAAATGTAGATTGATGTGGCTTATCATCTGTCCGCCCATCAGCTCAGGAAATGAAGGGAGAAATAAAGATGGAAAATAAAGGAAATTAAAACCAGGTCACAGAATTTACCTAGGATTTCATCTGTATCCTTGTTTTTTTTTTTTTTTCTAGTTTATATTTTGCTTATTGTCCTTCCTTATTTATCTCATCTTGTCTCTCTCTTTTTTATTTCCTCTATCTATCTATATATCTATCTATCTATCTGTATATTAGGAAACCACAGTCAGATATCAAGGGCGATTGTGGCCATCAGAGTAATGGACATTAATGACAACGCCCCTGAGTTTGCCACAGAATATGAGGCCTCTCTTTGTGAAAATGGGAAACCTGGACAGGTAAGGAAAGAAGTGGCTCATTCATCAAACCAGTGATCTATCTTCTTTCTCTCTGACTTTCTTTCTGTCTCCCTCGCCTTCCCTGTAATGATTGGCCACAGTGAATTATAGCCTATTTATTTCACTGTGAAACTACAGAGGTGGGAGTATGGTCTTTTTTTCCACACAACAGTCCTCCCTTGACACAGTGTGAGTGGAGCAAAGGGGAAATGAGAGCAGTCAGGATTGATCAGAGTGGATCATAATTCAAGACCGTCTTTCATGTCCTCCTCCAGATGGCACAATGCCTCCCCCAGCCAACATTTCTGGACAAGTACTTAGCATTCTCCTTCTCATCAATCGACCTCATTCAGGGGACCTGGGTGTGTACAATAGGGAGCTTTATTGAAAGGAAGGGGAGCTGAAAAAAAAAAAAAAAACGGAAACTGTCCTGCAGGGCCTGAATTCTAATTTCCAATCAATCATAAAGACATACAGCATGATAAGACCCATGATGACAGATTAACAGATAGAGCTAGGTGCCTGAAAGTGTGCCAGACTAGACAGGACCTCATTGATAATAATCTCAAAACTCCAGGAATGAATAGGGCATATATTTCATCAGGTGGGATCCAGCCAGTGTTAGACTGAGGCAATCTGCGGCAGCAAAAACAGAGTAATGAATAGTCTGCCTCCTCTAATGATTTTGAGCCCTCCTCTGTATATCTTCCTGTCTCTCAACACAGGTGATCCAGACTGTCAGTGCTGTGGACAGAGACGACCCAATCCAGGGCCACTACTTTGACTATCGTCTAGTCCCGGAGATGCTCAACAACCCAAATTTTACCATCAAAAACAACCAAGGTGAGGAACAAAATAAATCACAAGAGAGACAAGAGAAGGAACTTTTTTGTGGTGGAATGACTGAAGTTTCTGTAAATTTATCCAATGGCTTTCCAGTCCAATCTCTAACCCGTGGCATGTTAGCCGCACTCGAGATGAAATCTGGTGGATCAGTGTAGCTCACAATTAGCAGATGTGAAATTGTGTGGACACCAGCTTCTTTTTACTCCCCAGTGCGTTTTGAGGGAAACTAAATGAATGGGATCCAAATGGCTTTTTCCCTGGTAGTCTCGTAGCTCAATGTAGGGTGACTTCCTAGGAGCTGTTGCAGCGCAGCAGATGGCACTAAATTTATTTGCTAAATACTCTGATTGGTTTATTTGCTGTTTTTCCTCCATCTTCATTTCATCCCTCTTCTCCTGCCTCTCCTCTATAACCGGCTCGGAACAGATTGTGCTCATGATGACATTGTGTAATGTTTTCAGCTCGGGGCAAATCATCTTCATATGGTACTAGCCTTCTGTTTCAATGCTGATGCTGCGGGCTAACTTACTGCAAGAGTCCATAAAATCCAGGTCATCAAATGGCCAATTTTTGACAAATTTATATAAAATAACTCTTACATTTGAAACAGGTACATTATCAAACAGGAACATGACAGGGAATGCAAAAATAGCCTGTTTTGACGCAATAACTAAATAAACAAAATCATATTTTTTTTCATATTTTTTTCCCTGCCACTTGTGCAAAAACCCTATCAGGAAATGGGAAGTCAAAAATTAAGGGCTGATTAACCCTCTGAGACCCACAATAGACAACAGTACAGTATATGTCACATGTGTGTACATCATCTGAAAGCTGGGAACCTGAAGATTACGGCAATATAAAATGCAGCTCTGCATTATGTGTTAAATTGTTGTAGTAATAAATAAACATAATTAATCTTTGTAAAGGGGAGACTCATGGATACCCATAGAACCCATTGTCATCCACGTATTTTTAGGTCAGAGGTCAAAGGACCCCTTTGAAAATGGCCATGCCGGTATTTCCTTGATAAAATTTATCCCAACTTTGGAGCATTATTTATCGTTCTTCCTGACAGTGGATTCCTTCATTGTTTTTTTTTTTTTTTTTTTTTAGTTTCATAATTTCATATGATATCTGTATGCTGCGGTACTCAGAGGATTAACAGGCTCTGACTTGCTGCAAAGTACTCAGTCTTAACTGCAGATCAACTTCAAAGTGTATAAAACATGCAAGTTCCTGAGCCCTGCACTTTTGTTAAGAAGAGATTTAATAGTTTCTCAAGATGATATAATAGATAAAACCCCCACAAGAAATGTTTTACCACTATAAGCACAGCTCTGTGTCATACTAAACCGCAAAAAATAAATAAATAAGTAAATAAATTTTTTTAAAAAAGCCTGCATTTTTCTCACTTGCCTGAAACCACACTAAATATATGTTGTGGTTCAGCTCTCTATATATTACATACTGCACCAGCCACTTGTCTATGGCATTTCTAATTCCAAACAGAGACAAGGAGCCAGTTGCACCGTATCCCCCACCACTTCAGTGACTATTTCTGTCTGAATCAGCAGCTGTGGGAGACACTTGAGTGAAGAGCGTCAGGCTCCTGTGAGCGTCCATGTGCTGCTTTTGCTTACGATGATGAGTCTAATAGCAGGGATTTCACAGTGAAGAGGTTAGGGGCAGCCCACACTGGGGAACATGGCTAAGGTTCTGACAGTATATGAGGTATCGAGCACCCTGACAGCTGTGCGTTCAGTAGGCGAGGTTGTAACTAAACAGAGCATCCCATTCTCAGTAATTAAGACAGCATACATTCAACATGGTGCCAAGAAGCAAATTCTGCGAATGGCGACCCTTTAATTGTGTTAAGAAATTACACATTATTTTCTTAAACTGAATAAAATGCATCCTTGCATAATTCAGCACACTAGGCACACTTTGCAGATGCACCATAACTTGGTCTGGTATGATGAGAACCCTGTTGCAGCTAATGTAAGCAAACTTTATTGTTTTAAAACTGACATTACTGAGTCAGTTCAGTGACTTTATGACTCCTCTACTGATGCCAATGGTACACCATGTTTTGGCCTTCAGCATGATCCCATAATCATCACTTGTGGCCAGTGCCTGCTGTTTAGTAAAAGTTACAAGTTACGGTTTCAACTCATTTTAAAGTCCAACTGAAATAAAATTGTGTGGTATTCTTCAGTTACAGCATATAGCATTGTGATTGTCAGCTGGCAAATGTTCCTGGAACTTAACTTCGACTGTGGTCCTTGCAGTCAACATGCAATGAGTTTCTCAAAAGGTTCCTAATTCTGGGGGGAAGTTCCTTTGGTCGAAAAGAGGCTTATGGCTGGGCTTTAAATAAGTAATATGTAATTAAACATTTACATTACAATTATATTGTTTACATTATGTAAATAACACAACATACAAGAAAGATGTCATACATCACTAATATAACTTCAAAATAACTCAACGACACTTTGGGACACGAACGCTGGTCTCCTGGTTCAAAGTCCTGTGTTTGTTGGACCCATCTTGCTTTTTATTCTACTTCACTTGCCCTCAACGCATCATATTCACATGAATGCATTTACATTGCAGTCACTACAGACTATATGGCCTGAAATGACACACCAAGAGCAAGAACGACATTGTTATTGCATGCAAAATAACTTGCATGTTGCTCTGCCATTC
This sequence comes from Pterois miles, assembly GCA_947000775.1. Taxonomy (NCBI): domain Eukaryota; kingdom Metazoa; phylum Chordata; class Actinopteri; order Perciformes; family Scorpaenidae; genus Pterois; species Pterois miles. Next base: position 120,707 of record CAMQGK010000038.1, on the reverse strand, counting down.
ACATGCCATTTGGTGAGACCAGGCTGGTTTAGATATTAATGATATAGACCCTCTTTTTTTAATCCCACTGCCAACACAACAATGTCTGTAGCTTGTAAGATACATGTTCTAAGGGGAAGTGCAGGATTGTTTTTATTGTGTTGATGCCCCTGCTGGATCAGTTGTCAATCATCCTGCCCATCCACTAAGAGTCAACCAAGACAATTTAAAAATCATTCACATTTTTCACAATTATTTTTGAATGCAAAAAATTATGACTTTCACGATTTCAGCTGGACTTTAAGCTATGCTCTGAATGCTATATTATACACACTATAGCAGGATAGGGCCAATTATTTCATGTCTTTGTTGCATACACATACAATAGTGCACCATTTACATACTCAATTACATATACACAATAACACTGCAACACATAATCCATACCAACAATATGTAGTGTGAAGAAATCAGACATTGTGGAAAGTTTGTCCAGCAGTCGGAACAATGTCATTGCTTCCTCCAGTCCTTTGGCGTTATGTTACCATAAAGCATTTAAGTCCTACTGATGCGGCATACATGAATCTGCCGTATGTAGCTGCTCACATAATCCTAAGAGACTTCATAAGTGCAGAAAGTTTTTCAGACTGTAACAGTAGTGTCACTTCTGCTGTCACTGCTGTCATTTGGAACCTCCCACGTATTAAGTTATTTATAGCGAAGAATGTATTCAAATAAGCTTTTGCCTCTGTTATGGTGATGATTAATATTTCAATGTACACAGCTCTTTTCATCAGAAAAGATCATCAGTCGCAAGATGAAACACTTTTTAATATGCCCTTATATATAAAAGATAATACAACAAAAGAGCATTCTTGTAACTCCAGTAACTTCAATCTGTTTGAAGGTTATCTACACAGCTGCCTTCCTCTTTAAGTACCAGACTTTTTTTCTGTGGATTGGTTGATGGGCAGGAAATATTCAGCTCTATTTTTGCCATCAATAGTTGCCAAGAAAATGAAAATGACCTGTATACGAGGACAAGCCCTGCTGGTTTACTACGGCATAGTAGATACTTGCATACTCACTCTGTACTGCTGAATGATCGAAATGAAATAGGACATGTTGGTGCTCACAAAGCAAAGCGTACTACTTTGTGGCAGCACTCATAAGAAAATAAATCTGAGCATATGTTCACATGAATTACAGATTGTGCAAAGCAAATAATTCTATCACGGAGCATTCCATCTTTTGATTAAGTTTGCTATGCCAATGTGGATGCTTGAACATCTCTCTATAGCGCACATTATATTTTCCCTCCCTTTTCAGTGCACCCTTAAGAAGAGAGGCAAAAGGTTAGATTATGAGAAGTCTTGTATGTCTCCCATAAGATCAGCAGGAGTAGATTATCATGCGAATGTGAGTGTTTGATAATGTGAGCAGGGTAAGCAGAGCTGGCTAATGAGCAGACAGTTTCACAGAAGTGTCATCAAAGAGCAGCTGGCACCTTTCTGGGTCGACATGTGCCATCTTCTATGTCAGTGTCGCCTGCCGTGGTCCCTTCATTTCCTTGGCTTTCAAAGCGGGGCACCCAAGGCGGGCTTGCCTTCCTTCAGAATTCCCAAATTGGACTGTCGAGAAAAAAAGGGAAGGTGGCTGAAACCCATCTACGGCACTGGAATGTGCGAGTGCTAGAAAGCATATAGTGACGATTGATGTGAAATTAGTTTACCCCCATGCTGCACTGATCTTCACACAATTTAATAATAAAACTTCAGTCTGTTGCCACCATGAATAATAATGTGGTTTTTCACACGTCCTCGCACCAAAAAAAAACATCTTCTCTTCTCTGACAGACAATTCAATCACTGTTCTGGCCAAGCATGATACCTTCAGGCGACAGAAACAGGAGATGTACTTCCTGCCAATCATTGTGACGGACAATGGGAACCCGCCGATGAGCAGCACCAACACCTTGACCATCCGAGTCTGCGGGTGCAACAAGGATGGTATTGTCCAGTCCTGCAATGTGGAGGCCTACGTCTTACCGATAGGCCTTAGCATGGGAGCTCTCATTGCCATCCTGGCCTGCATTATACTGCTGTTAGGTGAGGTATTTCTTTTTTTTTTATGCATTGTGATGTAGAGTGCTGCAAGGATGACATATTTTTGTAGGCCAACCAAGAAGTTAGCATCGCAATGGACACCCCTTTTATGATTTTGGTTTTAAAGGTGGATGAGTCAGTGTAATGATGTTTAGTAGTTTCATTTACCCACTTGTTATCAACCACATTTTTTTTAAGATACAAAGACTTCAAAAATTCATCAGTGGGGTATTCATTGATGTATTTATATTGTATAATAAAATGTTAAAATCTCTTCATCTTGTGTTTCAGGCATCTAACTGAAAACTAGGGCTGTCAATCTGATCAAAATATATGAACGTGATTAATCGCATGATTGTCCATAGTTATCACTTACGTTATTAATCGCATATTAATCACACATTTTTCATCTGTTCAAAATGTACATGAAAGGAAGAACCCATTTTCAGGTCAAGCCCTTTGAAAATGTCCATGCCAGTTTTTCCTCACCAAAATGCTGTGTGAGATTGGAGCGAGACAAGCTGCTATGACTACTTATGATTCCTTAGGTTTTCTAGTTTCATATGATACCAGTATCTTCACTCTAGCTTTAAAACCGGCTAAAAATCATGTTAATGAGTTAAAGAAATACTAACACATTTTGTGTTATCGCATTAACTTTGACAACCCCAATAGGGGCGGCAGTAGCTCAGTCTGTAGGGAGTTGGCTTGGGAACCGGAGGGTCACCTGTTCAAGTCCCGCCATGGACCAAGAACTGAGTGGGAACTGGTAGCTGGAGAGGTGCCAGTTTACCTCTTGGGCACTGCCGAGGTGCCCCTGAGCAAGGCACCAGACCCCCAACTGCTCGGGGCGCTTGTCAGGAGCAGCCCCCTCACTCTGACATCTCTCCATTGTTGCATGTTTGTGCATGTGTGTGTTCGGGTCTGCATGTACTGTGTATAAGTTAACAACAGAGTGAAAAAATTGAATTTCCCCTCGTGGGACTAATAAAGGACTAACTTCTTCTTCTTCTTCTTCTTAAAAATCCATTCAAAAAACCCACTGACTTCCAGACGAGGGAACCGGAAGTGTTAAAATGCTAACTCATCTCAGGGTTTATTAACTCATTCTTGTAGCACTCTGTTATCACCATGAATTGGTTTAAGAGATGAAAACTTTCATAAACTGACCTCAATGAATGATCTGCTTGCACTAAGAACATCATCTTGTCAAAGCTTGACCTAGACTTCTTCTTTCTTTCTCCTTGTTTCATTTTTTTTTCCTCTGGCTATCTTTCTGACAGTAATAGTAGTACTATTTGTGACCCTGAGGAGACATAAGAATGAGCCCCTGATTATAAAGGACGATGAAGATGTGAGGGAGAATATAATCCGTTACGATGATGAAGGAGGCGGCGAGGAGGACACAGAGGCTTTCGACATTGCAACACTGCAGAACCCGGATGGCATCAATGGGTACCTGCCACGCAAGGACATCAAGCCCGACCTGCAGTTCATGCCACGGGCCGGCCAGCACTCTGGCCCAAACGGCGTGGATGTGGACGAATTCATCAACGTGCGGCTCCACGAGGCAGACAATGATCCTACAGCGCCGCCTTACGACTCCATCCAGATCTATGGGTACGAGGGTCGGGGATCCATCGCCGGCTCGCTCAGCTCGCTGGAAACGGCGTCGTCAGACTCGGACCAGAACTATGACTATCTCAGAGAGTGGGGCCCACGCTTCAGAAGACTTGGGGAGCTCTACTCTGTGGGCGAGAGCGATCGTGAGACCTGACCTTTGGTTTGTTAGAACAAAAAGACCTTTCCGATTTTCTTTTCTGTCCACATACTTGTGTATTAAACGCTAGGGGGTTTGCTGGCTTTTAGAAACAGGTGTTTAAAAAGAAAAAAAAAACAAAAAACAAACAGTTAATAACAAGGGAGGCCACCTTTTTTGTATTCTTGTTAGATTGAGGTATAGCAGTCGTCATCCACTACGTCAAGCGCATTGTAATTGTTGAGCCAAACAATGTCTTTATTAGGAGATCTATGATTCTTGTGGAGTGTATCTTAGATTCCGTTGTGGAGTGTCTAGCAGTATTTTGGGTGTTAGTCATTTGCTGTGACTGCCAGTAGCAGAAAAACCCTGGGATTGCTGGTAGTTGAGAGGAAAAACGGTATCCGTTGGGTTCTCTGAAGTTTGAGCGGACACTCCATGATCCATGGACAGCAAGCTGGACCTCAGAAGCTGCAGAGGGACTCTTGTTTCACATCTCCCTAAGCCACCAAGCTGATCGACGATCTGAAACAAAAATGACAATGAAAAAGCAATATATGGTCTACATTACAATGATGAATGTATGTATGATTTGAAAAAAAAAAGCAAAAAGACAAACCAGTATTGGCTTTAAGGGGGATTTGTTAGCATTTGATAATGTTCTCTGGTGGCCACATTTATAAACTATCTATAGCCCAGAGAGGCTTGCTTTATACAACTCTTTGTATTTACACGCTACAGGTGTGGGTCGCAAGTGTTACTAGCCTATAAAAGACTGACGTGAAGACAAAAAAGAGAAATGTAGAAACTCTGAGGCCTTCTTTTTACAGAAGCAACGTTAAATACAATTGTAATCTACTGTTTTTTGACAAGAGATGTGTTGATTCTTCATTATTCTGAGTTGTTTTTTTTGTATTTCTGTTCTTAATTTTTTTTTTTCTGTGCTGACTATTTGAAGTGAGTGTGTTTAGATTATTTCACATTCAGATGTTTTTCCAGCCACTTGAACACGATTGCATAGCAGCCAAAACCATATCATGATTTTATTGCAATTGATAATATAGACTAGATGTAAGCAAACAAACAAGAGCCCCAAGTTACCGCAACAATACAGACGATCTGATTAATTGGGACTGCAGGAATGGGACCTTTCTGACACATCCTAATTCTGTGTAAAATATATCTCATAATGTATTCTGAGGTACAGCCAGAGAGCGTCTGAGCACAATAGTTCAATTGATAACTGAGTATGTGACTCTCTCAAAACATCAAAACTCATTTAGGAAAACACAGATTGCATTAGCAAGAAAAAATGAAAACACAAATCCAGACCTTGATGTGCATATTGTGCTTACACTGTATGATATCAATAAAAAGACTTGTACTGTACATAGAGTTACTGCTAACGTCATTAGCTTTCAATGAGGTGGTAGGTTTGTCTCTGCACGTTAGCTCTTGCACATAATGAGAATTTCAAATGGCACTACAGCTGCGTGCATACTCAGTTTGTACTGATACAGTATTATGGCAGTTCTCGGTAGACTAAACAATATATATGGAATAGTCCTACATGCAGATCATATTTTGTACTGTGCTTTAATGCTTATAAATGTGTATGTTCAATTATTTACTCCCTGTACTGTAATCTAAGATACCCTGTATTGTTTCCTACTTTGTGAAATATATTTTTATAAATATTGCTGAATTGGGTGTGGTTTTCTTATGCAGATGACATGTTACAGACAATCAGAGATCACAGACAGAACAAATTTAAAGGGGTACTCTGCCGATTTTTATTTTACACATGAGGGTCAGTTCACTCATCATACTATTCAGCCTGTGAAAAATGGTTGTGCAATAGCTTATTTGGCTCTGGACGGAGGTGAGAGAAAGTAACACTGATGATGTCATCGTGATGTCATCAGGGTTATCTGGGCTTGGATTAGGAGACTACAAATCTACAACAGGAAGCCTGTGTTACAAGTTTGAGATGTGGGGCATGAAAGACAGGAATTTTTCAGGAATGGAGAGACTAAATTTGGGGATTTTAGAGCTTGACCCATTCTATAGAGACAAAATACCAGGTGCTTTGATTTTTTGATTTTGATCATCCTTTGTTTAAATATGTGTTGTGATTCTGACAACCTAAAGTACAAAACTCCTGTAAATTGCCAGAGTACCCCTTTAAAAAAGCTGTTAGTTTACCCTGCAATGAATTCCCAGGTCTGTTTTTGAGTTTGGCAGAGGCATTGTTAGGATCTTGCAAAATTAGCCCAGAAATATTTAGATTTTCACTCGATAAGTGCAACTTTTTCAAGTTATTTCAGAGAAAAATGAATGTAAGATGTGAGACACTGTGACTAAAAGGTTCCAGTCATGTGCGTAGATTTGCTTTCACAACATAAACTTAAAATAAATGAAATGAGTGCAATCTGAATCCTCATTCAACTCCATTATTACTTTTATTTTCAGCAGCAGAAGTAAAACCCTAAGAATGAATAAGAGCCTTTATGTTTATGCAGCAGTCATAAGCTTGCTGTCGCCAATGCTTTGTTCAGTTTTGAAAATTGACCAAGCCTGGTCAAATAGCTTCTGCTTCTATTGTATAACAAGGGCTCTTTTTCAACTGTGACAAATTTGAACTGTGAAAATTGTGTTAACTCTGTGTCTTATCTTCACCTCTCCAGCAACTCCTCTGGTGTCTCATCTGTCTGTCACACAGCGCGTCTCCCCTACTCTCTTCTCCTCTCCTGCTCTGGTCATAGAAAAGCATGCAATCAGCATCAGCATTAATTCAGAGCCCCATATCAAAACAAACAGTAAACAGAGGACCCTCCTAATCAGTAAACAGAATATGAAACTCATCATTATAAGACTGCACTAGGGCTGTACCGAATAGTTGGACATTACATTTCATTCATAATGTTGATAGTCAAGGTCTAAATCAACATTTGTATATGCTGCAGCTTTTTTTTTTTTTTTTGCATGTCAATTAATTGTGTTTAAACATATTATTTTTTGCACAGTTGTATAAAGCCCGATAAAGATCAGGCTACACAAATATTAATATATTATTTGTAGAATTAGATTCAAGTGGTGGCTGCTTATGATATTTGTGATGTACAGTAGGTGATCCAAACATTTCCAATGATCCCAGAGTGTTGTAAAGTCTAAAAGTCATAATTTATTGAAAAAAAGGTAGATGTAATTATTCCCAGAATTCACAACATGCTTTTTTATCTAATGAAATGTTCTGTTTCAACAGATCAGGTGATTTTCACCTTGACTGTAGTTTGGTAGTTTGGTCAAGTGCAACAAAAGAGATCTGCACAAATTACAGCTTGTGCAACAAAGCTACACCTCTAGCTCCTCACTGTTCATCCAGGGCAAATGTCGATTGCATGCATAATGTTTTCTCCTGGCTAAAAGTTGAGGACAGAGTTTTGGTTCATCTCCTTGTCCCCCTTTGTAACACTTGTACTCTGGCCAGGCATAAAAGCTTACACTCAAATATTTCATATTTCACTGACCGACAGTTAGCACAAGGTCATGTAGTAGTTCCTGCACCAAGAACACATGCAATGCAGAAAATGTTTTTGTATGGAGCTGCCACTCAATGGAATACACTACCATGCTCCTTAAAAATATACTAATGGAACTGGTTTTGAAAAAAATAACTACAAAAGTAGACTTTTCTAATATATGTCATTTTATCCTAATTGTTTACTTGGTCTTGTCTGGATGTGAGAACTTGTTTTGTTTTGTTAAGTGTGTCCTGTTTTGTTTTGCACCGCTGCGCTCTTTATTTTCCCACTTCCTTCTTTAATATTAGAGTTATATGATCATTGATGTTGTTGGTGGTGGCCTTTCTAGGGGTGCTGGGTGGGTATTTGAGGAATGCAGGGTTTTGGTGAGACGTTGGTTTGTACTGTTGAGTGGTCATGCATGTTATGTGTTACGTTTTTATTTGTTTATTTAATCCAGGAAGAATAGTTACTACCCTGGTAGCAACTAATGGGGATCCAGTCTAAGAAATAAAGAAATATATCCATTTTTATTGGTGTTTAGCCTTTCAAAAACAATATTTTCACTGCAGAAAACAGCTCAAATTTGCCACATCCACCACTGGGGGCAGCAGTAGTTCAGTCTGTAGGGAGTTGGCTTGGGAACCGGAGGGTCACCAGTTCAAGTCCCGACATGGACCAAAAAAACTGAGTGTGAACTGGTAGCTGGAGAGGTGCCAGTTTACCTCTTGGGCACTGCCGAGGTGCCCCTGAGCAAGGCACCAAACCCCCAACTGCTCCGGGCGCTTGTCAGGAGCAGCCCCATCACTCTGACATCTCTCCATTAATGCATGTATGTGTGTTTCAGGTCTGCATGTACCATGTATGAGTTAAACAGAGTGTAAATTGAATTTCCCCACTGTGGGACTAATAAAGGTAGATCTTCTTCTTCTTCTTAAATAGCGATGTGTCAGGTGCAGCCATACCTGCACTTTAAGAGGGAATGGGAGATGAAATTCTGATTGGTTTGGTTCCTGTTAGACCAAAACACACCTATGATTAATTAAAACTAAATACAACACATTTGCCCCTTGTTCCTTACATTGCACCCAGATTATGTGCCGTTTAAGTCGCAAAATTAGAGTTGGATGCACCCTAAATGTTTGTGCCATGCACTGTAGTCGATAGCTTCTATCTCTCTGTGGTTTTGTGCAACTTTGTATTCATTTTGTGTCACTTTGTAATTATTTTGGTCTGTTTCATTTTTTGTCTTTTTTGTCTTGTTGCATCTCTATAGTCATCTTGTGTATATATCATTGTAATCATTGTGAGTCCCTTTGCAGCTGTTCAGCCATCTTTGTAGTTGCTTTGGTTTATATGTTGTCTTTTTGTAGTAGTTTAACATTTCTTTGTTTTGAGTCGCCTCCTGATTGGTAAGCATCTCTTCGAATGGCTTTTTCTAGGTGAAGGCCAAGGGAGTCCTGACACTTTGGGTCTCAGGGGCTGTGCACGGTAGGCCCATTCAGTAATACATCTGCAGTCAAAACAACAGGGAGGCTGCACTGAATCTCTAAAAATGTCTTTGCAGGCTTATGTGTCATCAAACAGTGTCATAAAGACAAAATAAAATCAGTGGGTACATTATACAACACACACACACACACACACACCTATATATATATATATATATATATATATATATATATATATATATATATATATATATATATATATATATATATATATATATATATATATCCCAGACTAGTCTTCACTTAGTCACCTGGCATACTCTGGCCCTGTGCTAGAAAAGTCTATTGCACTGTCTTTCCTGCTGCTGTGCAGAGCAAAAACGGACTTTTAACCCACTTGACTCAACATTCCACTATTACAGCTTTAGACTGAACCTGCACCCCAAAACAGCAGCAAGATACGAAAACACATCAACAGGGAGGAAAGAAAAAAAAATGTCAAATGCTTATCATTTTCCCCTGCCTGCAGCTTTCCCTTGGCTTGAAAACGTTTCAGATGTTGAAGGCAACCTTTCATCCCTAAAAGTTGCCGTTTTGCTTTTACAGAAAATGTACTGTCTCAAGAATGTGCTTTATCAGTTTGACATTATGAAGTTGTGACAATTCAACTTTTAGAAGGATATAGCCAATAGTGCTGGTCAAATAACTTGAAGGATTGAACATTATGTGGCCACACTGAACATAGCAGTCCTTTTAAATATGTTCACGATGAATCAGAGGGAACTGAGGATAAAATAAGCAAATATAAATGTGGTGTGTATTGTTGTCATGGAGTTTCTCATCATCCAAGACAGTATATATCATTCTAAAGATATAATTAGGTTGATGGAACCTAATCTGCTGTCTATCATTATTTATATCTTATCAAAGGAGGAAAGAAATAGGATGCAGAGGCTATTGTGTATTAATCCTGATTTGTTATTCCCATCTCACAGAGTATGTACCCAGGGAGATAAAAGTTTTGCATGAGAAAGCCTTTCATTATATTAATTAGTTTTAGATGTAAATGGTGGTGTTGTGTTACAGTAATAGTGATGTGCCCTTGTTATTTATTTATTTTTATGTTTTTATGAGCAAAGGAGATTAGATATAATGTGATTTCTTATTTCTTGCTTTTTTTATTTTTAATGTCATTTTTTTTTTGTTATTTATTTTTGAACATTGTCTCCTCTTTGTTAATCTTGTTGAAAGATTAGACTTCTGTTCAGCTTCATCTGATATTGAGGTTTCTCATAAATGACAAAAGCTTTTGATCGTATCAATTACCGGCTGTGCTTCGCTGAAGTCAAAGGCACAAAATCACACAAATCCACTTCCACATATGTCTATATATAGACACACACACGGCTACACACACACACATACACACACACACAGACACACACTCACACAACGGAGGCAGGGAATTGCTCTGCTCGGTAATGTTCTTGCATTGAAAATAATATGGATATGAGTCACAAAGATCAGATATTTTTTTATGTAAAAAATCTGAAATATCAGACGTCTTATCAGCCGATTCCACATTGCAACATACATCTAGCTTTTCCAAACTTGTCGAAGTAGTGTTTCACATGCCTTTGGCCTCTGGTGATGTTAAACCTGGAGGCTTCTATCTATCTCCGTGCACCTGATCCATTAGTCAAAAAAATAAATAAATAAATAAAAAATCAGCCCTGGAACACATTTTACCGACTGATATTTCCCGCTAAATGAGAGCACAAATTGTTTTCCAGAATGCACGACCCTGGCAGGTCAGCAGACTCATTTGTAGTCAATCTTCATGCACCCCTGCTGCTGTGTATGGCTGCAGGTCTGACAGGGGTTGCCTAACTAAACAGTAAATCAAATTATCTTCTCACTTTTGTCACGTAATGGAAGTGTCCCTCGGGTGACAACCTTGCACTTGTTGTTCCCTGCTGATATGTGTCAGATTTTATAAGGCAGGCCTGTGGCTCTGGCTCGCGTGGTGCAGAAACTGTAATTACTGTTGCCTGCCAGAGAGGCCCTCAATTACAAACAAACTTTGGTGCATACAAATTAAAAAAGGCGCTTTCTGTTCTGGATTTTGAGATATGGATATGGATTGCTATGTCGCACCCCATGTTTTTTTTTTTTTTTTTTTTATTCCATATTAACCATTTTACTGTCTCCACAGCTAGATTAACTCTTTCAGGGAGCCCTAGGGCAAAAATGAGCTGTGAACCCCTACTGACCCTCTGTTCCTACCACTGTGTATTTCATATGTAGCCAGACCCGTTAAAGCTCCCATCAAGCACACAGCAGAATACACAAGCAGATTATTGTTACGCCTAAAGCTTAAGCTTCTCTGTTTGGTGTGGAGAGGAGGTCGTGTTGCTCTGGTTCTCTGTTTGGCGTGGAGAGGAGGTCGTGTTGCTCTGGTTCTCTGTTTGGCGTGGAGACGAGGTCGTGTTGCTCTGGTTCTCCGTTTGGCGTTGAGAGGAGGTCGGGTTGCTCTGGTTCTCTGTTTGGCGTGGAGAGGAGGTCGTGTTGCTCTGGTTCTCTGTTTGGCGTGGAGAGGAGGTCGTGTTGCTCTGGTTCTCTGGCATGGAGAGGAGGTTGTGTTGCTCTGGTTCTCTGTTTGGCGTGGAGAGGAGGTCGTGTTGCTCTGGTTCTCTGTTTGGCGTGGAGAGGAGGTCATGTTGCTCTGGTTCTCTGTTTGGCGTGGAGAGGAGGTCGTGTTGCTCTGGTTCTCTGTTTGGCGTGGAGAGGAGGTCGTGTTGCTCTGGTTCTCTGTTTGGCGTGGAGAGGAGGTCGTGTTGCTCTGGTTCTCTGGCGTGGAGAGGAGGTCGTGTTGCTCTGGTTCTCTGTTTGGCGTGGAGAGGAGGTCGTGTTGCTCTGGTTCTCTGGCGTGGAGAGGAGGTCGTGTTGCTCTGGTTCTCTGTTTGGCGTGGAGAGGAGGTCGTGTTGCTCTGGTTCTCTGTTTGGCGTGGAGAGGAGGTCGTGTTGCTCTGGTTCTCTGTTTGGCGTGGAGAGGAGGTCGTGTTGCTCTGGTTCTCTGTTTGGCGTGGAGAGGAGGTTGTGTTGCTCTGGTTCTCTGTTTGGCAATGCCAGGAAGCTGCTTGACATCCGCCTGGATCCACCTTGTGACATATCTTTACATTATATGTGCAGTTTTTGTCATATGGATTGCCTATGTTGTATATTTATTGTGTTGTTACTCTGTACACACAACATACAATAATTACATGTCTCTCCCTCCTCTGTTGCTCTTCCTGATGTTTCTTTTATAGATAACTCTGTTCATATCAATTACTGACACAACAAATAGCTCATTGGAGCCTATAGAATAATAATGAGCCAACACATGCACACTTTTCTGTCACATCTGACACATGTGCATTATACAGACAAAAATCACCTGAGTTACGATGATACAGAAGAAAAAGTCTGTTGAATATGATGATTATGTGATTACATCTGATGAATCTATAAGGAGCAACTTTGATTTGATTTATTAACATCAGTGAGCCTGACATCATTACCGTAACAAGGTGTGTTAATATTATTTCAGGCCCTGGGGCTACGGATGTTTTGGAGGTCCTTCCCTCCTTTCACAAAATGCCACGGCAACAATAATTCAGCACCCCTGTTAATGGACAGGGACAAATATTAAATGGAGTGACTCCCTAATCTGTAAATAGTATATGAAAGTCAACATTATGAGACAGTACGTCAACAATAAGTCAAGACAAAGCTACGCTACGAGCAACGTAGGCCTGTGTGCCAGTCTTTTCAATTAAAACCTGCAGACATCACAGGGAAAGAGCACAAGTCAGTCTAAAAACTGGCATAAAACCGACTATTGTCTCTCTTTCAGGAATCCTTTTTCCTGGTATAAGTAAGTAGGCCACAATTAGATTTTGTATAAGTTCTTTTACTGAATTGTCTTAAAAAAAATATTGGGTCTTGTTCAGTTTGTCAATATCAAGAGAATGTCTCCTGAACTGTCACAGTCGTGACGTACCGGACCGATGTGTAGTGTTGTCCATGGTGCTGCTCAACTGTCACAATGTTGCTGTTTTAATAGCTTTGTTTTGCACTAATAACTGACTTCGGCCTCTGACTGTTGGTGTATGAATTGTAAGGTTTAATAGTGGGGTGAGACCAAACAAATCACTTACATTATTTTCCATTCGTATTAATAGGCTGCACTATTGAGTCACAAATATCATACTGAATGAACCAATTTTATATGTCATCAGTAAAATATACAGTAACGCATTTCATGGTAACCTTCATGATACTGAACTATTCAATATGAATCTGTTGTAAATTTAAAAAAAAATCTGGAAAAAGATTATCAGGACCTGCCCATACAATCCAAATACTCAGCAAGTTACATCCTCTAGCTGGGGCAGAGTGCACTGTCATCATCGATATGCACAGGAAACCTGTGATTTTCTTGGCCCAATATTGTTGATGGCAGCGGTAGTGCAAATATCATAATTTCTAATACTATATCTTTAAAGATTTTTTAAGCTCATGTCTCATGAGACCTCTTGTACTCAGAGCCTTAGACTTAAGCCCCGGTAAGCCTGTGCATTGAGAAGCCATTGGGTGTGTATGTTGTCTGTGTTTTCTCAATTTGACTTATTTGAATTATGACTCTGAGAAGAAGCGTTGTTACTGGTAATTTGTGTCAGTAAGGAGACAGGTCTGGGAAACGTGGCTAGGAGGAGGCAGTGGGCAAATATCGCAAAAATGGAGATGCTTTTTTGTGTTTTTTCATAGCATATTAATTGTGTATATCCAAAGAATGAATTTGTGTTTGTTATTTGCTGGAAGATGCTGAATGATTGTGGTAAAGATAACCAATCAATCAAACTCCACTTAAAATAATATTCTGTTTTTACTCCTAGTACTCCTAATATAATATGTAAATAATACATGTTCAGTGTATTTTTTCTCCCAATATCTCAGTGGTGAAAATCTCAAAACAAATTCAAATCTCCATGACTAGATACCAGTGTTGAAGAGTGGGATAATACACATTTTTCGACACTGACCAAGTGAAAAATGTATGTGAAATTTAGCACAACATATCCCACACTTGTGTTCTAGAATTCAGAAATGACTATAATTAATTGTATATCTGTGTTTTGTAATTAATATTCAAAAATGCTTTGTTTTAGTTAAGACTAGTTAATTAGCCTATACAAACACATACACATAACTGAATTAAAACAGAGGCCCTGCGTGATTTCTCTTCGACAAAATGTTGTCTTACCTTTCCTCTCAATAAAGTCCCAAGAGGATTCACAAATAAACCCATTTCTTTATGATATGAATTTATTCCCTCATTATGATTGAACTTATTCAGGCAGAATAACCTTAACTGTAACTTTTTAATTAAGTTCCATCAAACAGTGTTTGCATGTCTAATTTCGTCCACTTTGATCTTGTGCGAGGTTGCTGTGAGAAGCGTTCCACAGCATCACTACAAAAGAAAATCAAAGTAAACAGTGGGATCAGGTGCAGCTATATGTAGTAGGATAAGTGGACCTGTCTAAACAAAGGATAATGCAAATCATCAAAGATTAAAAGCGCACTGTCTCAAAGTTTGTTTCGGGAAAGAATTTTAGGGCCCCATTAAAGTTCTGTACTGGAGAAGACCACGCTAATGGTCCCACCAATCTTGTGTTTTCACCATTGGTCACTGAACCGCCAAACCACGTAAACACCATATGGTCGCAGCTGCTGGTCATATTCATTCTGCTAGTGGTTCTCATAGTTTTGTTGACATGAAGGACTATGTGGCCGAAGCCAGTTCAGCAGACTTTGACATCCAGTTTGGCTAAAGTCAGAACTTTCCTCTTCCTTTTCCTCTTCCTCACATCCCCCGCTTGACCTATAGCCACATGCAATTAAGACAACACTAAAGCCGTGTTTTATAAAGCAGAGGAGAAAGCAAGCCAGCTGGTGGAGATCTACTGTAAAAGAAATGTCTAGAGAAAAGACAATGGCTGTGTTCAAAACCACCAATTAGATACTACTGACAAACACAGTACACAGTATATACACCCTGCATTCTTAAGTAGTATGCAGTATCAAACAGTTAAAGTGATTTATTTTGCACTGTGATACAACTTTTTTTTTTTTTATATAAATGTGTGACCTATGTTTGTTTAGTTTGTAAGACACTGTATGGATTAGCTCCATCATAAACAATAAATTGAACTATTTACAGATCATGGTGAAGAAAGACAAACAGGATCATCAACGCGGAGGAGGTAACTATAAAACACTGCTCAACAATATCCCCTTTTCAGTTACAGCAACAGAATAGTGGATTGATTTCCCTACAAATATTAGAGAGATGTTGAAAAAAGGGTGTTGTCTCAGCAGGCATCTCTTTGCCCCGTCAGAGGCAGGCCTCTGCTCAGTAGCTGGTCTGTGAGCGTTACTGGTCAGCTGGTGAGCGAGCTATGGCCGCGGGTGACTGTGGAGCTTTTCAACTCCGAAAAGACAGATAATCACTGGTTCCCATTGATTTCAAAATGGACATTTGTGTTGTGATATTCAAACAAGTCACCTCTGAGAGATCTCCTGAGAGAGCTTCAGCCAGCTCACAAATTGGGTCTGTGAGCACGACTGCCTGGCTGGCTGGTAGCGGCCCTGGTAGGCACTAGCTAGCTATCAAGGTTGCTTTTATTGTTACTCCATACTACATGTTAGATTTTGGCCAAATCAGTATGTACTACCAATATGCAGTTTCAAATACAGCCAATGTATCTGTGTGCTGACTCTTTGTCCCAGCATCCTCAGCTGCAGAGTAGGTGGAAACGCAGGAGGGCGGGGGTCGGTGACTTTGCTGTCTTGGCATTGTAGTGGGTGTGAAGTTATTGTTCCAAACCACAAGAGCACAGGCTGTAAAGTAGGAATCAAAGTAAGACATCTGTGCACAAATCTAAGTAATTTTGTTATAATATTGGTTTTCAGTTACAAGTCGATCCTTCCCCTGGAGCAATATTATAGTCATTCTGTGCAGAGGGGAGGAGAAAATCCCTCTTATTCCACCTTTAATTTAACACGATATGTTTTTGTGTTCTGCTTTCAGCAGAGGAAACGATGGCTGTTATTTCGATTCACTGGTCGCTAGCATGGTGGTCCTAATCATGCACCATGGAGTGTATAATTGACCCCCCCTTGCAATTAGCATTAATTAGTGCCTCTGTTGGTGGATAGCACAGCCAGCAGAATTGCACCATAACTGTCCCGCCGTTTCTGCGGTGCACCGCTGGCTTGGCTTCAGCCAAACAACTGCTGGGACCTAAATCAGTTCCTGAGCTGGCTGGGTCCCCTCACAGCTGCTCACGGGATGAAGGAAGCTTGGCCCTGCTGGACTACAGAGTGAGTTTCATGAGCAGATGCATGGAGCTGTGTTTGGATTATCTTTGTTTGACACTACTCTGTTGGAAGTGATTATAGCTGGTTACTTTACAGCAACATCCTTTCAGAGAAAACACAGACACACACCAGAATATGAGGCTTCATACAGTATTTTGGATATGTTGTGTTCTTTTTATTTGAACCCAATTGTTATGTATGCTCAAAAATATTCAAAACTCTAATGAATGGACAAAAATGTTTTGTATAGATGCTAGATGTTGCAGTCTAAAGGCCTTTACAAACTGAAGTGTGACAAATAAATAACATGGAAATGCAAAATCCTTGCCTGTGATATATATCTAGGGGTTTGTTACGGAAGGTATGAACAGCAGTGGAAACCAGGTTAGTCGTACCATTGTTTGGCCACTACAAAAATTGTCATCAGTGACCGGCGCTCTTCCTGGGAACTTAGCACACGTGGACACACCAGCCTCTGATCAGCACTATGCCAAATTTATCAATGCTAATATAACACGCTGTCCTGGACTCAACCCACAGCCTACAATGGTTGATGCACACGATGACCCAGCTACAACAATGAAACTGCAAAAAAATAATAAAATTGGGCTACTGCGTGTTCTCCTGCCACTGCACTGGTTGCACCACTGATGTTAACGTCATTGCTTAGCAGCTACATTTGTATATTAACAATGGATCAAATGACTGCATATAATGTGGAAGAGCTCACTCATGGTGATGA
This sequence comes from Pterois miles, assembly GCA_947000775.1. Taxonomy (NCBI): domain Eukaryota; kingdom Metazoa; phylum Chordata; class Actinopteri; order Perciformes; family Scorpaenidae; genus Pterois; species Pterois miles. Next base: position 103,719 of record CAMQGK010000038.1, on the reverse strand, counting down.
ACCAACAGACAATTATCATCCAGCTCTGCTGTTCCCTTCAGCTCTAGAGAGCTTTTTTTAGCTTTTCTTTTTTAGATTTCTAGCCTGCTACTTTCCAGTTTTGGTTCACTCTCACCACTCTCATACCTTCTGGCACTGCAGACAGCAAAAACACTCTGAACACCCTCTGTGTGCTACTTGCCCAGGACAGAATGACATACATACAAAGTTAGGAACTAGCTGGTGAAGAAAGCAAATCATCTAGTAGCTACAGATGCATATTTCCCTCAGGAGGTGGTGGAGACCAAAACAGAGTTAAATGCAGATTCAAAATTGAACTTATATTGATCTGGGGAGGCAGACACATGACTCCAAATGAATGCTAATGTTGGTCTGTATCTCTGCACCCGATCTGAATGTTATCAGGCTATTGAATAGGCGTTATCAATACACATCTTTCCCATGTTTGTGGGCTAGTAGGGGCCTACTAAATCAATAGTAGGTTCACAAGGCTGTTATCTATCTATATATCAACCTACTATGTTGTAAAAGTGAAAATGAAACTTAAAAGATTCACACTAATATGTTGTAAAACTGAATGAAACTTAAGGTTTTGAACACACACAAAGGCTTATTTACATTTAGTTAACAAAACTACAACTTCTTTAAGTTTAGGCAACAAAACTACAACTTTAGGTTTAGGGATATTTTGTGTTAAAATAACTACAAACAAAAACAAATACACATTGTTGTTTTCACATATGATGCAAATTCTCCTGGGTGAAAGTTCTATGTTTGTTTGGCCCATCATCGTTTGTTTGCCTTTGACCCTCAGAGGACTTTCTCACTCTATACTACACATAGTGAATAGATGATAATACCTACTGGTGGGTGTGGTAGGCCCCAATTGACCCATATCTATGATCAATGGGGCTTATAGCGACTGATAATGCCTCTTTAATAGCCTGACAGGTAACTGGGTGCTAACTAATTTGCCATATGAACATAAAAGGTGATGTTGTTGTGCTCATGCCTTGTTTCAACTGCCTCTAAGTGACCATAAAAACGAGAGATAAAACTTACTGCAGAGGGTGCTACCGCGGTTTTACTTTTTTTGGGTGGGCATCCCTTTACGTGTGATTACTACGCCCTGACCTCAAAACTACAACAAAGCAAATATGCGCCTCTCTTCTGCATTTCTGTATGGATGTGTGGCTTAGTTTACAGTGTCTCTAAAAAATCTTTTGAGATGCTCTCCAGGGTGAAAGCTCTGCTTGGAGTGAGGACCTCCAGACACTTCTTGGCCCGTTTATTAGAGGCAGGGCTTGCAGTAACAGAAAAGCAGGCCAGATTTAGCAGGCATCTGCTTGCGTGATGAACCGTTGCAGTACGCATTTAGAGAACATGTTTGAACATGAGTATTGTTTGAAATTTTTCAGTGTTTTAATAGAACTGTGTCATTGAGTATATGGACTTATGAGATTTAAGTGAATAAAGCAACTAATTAACTAACCATGTAGGGGAATTGTATCAGTTACTTTGGATAAAAATGTTTGCCAAATGGAATGCATGTAGATCTTAAGAGCAGATTTAAATCTCTGAAGGCAGCGTGTTGAAGTCTGTTCAGAGTTCAAACCTTTGTAACATGGCCAATATTAAACTGCAAACATGATGAATAGCAATCTGCCATTACAATGTTTTAATTTTACTTAGCTTCTATTTTTTTCTCCATTTAAAATATAGTTAAAACATTAATTATTTATCTATTTTTAATCTTAGTTTGCATTTTATGAATGGTGCATGCTATTTGATCTTGTCGTAAAGCGACTGAAGCTGTAAGCTTTAAAAATTCATTGGGTGAAATGAATCTAATAAGACTAAGACTGATCGGTCTTCATTTTCAAACTGTCTTCACACGCCTCAAATTATATTTTGGTTTAAGAACTCTTAATCTATGTCATTCATGGAACAAAGCTATATACAGTACATATGGGCCTTAATTAGACTTTAAAGTGATAACAGCATTATTTCACACAAGTAAATGCATGTTACTCTACCACTGTAGTGGAGAACATTGAGGTTTTTAATAACTGTCTGAATTCATGACGTCTGGTTATTTAGGTTGTGTAAGGGAACAATACTATTGTGCATGAGGGTTACATGTGGTTAGCAGTTATATATGCCTAACACATTACCATGAAGCGCACAAGTTAACAAGGAACAAGTACTGTTTTTGTTTCCCCTCATGTTCAGTATTATAGGGAAAGAAAATAATGGTAGGTAATGCTAAGGTAATCATGAAGTAATGGTGCTTTCCCAGTACAGCACAATATGATGCTCCACTTTATTGGAAGGAACACACAAAATAATAAGTAACTTATCTGTACTGAATAAGGAAGCAGTGATTTGCTGTTGGTTATAGGCCATTTAACACCTGATTGAGAGGTAATCAGGACAGATTCATTAAGGTATTGGTCAGCATGTAGATACACAGATGTCTAGGAACTAATCATTAGACTCTGGTTCATTGATTTAGTATGTTACAATCTGTTCTCAAGGAACACATCATATCTGATTAGGAAACTAATGTATTTAATGCCTCCTAACTCCCTGTATAAGCAATTTGTTGTTATATAGCATCTGAAGTTAGAACAGACTAAATATATATTTGATCAGGCCAAAATGATTTAGACCCACACTGGCATGTTGTCATATTGTCAAAACTGTGACATGCTGTGTTAGGAGTGTCTGATTGTGTGAAGATCTTTGCCAGGGAACTATTTAGATCTGCCTTTTGCTTTCAGTTTAACTTACTTATGTGACAGATGGGTGCAGTTTGCTATGTGGGGCAACATTTCCACAGCGAGAAAGTTTAGACAAACCAAAGCAAAGTCAATCAAAAAGGCTTCTTCTGCCTGGCAACTTATGTGACACCACCTGAATTCAAAGAGGAGAACCAGAACAAAAAAAACAAAAAAAAAAATCTACACGGACATGAAATGTACATCCAACAAAGTGTCAATATTCAAGACTGAAGCACACAACAAACAAACCATCATAATTGTTGGAAGCTATAGATTTTTTTTAGCAGCATGGCACTAGAGTTGGAGATGTTGGTTTGTCGGTTGGTCCTAACCTGACCTGGCTTCTGAGATAGTTTGTTACTACCATCTGAGAAGCTGTCATTTGAAACTGTTTGGAAAAGGGCAGATACTTTTGAAAAAGTAATTGGCAGGTGACTGGTTGAAGCACCTGTCAGAAGAAGAAGACAGAGTCAGAAGAGCGAAAACATTTTTTTCCACAGAGAAAAGCCCTCAGTGCTGTTCTTTGCTCTACTTTCAATGAAGACATACCCTCCAGATCTGATGGTATCGCAGCATCTACGCTAACCTCTACAGGAGTTGCCATCATTGTTTAGTCGCCTTTCTGTGTCGCATCACACACACCTAAGCCACGCCTGTCGCGGTAGCTCCTCACATGACACTGATCGGTTGGTGGTCTGGCTGGCTGGAAACAAATGCTTTACTTGGAGCCTGACATGATGGATTTTCATGTGCTATGTGATCCCACTTCCTGTGTGACACTACTAGAATCCAGCTACTATGCAAGGTGATGCAAGTCCAGTACTTTGGTCCAGACTGAAATATCTCAACAGCCATCAGAGGGATTATTTATATAATTTTGTAGACGTTCATGGTCCTCAGAGGATGAATTCTACTGACTATAGTGATTCCCTGACTTGTCCTCCAGAGCCTCTATGTGGTTGAAATGGTTTATTGGTTTACTGAAATGTAACAACAACTACTGGATGGATTGCCGTAAAATTAGTAAAGATGTCTACAGAGGCCAGAGGATTTGAGTCCTAATGACTTTTCATCTTACACAGCCATCAGGTTAAATTTTAATTTGTTCAATACTTTGATTTATAACCAAATACCTGCAAAACTAATGACATTCCCATCAGCCTTAACGCCTTTTACACACCAAGGGCGAGACAAAGAAAGGACACTGAAATGTGAACTACTTGCCTGAATATTACATATCAAGGGCTTTTATTGTGAAAGGTAAGAATGTGGATCTGGTTTGTGCTGCCTTTGTCAAGGTTGAAAGGAGTATTAAACTTGGTTGGCCGTGTTCACACTATAGAGCCTCCGTGTTGTTGATTCATAAATATATGTGCAATTCAACCCGTTATATGTGCAATTCAACCACCGTTCACAAAATGATGATGGCTTTATTTACTATGCAAAAGCTCAGAAAAATCAACCTTGTTCTGGAAAAAAAAAAAAGTGTCACTTTGTTGCTCTGTAATCTTCACATTCTGTGTAAAAGTAAATACAACAAAAACAACAGTTCAAAGACATATTTACATTTGTATTTATCGCACAAATAAATGCCCCTTGTGTAAAAAGGCTTTTAGCTGCAAATTACAAATTTTCACATGCTACACGGAGAAGATGGTAAACATTATGGTATAGTACACATTATACAGCTAAACTTCAGAGTATTATCAGAGAGTATTGCAACATGGTTGTGGTCTCTTACTGTTCCTTATTATAACTGTTACCTAAACACTCTGTATACACATTAAGCGATCAACTATCATGGTAAATCTTTCTTTACATGCCAGATCATCAGTTTGAACATGTACTTTATACTAAATTGTAGGAACCATTTTCACAGGCTTGGTCTATATATTGATGTTCCCTCGCTAGTAATCCTGTTGGTTTAAACCTAATATCCTTTCCCCCCAAATGTATTATTTATTTATCATTTATTTATCAGGCTTCTCTGTCCAGAGCCTCAGGTAAAAAATTATGACTGCAACTAATCTCCAGCTGGGCCCTGTTAGAACCGATCAATACCATTAAATTCAAATCAAAAATACCTAAATTCAAAATGTTAAGTCTCTCTATTCCTCCTTCATGTGAACCCAGATCCTCACACATCCATCTACTTGTCTCAGTAATGTATTTGTAACATTGCAGCTTTGCACAATAATGACCCACAGATGCTTATGTTTCATGGAGAACATCGACTTCAGGTTGTGAGCTCTTGTAGAGATGCCGTCTCTCTTGCCGTCACCTTTGATCGTGATATGCATATTTCATGACCAATGTAATGTCAATGAGTCCTAGACTAATCCACCTCCGAGCCACGGGGAGCACACCCAATGATAAGGGTGAGTGAACTCAAACAGACTGAGATAAATATTGTATTTTACGAGGAGGAGAGAGAAAGACGCGACGGGGCCAAGGGACACGGAGTCGGCAGGAGGTGAGATACGGGGATGGATACCCAGAAAGGGAAGTATTTGAAGATGGAGAGGATGAGACAGCCACGGAGGCTGAGAGATAGAGAGGAAAAAAAAAAAAAAAAAAAAACAGAATAGGGCTTAGGTTATTGCAGGCCAAGTGTTGCTGTCAAGAGACACTGAATGCTGGTATGAGCTGAATTTCTGTCAAGTTTACACTCTCCTGTCTACATTGGCCCTGACAACATACAGTATTCAGGTCAACAGCAGCTTGTTTCATTATTGACTCATCTCTGATCCATGCATCATTAAAATCTATTAATTTCCTCCAACAACCTTGAATTGATGAAACAGACTGAAAGCTCAAAAGTTTGATGTGAATCTTTTAGAACCGCTGCATGTTTTAATCATTACAAATATGTTCTCACCCCGAGATCTTTTTTTTGTTTCTGTTTCAATATGGCCACTGGGAGACGGATCGAAAGACACCCCGGCGAGCTGGCAAATGGCTCATACCTACCACGCAAGAGAGCAGCAGGGGAGCACGGGAAATTAAACTCATTCACAGGAAGACACAACATATGAGGGTTACTAATTTACCAGATGTATAGGTTTCCTCTCTCGCACTTTCTCCAACACCCCTCTTGTCTACCCCCCTTTGCCTCCCTAATAGCTGGAGCTCAGAATGAGAGAAAGAACACTTCAGTTATGCATTCCCATGGAAATGCGTTTGATTTCTTGGAAGCTTTTGATGCAGATGACTTTTGCCTCAAAGCGCCTTGTCCCAGCCCTCCATGCAGGTTCTTTGGAAGTGATGTGACACCAGATAAATGATTATGGGGTCCTCCATCCCCACCGGCAGTGAAGGGAAGAGGTTATGTGTTAATACAGGAATAGAGGCTGTATTTTATGTCCAATGATTAGCCTTCTTAGACCTAATTATGTCCCTGGGGATGATGGCACTCCCCTACTCCTCTTTGCACAAACCCTTCTCTCCTCTTCCTTCTTCTACCCCCCCATCCCTGGGCTCTCCCTCTCTCTCTCTCTCCCTCTCTCTCTCTCTCTCAGGTAATAGACACTCTAGATTCCCTGTTCTTTCAACATGAGCAGACCCTTTCCCCCAAGTAACCCAAGTCTGTCTGAACGATTGACAGTGGTGTGAGTGTGAGAGAGTAAAAGAGGTAAGGATGGGCAGACAAGCAGGAGAAAACTACACGAACATTGCTGATTTTTTTTGGGAAGCAACAGAGATGAAGTAAAGAAAAAAAAAGGGGGGAAAGAGAAAGAGAGAAATGATTTCCACTACACTGAAACCCTCCTCTCTTGATTGTGCATCAATCCTTGGCTATCTCGCAGCTGCAGATGGAAGTGGAGGGAACCCGATTCCACCTCGGTCTGAAATCTGAATAAAACATGTTCTCTGCTTTTACAGTTCAAGGCTGCTATAAAGGCATACAGGGTCCTCTAAACTCCTAGAAGTGGGGCTCCCACTCAACAGATGCCAATTTGGCACGCTGTTATGAGTAATAGGAGTGTGTGATGATCTCTAACAGCACAACACCTTTGGGGTGACAAACTGTGTTCTTCTGCGACACTTTCTCTACTTTGTTCATGGTTTTGGAAAGTTTTATCCAGGATTGTTGAAGTCATGTTGAAATAGTTTAAAAGAAGCAGTGTATTTATATGGAAGTATACTCAAGTTATATACCATAAGAAAATATTGGACTGATATTGGTGCCATTTACATGATTGATCAGTGAGCAACTCTGTTACTCTCTGAGAGGTGAAGCCAATGTGGAAGTGCCTAAACTTGTATTCTTTCTAACAGCTATCAGGGGGCGACCCCACTGGTTATAAAAAGAGATATGATTGTATGGAAGTCTATGAGAAAATGACCCTACTTCTTTAATTACTTCAGTAGACTTTGCAAACATCAATTTATGGTCTCAACCAAGTCTTCTTCAATACAGCATGATGTTCCTTTAGTAAATTATGGTCCCATTTAGAGTCAAATAGACCATAAAGCAGGGGATGATTTTGGGGCGTGGCTACCTTGTGATTGACAGGTTGCTACCACAGCATCCGGTCTGGAGTTGTTTGTGTTTTCATCTTTGAACGTAGACTCTCTCACAGTTTTCAGTTCATGATAGTTAATTGTAACATTTTTGGTCACCTGAAAATGTCTTATTCAGCGTTTGGTTGCAGCTCCACCCTCTTGTGTTACTTCTCGTTGCAAACATTCAAGTTACATGGAAAATAAGTAAGTATCTGGGTTAAAATAATTAGAAAGTGCATTATGTAACGTTGCGTGACAAATGCATTGACTTCAGGTTTCACACAGAACATGAACACCTGTCTCCTGGGTTAAAGTCCAGTCCAATAAACATGAATACTGATATATATATATATATATATATATATATATATATTTTTTTTTTTTTTTTTTTTTTTTTTTTTTTTTTTTTTTTTTTTTTTTTTTTTTTTATTTTATTTTTTTTCCAGATAAACAATGATGTTGACCTGCTTGGGTTTCCTTTTTTGCAGACACAGCAATGATTTGTCCCTGCACCCCACAGTTACATTCCTCCACACCACCAGAAGAAAAAAAAAAAAAAAAAAGACAAACAAATATGTAGGCGGCCAACAAAAACACCACATGTTGTGTGTGGACAGAGGAAATAAATAAATACCATCCAACAGAGGAAACAATTAAATACCAACTACCAACAAAAGTACCAAGTCGCTCAGTATTATTTAAAAGAAAGAAATTTTTCCTTTTTTCCCCCATCCTCTTTCTCTTGCACAACAAACCCATTTTTGGGAGAGATAGGGGGGCCCCCCACCCCCCCCCGGGTTGCCCCCCGGCACCCCCGCAGTGCCCCAGGAAACCGCCCCCCCCCCCCACCCTTCCCCCCCTTTTTTGTCCCTTTCGGGGTTTTACCCGGGACCCCCCCTTCCCCCCCCCCTCCCTACAGACTGAGCTACTCCCCCCCAAACGAATAAATATATTATTAAAATTTTATTATATTATTGATATATATTATCTTATAAAAATAATTTAAAAAAACATTCATGTAACATTAGCTGATAGAAATGGTTCCTCAAGTTTTGGATATTTGCTTCAATTTTACACAGAATTCAGAAGTCGAACATTGACATGTTTACATCTTTGAATTGCCTGTTTTGGTAGATGCCCATATCAACTCCCTTTCATGACTTTGCATTCATAAAGTTCAAATTTAAGTTAATATGTAATTGAGCGTCATAGTTTAGAAACATCTTAGTTTGTACATTTTGAGAGAAATTCTCATCTCTAAGGGGTTGAAAAGAAAGTGAATGAGGAATGTGTAACACCTCCCCTGACACCAATAACATGACATGAAGCAGTGATAATTGCAGTTTGATTGCTTTTGAGAAGAAACCTGATGAATTCAATGATTTGTCCAAAGCTGGAAAAACAGACAGAAAAACTCAATTTCAGGCAGAATTACAACGTTCATCACTGTGATCGTTGCACAAGGGTAAGTGACACATAAGAAAGCACAAAGAGTTTAGCTCCACATTTAAATTTTAATTGTGCTCTTTTAGGTCTAAATGGCACGCTCGCTCTAAATGCAGCTCTGGGAGTGTGCGGAGGGTGGAAGTACTAACTGATTACTTAGATGACTGGAAAATGTGCCGTGAATTGGTGCACCAGGCGGCAGAGCAGAACTGAAGTGAGCATCCACTAAGTGTGCAAAGTGCTTCTGTTTCTGCAGTGTGCTGCTCTCCATGCATACTACTCTTCAGAATGGAATCAGTTATCAATTTGTATATAATGTGTGTGCATTTCAAAGGTCTAGTATGGTTTTATGTCAAGCACTAATATTAGAATTGCCATAGATTGGTCATTTGGAGCAACGTTTCTGATGAGCTTGCATCAGCAGTGGTCATTACCACCAGTGACCACATGAAAATGCATCGTTCCCACTTTCTTCCTCCTCACAAAATATTAGTTAAACTTAGGGACTCAAACAAAGTTATTAAGGGCTGGAGCCGATCCCAGCTAACAGGTGGGGTTCACCCTGGACAGGTCGCTAGAGTATCACAGGGCTTACACATAGAGACAGACAGCCAATAACACTCAATCACTCAGTTTAGATTAATTAACCTAACCTGTCTTTGGAGTGTGGGAAGAAATCAAAACAAATCTGGAGAAAACCCAAGCTAACATGGGGAGAATGTGCAATCTCCACACAGAAGCGCCCCAGGACGGGTGGGAACATGCTCTTGCTGTGAGGTGACAACGGTAACCACTGCAACCCGTGTGCCACCCTGTATTATGGGGTATTAAAATATATAAATATTCACCCCCGAACAGATATATTGGGTCAAAACTGTTTTTTTTGGACCAGGCTGTAAACATGGTTATTACTGCTGTTAACTTCAGCATTTTAACGTGTGTGAGAGCCAAAAAAAAAAAAAAAAAATGAAAATAAAAATGCATGACAAAAGTTTTTCATATAATGCCATATTGTGAATTCAATTAAAAGTAAATATAAGTAATAATGAACACTGTTATGTTCATTTGACAGAGATCACAAAATACAGCACTACAACAAAATAAAGGACAGCTGACGCAGCTGTGCCCCACATCATATTTAATTGACGTCGCTCTGAGGCAACGATGTCTGATTTTGTTAAGCGTGTTACTTTGACTCCTCTCTCGTTGCATCTCTCCATCGCTTCCTCATCTTAAATCTTCTCAGGACTAATGCTGTGCTCCAGATTACTTGGAGGTCAAAATTTCCTCAGTTGAAATTTTCAAATTCCAACCTCCACCAGAGCCCCGTTTCAGAAAGCAGGTTGAAGGATCTCTGAGCCTCAGCCTGAACTCTGAGTTGACTCTTGTGGTGGCAAACTGAGTTTCCAGTTCGAGAACAGCTGATAAGAGTCACTTCAATCAAGGTTGAACCTGAACATAAGAAATCGTCATCAGTGGAGCTCCAACATGATTCACTGTGGCAACAGGTTAATAAAAGGCAGAGACTTTGTTTTAGTTCAATGGAGGTAGAAATCTTAATGCATGTACAATATATGAGACTGTGCACAAAAAAAGGCCTGAGTCAGCACAGGGAAACGTGTCAATAACACACTAAAGTTTTATTCAGTGTTGTCCTTTAATTCATCATTTACCAGACTGACATTTCCTTAATGGATGGTGAAGTGGTGGAGTCTGACTCAATATATGCCTTATATTTTAAATATACAGTATTTGTTCAGCTTTAATCTGATGGGGACAAAACACAAGCGCCAGCAACTGAAAATGAAACATATAATTGGAGATTTGAATTATAAAATAAAATAAAGAATACTGCATTTGGTGATTTGCACTTGAAAAGGTATCAAGGTTAAAACAGTAGATTTTAAATTTCAACCGACAAAAAGGGGGCACAGAAACTAAAGACTCAAAGAAGGAAGGGTGATAACGAGGGAGAGGTGACGGCAGGTCTAATGAGGGGAAGGTGAGAACAATCAGGGCGGGGCAGACAATCACACAGGGAGGGGAAACACACAAAGGCAGGAAGTGGAGTTGTCTACAACAGAAGATGAGGTGAGTATCAAATTAAAACAGGAAACACTAAACATGGTGAAACAAACCATCTGGCATGTCAGGTTAAAATCCTGCATGGAAAAGATAAAATAACATCTGGGGCAAGTAAAATATAAAGAAGCCTTTTTTTGACCCAACCTCCCCCCTAATTATTTCTGTACAGTCAGAATAAAAAATCTAATTACAGGCACTAAGATCTGATAACATGTGTACATACAGAGAATGCTGGAGGAAGGAACAGACACATTAACCCTGAATTATCCTTGCATGATCAATATGTCAAAGCTTTGGCCTTGGTTTTAATGATTACACTGTGCTAGTATATTAGCTTGATGCATTATAAATCCAATAGATTTGTCTGCCTGTGTGTGTTTGCCCTAACATAAACGATAGTGACATAATAGAGATGAAGCCGAGTATTTAGTCTTAATTTTCTGCAGCATTGTAAAAAAAAAAAAAACAGTGGTTATTAATATTCCTCAGTAAGCGCACTCTGAATGTCTCTCTCTCTCTGCTGCCTCTAATTAAATGGGGTGAAACAGCCTTGTGTTTCACTTTTATGTGTTTCAATTTTGTCAGCAAGTTTCCCCACAATGCACCCATCTGAATTTCAAATGATAAATGAAAATCCTGCTCTTAGTGAAGTAATTCCATTAAAGGTCCACATTAAGGAAATAAAGACAAAAACCTACAGTATGTAATTGAATTCTCTGTGTTTGGTTTCTCATAGGGACCACAGTGGATGAGACCATCTATCGAACTTACTAATATTTAAGTGCCTCGCCTTCCCTGAAAACCACTTTTTTTTGCATAAATGAAACATTTGCATGCAGCATTTCCTCTAAAATGCATTTCCTTTTTACTTTACTTGAATTACATATTTGGGATTTATCTCTGCAATAACCGAATCACTGTCTGCGGTCGACTTCTTTGTACCCAAAGTTAACAGGCTTATCAGGTTTAATGAAGTCAAGTTTTGGGAGTTTCAAACGAACAAACAACCTCTCTGTGACTCATAAGATTGATGAAACCCACAGTGCATGTTTAAATAATGTGTAAGACGTGACAGAGGGCACTGCCAGGGGTTATTTTCTTGCTCCTGGCATGTTTGGCTGCAGCGGTGGCAGCCTTAACAGGGATATGGATCCCGGCCTGGGGAGATGTCTCAGCCTTGCTGTGTGGGATCATTATTCCGATGGACAAAGCAGTTATAAATAGGTTCATGGAGTTCTGGGCGGCACACTCTTTGTTTCCAGACCATCCCTATTTGTCTTATTGATCTGAATATGTGTGGCCACAGAACAGCTGTTGTGCGGCTGGAGAGATGGTCTGGTGCTTCCAGTCAGATTTGGAAACACTCATGTGCTTTATGCAAAAGTAACTGTGTATATTATTGTACTTTTCCCTGTACTGCACAGATTATTATTTTGTACTTGACTATGTATAACGTGAAATATGTTGATCACAGTGACAAATTCACAAAGCATTATCACCCAACTTCAAAGCTCTATGAAGCGTTTTAGCTTCTTTTAGTAAATTGTTTTGGCTTTTTTCAGCCCACAAACTCAGTTCTTGTTTCATCAAGCTTGTTTCCAGTCCCAGTGAGCACTGAGAAATTAATGTGCACTAACTGCCCAGCAACAAACAGCAAGCTGACAAACTTTGACTAGCTCAAAATGGCAGTAAGAGTTACGTAAGGGGTCTAAACTTCGAAGCAACTATGATTAACAGCTATTTTCTATTGCCACACCTACAGTATATAATTTATTGCAATCAAGACCAGTTTCTGTTGACATTTATGTTGACCATAACCAAACCACAATGTGTTTCTAATATTCTTCCCACTTTGATATTTGTCATTGGGGTGGGCAAAATGTTACAGACACCTCTTAATATAATACAGTGCAGTTCAGCCAACATGTTCTGATCCCACTCGTCACATACTGCTGCTTTGTCACCCCTTGGTGTCACTTCAGGTTTTGGCAAGAAAAGCACTAGGAAAGAACCACACGGTTGGGCCTAAAATGACAATGTTTGTAAAGTGAAAATGTTGACCAGAGAGCTAATAAGTGAACAGTTATTTGCTGCAGCAGAATGAACAACTGGGTAATGTTAAGAACTGTATTAAGGCACACCTGAGGGCTCGTTATTTGGGGTCTGGGGGATGGGGAGAGTCAGTCGGTTTGTAGGTTGGACTCAGACTGGGTGGGCAGGATAATTGTAGCCCGCGGCAACTTCAACACCTCCGGATTATCATTAGCCTATCACTGTTACCAGGGCCCCGGTGGCGTCTGTTACATCGTTCAGTTTTCGGAGACATTTTAATGACCTGGATTTGCTTTTGTATTATCAGTCGGCCAATCCTGTCTCCTACAAAATTACGTCCCCATACAACTAAACTGCATTCTCAATTATGTTTTGAGGGAAACCTATTTCGGGGCTGCACGTTGCAGTGGTTAGCACTCTCGCCTCACAGCAAGATGGTCGCAGGTTCGAATCCAGCTTGGGGCTCTTCTGTGTGGAGTTTGCATGTTCTCCCTGTGTAAGCATGGGTTTTCTCCGGGTACTCCGGCTTCCTCCCAAAACATGCAATTTAGGTTAATTGAGGACTCTAAATTACCTGTAGGTGTGATTGTGAGCGTGAGTGGTTGTCTGTCTATATGTGCCCTGCAATGGACTGGTGACCTGTCCTACATACTTTTTAAAAGACAAGGCTGCCGTTTACATCTTCACGTAGACAAAAAATGCGCACAGACACACAATGTGCTGTAATACTATGGTGAAGTCATCAGTTTAAGTGAGCACGTCTACAACTCCTGCATGAACCTAGTTGTCACGTGTGGTGTATACTTTAATTGCTTCTTTGTAGTGGCCTGAATGTCAGGCTGTAAGGGCTGGTCACTAGCAACGCTCTGGGTGTAGCTTTACACAAGTGCAGCTTTAAAAATCAATAATAAAAGAAAATAAACCTTGGTGGTATTTGTGAAAAATTGACTCCTTATTCTAGCCTTCCACCAGTGTGTACACGAGTAGGTTAATTTGTGCTGCGCTGCATGGTTTCAGTGAGGGCTGAAATCACAGATGTGCTCTACAGGGCTCCACATTGTTACACCGGCGTCAGCAACTTTCCCCACCACCTAGCATATGTGGAAACTCAGCCTGGAATGCATCCATGAGGAAGAGAGCAAAGGAAGCTTTGCTGACCCCAGACAAAATCAAATGGAGGGAGGTGAGGGATGAAGAGAGGGATGGAGAAAGGAGAGCAGTGTGTGTGTGTGTGTGTGTGTGTGTGTGTGTGTGTGTGTGTGTGTGTGTGTGTGTGTGTGTGTAGGAGTGGAGGCTTCCATTTTCAGAGGATTAAAATGCGGCTGTAAAACTTTAATGATTCTGTCTATTGACAAACCGGCCATGATACTGTCTACTACATACTTTCCACTCAGAGTTGCATATGGAGCACACTTGAATAAAACATGGCATAACCCTGTGATGCTTCATACCAAATTTAAAGAAACAATGTTTGCAACATGATCTGTAAACATATATATTTTGTGTGAATGAATTACTAAAAGTTGGGCGTTGAAACATCAATGAAATCATATTAATGAAACTGGAGTATATTTTGACTTTTTTGCATTCATCTGTCAGGGTAATATCAGACACTACTGCAGTAATTCAAGCATTATTTTAACAACTGAAGGCATAATTAGGAGGATTTGTCATATACATTCAAAGTTGGCCCCTCCCCCCCAGCTCAACAAGGTTTACAGTGCTTGCCTTTGGGTGAAAGCCAGATTCACTCTTGTTTTTGGATCAAGCTTTGTTCGTTTCTTGGCATCACGCCTCACTTTATTTGCATTTTTTTTTTTTTTTTGCTGCTGTGTCCACCATTTCCATAGCCTCTTCTTGGATGTGATGCGATTATGATCTGGCACCTGGTTGCTTTATTCTTTATATAAATGATACAGGTAAGCATTCAACCCAAATGTCATAATCCACCCTGCTCCTGAGGTTATGTTCTTTGTGTCATTTATTCCAACACAGTCGCATACAATTTAATCTACTTGATTAATTTACGTAGACACAAATTTATTTATTTTTTCCATAATGTTCAGCATGACTTTCAATATTATATATTTCACGTGTATTCCTATGAATGTCCCAGCAACACATGACACAAGTAAATTTCCACTCTTGTCGTTTCAAAATAAAACTACTAGGGTTTAGGAATATATCCACTTTGTAAGGCTTAGACAGCAAAACTGATTTGTTAGGTTTAAGAAAAGATCACGGTTTAGGTCAAAATAACACCAGAAGTGGTGTAACTGAAGTACGAAAGTTCAGTGACAATAACTACTTTGTAAGCTTTAGGAAAAGATCACAGTTTGTAGTAAGTATGTAAGTTAGGTTACAAATAAATCAACTTGTGGTTTTACACAGGACACAAACACTGGTCTCCCAGGTTAAAGTCCTGTGTTCTTTGACCCACCCATCCACCCCAACCTCCCTACGCAGAGCTCACTGCTCTCTAAATTTCATGGTTCAAAATTATGTGGATTGCATATGAATTGATTTTGTGTTGACCTTCACACATAAAATCTGAAAGTTGTGACTATGAACACAAGTCAGTATATTAAACTGCAGCTGTGACTCAACTGCTGTACAACTGGGCTGTTTTTTCACAGCGTTCATGTTTCCTTCTTCCCGTTTTATATTGTTACTAACCTCTCCTCTCATTTCAGATCTTTTCACTGGTCTGCCCTGTCCTGATTAGATTCACCTGTCCCTCATAAGTCCTGCAGTCACCTCACCACCTGCTCATCTGTTCTCACTTTGCCAATCAGTCATTTACCAGTCCAGTTACTTTTGCCAGTTTGTCTTTTCACCTAATGTTCAGCCCTTCTAGATTATTGGCTTTGGATTAAACTGTTACCTGCCTGCCAGAGTTTCATTTGGACTTTTATTTCATCAGTCAAACATTGAACTCTCTCTGCTGCATCATCTGTTGATCTGTGTTTGGATCCAACCCTGCATCTCCTGAAACCTAAAACCTCAGCCTTGTCCATGTCCTAAAGATAAGATAAGATAAGATGAACCTTTATTAATCCCCGGAGGGAAATTCAGGCTCTTATATTAGGTGTCGGTCTGTATGTGTAGCAGGGTACAATGTTTGGTGGATGTGTTTTGTTGTTCTCTCTCTGGGGTCCTCCCCTCATTTATGACTTTTTTTTTTTTTTTTCTTCAGGAGGAGCACACCTGAAACCGGGTGCTGATTAAGGAGGAAGAGAGAAAAGGGTGAAGGATCTGGGTGCACAGTCACTGATGCTCAGGCCAGCCAGCTGGCAGCACTTCTTGGGAGACTTCTGTCTGTTTCCTTATTTTAGATCTTAGCTGATTTTAACCAGCATTTAGTTTGTTAGTTGTTTGTTTGGGCTTCTGTTTTAAGTTAACTGCTTTTTGAGTTTTGGGGGATGAGCTGGGTGGTACGGCCCATTCGGTGGCTGGCCAAGCGACTTCCCTTTCTTTCACTCATTTTGTTTGACTTGTTGCATTTTGATTTGTGTGTTTTAGAGGTTGTAACATCTTACAAGCTGTCTCCTCAACAATTAAATGTAAAAGACGTCATGAACACATGAAATTCACTGACCTAACATCTTAATATGCCTGCGCAAACAAAATATAAACTAACATTTAGTGTCTTGCATTTGTGTAGACCTGTATAATAAGATCTTAAACTGCCTTACTTCACAATACAGATAGCCACCTAAATAGCTACTTCTCTTCACACTGATAGTAAACCCACACAGGTGATTTAATTATTCTGGCCGATTAGCACTCTTCTCAGGACTGAGTGGGTGTGCACAGACTGCATTTGATTAACTTCTCCCTGACTCCCCTGTTTGCTTTGGTACACCTGTTGGCGTGGGAGAAAATTACTACATGGGGTTGTGTGACCTCACATAATTTCTGGCATAGCTCCGCCCACCTTCAACCTGAGCTGATGTCCAATCAGCCAGAACTGAAAACACATTGTGTGTGTGTGTGTGTGTGTGTGTGTGTGTGTGTGTGTGTGTGTGTGGCATCAACTTTATTTAGCCAGATATCACAATAAGTGTTGGTAATAGGGATGAAGAAGCACAAGCAGCCAGTTAGTTTAACATAGAGACTGGAAATAAAATCTGCTCACCAGCACCTGTGAAGCTCATAAATTCATGGGTAAACAAACAACATAATACACTTCAGAAATTAGAAGTATGGCAGAGCTTTCATTCTTTTTGATGCATTTATTTGGGTCTAGTTTAAAATAAAACAATTCTTACACCTGTTTTGTATTGGTAAAAAGTCACATGGCACATGGATTGCATGCATCTGTATGTATTCATGATGCAACTTTAGGCTATAGTATTTCTTCACTTGTAGCAAACAGACTTTTGGTATTTATGACGACAATTCTGACGAAGTGGAGGCTAGATCATGTGAGTGGACCATGAGCCCCAGGATTTTGGATGGAGCGCAGAAAAAAAAAAAAAAAAAAAAAAAACATGGTCCCACTCCATTTTTCACTACCACTAACACCATGAATTTGCAGCATGCCTGATCCAGAAAGTTGTTGACGTTCAGATTCAGAATCAATATTCAAATGCTGCGCATGTATATTCTTTGTGTTTACAGCTGATGTTTCTGCACAGTTACACATAAAGATCAAGCTACATTTATCATTAACATTATACTCTATTAGTACAAATTGATTCCAAGAGAGGCTGCAAAGGATTTGTGTGATCTAAGCATAACTACAGTGTGTTGAAGTCCAAAAGTAAACATTTATTGAAAAAAATATTTGTAATATTCAGATTCAATCTATATGTGTTGTTGTTTGGCCTTTCAAAAACATTTTCACAAAGGAAGACAGGAACTTAAGTTGTATATTATTCATTAAAGAAAGTTATTTTTATAAAGACTAACTCATTTTTAATGTGATGAATCACTTCATTCAATTTCATTTTGTTAAAGAATATAGTTTTTGGGTGATGTCATCATAAAAAATGAAGACAGACTTTCAAAATGTCATTTGCAACCTCAATTTGAATGTAAAAATAAATAAATAAATAAAATACTTTTTTTCAATTTTAGGATACTTTTCTTTTTTTTTTAAATAAATTGGAGTCTAGGGGTTGATTGGAGGCAACGAACAGCTCCATGAACAAGTGTGGCGATCTCCTTGCTCTGTGGTGGAGGCGTATACCTGCAGTGCAATAGACCTTTTTGTCATAACAGGAAAAGCACAGGTTTAACTGAAGATGTGTCTTTTACATCTTGGTGTCCCAGTTAGCCATGATGTGTGCCAGCATGGGCAAAATCAGGGACCTGGATTTCACACATGGAATGTAGCCCTTACTAAAACTATTAGCTTTACATGTGATGGACAAGTCAAAATGGCCAATGGGAAAAAGATTAGTACCAAAAAAATAAGAGTAATGCACTGATGCCTTTATTCTCATGGTATACTTGTCACTTCAGTGTTTTGGTGACCACTCTGCTGTAGCACATCATCATTTTCAACTGTCAGAATTACTGCAGCAGTAAGATCAAGCAGCTCCACCAATTAGAGGTAAAATAACAGTACAAAGATGTCTACTACAAGATCATTTGACTTTATATTTGCATTACCTGATGCTTGCTCTGTCAGCCATGGAAACCCCCCTGCATTAAATGAGAAATGTGTCTGACCAGTCGCAAGCTGAGATATTGCCCTTAAGCTTACATCTTTTACAGCAGCCAATCAGACTCATTTTCATTTCATGTCCATGGCTGGACTCGGGGCAGGAAATTGTCTTGTGCTCTAATGATGCTCTGAAATGAACCAGTGCACTGAAGTTGAACACATATTGTAATATAAATGAAAAGGGGGGAAACTAATAACGGTGTATGCAGAAAAACAGCATGGGTTTGTGTGTATCCTTATACAGTAACAATCTGCCTTTGTACTGCATCTACATCTAGTGAATATAGTGAGTGTTTGTGAGTGTTTCTGTGTGTGTGCGTGCTGCTTTCTATGTATGAATAAGGCAGTAGTAGGGCGAATGGCTGACCTTTCAGGAGACCTCCCCTCACTGAAGCTGTCCTGTTGTGGTATTTACATTACCATTTCAATACACTGCCATGCCTGGCTGGCAATAAAATATTCAGCTGACCTTTTAAGGCAAAAAAGACTTTGTTAGAGACTGTCATATCATTTAACCTTAAGACTGTACAGTGTAAGTGTGAGCTGTGTCGCTGCGTACCCCTCATTACCGGCCACACTCTGACAGATTGGTCTGAACTGAAAGCAAGCCTGTGGCAAAAAGTGAATAACCCACTGTTTCCACTGATAGCCATTTCTTCCATCCCTGCCTCTGAACATTGCATCGCCAAACTGAAGACTCAACTGTAAGTCTTACTGTCATTCATGGTAACTCTTTTCTTTTACTGGAAGTGTGCATGAGATTTGTGTACATGTAGCACACACAGTACTTGTGTAAATGGGATCAGCCTTTTCATTCTGAAGCTTATTTTTCCTTCCACCTTTCAGGTTGCATATCTTTGTATTGCATTATTTGTCCTTAACAACATGTGACCTCACTTCAAATGAAAGTGATTTTAAACAAGTTCAGAAAAGAAAATACACCTATTTGGATATACTTAGAATTAGAATAAATGGTTAGCATTGACTTGAATAAAAATGTAGGATTGCCTCCCACAGAAATAAGACCTCACACTCAAAAGCTGTTTGATTGACAAGTGATCTTTGGGAAGTGCAGAGTGAAAAAGCCACAGTAATGATGGCTCACTAAGCATCAACAAGAGATAAATGGACACAAAAGCTGAAGATGAAAAATGGTGGTTCGAATACTTTGTGTTGTTATTTAGGCTGGCTGAGTATAACACAATAATAAAATGAAGTAAATAATCAGTTTGTTATACGGCTGTCAAACACCCAAGATATTTCTTTCTATGAGACAGAACCAAACCAATAACATGCAAAAGTAAGCATAAAATCAAAGTTCTTAAAATTGTATTTCCTTTAAGTTGTTTTCATTCAACACAGTTCATTTACTGTAACTCCGGGGGGGCAGATGAAACAAACTCTGGTGAAAAACAGACAAAAATATGCATGCACACTCTTCTCATCAGATTTATGAAGCCATACTAAAACTCCAAGTTAGCTATAAATGGAAGCCCATGTGTACCCATCTGTTATCAAGATTTGTTCCTGCTCCAGCAGTGTTTAGACATGTTACTAAACAGAATCAGTGACTTAGTTTATAGTTGTAATATGGCAACACACTTTCTAAAGCAAGTGCATTTATTCCCATTGCATGTTCTATTGTGATTTCTGAAACATTATATATATGGTGTGTGTGTGTGTATGTATACTAGCTAACTAGCCCTGTTAGATGCCAATATTGGCCCACTTAGAGTTCACAAAACAGTTGCTTTCCCTCTGGTTGTTTTCATGCTCATTGACTTATTTTATTAAAACTATAGACATTTCATGCATCGTTAGATAACATGGTTTGGGAACCTATTTTTCTATATTTTTCATTTATTCTTATAGCATAATATACATAATTAAGGGTGTGGCATATGGGCTTATCAGGTCGCTAGCTGTCTGCTTTGCTGCGTCACTCGGGCTGATAAGCTCCATCTATGATCCACCTCTTTGCCCATTTTTGGATTAGAAGGGAGTTAGACTGTGTCATCACTGCCAACATGGCGATGGACAGAGCCATCCACCTTGGGCTTCATAACAGCTCATCAGAAACATGGAGACATGGGTGATGTCTAGGGAACTACGTCCATATTTTATACGGTCTATGGTTTGTACTGGACACAAAACGCAAATAGCCTCTCTTGCTAATACCGGAAGTTGTAACTCCACAGGCTGGTCACCCTGTAAAAGTTGCTGCAAAGCCGAGCATGCTTCCTGAGGGCTTAGTACAATCCAGTATACTAAATCAACAATGAATAAACTAATTTTGATGAGAGTAGTTATTATTATTATTATTATTATTATTATTATTTTATTTTTTTTTAGTATTGTCAATTATGTTCCTATTTTGTTGAAACTACGCAACTCCATGGCAGTGTTTTGAGGCCATACCAGATTGTTGAACTTTCGGTTATCCGGTACAAATGATCATCCAGTGTTTTTAAATCCTACCCATGCACCTGCTAAAACCTTCATGACATTATTATTCAGTCCACTCTCAGAGTCGAGAGTTACTCCCCTCTCTCTGCACTGTGCAAACGGATCCATGCATGCAAACATATGCAGATGTAGATGTCGTTCATTTAAACTTGCACTCTTTGGTACACAGAGACACATGCTGGTGTGTGCACACCGCAAACACAAACACACAACATATGCATTGATAAAGGCACATATCAACATGGAGCTTATTCTTGCACACACATGCAGGAAGTGAGAGAGAGAGAGAACCCATCTGCTTGGAACAAACAAAATGGATGCATGCCCTTTGGGAGTCCTGGCAAATGAATACTGTTGACAGAACAATTAGCATCTTAGAGACAGGATAACCTTTACTCCATACATCATCTTTATTATTCTCGACCTTCATTCTCACTCCATGCTGTCCTGTGTGTTTACGAATGCATGCCTTTGAATGGCCGTATGAGCATTATTTCAAGGCTGTGTCTGAGAGTAAAGAACAGTGTGGAGCTGGGACCCTGAGGAACATGTGAAGTGTTTAATGTGGTGAAACAGGTGCAGCGAGACAGAAAGGGCAGCCCAGCCAGAGCTAGTAGGTTAGTCACATTCTGACCCACACATCGCAGAGCTGGCAGCGCTGTGGGCGGAGATGTACAAATTGCTTTGCTTTTCCTTTATCCTTTTCCCCTCCCATTGTCTCACTGTGTCTCTATCACTCACTCACACTTAACACCTTCTGCTAGAATTATTTTTCACTTACACAAATCCATAAGTTTGCTGATGATATCCAGAATGGAGGTTCTTCGATCACATTAAGTGGGTGTGTTTTTATTGTTATTGTTGTGGGAGGATTTTACAGCTTTACGAGTGTAGGTCTGCCTCAAAGGGCAGCTTCCAATTAATGAGAGTTTGGCTCATTGATTACCTCACGCACAGAGTGCGGTGCAAGTATTGGCCTGTTTGCAGTATGTCTGGCCACATGTTTTCTTACTCCATCTGACTTCCAAGACTTCCAACAAGGCAAACCTGATAAAGGTTATGCCGGACTTTTTCCAACATGCCCAGCCTGGGGCGTTAACACGCTGGACCACTGCTACATCTTCCATAAAAACAGCTACAATGCCACAGCACTACCGGCTTTCCGTAAAGCAGACCACGCCGGCATCTTCCTCATGCCGGAGTATAAACAGAAGCTAAGGGCAGTTGCCCTGGCAATGAAGGAGGTCAGACATTAGTCTGCCCAATCAGAGGCCACGTTGCAGGATGCGCTGAGTGACGTAGACTGGGACATGTTCGAGGAGCGCTCCAGTGATGATGTCAGTTAGTTTGTTTACGGAAGTGGCGACAGACTTTATTGCTAAGCTTATAGATAATATTGTTCCCGCGGTGACGGTGAAGGTCTTCCCTAATCAGAAACCATGGGACGATAGAACAGTCTGCGAGGCTCTGAAGGCTTGAACCACTGCCTACAACAAAGGACTAATCTCCTGTGACATAGTCCCGTACAAAGTGGCATCCTATGAGCTCCGGTTGAAGGTGAGGGCTGCTTAACAGCGGTACAGGGACGGAGTGGATCCTTTGCTTGGCAATTGGGACGGCAGACGTATGTGGCTGGGACTTTGGACCATCACGAATTATAGAGGACGTAAGGACTCACCGGCTGCAGCGGATCCTTCCCTAGTGGAGGAGTTGAACTCCTTTTCACAAGCTATAACACTGCTTGCACTGCGGCTAATGCTAACGTGGAGGAGCCCAGCAACAACACCAGTGAGATTGTTATGTTGTCCGTCTCAGAGCACGACATCAGGGGAGCTGTGAGGCGTGTCAATAGTAGGATGGCTGCTAGCCCTGATGGCATCCCTAGGCAGGCAATGAAGTCATGTGCAGAGTAGCTGGCCATGTTAGGCCTGATTGGAGTGACGGCCAATTTGGAGGACGTGGATGCACTGTCGTCATGGTCCCAGTGGAACAACCTGGACCTAAAAGTCTCCAAAACAAAGGAGATGACTGTGGACTTCAGGAGGGGGAAAAAACGGAGCCATCACACTCCTCAGCATTTACGGGACCCCGGTGGACAGAGTCAGCAGCTACGGGTACCTCGGCGTCCACATCTCCGAGGACCTGACATGGACAACTCACATCTCCACCTTGGTGAAGGCCAGGCAGCGACTGTATTACCTCAGACGATTGAGGGAACTTTTAATCCACACAGTGCTACAGAGAACCTTTTACACCGTAGGACTTGAACTCTTTTACTTGAAAAGACTCATTCCCTACCCAGAGTAGACAATCCATTGGTTTCCTGCTGAGAACCATGGCCTCAGATTTAGAGGTGCTGATCCTCATCCCAGCCGCTTCACACTTGGCGGTGAAATGATCCAATGACTGTTGGAGGTTGTAGACTGATGACACCAGCGGGACCACGTCATCTGCAAAAAGCAGCGATGAGATCTTTAGCACAACGATCTGCAAATCCTCCTCCTCCCGACTATGCCTCAATATCCTGTCCATTAGTATCACAAACAGTATTGGTGACATGATGCAACCCTGGCGGAGGCCAACCCCCGCCAGAAACGAGTCTGACTTAGTGCCAAGAACTCGAACACAGCTCTCACTTTGGGAGTACAAAGATTGGATGGCCCTGAGAAGTGACCCCCTCACCCAATACTCAACTCTACAAAGCACATGTAGATTGGATGGGTGTATTCCCAGGTCCCCTCCAGGATCTTTGCGAGAGTGAAGAGTTGGTCCATTGTTCCACGGTCAGGATGAAATCTGCATTGTTCCTCTTCCATCTGAGTTTCGGCTATCGGCCAAACCCTCCTTTCCAGCACCTGGGAGTAGACTTTACCAGGGAGGCTGAGTAATGTGATATCTCTGTAATTGGCACACACTCTCTGGTCCCCCTTGAACAGAGGGAACACTACCCCAGTCTGCCACTGCTTAGGCACTGTCCCCACCTTCCGTGCAATGTTGAAGAAACGTATCATCCACGATAGCCCCTCCAACCCAGACCCTTCAGCTTTTCTGGTCAGATCTCATCAACCCCAGAGCCTTGTTGTTGTGGAGCTGCTTAACTACCTCAGTGACTTCTCCTAGGGAAACTGACAATGATCCCCCATCAGCTTCCAGCTCTGCCTCTACAATAGAGGGTGTATTAGTTGGCTTCAGGAGATCCTCAAAGTGCTTCTTCCACCACGCGATTACCTCCTCAGTTAAGGTCAACAGTGTCCCATCCTTACTGTTCACAGCTTGGATGGTCCTCCATTTCCCCCTTCTGAGGTGCCAGACAGTTTTCCAGAAGGTTTTTCAGGTCATGAGAATTAATTACAACCTTTTTTGGTTGCCTGAAAATGTCTTATTCAGTGTTGTTGCACTGAGCACCACCCTCTCGTGTCAATTATGGTTGCCAAAAACAAGATGGCGATGGCCAAAATGCCGAACTCAAGGCTTTAAAATGGCAGTCCACAAACCAATGGGTGATGTCACAGTGACTATATCCACTTCTTATATACAGTCTGTGGGAGATTGCCGTCTGACATGCTACTTCAAAATCTCCAATAGGTGCTCAGTTAGGTTGACATCTGGTAACTGTAAAAGCTACCGTCTGCCATGATTACCCTGACAAACACAAACTCTTTTGATTTTAGCACACACAAAGGATATTTATTTGCCACACCACCTGATGAACTATGTTCCACCCACACATCAGATTATATTATCCATCATGTCTGACTTTGGTTACATGCAGCACTGCCTACCTTTACCTGTGCATGGCAGTTACCTTGTTGTGTCGCTGTGGCGTTGCTACTGCCAGCCGTCAATAGAACATTTCATTGTCTACTTTGGCTGAGAACCATGCGTCACATCAAAAAAAAAAAAAAAAAAAAGGTGACGAGCCAGATCTCTTTGCCTGATAGACAGAATTGTCAACTCGTAACCCTAACCCATTACAAGTCAGCTCAGTGGAGTGGGCGGATTCAAAAGGTCAGGACACAAGCAATGAATCTCTGAGAAGCAGCTGAGCTGCCACCTCTGAAACCAATGTGGAAGTGCCTTATGGCTGGGATAGACGGGGCATGTGAGCAGTGCACGACAGCTGCCTCCTTGAACTATTACGTATCTCATGCATGTGGTGTCCACACCAGCAGTGTTTCTGCTGTTCCCAGCTCTTTCCATCTACAATGAGTTTGCCTTGTTATAGTGGTCATTTTAATTTAATTATAAATGTAATTTAGATTTATTTTAGACAGAAAAAAAGGTTAAGAAGTGTGCTAATTTGTAAATATTAATTGCACAGTACTTGCCTAGTACTTTATTCATTCATAAACCCATGCAAGTCACTAAATTTTCTACAACACTGTCCTACAAATATTTCAGAATAAAAACCTTATGTTACACTAACACTTGAGGGCTTTTATTTTGAAATGAAAGTGGGAAGTGTAAATCTTGACTTTTTTTCGTGTCTGTGATATATTCTACAGGTACAGATATAGTAAGTGTAGTAATGTTGCCGATATGTCAATACACTGTCAAAACAAGCATTTTCATGGACTGTTGCTGCTGTGAACCACTCATGGTAACAACAGGCGAGACGTTGGAAGCGATGCAGTTTTTCATGAGTGGAAACATTTACGTTTCTCTGCAGAGGTTCTAACTTTACTCACTGTAGATCCTGATCCACTCAGGTCATTGTATGTATTTAGTCATCTAATATTTCTTGGTTGGTTGTTCGGATGCTGAGGCACTACCATCAGTCGCACCTCTCATGTAACTTTTTAAAATGAAGTTGTTTGAAGTTTATTTTCAAAGTCAAACCTCTTATGTGCAGTAATAGGAAGATTGTAGCTGAATAAATTTATTGTATCGCCCCCGCATGAAGCAGTATAATGCTATACAGGCAAGCATGTTAGGAAGTACACAAAATTATTCATTTGATGGCTCCACCAGGGAGTTATTCGACATTATTCACAGTTTGATTAGTTTTTCCTTTTATTCAGACTGATCAATCAAGCGAATTGTATATTCACTGCACTACATGGGGTTCCCAGAGGAAATTGGGCCTATAATCACCATTTATTGCAGTGCATTAATGTAGGAAGTGAAGATGTATGATTTCAATTTTCAAAATTTAGTTTTGTCCATGAAGAGATACATAGCTGCCTATGAAATACTTATTGTGTGGTCTCCTTGTTGGAGCAGTCTAGAATTGTCTCTCCTTCAGTGTCAATCTGTTTCTTTTTCTTATTTGTCCTTTTAAGGTTTTATCCTAATAAGAATGGCCTTAGGAAATGGACACGTCTTAAAAGCACCCTGTCAATGTTTGGACACCATTTCATTGGCAGAAAAAGTCCAAGAGACTCATAATGTGGAGAATGTTCAGAGTATATTGATTTTTATCCAGCACTCCAGGCAATTGTTTGATTTACTTGTGAAGGCTTGCCTTGCACCATGTGCCATTTATGCAGCATTTAACTACTTGCATTTATCGGCGTCAAGTGATTTACATTTTCTCATGGAGAACCACCCACAGGATGACTTCAGTGTATGAGGGTAGAAAATTGGTTGCCAGTTACACTCGCAATGTTGAATTGGTCATGAAAGCTGAAAAGCATTATTAAAAACATAAAAAAGGTCTGAATGATGAGTGTGCTTTTGCCACCTCAAATACAAAATGGAGCTTAAAAATAGCCAGACTGGTGAAAGTCCAAGGCAGTTTGACTGTAGCTGGCAATGTCTCAGGGCAGAAAAAGCCAATCCAGACCTGGAAGTGTGACTAACACTCAAAATGGATTAGAAACCAGGAGAAGTTGGCATTAAGTGGCCCGACTTGTGATGCATGCAAGCTCCTCCGAAAACTCCATACCCGACCTCTGATGAGATTTAAACGCGGCACACCCAACCTGTTTATCATCTACAACCTATCTCTGATATAAAAATGTACTTTAAGGGAATGTGTTGCTCATCTCGATCACAACCCTCCTTCAGCCTGTTGATAGAGTGGTATATCACTGCCAATAGAGAACTACTTACCTCATATCTCCTTGCGAGCTGCCTCCACACAGACATGCGGAACCACCCAGACATGGAATGTCATAGTCATTTGTGATATTTCTCTGTTAAAGTGAACATGCTATAAAATATTAAGTAAATATGGTCAGAATAAGTCCAGTGACTGTAAAGCTGTCATTTTTTATGTATTTAATTTCACACATATTTGCAGAGGGAAATTACATTTTACTTATCTTTATAGAGATGAGGACCACAGGTAAATGTATTCCTGTATTCCTGGATTTTCCCTTGGATGTTGAAACAGGACCATGAACCAGGACGCCTTCTGTTCTTTTTGCAGGTCTACTGCTCACGCACGCAGAAACTACATTTTAGCAGAGGAAGAAATGCTCTTCCATACTGAAAACCATTCTTCAAACTACACAAATAATTGGTCATTTGTCATTTCAACCCATTCGCACTCCCAACTCAAACATCGCCGCTTGGTCTTGGACTTCCTGTGAAAAGTTTATTTTGGAAAAAACACTATGCATGTAACAATCGCATATTGACATGCTGACTTAATCCCAAGATATTAAATACTGAGGCCTTTTAATGGCTGACTGTTTGCCTTTTGCCATCATGGCCTTACTTTTATCAGCCCTATATGTATACTACACAGAATTGCTCCCTACATTGGCACTGTATGCCACTAAACAAAATGAAGTATGACATACAGTTGTTGGTGCTTGGTGTCTGTATTCATTTGAAAGTTGATTGGAGTTATCCTTTGTTTTCTTTTGTTGTTGTTGGTTTTCTTAAGGTGTAAATTCAACTGATGTTCATATGTATTCACTGGGATTGTCCTGCTTGTTGTACTTAACAACATGACAACTGGCTGGATTAGAGTCTCCCTCCTGCTATCCACTGGGAGCTTTGTGAGGCCTGACTCTAATACAAGAAGTTATTCAGGGGCGGAGATATGAGATTGCTTCTGGATGACAGGGCATTTATAGGTGAGAAAGCCACGCAGAGTAATGTCAACACCTTTGTCATGGCATAGCAGTCCACCATAAACAAGGCAGACATGCACGCTGAATATCCTCCACCATATGTAGGAACAGGGTCTAACAACAGATGCAGGTTGACAGCACAACATATGCAGCTAATGCAACTACTGCATTAATGATGAATAATAATTGCGGTAGTGGTAAGCACAGGAAAATCATTTGAGTCACACCAGCATGAATATAAATCAATTACACATACATAAAAGCTTCACCTGATGCGTTTACCTCAAAGCCACAGACAGTAAGTTTGAAGGACAGTGGAGGTGTAATCTATCTTTCTCTGTCTGCCAATGGCAGTTAGTTTGCACACTGACTGGCAGCTTGTGGTTAAGCACTCACTCTCCAGAGTTTTGGTCAGATGCTCAAGCCACAAAATTTACCTTTGATGGGAAATAGCAGAGCAATGTTGCAGTCAATTATTAGCGAAGTTCTGACTCATTCATGCATTCACCCAGTGCAGGGATTACCTTTGAATTTTGAATTCAAACTAAATGTCAACTTATGAAACCTACCTACAGAGGCTTAGAAATGCTCTTCCCTAATGTAACTTAGCGTCAGTTTGAAGCGACTTACGTGTGATTTGTGCTGTAGCGTTATGTCATTCAGATTTATGTCAGCCTGTAATGCAGGATCTGAACTCAGTTTCACAAATAAAGTGGTATGAGTGTGACTGCCTCCTAACCCACAAACAAGAAATAAGACAACCCAGCGACTCAACAAGCCATTCAGATCTGGCTCCCCTTGCCATGCAGGCTCATAATATATCACCTACGGCTTGAGAACTACATTTGTAAAGGTGCACCATATTTTTCTCGCAAGCCAATCAGAGCAGACTGAGTTTTTTTTGAGAGGGGGTCTTAAAGAGACAGGTGCTAAAATGGAGTGTTTCAGACAGGGTGAATGCAGATATATTTAGACTGATTCATTCAGAGGATGGATGGCTTTTCTAGCTAGACTGACAATAAGGGGGTTCCTCAGCAGTTTCCAGAACAAGAGTGCTCGCCATCTAGTCACCGAAAAATGCAGTTCCTGCAGAAATCTCCAAATGTCAAAAGCTGTGGATACTTAATCACAGCATGGCCTTTTCCATGGTGTTCCTCAAGGTTTTGGTGTCTTAATGTTGTATTTTTGCAGGGATTATTGATTTTTTTTTTTTTTTTTTGTTAGCACTTATCTTGTGGTAATTGTGGTACCCAAAAACTGCTGCAACAACTTATGAGACATAATAGTGCATGGATATGACCTCCATATATTTCTATCATAATGTTCTAGGTCCTTATACACTTTCACAATTGATTTCAATTAATTCATGTAAATTTCTGAATAATGTCTAGAACGATTTGACACAGTTCTGAGCTTCAACTCAATCTCTATGTTCACAGCTTTCAGATGATGTACACCACTTTGATATGACATCTACTGTTGACCTGCTATCTACCCTGTACCCTAAAAATGAGGGGTCTAGTGTGGGTCTCAGAGAGTTAAATTGTATAACACACATTTGCTCTGTCTTTAGATCAACTCAGTATTTTGTTGAAATAAATAGGAAACCGTACATGTTGGGAATATTATTCTGTGATGGAGTCAAAACCTACCATAGGCCTTTTTCACTGAGAACATGTTGACATGTCACAACACAGGTGCAAATAATAAAATGAACTGGTTCATGGTACTGGTAATGTATGGCTCACTGGGGCACTTGAACAGAACAGAGTCAATGATGTTAGTAACATCTGGGCTTTCCCTACTGTGACAAGTCAGAATATTTGCTGGTAAAAAGGCCTATTGAGGTACATTTAGTGGCATTACAGTGACAAAGATGCATTTACAAGGTATGGATAAAATAATTAGTTTAAATTTTTTTTTTTATTAATTTGGTTGATGCTGTGACCTCCAGCTCACCCAATTCTGACCTGTGGCCCTTTGATGCACATCATCCCCTCTCTCTCCTCCAGCTGCTCTGATAAAGGCAATAAAAACCCTAAAAAAATAATGGAAAAAAATGAATATTAAAAATAAAGACAGAAAGAAAGAAAGAAAGAAAGAAAGAAAGAAAGAAATTGGTTGGTGGCTTGTCAAAACTTTGTGGATGTTCTACAGGGTGAGATTCTGGCTATGGCCCTGACTGTAATGCCTGTCTCTGCTCAAGGATTGCATTCAACATTTGAATGGCCTCCTTGTTCTTTCTCCAGCTGTCCAATGAATCCTGGTTGATGACCCTGAGACCCTCACCAGATGGATGTTATGTTCGGTTGGCGTGGCTTCATGTCATTATGACACCTGAGGAAGTTCTATTTACAAGGACATGAGCTATAGTCTGGAGGGAAAACACAATCTAGTAAATCAGTGTTAATTTTCATTAACAGAAACTATGATTAACTATGACAAAAAGACTAGACTAAAATATAGTTTACAAACAAACTCTTTACCAAAATCTTTTTTTTTTTTTTTTTTATTGTTATCTTCTCTTCCCTTCTCTGTGTTACGCTGTCCCCCTGTCTCAAACACACACCACAGGCACTGTGATGTCGGCGATCAGTCCATCTCTGTCCTTGTCTCACAGTTGACAATGTGCTACTATAATGTATAAAGTTGGCGGTTTGCGGGTCAGGTTATTAAGTAACGCATATTTTTACATGTTGGGTGGTTGAATTGGCTCTCATAACACTGCAAAGCTGCATTCCTAATCATCATTCAGTCAAAAAAAATTGAAAGAAGACATTTTGACTAAGATCAAATGACTTGCAGGTGACTAAAAACATTTTGAGTTGTTGACTGAAACAAGACTAAAACTTTGAAGGATAAAAATGACTAAAATGTGACTAAATCTAATAAGCATTTCCTTTTCAAGACTACGACCAAAGTGTAAGATTTAGAAACTAACTGGTACCCATTGAGAAACCAGAGGAGAGAAACCCCTTTGCATTACGGTAGTATAATAAACACTACTTTTTGTAATGCATAATTAATTGCCAACATACAGTGCACTGCAACACAGCCAACAATTGCCGAACCCTCAGTGGGATTGAGAGACAGCAGGAGCAACAGCAGTCTGATTTGCGACAAAGTGATCACCATTTTTAACAAGATGCTGATGCTGGTGTTCCGGTTGCTCATTGTCCAAATGAAAAATGCAACGATTGCCTAGTCGAGGTGCACATGTCACATGTTGTAAGGAGTCTTCTCTGCAAGTGATCTCAGTGAGCAGGAGGGGGAAAGAACAGAAGAGGATTGGAAAAAAGCCACAGGAGGTCCCCTCCTTCCCTGCCGAGAATGTTATGAACTTGTCTGGGAGACGGAGATGTAGGTCCCACGGCTAATACAATATTTATTATTCTCTTGTTGTACCAGCTGTAGACACAAACAATGTATAATGGATCAAATATCTTTGCTAAACAGTGCTCTCATAACCTTCACCTTGAGGCTGCACACTATCTGTTCCCTTTCAAGCACTTCCTTAATTGCATGTGCATGTGGCCAGGCAGCAGGTTGGGGATCAAGCTGGTCAAAAGGTCTCGGTTATCACTCTGCTGTGAGTGCATCCAATGTGTGTGCATGCGTGCGTGTCCAACTGTATGCACATCTCCTCTTCCAAAACCCACTTTTGCCTGAAGTAAGTGCGCATCTTCAAAGGCATGGAGAACTTGTTTTGAACTACAAGCAGGTTTGCTCTCTCCCATCCTTTGTTCTGCTAATCATCCCATGGGCACGCACCGTCCATAACAAAGGATGGAACAACAAGCCGCTATCTTGTGAGAAAACAGGAAAGTAGATATCCCCATTGTGCATAATTTAGCGCTGCTCCCATTTCTATTCACCAGTCGTCAGAGGGAATCAGGCTGTACATTTTGAAGAAGGGAGAAAGAGAGACATGGGGGTGCAGACATTGCATTTTTTTTTTTTTTTTTTTGTATGAAGCTTATGTGGAAGTTCAGTTGAGACCTTCCTTACTCATTCATCCACAATCTGTCTCTCTCTCTCACTGGATCCTATTCTGTCAGCTGACTGTGGGTGGTTCGCTCTTACGGTTTGTCCAGACCGGCCGGATGAACAGAGCCTGACGGCTGCGTCGCTGAACGGCTGCGTCGCTGAAAGGCTGCGTGATTCATGTGTCCGTTGTTCACACGTTTCTGCAGCATTTCTGCTGCTGCAGCTGCCACCTCTTTCTTTCTACATAGAGTTTGACTTTCATAGTGGCTATTTTATTTCATTATAAATGTAATTTATATGTATTTTAGACAGAGAGGTTAAGAAATGTGGGAATTTGTAAATGATAGTAATCCACAATTTAAACCCTGTACTATGTTCATTTGTCCATGAATGAAGGAATTATGTCCAAATAAGGAAAAAATCAACAACAAAACACACACACACACACACACAACAGTGTAGTGATATTGCTGATATAGCAACATCATACAGTCAGATGATTTCCTTAGGTGTTCGTGACATTCTACAGATGTCTAGACTTTGAAACTGTAGTAATTTTGCTGGTATGATTTCAATATACTGTCAAACGATCCTGTCTTACTTTAAAAAGACGCAAGACCTTGAATCTCTATGTAGCCAAAATGCGCATGAGATGTGCATTTCATGTGGGCTGTGTGGCTGCTCAAACCTGTAAACATAAACGCCAAAATAAAGATTAAAAAAAAATAAAATAACAGCTACCACGCACTCCTGAGATTTCTGGTTTGGCCCGGGCTTTAGTTAACCAAACAGATTCTGCCACGCTCCTCCTGAGCCAATCATACTGTTGCAATCAAATTTTAAAACTGTTCTCCTCTCTGCTGCTTTCAGTCGTCATTTCAAAGCAAACCGAGGCAACCCATCTCCACCCCATCACCCCTGGTCTTCGTCATATTCAGTGCCTCATGTACATCCTTTCAATGGATGTTCAGCTACTCCCATCACCATCACTAACGGTGTCTAGACTCTGGAGGAATATAACTAATCTCATCACGGCATCACGACTCCCTGTGATATACTATGTCACGATGGAGTCTAATCACCAAAGACTATTCTTCTTATCATTCACTATTGTAATAAATTAGTGTTAATTCGATATGGGGTCTCTCCTGATTGAAATGTCATTGTATAGCATGATAGATAAGGTAATTTTGGTGCGCCAAGGCCTCAAGCTTCATGTCATCAGTTACTAGAAACTGTTGGGTGGAAGTCAAAATGCTGTAAGATTTAGGAGGGCATCTATAAAATCACTTGACGTGTTTTGTACTGTAGGAGCAGATGTTGCTCCGAAATCCATGCAGATTCATTAGGCATGTAGTGGTGTTTTCAGGAGGCTGGTGTGCTTTAGATAAGTTTGCTCTAATATTTGTGTGTGTGTGCAAGAGAGAGAGTGAGCGAGAGAAAGAGATTAAGAATGAGAAAAGGAGTCGGTACCAGTGCAAGTGACAGAGATTGAGTCAGACTCGGCTTACCTGTGGCAGATCGCTGCACATTGACTTACTGGGAGGGTAAACCAGCAATACTCAGCCACTAAGCCAGACACCACCTGCTTCACTCACTCTCACACACACACACACACACACACACACACACACAACACCATGGACAGCTTTGCCAAGGATCCTGAATTGGGCAAGACAGTGCTGAGATGTAGAGAGAAAAAAAAAGACACTTCTCATATTGCATACACTTTCACACTGTATACACCTGCATACATATGCACACGGGTATGCATACACACACACACACACACAATAGCTTACACTCTGCTTCCCAACAGCATGTTTACATAGCCATGCTGTTTATCACAGTTAATGTTACCACTTGTAGGCCCTGAATATCTTAAGCTTGTTGTGTACAACATTTTTGGTGTTTCTCAGTTATGATACAAACTACAATTTGTCAGTGGTCCAGTCTAGTAAAGACCTTTACACACCGACTGTGTGTGTGTGTGTATATGTTTTTTTTTAGTGTAATTAATTTGTTTTTGTCATCAGTGCTTTCACTTCACGCAGAAAGTGATTTTTTTTTTTTTTGGAACAAGGTTTATTTTCCTGGGCATTCGCACTGCAAATTACATTGTGCATTGCGTCTATATTTATGAAACATCAACTCAGAGTCCCCCCAAGACGGCCAACTTGATTACTCCTTTCATTTTTGACAAAGGCAACGTAGACCAGATCCAATCCTTCCATTCTTACCTTTCACAATAAAAGTCCTAGACATTAAAATGTGCACAAAGGCCTTAAGCAAGGGCTGAACCAAACCTTCAAATCCAAGCAGAAAAGAACAAGCTCATTTTAAACAGAGAGCAGTTTGTACACACTATACAACTATTTCTTCTCAGTGTACACAATTGCACTGAGAAAAACAGTTTTAACATTAGGCCAACAAGACTTTTTGTTTGTACAGCGAAAAAAATAATAGTATGTAGATCCTCTTAAACTACTTGAAAGTGGTGCATTGTAGAGAGAGGTTCATCCTTATTCTAAGAACTCTCAATTTTTTTATTACATTGGAATTTGCAGGAAGATGGCCTGCAAGATAAAGGTAAAACTAAATTGATATCTGAATTTTTACCAGTCGTGAGTATATTGCTGCAATTGTTTCCACCTTGTGGTCCTGGAGATACATACTGTAGCTGTAACTACCGGGTACTTCGCCAGGTGTTCAGTGTCTCTGTGGACAGTTTTTGTCACCATGAATGCATCACAATTGTGCAAGATACAGTCAAAGCAACTTTACAGGTTTATAGCTGAGATCAAACTGAAGGCTGAGTTCGAGGATGGTTATAGTCCAAGCAGGGGCACCAGAATTACGGGGTTATGAATTGGGGAAGGACCCATTGGTTGTGACGCTTGATGCCCATATTCCGATATGGCATTGCAGATGGTGCGATCTCATCACAACATCCTCTCTAGTTTTTGTTAAGTCTTTGTGTCTTTCCATTTTGAAACCAACAGATTTTAGCTCTTTACTTGTGATTGCAGTTGGTTTATCTCTGTTCTACCACCTTGATTGAATTTAAAATAAGGTTGAAATGCAAATATCTACAAAACAAAAACTTTTTTTTTTTTCACAAATCTATAACACAGCAGCTTCTGTTGTGGTAAATAACAGCAATCTGATGTTGAAATGGACACAGTATTTATAATGCACTTTGAGTTTGAGTCAGTCGACTCCAAAGCAGCAAGGAAACAAAGTCTGCAGCTGAAACTCGCCTTTGCTAGAATATCAATTTGATACCTCACTTTCAATTGAACTCTCAATGTCAAGGCACTGCCGTTTTGGGTTGTAAATAGTGACAGGATTCTAATAAACAATCTGCCACGCTTCACCCTGTGTTAATAACCGACTTTCATCTGGTGTCAATCTTAATACAAAACTCCAATTATCCAAGTCTTTACTGAAGTGGAAAGGCTTCTCCATCCTTGCTCGATAAGTAGACCAACAGTAATCCACATTCACACTGAGCATGTCTGTGCTTGCTCTACTGCTCCATCTTCTTTGCTATCATGGCAGTCCATGTGATGCTAAATTTATTTTTATGCCTCTATGTTGGAGATAGCTGTGGCTGGAGGCTTTATGTTTTTGGGTTGTATGTCTTACCGTACATTCTTATTCATTCATCCAGTCCATTCAGATGAACACAATATCTTAAGAATGCCTGGAGGGAATTTTTTTCAAATGTCCACTTGGACCCAAGAATGAACTGATTAGATTTTGGTGGTCAAATGTCAAATGTATGTCTATTTATGACAATTTCACAAATGTCTAACAGGAAAACTGTGACATTTTGGACAGACATCAATAAAAACTGCAACTTAGCTGGTTGGCAGAGACAAATATAACAGCAAGACGATCATTTTAGTTCTGTTATGGTCATAATGTTAAAGTCCTTAATCTGACCTGATGAATGCTGAACTGCTTTGTGTTTGGAAACTTGTTAAAATGCGACACAGTTCAAAAATAGTTTGACAGTGTAATTCTAAATCCAGCTACGTCCCTTGTCCATGGAAGATGGTGTCTCCTTGCCTCAGGAATGATCACTTGGCACTTGATAAATATAGATTTGGCAGTTAAACTGTGAGAATATTTGTGGGTTTTCTTCTTCCCATCTTTACTAAATATATTCACAAAGTGTAAAGCACCGCATGATTACTGAAATCACAAAAAAAATGTTAGATCCACTGCATATGATGATTATGTATTTATTTCATGTTTATATGAAGGTTATGGAGTAAATAATGAAGCAACACCACAGTGCGACCATGTTTATAGCCAAAAAATAACCCTCAAACAGCAATCAAACAAAACAAACAAACACATACATGCAAACATCTCCAAAAAATACCATAAAAAGCACATAAAACGACACAACACATAAACCATGATAAAATAAAACTCAATTCATAATTACATCAGGGATCCCAATATCAATTTAAAATGAATTTGAGTTCTATGGGTAAGGAGTTCCACATATTGATCCCCCAAAAGAAAACAGATGCCTGTTTGTTTACTAAGGGGCACCTCACAGTTCCCCTTAGACACTGTGTCAATGATCCAGAAACCCATAAAGGTCTCACCAGATCACTGAATATCAATGTAAAAGGGGTTGTCACCTGAATCTGCTCCTACTACTCTCTGCTTCATGAAGCTTTATAGTGAGTTTCAGCTCATTGTTTCGCTGCCCAGCCCAAACTTTA
Organism: Pterois miles; assembly: GCA_947000775.1. Classification (NCBI taxonomy): domain Eukaryota; kingdom Metazoa; phylum Chordata; class Actinopteri; order Perciformes; family Scorpaenidae; genus Pterois; species Pterois miles. Next base: position 66,950 of record CAMQGK010000038.1, on the reverse strand, counting down.
CTGTTTTGTTTCACTCACTACTGTCATGCTGCACTAAACCCCCATTGTACAGAAAAATGTCCCTTAGGAGTTGACAGAAGTGGCGCTAAAAGAGAGTGAATTAGACTTACATGGCCAGAATGTGATGCTAAATAAATTATGTTGCTCTTAAACTGCTGGATACATGAAGAAGCAACTGTGAGCTATTGAGTTCAACATGTCAACATTAAAAAGGTGATGATATGTCAGTGCCGTGTTCAACTTGTTTCTGCTGCCCCCAAGTAGCCAAAGAAATGCCAGTTTATTATATTTAAATTTAAATTAGCCATACACAATCATGTGATTTATTACAAATTAATCACACTTTTAAATATTCAAAATGTACCTTAAATGGAGATTTTGCCGTGCATTTAATAGGCTAACTCAAATATGCTTGCTTTATGCAAATGTATAGGTCTATATATGTATTATCCAAAATCAATTAACAACAAAAAACAATTACAAAAAATAGTCTAGAACCCCTCACAGGTACTGCATTTAACATAAAATATGTTCAAAACATAACATGGCAAGCTGCAGCCCAACAGATGCAGCTGTCAGTGTGCTGACTTGACTATAACTTGCTGCAAAACTGCATGTGACAGCTTAAAGTGGGCATGTCTGTAAAGTGGAGACTCATGGGTACCCATAGAAATAATTCTCATTCACATATTTTGAGGTCAGAGGTCAAGGGACCCCTTTAAAAATTTGAAAATGACTATGCCAGTTTTTCCCCACAAAATTGAGCACATTTGGAGCATTATTCCTTAGGTTTTCTAGTTTCATATGATACCTATACCTCTTCAATTTATCTTTTAAAACTGGTCCCGCTACAACAATTACAACAATTGTGTTAACTTTGACTGAAACCGTGCTGCTATGGACTGTCTGTCTTGCCACAAAAACTGACAAAATAGTTCCACTGGACACATGTATGCAGATGATGTGGTCATATGTGAAAACCTGTTCCAAATATATATCAGTGTTCAGAATGATCTTAATGTCTCATTTATGTGCATCTCATTTTGTACAAATTGAATTGACCATGTCAAGGAGTCTACGTCATGGCTTCAAGTGTGATAGAAAATGACTTGTTTCAGTAAAAGAACCAGTGAGAATGTGTCATCTTCACTGATCTAAAAGTCTCATCTTCTTTATGAAGACATGGGTAGGGAGAAAGTGAATAATGATCTCCCTCTCTTAGCTTAGATGCTCTATTTTTGATGCTGCCACTGTAATTTGAGCCATGGCCACATTCTGGGCTGTATAAATGGTATTAATGACATTAATGAGGAATGCAGGTTTCTTTTTGTAAGGAAAGTTGTATCATTCAGGGCTCAGATTATAGATTGGTGTACTTCATTTCAGTAGGTGAAGAGTGCAGATTTGAATGTTCTCTAAGTGAATGTTGCCAAGCTGCAAAAGAAGCCTATCATTGCATGAGACAGCAACACAATCAGGTAAGAATCCCAAGGTTTTCTCCATTCATCCACCTCAGTCTTAGGGCATGGAACAAAGATTACAATGAGCATACAAGGCTCAGTGAGCTTCAATGCCACCAGAGACTTGCAAGCCATTGGTATCATGGGGGCACAAAGGGTTTATTCCATTTAAAAGGGACTACTATGTGAATAGCCCCGTGAACACAATGGCCTCTGAGAAAAGTCCGAGAGATAGATATTTGGTTTTCCATGATGTTTAAAGAGTTTCTGTAACTTCAATATGTTTTGTGTTGCAGATTTTTTTGTTTCAGATAATAACAAAATGTAATAAATGGCTGGAAACATGCAGCAAAGTAAGTGAAAGTAGCTTCAAATACACCTTTTATCTTTGTGTTACTTTGCTGATGTGTGACCTTACAGTTTGTTTTAAAAAAGAGAAAAAAAGTAAGAAATGAAGAAACCTCCTCCCTTGTCCCAAGTGTAGGAGTGTACGGCTTTGGGCTGTTTTCTGGCTTCCTGCCGTTGCCATTGCAATGGCACAGCTGCCACCTGAGATATTCCACACATGACATTTATCCAGGGGAGGGCATTGACAGATGCTTCAAAGCAGCTTTGTGGCACGGCCAAGAAAGGCCCGTCGTCACATTAGATAAGGCAGGGGGACTATCATATTAACCTGCGTGTGGCGCTGCCATGTTGAAAAGCACATAGGACGAGCCAGCGCACGCCTTCCCTGCCTGCAGCAAGCCGCCTCACGGCATATGGCGCCCTGACGTGGAAGGAAAAGAATAAACTGCTTGACAAAATGCTCATTGCCACATGCATTCATGTGTTTCCATGGACAGGTTGGCTGTTCAACTAACATGCGTCTTACAGGCTGCAGTCTCAGAGGACTGGATGAGGTCTATAAGCCTGACAAGGCTAATTCTCTTTGCAGTGTTTTGTTGCTTTTTATGTAGCATCATTTGTTGTTTGGTTTTCATTACAGACTGAATGCATGCAAACTGAAATCAAATTTCATTTTTTATTTCACTTATTGCATTCGGACTAGGGTTGTCGTACATACGTAAATGTACGTGTGTAAAGGGAAATTTGCCAAGTATTTAATACAGTTGTCAACATGGGAGTGGGCAAATATACTTGCTCTATGCACATATATAGTATTTATATATGTATATTTGGAAATCAATTAACAGCAAAAAACAATGACAAGTATTGTCCAGAAACCCTCACAGGTACTGCATTTAGCATACCAAAAAAAAAAAAAAAAAAAAAAAAAAAAAAACGGGCTTTGGTTGTGCTAAGTTTTGTATGTGGTTAAATGGTCACAAAGAGAAGTGACTTGTGTTGCTTCTCATTCATCAACGTAGGTATGACTAACAGGATTGCGTGACACAGCAATTTTGATCAGTAGCCAATAAATCCTGCATTTTGGACTCTCTGGTACTCCTTTCCCTCGAAGGTAATCATCCTCCAGGTGGCTTGCAGTGTGTCAGTGGTGCATATTTTTGTGCTGAAAGCTGACATTTTGCTTTTTATCAATGTGAGTTGTATGATCTATCACACAGGACATTGAAGAGCAACAAGTATTTTCATTAATATATTTTTATTTATCTTTAAATTCTCACCTTGCTGTATTGGTGTTAACATGTACTGCACTGTTATGGTCAGAAGTGCAACATCCTGACAACCACACAGGGCAGTGACATGCTGATTTTTAGCCTTGTATAAAGTCACTCGGCTCACATTTAAGGATCCATAATCATAAGACAGAAACACTTAATTTATTACACTTAAAATATTTATCTTTAAACTCAATTAAATCTAAATGTTTGGGGGCGGCAGTAGCTCAGTCCGTAAGGACTTGGGTTAGGACGCGGAGGACGCCGGTTCAAGTCCCCCATGGACCAAGACTAACTGGTTGCTGTAGAGGTGCCAGTTTACCTCCTCTCTGAGCAAGGCACAGAACCCCCAACTGCTCTGGGCGCTTGTCAGGAGCAGCCCCCTCACTCTGACATCTCTCCATTGACGCATGTATATGTACTGTGTGAACAACAGAGTGTAAAAAACTGAATTTCCCCACTGTGGGACTAATAAAGGAATATCTTCTTCTATTACCTTTGCAGAGTAAAGCAGTTTAATTGCAGATTAATTTGAAAATTCTGCTCTGCATCACCAAAAATAATGCAACAGTGTAAATTATTTCACCCCTCTGACTTATCTTGGGATCCCTTGGGGGGGGTCTGGGCCCTGAGATTGAAAACATCCTGGCAAACTGTAAAACTATGGTTTATTAATCTCCTCTTAATCTACCTGTTTCTTTCTTTCTTTCTTACACACAAGCAGTAATATTTCCTACTTGTAAAACTGAACACATTAGCCAAACCATTCTTTCAAGGAGGCATATGAATCCCATGACATTACACAGAAATGTGGTATGTCATGAGTTTTCAAATTACCCTTTTTGGGTGTCATTGTACACTACACAAATGTCTGCAGTTACATTTAGGCAAGAAAACATCATAATTGGTCTTAAAATAAATAACTAAACTAGGAAAATAGGTGATAAACAACATAACACAGCTATGGAAAATGTGTCAAACGTGAAACACTTGACAGTCGGAACCGAAATACCCATCCACCTAACCCCATCCGCCCACCATAAGTGGGCTTTCTCGCTTTTTACATGTCACTAACTCTTACTTCTTATCTTACGTTGTTATTGCACACTAAATGTCTTGCATATTATTGTGGAATTTATATACCTTTTTGTGTGAATGGGCTGCATTAGCGTAACATTACTACCACACCAGATCCAGTTCACAAACCTGTCTACCAGCTACATCACAGTCTAATTCAGCACACAGACAAATCTGGTGTGTGTGTGTGTGTGTGTGTGTGTGTGTGTGTGTGTCTACACAGCCTGGCTGCTTTTCTTGCAGTGGAGGTGTGGGTGGTGTGGGAGGTTGTTGGAGGTGTGTCAAAGTAAAACTAATCAATCTTGTCTTTATTTCCTGGCATTGCCTCTGTCTTCCCCGCAGTCCTGCTCTAACCGAGCGGCACACAAGAGCCAACAGCTATCCAGCGATGCTCCAAACTGCTCCCCAGGCACAATGCACCAGGCGAATGTTGGGTGCTGATCAAGAGGCAAAGTCGAAGCTCATCACCCATTTCACTTTAGTGTTTACCAACAGCCCCGCCTGACCTTTCCAGGCAACTGTCTCTATTGATCACATTTGTATGTCCTTTCACACCTCCAAAACCCTGATTTGTCCAGGGGTGTTCAGGATGTGAGCTCACATTCTCCTCCTGGATGGAGCTCTGCCTGCGTGTGCGGTAGAATGGTGAGGCGATGGCAAAGCCAAAGGTCAGAATACCATTATTGGAGTTTCACAGTGTTCAACAGCAAAAAGTGGAGTTGAATGGAATCGAAAAGCTGTACAATCTGTAAGCAGTGCTGTTCCGTATTCCTCCAAGCTGTTTCTTTTCAAATTAGAGTCATGTTTGATTTATTTTAACAATAAAATACCAGTGCCATGCCATTGTTGCAACGGCCCATTTTCCAAAACCTGAATAGTACAAAAAAATGTTGCAACTGCCTGTTATCCCAGACCATCCCTCATGCCTAAACCTAACCAACCTACCCAGCCAAGGCATTCAATGCAACAGACCAAGGTCTGATGTCATTCTGCATAATTATTATATAAATAATTAGCCAGGTATTCGTTTAGCTGGTGAGTGTGTATATTTGGAACAATGAGCTGTCCAAAAGACCTGCCTCAGTTTTCTGTTGGACAGACTTTGTATTTTCTTTAAAAACAATGCTATAAGGTGGTTTCTAACAAATGGAGAATTTCAGAATATATATATATATATATATATATATATATATATATATATATATATATATATATATATATATATATATATATATATAATTACATGACAGCTAATGACAATGCTACTTAATTAAGCTGTATTGTAACAGCACAACCCAGCCGTACTGACAGGGTTAAAACACATGAACAATTTAAATGAATAAAAAAGTAAATTACATATTGACTCAACGTTACATTAATCCTTATTGTTTCCCCAATTAGATGGCAGAGTTCAGATTTATTTTGTTTTACCAATTCTAAAACTGACGGCTGGGAGAGCGAGCATGACCGAGGAAAAAAATGTTCTGACATTAATTCTGGCAACAATTGAATCAAAGGCAACTGGACTTAGATTTATCTCTGAAGACATTTCGCCCCTTATCCAAGTGGCTTCATCAGGTCAACTTGGATAAGGGCCGAAACGTCTTCAGAGACAAATCTAAGTCCAGTTTCCTTCAATTCAATTGTTGCCAGAAAGAATATGACCTGGATGAATGAGAATATTCACAGACTCGTTCTGACATTAAGCTTGAGAAATGATGAGAACAAAGTTGAACAACTATTAAAGTGAGACAGTTATTTTGAGGTGTAAGATGGTATTAGTAGTAAGTGGAGTGCATGCGACTGATTTTTGAGTGTAATTGCTAAATTACTGTATCAGTATGGCTGTATTATAATTCTGTAATGTAGTTCCTTCTGAACCTACGGTGAGGTATACTTAACCAGAGTTTGGTTACACATGGTGTAGCCATTAAAGTTGATTCAGAGCATAAATATAGCAGCAAAATATAGCACTCTCCCTCTCTGTGTGTCATAATCTGACTTCACTCAGCTTTATTTAGGTAGCCAGTCTGGCCATATATGCATTTTAGTAAAGGTGAGTCTCTGCTGTGCCCCACTGGCAAGCTAATGGCTGCCACTCATGGCGGTTCAGTCCATTCTCATTTCCGGGATGTCGGATAAACCAATGCTTTGTCATGGCTGTCGGTGTTAGATACTGATACTCAAGGCACCCTGAAGCGTATGAGATGCACCAAGCTTTCAAATCACTACTGTATATCATAAACCTATCTGCATCACTATTAAACACTCAGGGAAAGTGCACCAGGAGTGCGGTTACATTACTTTAAGAGTGAAAAGAGATACACACAGGAGGGAGTGGAGGTGGATGGGCCCCACAAACAAGGCTTTCATCAAAAAGCAAACAAATAGATGTTCATAACATTCAGTTTCATATTCATTGTCCAAACATAGTAGTTTTAAACCCAGCCACATAGTTTTTCCTCAACCTAATTATTGTGTTTATATATATATATATATATAAACACAACAATTAGGCTGGGTTTAAAACTACTATGTTTGGACAACGAATATGAAACTGAATATATATATATATATATATATATATATATATATATATATATATATATATATATATACATACATATACACATATACACATATATACATATATATATATATATATATATATATATATATATATATATATATATATATATATATATATATATATATATATATATACATATATATATATATATATATATATATATATATATATATATATATATATATATATATATATATATATATATATATATATATATATGTATATATATATATATGTATATATATATATATAAGTATATATATATATATATGTACATATATATATATAGTGTTTTTTTATATATATATGCTTTATATATATTTTTTTTTTGAATCTAGTGTTTTTGTTTAATTCACATTTGCTGAGACCAAAAAGTGACACCATGGGATCTGACAAAGCATCAGTATGTAATGAGTTGGGATGAGAAAGCGTTGGGTAGTTTAATCCCATGTCCCCCAGGTTAGCATTGTTAGCTTTGTCAGCACTGTAGCCATTGTTTGCACCGCTAGCTTTGAGCCACCAGCACAGCCGTCGCCATATTGAGAGCCGTGTGGAGGCAATCCCTCAATAGATATGTTATGAATTCCACACTGAGCATATTCAAATCATGTGATGTGAAGAAGACTATTGTTATTGCTTCTTTATCATCACAAGGAATGAAATGTAATTGACAGTTTATGCTCTGTGCTTTGAATATATGCATTTGACCTTAAATCAGGACACACGCTCACACACAAACACACCCATGAATACCTTATCAACCTGTAAACAGCTCCAGACAGTACAAACAAGACCTTGATTTGTCCGTTTGAAACAGAGTGCTGTGCAATATTGATCAATCAGGTTTGACAAAAAGGCGAGTCAAGACACCTTATACATATTCACCACCCAAACACCCCCATGCAGCACCCTTCTCTCCTGTCTCAAACTGTTTTTCTTTCAGCCACACAGCCATAGATTGTTATGCATAGAGAGACACGACCTGCAGGCGTTGCTCAGATCCTTATCGTCATGCTCTCATCTGATGGGAATGCATGCTCTGACAAAGGCCGGTCCTCCTAGATTCTGCTCATATCTGCTTTTTTAACAATTCCATCAGTGCCGGATAAGCCGGCTGGCAATAAAGACGAAATGGCAATACATGGAGGGATCTGGGCAGCATCTGCTCACAAGAATGACCGATAGCACAGTGCTGTTTGAATCATCAAAATGTGTGTGAAAAAAAATGATGAGGGAGATAACGCAGGCCATCCCAACATAGGCCCAGGTAGGGAAATGTCAACGCAAGAGCTCAGTCAACATCAGATCAGATGTTTCATATTATAGCCTACATATGTAAAAATCACACCTTATAACTTAGTGATTAAAGCAAGGGAGTTATTGTATATGTTTTATGTCCAAGCCTTCTTCAAGCTGACAGCAGATCACACATCATTCCTGAGAGGCAGACCAGCTTTAGATATTGATTGAATACATAAATAAATATAAACATTTTCAGTGGTTATATAATATTAGGCTGAAGGCCAGAAAATAAGGCAAAAGAGAATATAGGGTAATATACTGAAGCTCATTTAGCTTTGTGCTAAAACTGATGAATGAAGCTTTACTGTATAATGATATGCAGGTTAGATACAGTACTTAGCCGATTGCTGACCTTACAAGCTCTGGTCTTTACCGTTCAAGACAAGTCGGTTAACTGACTACTGATGTTCCAAGGTTATATGGTACTTAATACAGTAGTAGTTGAACCTGCATTTACTTACTTTTTGGGCACTGTGCAGAAGCAGAAACAAGCTGTGGCCTAAACATATTATTAACACACTGCCAAGCTGACTAGTGGGTTTATACAAACCTTTTTGGCTGAAAGCAATTGCCTGCTGTGGCTGGAAACACACTGATGGGAGCAGTGTGAGTGAACTGAAACATTAAAGTTCTGGGCAATAAAAACAAAACATTCCCATACTTCCCATTCTCAGTCTAGTACATACTAACAGCCTGGTCGCACCAAATGACATACGAATGACATTAGTTTTTAAGTAATTTTGTGTGCAATAACACTGTCTTTGTGGCATTTGTCATGTCATGTGTAGGCCATACCGTCTGTACTGAGTGCAGTGTAAACACATCTATGTGAATGCTACACTCAAAGCAGAATGCAGAATAAAACAGGGGGGAGGGAACGAGGACTTTCAACCAGGAAACCGGTGTTCATGTCCCAAAGTATTGTTGGTGTTTTTTTGTATTTACCGTATTTTTCGCACTATAAGGCGCACTTAAAATCCTTTAATTTTCTCAAAAATTGACAGTGCGCATTGTAATACAGCGCACCAATTTCAGTTGTGCTTACTGACCTCGAACCAATTTTATGTGGAACAGGGCGCTCAAAAATCTGTCAAAATGTTTTATTACGACTTTGGTAAGATACGAAGCTGCGCCGCTGGCTGGATTGTCAGGGCATTACGGCACTCACCGACACTGTCGAAATGAAAGCGAAGAAAACTCATTTGGAGATTGCCATCATTCCGGGTGGATTCATTAAAGAGCTCCAACTGCTAGATATTGGTGTCAACAGGCCGTTCAAAGTTAAATTGCGAGCTGTGTGGGAGCGTTGGATGACAGAAGGCGAACACACATTCACCAAGACAGGGAGGCAACGCCGGGCGAGTTACTCCACTATCACGAGACGAGAGCACTTTATGTATGAAAATAGACACGTTCATTGATAGTGCGCCTTATAATCCGGTGCGCCTTATAGCACGAAAAATACAGTATGTTATGTTTTTTAAGAACATACTGTATTTTACAAAGTTTAAAAGTTTTTGTTTACATGCTTGTTTTAAGCCCATCCATGATGTTTTTCCCTAAACCTAACTAAGTGCTTTTGTTGCTGTTACCCATTACTGCAGTTTTGTTCCTGAAACAACTGCTACCGTTTCACAATGACGTGGACTTAAGTGACATGCAAATAGCTGTCTCACAGCGTTAAGCCTGTGGCATATAAATAACACGTGAAAAGGTTAAAATGCATTATCATGACACAAATGTGCTATTTATATGCCTTCCCATGAGATCAGGGTTGATTCTCCCTTTTTGAACATGTTTTCAAAGGAGCCTTTACATCACTTTTTCTAACCAATCAGTATTTTATATATGGGAAGCTGTGCCCAGTATTTTGCTTTGTCATAATCTAAAGGCCTATTATGATTATCGCTTTTTTTTCTCTTTATTTCCCACTTATCTTTTATATCATATGGCTCTAAGCCATGTCGCATGAGTGTATTCCCTTAGTTTGTTAATGCTAATTGTGTATGCTCCTATATATTATGAATGAATGTGTCTTATGACTGACTGATCCATTATAATTGTGTAACAGATGGGTGTTTATGGGATGCATTGTTGTGAAGTACTTTGCTAAACTATGTCTCTGTTTTTACTTTGTCTAAAATCAGTGATAGATACCTACAAACTGTGTGCATTACTGTAATTATTTCCTGTAATATGCTGCCTGGTAAATGACACTTCTCAAGCCCTGGAGGGCTTTTAGGCAATTCTCCTTCACATCCTTGTGCAAATTATACTTTATATCATTTTATTGAAATAAAAAAAACTGTAAATAAAGAAAAATAAAATAGAGCTGAATCAAGGTAAAAAGCTCCATATAGCTCTAACCGATGTGGGGGCCCAGAGGGCTTGTTAGAGCCTCTTTCAAATTACATGTAGTCATTTGATCCATTAATATAAAGATAAAGATTAGAGGAGCTCAAACTGCTCAATGTATTTATAACTGTAGTATACAGATTTTTTTTTTCTTTCCCAGAAAGCCTTACAGGATCACTTGCGTGATTTTACTTGTTTGTCCCAAATCACTATTTTGTTACAGTCAAACATTTAGAAATGATCTCTGTTTTGTTTTTCTAGTCTTATTGATTTTACTGTTGTCTGTAAAGAAGCAGTTTGAGGTTACCACTGGAGCCAAAGTCTCCCTCAACCTGCTGCCTGCTCATGTTAAGCATTACAGCTGTATGTGGGTGTTTCTGTGTGTGCCTGCATTCCTTGTGGTGTGTTACCGGTTGTCCCGTGGCTGTCCAGCAGTGACCAGCACTATATTGTAGATTCTGACTCCTCCAGCGGCAAACTCTTAGCGCCTGGCCACCCGATGCCCGACACACATGAGCCACATCCTGAGTGACAGGCCGCTCCCTGCAGAGCCGGGGAGGGTAATTGGCATTCAGGATCATCTGGATGATAGGGAGGGTGGCGAATTCCATGAGACGCCGCTCCCTGCCTTTTATCCTGCGCCACAAAGTTCCCCAACCCGCACCCCATTTGCACAGAGGGAGGAAGAGAGAGAGAGAAAGAGAGAGACTACTTTGCATGCAGTGTGTTGGCAGTAGCATCCCCGAGGGAGACATTGTCGGTGAGGGGGAAACAGCTTTCTATGCATGAGGAGAAATCTCCTTCAGGTTTGTGTTGCAGCCCCCCCACCACCCCACCCTGCCTCCCCATCCTCATCACCCTCCCCTCCCAGCGTCTTCAACCCATCCTTCGAAACCCCCACGCCCATGTCTGAAGGGATTTATGACCTGTCACCTCGGCTGCTCGGGTGGACGGGAGGGTGGAGAGGAGAAAGGAGAGTAAGGTAATGGTGGCGATGGTATAAGGGGGAGGAGGGGCTCTTCATGTCACTGTGGCGAGCACGATGTATCAATCTGTCCTGGGATTTTGTCCATTCAACCATACCGCAGCAAGGAGAATTAACAAGAGTTGAGTTGGGGGGGTTAGGGTTATTGTGATAGCTTCCACACCTAAGCTGTCTCCCAAAACGGATCTCTCATTTCACACTTAGAACCAACTGACAGGAACATGCTGCCCCCATGAACATGTCATTTGTTTGCTGTGAAGTGACATGTGGTATTTAAAGAAAAAACAAAAAAAAAAGAAAAGAAAAAGATCTGAAGTGGCAATCAGAAAAGAAATGGTGTTATTCAGTTTTATTTAGAGAGCAGTGCAAAGTGACATGTGCATACCAGCGTGCTGCATAGTATATTTCTCTGTGGACACTTGATGGAGGGCATTAACCTGTAGATTTCTGCCAGCTCCCATAAATTACTCGGCTGTACCTGTGCCCCTGAGGTAGATCATTAGTGTGCTTGATAGGTATAATAACGTAGCCCGGTGCATTGCCATTCTGAGGCTGTATAGTCATGACTAAAGAGCTCTCTGTGCAAAGAGAATTGAATTATGCCTTCTGTCAAACGGTTACTGCGAATTTAATGCATACTGAGTCGAGAATCAATAATTTGTCAAAAGCTGCTGATGCATTATTGTCGACTCTGCCTAGATGGAATTATATCTCGAGTTATTGAACATAGGAGGCGAAACAGATTTGCATGAAGACTGCAAGCACAATTTAGAAATTATCATTAAAATTGCCCCGAATATATCAGGATTTAATCCTGAGAAACCCTCCTGAGTCTAACTGTACTGGAGTCTAACAACACAGTACTGCCTTGTGACACCCTGATAAAATCAGAAATAATAATAATAATAATAATGCATATTTTACACACAACGAATTTACCTTGGTATTTTGGTGCATTACAATAAACATAGTAAGAGAAAATAAACAAATAAATAGAAAGCAAGCACTGCTAACAAATGATACACATAATGGATTTAGACATAGAGACTAAGGAGTCTAGTTTCACAGTGGAGTGGTACAGTGGTGTTTGCTGGCAGAGAGACCAGCAACAGTATGTTAGGGGAGCTAATTAAAAACAATGAGCTGTGCAGGCTCCCCCTCTACCAGCTAAATCAGCTACTGATATAACAGTTTAATATAACTTTATCTGTGGAATTTCACTTCAGAGATCCATCAGCCTCCAGTCAAAGATATTAGTGCTGTCAATCGATTAAATATTTAATCATGCTTAATTACATGATTGTCCATAGTTAATTGTGATTAATCACAATGTTTTCCATTCAAAATGTATCTTAAAGGGAGATTTGCCAAGTATTCAATACTCCTATCAACATGGGAGTGGGCAAAGTGCTTGCTTTATGCATGTGTACGTTTATTACTGGAAATCTATTAACATTTAGCATAAAATATGCTCAAATCATAACATGGAAAACTCAAGCCCAACAGGCAGCATGGATGTGGTTATCATAAAGTGGGCATGTCTGTAAAGAGGAGACTCATGGGTACCCATAGAACCCATTTCCCTTCACATATTTTGAGGTCAGAGGTCAAGGGACCTCTTTAAAAATGGCAATGTCAGCTTTTTTCTCACTAACATGGAGCGTAAGTTTGGAGCGTTATTTATCCTCCTTCACAACAAGCTAGTAAGCAAGCACGTAACAGTGGATTCCTCAGGCTTTCTAGTTACATATGATGCCAGTATCTTCACTCTTTGGTTTAAAACTGAGGAAATTAGTATTAAAACAAATTTGCTTTAACTCATTGACTTTGACAGCCCTACAGTAAATCTTTAACTCCAGCTCTCCAGGAAATAAGCGCAGGGATACATCAGCCTTGAAACAAAAAAAAAAATATTAACCTCATAAAATTACCACACACCTGATGACATCAGGGTTATTTATTCAGACTTGGATAATAACTCCAGAGCCACAAAAAAAAAAAAAAAAAAAAAAAAAAATAATAATATATATATATATATATATATATATATATATATATATATATATATATATATATACAGTATATGAGAGAGCAGTACTAACCCTGACACATAAACTGACCTTGATGTGTAAAATCAATGGATTGCCCCTTTTCAAATCTAAGAAAGAATGGTGAAAATGTCCTTTTAGTTAATTAAGTGGCTTATTTAACAATGTTTAGTCCCATTTGCACAAAAACAGGCTTGCTATTGTTTATTGCTGTTACATTTCATCATTCAGAGCACTTGTCAAATCAAGTTTTTAATTATACATTTGCATTTATGTTAACTATTTACATACTGCTTATGAATCCCGAATAAGAGGGTATGCATTAACTGACACTTCTATGCTGTCAGTAATTCAGGATTACTTAATTCAGGATATTTTTCTCATATGATATCAGTCTAATATTAAAGGGACTGTCAGTCCTTATGTCCTGTCCAGAGGCACTCCAGATAACGGTGAAGAGACTTGTCTATCACAGTCGTGAAGGCTGATTTGTGTGAGCAAAAATATTAATAACACATCCACAGTTGGATCCACCACAGAATGGGAGATACCATTTTTGCCAGTTCAGTGCTCTGAATCCACTGTAGAAGAGGAAATCACATTGCTAATTATTCTAGTTAAAAATACTGTATCTCCTAGTTCATGCAAAAGTCATTAGTCTTCATTTATGTAAATGCAGAACCAATAACTTTTGCCTTTGTCTCGACTGTATCTGAAACAACTCAAAATGAACACAAACAGCTTCAAACAAACATCCTGAGCCCTTGAATGTAAGATAGTGAATTGCCAAGAAAATACTCCATATTTAGGTAAGAGGAATAAGAGGGATGCGATAACATGAAGAGGGATGCAGAGAGGAATTTTTAAAGGCAAGTAGGGGAGGAAGACTAGGGGAGGCAGATGTGAATCGAGTGGGGGTTGTGGAGAACGTGAAGTATTTCTCAAAGAGATTAATTTTCACCCCTGTTCCAGAAGAGCAGAAGGTACCTCTGCTGTCCTGACTGGAGTGGGAAGGTCATTCCAGTGCTGGAGAGCCAGGAGGGAGAAAAGCTGAAAGTGGAGCAATGACCAAGTAGCTGCAAGGAAGGGGGAACTAAGCAGGCGGTCATAGCGGAGCACACGGTGTGGAGGGCCATGGCCTGGAGGTACAGTCCAGTCCAGAGGAGTGGTTCCTTCAGCAGCCTTTTGCACCGGCAGCTGAGGGCTTCGCATTCAATATAAGCAACCAGAGGTGGAGAGCAGAGCGGCTGCAGAAGGCGGCTGACACAAGATAATTGTTGTGAGGTTGAAGAAAACGTGGGCTGAAGTATTGTGAACAAGCTAAAGTTGTGAGAAGACCTCAGCCAAAAAGCAATTTCTCATTCAGAGCGGCTTACAATGGGTTTTCGTACAGCTCAGGCTCACGCAATTTTGTGAAACAAGAGCTCAATGAGGCAGGGTTGCTTTGCAGTTGTGAAACTCTAAAATGCCATGCTTTGGAGAAGAATTAAAGATTATGTTCCCACACCATGAATTATATCATGAGGCAATTATGTTACGCTTCAGATTTGGCAACCCAAACAACTTGTTCTCACTAACAACAATAGCGTTAGCTGTTTGCTGAAATTACATTTTTTTCCCAACATGAGTATGGGCAAAGGTAGTATTGTTAAAAGTGGGGTGGTATTTGCTAATTAAACATCCTTTATATAGGATGTATTAATGTCAGCAAATGTATTAATGCTATATATATATATATATATATATATATATATATATATATATATATATATATATATATATATATATATATATATATATATATATATATATATATATATAATGAATATTTACACTACAGATTAGGGCTGTCAAAGTTAACATGTTGATAACGCATTAACACAAATTCATTTAACGACACTAATTTCTTTAACGCAGTAATCCAGTTGATCTTTCAGAGGTTGTAGTGGACAGTTTTAAAGAGAGTGAAGATACTACCATCATATGAAACTAGAAAACCTGAGGAATCCATTGTACCAACAATGTCATCCTAGCTTTTTGTAGGAAAAACTGTCAAGATGTCATTTTTTTTTCCCAGAGTTTCCCTCCGGGGATTAATAAAGGTTCATCTTATCTTATCTTTACAGTAAATCCAGAACCTATCATGGTTTCTGAACAGTGTCAATTAAAAAAAATGGTTTCCAATAATAGATACATACATATGTTTGCATAAAGTAAGCATAATTGCCTACTACTGTGTTGATAACAGCATGAAATATGTGATTAATTTGCAGTTAATCACAGTAAAATATTTGATCAATTGACCGACATAATAGTAAGATGATTAATGAGACAAAATAAAAAAGAAAGCTTGCTATGAAACTGTTTATTATTATTTTTTTTTTCTGGATTCTCATATTTGCTAGTTTTCTGTGAAATACTGGACTTCTTGAAGCTTTTAAGAACAACAACAAGCAGACAAGTAACATCACTGTTTTTAAACTGCTCAAAACTCAGACATTATGCATCTTATGACGAGCGGTTGTGAGTAGACAGAGTTTGGCTTTAAAGGGTCACAAGATGAACATGGTGGGACCCATTATTAATGAATTTATTAACATTTTTAATTGCATATGACTTGCTCATTTTTTTTTTTTTTTTTTTTTTTTGCTGATGTCTTAATACAATTGTACCCAACCTCAAGGTTGAGACCAGGCTGTTCTGACTTTTCTCTCATTTTTGCATATTTTTATTGTGCAGTATTAGATAGTTTCACCTCTCAAGGCCTTGGAAAACTATTCAAATAAAAGATTAAGAGAGAAATTCTGCTCACAACTCAGACATGTAACCTGTGATGAGAGGTTGTGAGTAGACGTGCGTTGCTTTAAATGTTTATTAGAAATCATGAAACCCATTGGTTGTAAAGGCTGCCGTATTAGTTAGTGGCAACAAAAGTCTTCATTGGGATAATGCTATTGTGATGGTCTGGCATACAAAGTGGAGACTGTGGCTTGCACCCCACCAACAATAAAAGTTGGTCTCTTGTTACCATGAAGCTAAACTTGTCCCAACTTTAACCCATTAACATTCTGCTATTCTGTCTTTCAGCCATTGTTGCTGGGAAATAAATTCTTGCAAGGTGATTTTCAAAGGAGCCCCTTGACCTTTGACCTCAAGATATGTGAATAAGAATAGGTTTTATGTCCACTTTCTGATAATCACATGTAGTTTGGGGTAAAAAACATGCTTTTTTTTAATGCAGTTCAAATGAGTTATTTTTGTCCATTCTAAAATGGTGATGAAACAACCTCACTGTATACAATGACCTGTGGTGACCTCTGGGATAATCACAGCCTTATGAACAACCACAAACTTGAGACCTAGAGCATTCAGACGATGGATGGCTTTCCTAGCTAGATTGACAATAAGGGGATTTCTGAACAGTTTACAGACCAGGAGTGCTCGCCATCCAATCACAGAAAAATGCAGTTCTTGCAGAATTCACAAAATCAAAAGTTGTTTATCAAATTTATATTGTTTCTATATTGTTTCTTTATTAGACAGAGCATAAGAATGACCATCACAAACTTATAGCGTGTTCTATGTTCACATTCTTACACTCTTTATTTTATTTGATTAATTAATTTTAGCTTTTTTTTTTGTTATTTAATTATCAGGTTTCCAAATTTTGGATAACCTACACCACTTTGATGTGGCATCTACTGTTGATCTTCTCTACTCCTGAACACCCCCAGCCCTCGAGGGTGGAATGGTAAGGCGTTAACCAAGTAGCTAAATCTGCCACGTTTTCATAATGATGCCGAATAATGTGTACTGTCCCTGACAAATAAAAGAAGTGTCTTTTTGAACACACTGCACCAACTGACATTAGTATCACTTGTTATAATCTAACTTAAAAATGACTGTAGTTGTCACTAAACTTATGAATAACAAGAACAATGGAATATAGCATGCAGTTACCAATGAGATGAATATAAGTTGTCAAGATATAATATAAGATTTAAATATGCATTCTGTCCATCTGTGTTATCCCACTGTCACCATCCATACCACTTCTCATGTTGACACAGAAACTATTTACAGCCAGAGATACCCATAACTGAGCGTAAACTACTGATAGTTGACTTTACTGCGCTGCTTTAATGTACCTCACTGGCTGACTCTCTCTGCCCTTCAAAGCAGTCTCCATGTTTGTCTGAGAGGAGTCCATGAATATCTCCCACCTGCCTTAAGTGGAATGCCATTGACACGGGGCTGCGCGAGGAGACATCTTCTGCTCCATTGGCCAGTGTGGACTGAATGATGGAAGCCACTAAGAGAAACGATCCTCTTTTTCTCTGGCTTCAGTGTCTGGCTGGCAACCGGTCAATCGTCTGTGACTTTGTAATATACAATTGGATTTCCCTTGCCTGCCTGCCATAACATCCTTTTGCAGATTAGACTCTGGATGACCTGCCAAGGGGGCAGGTTCGAACATATTGACTCCTATGCATATGCAGCAGCTGCCTCTCAGCGGGGCTTGCCGGAGCAGAGAAAAGAGTGTGGTCGCGGGGTGTTGCTGCAGGGACCATTGACGGAGAAGGGCATGCAGCGTGTTCTTCTTTTCAACAGCGACTCACTTGAGAAAACCTCATCCATTCCCTTCAGAGATAATGTATGCATCTTTGTGCGCTGCGCCTGTGCTCACGGGCCCGGCTGACACAGACACAGGATGTCCAGCAGTGCGGCGGAGATGGATTTTTCCCGTTTTACGAAACAATGCTATACATGACAGTAAGTGGAGAGCGGATCCTTGAAGTTGCAGAGGCTTTGCAGCAACAAGGCTTCCCACTGACTGATAGGATTGTCCAGGTTTCATCTGTGAAAATATGCCAAACACTGCATTTATTTATTCCCTTCAGAGACACATTTCCGCACTGAAAAGCCGTGCAGGGTCTCATTTGTCAGAAGATCAATATGCTGACTCTTTTTAATTTAGATCTTGGCAGTGCTCAAAGTGGGCCAGTACTCACCGGTACGCAGTACCGCCACTTTTATATTTGACTCCTTAATGTACTGTGAGTTTTTCTTGCATACCGGAACATCTCACAACCTGCTGGTTCTCTGGGAGAGTCATAATGGTGACTCATAACAGCACAATGCAGGTATTTTTGCAGTGTAAACAAGTGGTTTCAGATTGTCTTAGTTTTTCCCAATTAAGATGTCCTAACCTGATCTGTGCTTCAGGGAACAGGCTGAGTGACGTGTCATTTCTTTGTGGCTTTATTTATACAAAGTACCGTGCACCTCCGGCTTGTTTTCACGGGTCAAAATTTACACGGACAGTAACTAATAGTTAATCAATATCGCTTTCTCTATGTAATAGAGTGACATTGCTCATAGTAGGTACACAATTTTGCGGTCCATTCGGTTGAGTTCGCTTGATCACTGTATGTTAGATGGAGGTGCACGGCACGGGGGAGGGGGGTGAGAATGAGGTTAATGTGAAGAAAATACAATTAATGAAGCAATATTCAAACAATTTCTGAATCTGCTTTTCTGATTTATATAATATGATTCTACAGGGAAAGCATTTCCAGAATAATTGGTGGTCAGACAAAAATGGCTGTGATAAACAATAAAAATAATTATTTATATAGCAGTAGGAATAATAACGGCTCAAAATGATGTAAAATTGCATAGTTTTAAGTCAAAAACCTTAAAAATCTCTGAAAGATCACTGACTCTAATACATCCTAGTATATTTTATATACTGTAGCAATTGCAGACCTGCCTTTTCTGACTGGCTGCTGTTGATTAGCCATCATAATATATAACAGAGTGGTACTACAAATAACACAGGATCGCAGTATTAACACTATATACACACCACACACAGTATAGCATGCTTTTGGAAATAATGAATAACTAACAATAAGCCGACAGATTGCGATACCAGCTGATACATCCGCCAACATGTGAATAAGAGGAATACTAACTTTGTTTTTTTTTCATTTCAAGCACTGAAATGCACACAATACCTCAGTCCTTTTATAAATAAAAGTATAAAAGTATTATTATTATTATTATTAACCTCTAAATTCTAGTGTGAAAGCAGTTGATTTATATGCAGTTTTGGCTATGAAGAAAGAGCTAATTTTGGAGGGTGGATGTCCCCGCCTCTTTTCCCTGTCTGTGACTTATTGTTGCTGCTTCCGACTCTGTTTAGCTATTTTTATTCCCACATTTTTTTTTTTTTTTTGTTCAATTCTTTCATCCAATTTCCTCTCAGAAACAAAAAGGTGTCTTTGTAAAAGAATAGGAAGAAGAATGACAAGTCCTGGATAGCTTGAAAAGTGTGTCAGCATGTGTCATTTGGAAAACATGTGAATATTGAGCAGGCGGACTGCGTTTGATGAGCAACCAAGAATAAAAAAAAAACAAAACAAAAAAAAAAAAAAAAAAACAGTCACATCCTACATTTTATCAAATAACGCCACTGTTTTACAAAGTGTTTCAATCACCTATTCAGCTTGATAACCAACATCTTCACTGGATCATTGTTGCCACTGTGGGGAAAAAAAAAAAAAAAAAAAGACCCAAATGTTATAGAGTAGAGCCAAAAATGCTGGATCGGGGTGACCGTTTGAGGCAGCACAGGTCTGGTGTTGACACGGAGCCCTTGTGGGCCTGACCTCAGTGGAGGAAGTGACACAGAGCTGCAGCGGAGAACGAATGGCCCAGGTGTGACCTCTGACCTCTGGGGAAGTTATAACTAGAACACTGAGCTCAGGCGTGATGCTTTATCTTAATTTTAACCCAGCTTGTCTCAGCCTCTATAACTCTTGTATGAAGGTGGCAGAGCTTTTCGTTACTTTAGAGAAAGTCTTTTAGGTAACAACAGAAACAAGGTTATTGGGCTCAGCTGCAGGGTTTTCTGTGTGCTTTCGAAAACAAAAGGCTGAGCTGAAGTCGGGGAGTACGATACATTATTATGGATGAAATGCTTGGTATTGATTGACATTATTAAATATTTATCAGTACTGTTGTCATGGGAGGACATTGTATGTCTAGTTTTTGTTTTTAGTTGTTCTTTATTTCATGTTTTCACACAAAGAGTTATTACATATTTGTGGGATTTTGCTGCAAAATATATCTAACTTCAAAGTCTGTGATGGATTATGATGTCTGGACTAAAGATACAGATTCAGACAAATCAAAGAATAATTCAAGAATCAAAATTTCATTTCTAAAACTGAATTTCTAAAGTGGGCTGCTCATCATTTTGGGTTCTGCGATCTGCCTGAGAACACATCAACATGCTGACATGGACAGACAAGGTTTCTACAATCAAGTTATGTCCAAACACATTAACTCCAAATAGCAATGGAGATGGGGAAACGTTTTACAATGTAGATAGATAGATAGATAGATAGATAGATAGATAGATAGATAGATAGATAGCAGTAAGACACCAGTAAGAAAGTCGGAAACCCTAAAATTATACAGCATCCTTTATTCTGTTGCATCCTGGGAGGCTTCCCAACAAGCCTACACCACGACCAAATTTGTAATATACTGCATGTCTTCAGCTGTCAGTGTAATGTAACCGAAATGACGAATAACTCTTTGGTCAAACTTTAAAATTAAAAATCTTAGACTAAATGAAAATATCATTGGATAATAAAGACTTGCAATTACAAAATGAACAACATTGACTCCATCATCCATACATGGCTATGACTCAGGTTAACCCAGTCGCCAGAAAAAAATGTTGGCATTGAAAGTTTCTGCAAACTGCTGGATACATTGAATGTTAATGTTTCTGAACCAAACACATTTCATAAATGTTTCATATCCGACTACCTACTGTGCCATATAGTAAACAAACAAACGTTCTTACATAGCAAACAATGTAGAGCATTTTGTAAAAAGTATAAAATCAACATTTAATTTTTGTTTTTGGATTGGACAGTGAAAGTCTTGTGTTTGTTTGACCTTTCCACCACTTTTACTCGTTAACTTTCAATAACACTCACTTGATTATGCTGCATCACTTGCTCTGATCGATGCCAAAAAAAAAAAAAAAAAAAAAAGTAGAGATTCAAGGTATCTGTAGTTTGCAGAAACATACCATGCTGCATTTTTCCCTGGTAAATGGGCTGCTTAGGTGGGTTAGTGGTTAAAATCGCTGCATGTCAAAATGTTCAGCCAGAAGCTGGACCCCAAATTGCTCCTGATGAGCAGGCCAACACCTTGCATTGAAGTGCTGTTGTATGCGAGTACCTCAAGGACAATGAGAGTGAGAATCATACGATGGTTATGCTTGTGCCACACAGGAAACGTCAGCAGCTTGTGGAGGCTGCCACACTGTCCACACCACGAGTTTTTCTTTCATAATGACCAATTAAAACCTCGTACTTCATTCATTCATGTAACTGTGCAAGTCACTGCATTTCCTATAACACTGTCCTGCAAATACTTCAGAATAAAAGTAAAGTAAGCTTTACAGTACAACAGGTAGTATTCATTGCAAAATTCCTGTATTGGATAACGGTTTGATCCTCTGTCCTGGAAGACAGACTTCTTGCTGTTGTTCGTCATGATGTTTAAGAAGAATAGGATGGAGGGTGTCGTATGCTGTACATGAAGCCCTCTCTGGCAAACTTGTGATTTTCTCCATCAATACCCCTGCAGTATATTTTTTTACTCAGAAAAATCACACACATAGTAGATATATTAAACAATGGATGTCAGCAAATTTCTTTAAGATGAATAAGGACAAAACCGAGGTCCTCATCACTCGTCCTGAAAATCTGCACCCAAGTAGCCAGTCCTCTCTTGGTCTCTAACCTGGAACCTGGTTGTGGTTCCACTTTGAAAAACTTTAGTTTTGAGAAACACAATAACAAGGTCATCCAGACATGCCATTACCATCCGAGGAACACTGCCAGGAAACAACCAATACTGAGTTTTACACTTTGACACTCAAACCACCATTCATGCTTTTATTTCTTCACGGTTGGATTAATGCAATAGTCTTTTAATGGGTATAAATCAGAAATCAATAAACTTCTAACAAAAGTCAAGACAAGTGAACACATCACTCCAAGTTTAATGGTTATTAAAATTGGAGTGACCAACCAACCTCATTGGTTTTATAATTGATTTAAGATTTTACTTATTACTTTTAAAAGCCCTTATTGGCTTGGCCCTATAAGATACTGTACTATACATCTGAGCTGTAGTCTCCTTACCAAGCAATACGCAGCCTGAGATACTCTGGCAAGACACACACATCACAGTGGATATATACATATAACAGCAGTATTGCTTACTTAATTGTGTCCGTCCTGTAGGGACACGCGTTGCTTTGCTTTTCTTCACATTAAAAAGACATTTATTAACAATAAATGTAAATAATAAACCCTTAATGCTTTTATGACAATAGCATGCAGCTATTTAGTGCTTTGATTTCAGGAAAGCAGTGAATTAATTTCTCCCTCTGTGATCCTTCATGGTGTCAGAGGATTTCTCTGGTGTTTGTCATCAGACAAATGCTTAAGCTATATCCTAGGAGAAATAACTTCATTCAATTCAATTTCCTTTAATTAGTCACAAACATAATTTTGCTATTTCCTAACATCATGGACAACAGGGGAAAAAAAAATCATTTTATGTTTGCAAAGGATAGAAATTGCCAAAGATTGAGTGAAAGTTTTTCTGGAGCCAAACTCAGAGTAAAAGGCCTCAGATTTTGTTGTTTTCATTCTGCATCACATGTTGATGCATGTAAATCATCATGAGATTTATGCGCATACAGGCTGATGACATATTAATCAGTGGATGCTTCCAGGTATAGCCTACTTTTGATTTGAATAAATATGCGATAACCAGCTTGCAACACGATGAGGAACAGAACATTTAACACTGTTGTTCCCTGCCAACACTCAAACAGAGGAAAATCCCAGGCTGATTAAAATCAAATGAAAAACAGGGAAGATATTGCCCAAAGCTTACTCGATGTTAAATCTCATTCTCTCCCCATGTTTGATTCTTTACGCAAGTCTACTCAGCTGGAAATATAAAAATAAAATGGTAAACTGAAGCTCAACACGCATGCAAATGAGATGCGTGCAATTAAAACCTTACAGTGACTTACTGATGTTTTGCTGTAGCTGTCGATGTAGTTTTTTCTAACGCTAAATACCATAAATACACTTCTGCCAAAACAAACAAATGTGTCACAATATTGTTATTGAACAGTGACAAATCACCTCATTTGGTTTGTCTGGATTAACTAAAAGTCAAACATCTAAATCTATGGAGTTGCATTTGTCCGGAGCGAGTGATGATGGGACATTTAGATAAGATTTTCAAGCTTTTTTTCGCATGCTTTTTTATTATTATTATCCTCAGGAGTGAAGAGTGATAACCTCTCTTGCTCAGTTTTACTCATTTGTCCTCACTCAGTTCCCCTGCTGTCTGTGCTCACAAACCCCGATGCACACCATGTCCCTCTTTCTCTCTCAACATCTCCACTCTGTGTACTCGACTCCAGCCAATCCGAAAATGGTAAGTCATTTCTGATTGGCCAGTTTGTCTCCAATCCGATTGCTATTAGGATTATTGGTTACCAGGGAAGAAGGGAAGCATCAGGAGACATAACTAGTGTTATAAACCATCATGAAATTATGTTTGTAGTTTGAGGCCGGTGATACACTGGCGAGCGTGTCCAGGGTTTGCCCAATGTCAGCGGAAGTTGTGTACTGTGAACTAGGCATAGCTTGATTCTAGCAACACAGCCTAGACATTGCAATCACTGATATAGTTCAAAAGACATTAACTGTGCCTTTGAATTCAAATGAATTTGGTATACAGTTTTGTTGCTTCATCTCAATTTAAAGCATGCTATAAGTTGGTTAATAGTAGTAACTCAGTCAGCTATCAGCTCAGGGCTCAAAGGGAAACAGCTAGCCTGACTGTTCAAAGTGGATTTAAGTCTGCCACTGGCCACCAATTTCAGATGGCATTCTCCCATTTTGCTATTTTTTTTTTTTTTTGAAGGGCACCGACACTGACGCTCACTTCTCCAGTCAGCGTAGTCACTTCCTGGACACTCCAGTGGTTACCATGTGAATGGTATCAATATTCTCATCTAACTCTGTGCAATAATGGAAATAAGAATATTCCCCTCTTTTCTGGTTCGCCGCCAGAGATTCCCAGTTAATGTTAAATGAGCTGTATAAATGAGTGATGGTGAAAATATTGACTTCTTTAAGCCTGGCAGTTTTGTCCATGTGGTGCTCTGTGTGCCTCTGACAGGCACAAACATCCCATATAAAGAAAAAAAATGAACATGATACACCTCTGATGCTGTACTTAAAATGAAATACACTCCCGTTGTTCATGGGTGCATAAAATTTTATTGTCCAACTGATCTTCAAGACACAGTGGGAGCTCTGCTTGACTTGCTGCGTCTTATCCAGGCCAGTGGGTAATAACTGATGTCCCCTCTCGTCTGACTTGACCATAGCCAAGCCGCTGGCTGGGCCCCTTGCACTGCAAACATCCCACCGTAAGCCCAGGCCAAATGGGTCTAATTCTAGGTGACATATTTAGCGCATGATTTAGCTCGCAGACCTACAGCTGTGTCCCTGACACTCAAGACAAGACCATTGGGGCGTCTCATGAGCATAATTAACCCCTTCATTATGTAAATAAGTGAAAACATTAGGAATAACTGTGGCATGCTGGATTGGCGGGCCGGATTGAAGCAGATGTGACGGCGTGCTTGGCTGACTTTGGTCTGTCCGTTTCACCGGAGCCAGAGATGACATCATTCTGTGGTCAGGAACCTTGAAACGGGCAGCAAAAATGAGATGTAATGGTTCAAGGGGAAGGAAACAGATTCTTACACTCAGGAAGTGGTTCACACCAAGGTCCCTCAGTTTGGCTCATCTCATCACTCTATTCCCCATTGAATTGTAAGTAAAAAGTAACTAATTAAGATCTATCTTTTCATCCCTTTAGGACACCAGGTAAAGACATTTGTATGGTGTAAGTCTCAGCTGATATATATATATATAAATTTGAGAGAAAACAGAACATTATAACAGCTTGAAAAGCTTAAAAGGTTGAAAATCTTTTTTATGCAGCAGACATAGGCAAGTAACAGGTGATGAAACCAACCACTAGTGCATCAAAGTGTTATGTTTAAAAAGGCCCTTGTATAGATGTCTGATTCTGGATGTCAGATTCAGTCTAAAGACTACAGACTGGCTCTTTCACTCGGCTGTAAAGCGGCTGGATCACAGCTTATAGATATTTCTTGCCGAATCAGCACAAAGTTTTTCAAGTATTTTTGAAGTGAAGTGATTATTCAAGTGCATGTAAGCCACCGATTAGACCCTGTAGGGTTTCAGAGTCAAGCATTTATGAATATGTAAAAATATCTCACTTTAACTGCTGGACACTGAAAAGTCCATTATATAATGCCTCAAGGTCCCACATCCCACTCACACACACACACTTGCATATTGGACCATTATTGTTGTTATGTTATAAATCCCATTTATGTCCAGGTATTAACTATGATTTAAGGGGAGCACAGAGAAACTGCCCCCCTCCAAGCTAAACTCTGCACATACATCATTCTACACCATTCAGCTCAAGCATCACAGTCAAGGAACAAGAACAAAAACACATTTGAATGGAAGGAGACTTTACAAGTAATCAACACATCATTGCCTTGCTATCCACCAGCATACAGACATGAGAGCCATCTAACCATAGGCAAGAAAGCGAATAAGCACATTTCCACACTGGCAGTCGAACCCTACAACTTATTCTACACCTCATGTTTTTCACAGTGCCAGACTAGAGTCAAGCTCAACGGGGTCTTCTTTACCTGCTGATTCTGCCAAGATCTTTCCCTTGGTTATGGTTTCACTAGATATCAGATCGGGTCAGTGGGAATCTCGCGTTTCCAGCTGGGGAGAAAGGAGGGCAAAAGATCGACTGCTTCCCCAGCCATGGATCAAATCCAGACCCGTTTCACACCCCAGCCCGACCGACCAAGACCTTAGCGCCAATCCTGATCCCAAAGTTATGGATCTGATTTGCTGACTTTGATCTCACATGCCAGAGGCTGTTCACCTTGGAGACCAGCTGCAGATATAGGTACATCCTGGCTCAAAATTTACACCTTCTTCCCCTGATTTCCAAGGGCTGACAAGAGTTCACTGGCACCCTGCATGTCCCAAAATGACAAACTATCCCATTGACCCTGTGGTTTTCAAACCCCCAGCAGTTTTTGAGAGAGTTCTCAGCAAAAAGGGAAATGATTTGTTTTCACTATTATTCCATCTATAAGTAACACAATGACAGAATAAAGGACTCCTGGGCTCCACAAAAATCCTATCAGATGGGAAACCTGGAACAAAATATTGCTGGTCTGATTTGTGTCAGTTTATGGGTCCTTGACATGAACAAGTTTGGGAAACCAATACTCACTCAACGAAAACCCTGCATGTGAAAATCAGACCTATGTCCTACATACCTCTTGGCAAAAGAAAAAAAAAAAGGTCTGCTTGATTGAAAGCAGGCAATGCTCATATAGAATGTGATGCACCTTGAGAATGCACAGTGTCCTTATTACCCAAATAATATCCAGCCACTCTGCATCCAAACTAATTTTCACATACATCTTCAAATAAAATTCAAATCGGCCATTGCTCCCTCAACCCCAAGACTAAACAGTCACACTTTGAAATGAAAGCTTGGGGCAAGTTGTGCAGTTTCCAAGGGAACTACTCTTACTGCCTGGCAGTTAATAGTCACATTTTGAATTATTTATCATGCAATATATACATTGCTCTTGCATTGCAGCTAGTATTCCAAGATACAGTATTATGTTCAATTAATAGATTTAAAACAATGTGTTTGGAGTAAATCTGGGAAGCCTAGCCTTTTGGTCTTGCAGAGATGTGGTTTTCCACATAAAGTAACTGCACCTGATACTAACCTCAGTTACACACAGTGCTCGAAATGGGCTGAAACAGGCATACCGGTACTGCCAGTACTCTCTTCTGCGCTCTTCATCTCAGGTTCTCTGGGAGAATCATAATGGCAGTTTATAACGGCGCGGCGCCACACCTCATGAGCCATATGAACATAAAGTCTATGTGGAGAGCACCTGGAAGAATTTGTGAATTAATGAAACATTTCAAGTTTGATTTATAGAATAGGATTTTACTGAGCAAACATTTCCAGAAGAATGTAATGTTCAGACGATGGCTGTGACATGAGTAAAAAAATAGTTTAACACAAATCTAAAATCTAGTATATATATATATATATATATATATATATATATATATATATATATATATATATATATATATATATATAACCCAAGTATAATAATGCCAAAAAAAAAGCTGATTCCTGACAGTACGGCATGTTTAAACAAATAATGAATAAATAGGAATAAGTGGCAAGAAATTGCTGATACATGCACCAACATGTGAATAAGACAGTACAGGTACTTATTTTTTTTCCACTTCAAGCACTGGTTACACACTGTATTTCACATTATCTCATCAGTGGAGAATATTTTGTTCATGTCTGACTATCTGATGAATATATCCCACACCCATATTTTACACTCCGTCACCGCATCTTCCTCTTCACCTCTCTGAAGAAATCAAGTCACTTTTGTTAACCTCTGATCCTGCATGTTGATCATTTATTATGCAAATCATGGACAAATTTGAGATTTATCATACTGAGCACAGTGTCAATGACATTTATGAATGGGAAGACACAGCTGGGAAGTAGCCCTTCAGCGTATGTGTGTGTGTGTGTGTGTGTGTGTGTGTGTGTGTGTGTGTGTGACGTGAGTGTATTAAATAGGGAGTGTGGGGTGTGTGTGTGTGTGTGTGGGGCTGTTGGAATTCAATAAGGCAGATGGGCCTTTTTAGAGTATTATCTTTATTGCCAAAGAAAGGGCCAATCTGTTCCTCTCCTTTGCCAACAATACACATCAATATGTACAGCACATATCCATTTTGCTTACATTTTTCCATTCACTTGCCTTGTTTTTATTTTTGCTGTGCCTTTTGCTTCCATTGGTTACAGCCATTGATGAAAATAGAATGCACATGAACTACTTTCACAGCCAGAAAATGAACTTGAGCACACTGCAGGCTTCAAGAGAGGAGAAAGCGTGAACCTTTAGTGCGAGGCTTTTACTGCGGGGATTACGGTGTTTGGCTTGACAGCAAAAGGCAGTCATGGTGCAGACAGCCAGGGCCTCGATGGGGAGAGGAGAGAACAGAGATGATCCACCTGTACCGTGGCTCTCAGAGGGGCTGGCTAAGTCAGAGCTGTGTGGTTTCTAAATGACACGAGCACCTCGGCTTTAAATACCACTAAGCATATTCCTCCTGTTCAGCCTGGCAGAGAGGATTCACACCTGCAAAGCTGAGAGCATATGATATTACAATGAGAGCAGGGATGACATTTAAGAAGAATTTCTACTCAGTTTAAAGAGATAATGTGGGGCTGAAGACACATTTTTAGTACCAGATGTAGTTGTCATGTGAGAAAGGCTCCTGCACAATCAACAGATGGGTGTGATTTAGAGAGGTATAAGTAAATAAAAATAAACAGGAGAGAGGAGTGGAAGAGGAAAATATGCCAGTATGGCAACATTTGCTGACAGCAAGACATATTTTCAGAGTATTTCTCCTGGTGCACTTCAGTCCACAATAATACCCACTGAAGGGAAAAACATCTGTAGATGGATGACTGGAAAAAGAGTGCTCTAAAACTATCTAAGCATTTTCTATATCTGCTTATCTTGTGCAGGCTCATCACTGGTAAATGTCATGTCACCTCTGAATCACCAGCATATTGTCACTCCCTCGCTGCTTTGTCAGTGCCCCTCAGCATCGGAGACGGACGCACAGAGTAACCCCCCTGAACCCCCCCCCCCCCCCCCGAACCGTGGACGGCGTGTCAACATATGCCCGTTACATGCATAAAGTAAACTGTTTTCACAGGAAGTTAGGTTTAAGGCAACACAACCACTTAGGGTTAGGAAACAGCCGTGGTTGATGCTACCTTCACTGACTAGCGACTCATGTGACTCAAGGGGCTGACTATAGTAAACGACTCATGACTGACAATACTGACGTGTCACGAGACTAAAGACTGACATAACAAAATATGTCAATGTTACTTTTAGTTTCAAACGGGACACAAACACTGTCCTGGTTGTGTGTCCTGGTTGAAAGTCTTGTTTGACTCATCTACCTCATCTGCCTCTCGACCTTAGCAAACTCATGCCAGACCATCACATAATGGCATGGGTGGGTTTACATTAGAGTTAGTTGAAAGCCTGCTTCGGCACATACTGTTGCTAAAAAGGTGCCACTTTGTGTCGATTTCGGATGCCAAGGGGCACTCACCAAACGGTGGTATTTGACAAGTTTGGAGTGAGAATGGGTTGTAATGTCTGCCCATATGGCCATATATTTTTAGCCATGCCACATGACACTGGGTATGGCAAAATTATCAGCTGGTCCAGTCCTGGTCACCGTGCTCCAGACAGAAATATCTCGACATCTATACGATGGATTACTGTGAAAGTTGGCACAGATACCCATGGTAGACTTACGGGCAACACTCAACACATGAGGTTAACATATGTGGTTTTGAGTGAAACTTCTCAACTGCAATTGGATGAATTGCCATAATAAAACTGTGTACAGACAGACATCACCCCCAAAGAATGAAATTCTTCCAGCGCTATTATCACATAGAAATTAATATTTTTCAAATACTTTAAGATAAAATGCCTACAAAACTAGTGACATTCCCATTAACCTCAGGTTGAGTTCAGTGGTAATTAGCATTGTGAGCATGTTAACATACTGATGTTAGCATTTAGCTCCAAGCACAGCTAGCATTAAGTAGCTACAGCCTGAAATAGATACTAGCATGTCTGTAGACTCTAAGGTCCGATCTTATCCCTGGTGGAAGGTGGCACACAGCAACTGTCATTGCTAGTTTCAGACCGCAGTTGTCATTTTCATGCACATGTTGTGCAAGTAGCAAATGTACTTGCATAAAATTAGTTGCTTCAAATAACATTAGGTCTGATGTTATGCTCATTGACAGCAGTTTCCCTGATTGGTATCACAGAGTGTTAATTAAAAACACTGTGTGTTTGGCGAAAATGACTTGAGGACAGTTCCTGTATGAACAAAATGACTGAAAACTAAAGTGTAAACAAAGCAAAAATCTGTCCAAGTATCAGGCTAATTTTAAAAGATGAGGTCACAGCCACTACTAATCAAAAGAAGCAGTTTCCCCATCCATTCCCTGGTGGCTAGGGTAAGGCAATTTGGGAAATGTAATAAATTGGTATGAGAAGACAGAGAAGACGCAGGTGGAGAGAAAGTGGTCACACCAAGAAATTAAATTAGGTATTTGGATTTGATTATTGTTCCTTTAAAACTGAGGTCACGTGTGTCTTGTTGAAATGGAAGTGATTTTACAGCTTGTAATCAAAACTGGAACAGAAAACACAAGACACTATGACCGTGTCGACACCTGTGGTTTCACTAGAAAACCCATGTTGCTAAAAACAGCTGTGTATGTGTGCATGTCAAATGTATTACCATGCTGGCACATAGTATTAGCATGTGGTGCACTTGTGCATGTTCATAAATAAATGCCAATGTGTATTTGAGTAAGTATGGCTTTGTGCATGTTTGTGTGTATGTCTGTGTGTGTTGCACAGCTGAAATGTTCCCAGGCAGAAAAATGAGGGACATATGAATATGCATTAACACATTTTACTGCATATCATCATCATCATCGGGACTCTGTGCCAGTGACTCAGGCCAGATAATGTCAGAGACATCCTGGGACAAGCTGGAGCTAAGGTCAAGTCAAATCACATTTATATTTAGGGCGCAATGTTCGTCTGAGCTGTTTGCAGAACAACAAAGGAAACAGCAGATACCACTGGTGACATTCTGCAAAACAAATGTGTGGGCCTGCTCTGTTTTAGGAAGCAAAGTAGGATGTTGAATAAGTGATATTTTGGGTGATAATAACAATATCTTGTTTGGTATTGCAGCTAAAGTATGGCCTATTGGAGTCCAACATATAATGATGATTGCATAATGATTAAATATACATCACAAATGTGGAAAAATAGTAGTATATTGCAAATAACTGCCAGCCAAAGCAACGGCTTGTGGATTTTCCCATTTTATGGAACAAACGAGTTCAGATGTATAAAATGCTTTATCTCACACTTCAATCAGAGAAGAAAAAAATGAATCAGTTATGGCTTGTTGAATATTGTGGCCATGAAACGATGTTTAAATCGGAGCGCTCCAGCAGACTTCTTTCGCTGTTATGCATTTAGAATACAGGAGCACAAAAATGGCGAGCCTTGACAATGCCTCACAGTCACTTAGTGCTGGATATTGAGTTCATGGAGCTATAATATAGCTATAATGTCAGTTATGTTAGTAGATAATAATGGATGATGAAAGAACAGTATTTATGCAGGAGCGGCCATGATTACCCATGCAATGAAATTACGTTAAACTGATACTTAAAAAAATGTTTTTGGTTTAATGCTTCAAAGACTCAGGAGAACTGTGCTGATCGAAATACAATCATCAAAAAGGGGAAACACATAAATGTTATGGAGCTTTCAATCTTATCACATGACCTTCATCAGCAGTTAGAGTTTGCTATGTCATGAAATATGGAATATATTATGCTACCAAGCATTCATTATCACTTTGTATACCAGTTAGATACTTAAGAAGCTATAATCGATGATAAATTGTAGATTAATACACACATAAAATGTCTGGATCTGATTGCAAATACATTCCATGTTAATCTGTCATAACTATTAACCCAAATTGTGCCCACAACTGATTTTTTTTAGGGGGTGAAAGTATTCTGAGCATGCCTATTCACAAATAAGAAACAAAATTAAGTTTTTCTTATATATCTAGTCTTTGGGCACATGGGGCCATTGTTTTGGTAATAGACTCCATTATGTTTCTGGAAAAACAGTAGTCCTTTGTACCCAAAGACTAGATATAGTACAATAAGAAAATGGCTATACTTCAGACTACAAGGGGCGCAGTCAAGTATTTGTATTCATGAACTGTTGATGTACACACATCCATCCATCCATCTCCAAACGCTTATCCCATTAGGGGTCGCGGGGGGGCTGGGGCCGATCCCAGCTGGCATTGGGCGGGGTTCACCCTGGACAGGTCGCCAGTCCATCACAGGACACATAGAGACAGACATCCATTCACACTCACACCTAGAGGCAATTTAGAGTCAACAATTAACCCGCATGTCTTTGGACTGTGGGAGGAAAGCGGAGAACCTGGGGAAAACTCACGCTAACATGGGGAGAACATGCTCCACCCAAGCCAGATTCGACTCAACCTCTTGCTGTGAGGAGTACAAACCACTGCATCACAGTGCAGCCCATGTACACACGTATGTATGCAGTGTAAAAAAATGTCATATGGAAAATATTTAATAAACCAAATGTTAACATTTTACATTGTTTTAGAAAATCCTGATTTAGATTAATACAAGTGTAATTGTTCATGTGATCCAAAACTTCCAGTTGTGCTGATAATTGCCCAAAGTATGTCTATACCAACTGAAGCAGAACAAATGTTGTGGTATTTTCCCCTATCATACAAAATATATTCTTTGGGGACAAATGGATTAATATTATCTGTTTATAAATGCTAAATAAGCAGTGCCACTTATGGAGATGCAATGAATGGAGCAAATAACCATGAATAAGCAAGTAACAAACAAATTGAAATTTGCTTGGATGCAGATGTATGGAGGTTTGTGTGCGTACATGAAAATAAAATAGGATCAATCATTTGCTATTGAGCCCCATCAGAACTATTATCCAACTTTCTGTTGTGATACTTTACTTTCCCCCTCAGAGAAGCTGTCGGGAAATCCACTCCAAGCTACGTTCTCAAGAAAGAAAGAAACAGACACACCAGTAAACAAACGGCAGAGAGAAAAAAAAAAAATAATAAAAAAAAAGTTCACAATTACTTGTATGCCATTGACAACGTGTGGGGGTTTAAATACAGAGGCCACTGCTACTAATAAATACCATTGTTTGTCTCCCTTTTACGCAATTAACAGATGTTTTGATCTGGGTGTTTTTACTTTCATCTGCCGTCAGTAATGAGACGCGAACCCCTGATACACTCTCCATCTCTGAACTCCAGAGACCACTTCTGACAGAGGAAAAGAGAAAACATCAACCAACACACAGAGAGTGAGAACAAGAGTCAGAAAGTGACAGAGAGAGAAAGAAAAAATAAATAGATAACAGAGATGACAGGGCACCTCAACAGGGGGTAAAACCTTGGTTCTATATAAAACAAGACAGCTCTGTCATCTCTCTGCAGTGTGCTGCTGTAGTCTACGTTATCATTAATGTACAAAAAACATGGCACCCTGTTGGCATCAGCGGTACAATGTGTTTATATGTATTAGAGTGCTTCATGTTAACATAAAAGGTTGTAATGAGCGTGGTTAGTTTCACTGTCAGGTTGAAGGCTGTAGGGCTCATTGCATGATATTCTCTGAATGGGGAAAAAAAAAACAAAAAAAAAAACACATGTCTACAAATTTCAGTGGGAGTTTGAATAAAATGGAGATGTTCACATAATTAAACACTATTTTTGCTTAAAAAACGCATATGCTTTTATCATGCGAAAAAATGGTTCAGGGTTTTCAAGTGATTAATTTATAAGTACTAGGGCTGTTAAAGTTTTTTAAAGGTTTTAACATCAATTATTTGCATTAACACAGAGGAAGTGAAGACGGAGGCACCATAGGAAACCAGAAAACTGAAAGAATCCATCGGTATTAACCATTTCATACCAGCTTGTTTGCAAAGGAGGCTAAATATTTGAGTGAAAATGGATTCTATGGGACCCACGAGTCCCCCTTTACAGACTTTATAATAATCACATGCAGTTTGGGGCAAGTCATAGTCATGGGTTTGCCATGTTATGATTTGAGCATATTATTTCATAAATACAGTACCTGTGAAGTTTCTGAGCAATATTTGTCCAGAAACCTAAATATTTAACCAGATTAAAACAAAAGAAAAGTGATTAATCACAATTAACTGCGGACAATCATTAAATTAATTTGAATCCATTCACAGCCCTATTTTGTATATGGAATTTTATGTGAAATACATAATGTGATAAATGTAAGAGCCAAACATGTAAAATATTGACATTACAAATATTTACATATATTAAACATAAATGTTGATTTTTGAATGTTTGACATGATATATGCTGTCAAATGTATGCAAATTACTATACAGTTAACACATGATGAAGACATGGTTTCTCATATATAAAATGGTACTTGTATATAAGATGAATTTCCATACATTCCTTACATATAATATACTATACATAATCAAAATAGAGGCTTTTTGACATTTGAATTACATAAAGTACAGTATGTGAAATTTATAATTTGTGAAATGTCTGAAAAAATGTGGATATTCAAGATGTAAATTCACACGATGAAGAAAACATGAAATGTATTCACATACATACATATTTCACATGTGAAAAAAAGAAATGTGCATTATATGTGCATTATTTATTATTTTAAGGTTCATATGCACACAAGTCAGGCAAAGTAGGGTCAGATAGACAAATTAAACAGCAGGTACATATGCCTGTTTGGATAACCACCATTGTAAAGCTTTGACTGTATTCCCTAACAACTACATTTCAAAAGAGTAGCAACTAGATATGTATCAACAAATAAAGGTCTACCTCAAAAAAGAAAATCACCAGCAACAGTATAATTACTTTATTATGAGCAAGTGTTCTGCATCGTGTGTAATAATTTTTATCACCTATGGTGCGAATGAGGGAAAACGATGCGTTTCAAATGTATGGAGTCATTAAATGCCATTATTAGACATTTTCCTTTTGAAATATCATGTTTACACAAATGTAAAAGCTCCATCCATCAAACACTAACTAGCAGAAAACAACACAGTGGAGAGAATGATAAATCAGCACTGTGTTAATATGTGTTCTGCTTATTCATCAGTGGGGGGACCCCAATTATCAAAAGCTTGAATGAAATGCCACTCTTTTTTTTTTCTTTTTGGTTATTTAATGAAATTGATTGTGTGTGTGTATGTGTGTGTGTGTGTGTGTTCATGTTCTTGTTACATAGTGAGGACCAACAGAGTGAGGATATTTTGGCTGGTCCTCACTTCTCCACATACCTGTTTGATAGATAGAGCTTTGTTTTAACATTCAGTTTAGATAAAGATAAGTTTTTTAATTCTGATGGTTATGGTTCGTGTAAAGGGGTTAAATCCTCACAAACAGCATACAGGGGTGTGTGGGGTATATGTATATATATATATATATATATATATATATATATATATATATATATATATATATATATATAAATGAGGAACACAATCTCCACTGAAGGGGTCTTAAATTATTTTTCGATTATTTATTTATTTATCTTTTTTTTCCCCAATTAGCACCACCATGCAGATATTAATTCCTGCTGGCAAAGTGCAGGTACGGCACTGCATCCACAGTTCAACTTGCTTGAACTTTTTTGCAGCATGTACACTGATAATGTGCATTGCATAGAAACAAGAGATTAGACAGCTTGAAAGAAACTTCTTTTTACAGTACCACCATTTTCCTCCTTTTAATACATTAATGTAGCAAAGTAACCTTGGTTGTTCTCCTGGAAGCAAGTTTCTCACCATACTGATGAACCCTTAAATACATGGACATTCCTTGATTTCAGTGTTCTTAAGAATCCCATTGTGTAAAGGAATACTTCTACCCCCCAAAAAGTGACCGTTTGTATATCAACTACTCACCCTGTTACCTTGAATTCTTGAAGAAAACCTTTTTCTTGTATGCCTCCACAGTGAAAGAAGCATCAAAAACAGAAATCCTTTCACAGTTCTTTTTCTTAATTTTCACGTTATTACAGACAAATAAACAAAACATAACAGAACCAACACAAACTTATTCCCAACCAACAATGAACATCCTTCACCTGCTGTCACCTTGCGCCACGAGCTTAGTTCTTATTCATAAGGGTTGTGTAAAATGTCCACATGTCAGATTGTACACTTTCCAGGTTTTAAATTGATACATAACACTCGTATAGCAAAAATAGGAATTTAGAACCAAAGGGCAGACTTCTAGTGAGTAACTGCACAGAAACAGTGGATTCAGGCCTGAGATATAAAAAAATAAGTGAATAGGCAGAGGATACAGACAGATAGAAATTCATCTATTCCTGTATTTGAGTAAAATAAAATAATCAAAAACAGAAATCAGTCAGAATCGTGATTAACTGAAGTAAATGAGAGCCACACTGAAAAGCAAAACTACATCAACAGATCTGTGGAATATAGTCAAAGTCTCATTTATCAAATCATGTGCTCACAACTTGCAAAGACATGTCTTCACTAAAACAGACTCACTCTTGCGCAAGCACACTACTTGTCCTTGCAAAAATTCAATAACCACCATAGACATATAATTACAATATTCAATACATCCCTGTACTGTAAAAGTTGTTTTTGTACTTGGCTCGTATGCATCTACATCATGGCTTATGAGAAAAATTTGTCTTGCAAATGCAGAGGTGGGTAGTAACAAGTAACATTTACTCTGTTACATGTACTCAGGTAACCTTTTTGAAGTCAATTTTAGTTGTCATAATGGTTTTAATGCAGCATACTTTACTCTTGCTTGAGTAGATGTTTAAGATAACAATCACTACTCTTACTTTATTTCATTACTCTTAGGCCATTACGTTTGGAAGAATTAATTGCGCTATTTTTATCCATCTATTATATGCATTCCCAGGTCTGCTGGAGCTTTGTTATGCTACCGCAGCCATGTCTCCACATGACTCTGTTCAAAGCAGCACACCTGAAGCTACTGCAGGAGTAATGTTATTGCTTTCAAATAGTGCTTATGATAAGCAAGTAATAAATGCATGTATGTCGACTTCTTTAACTTCACATGAGAAAGACCATTTGTTGAAAAGGTGCCAGCCATAGCTATTTATCATTTACAAAACTCACTACTCACTTACTACCCAAGTAACTCAGTAAATAATTGTGTACTCTTACATAAGTAGTTATTTTGATGACTACTACTACTTCCACTTCAGCATGTTTTATTTATATAGTGATAGTTGATGAATGCAAAGTGATCTGGTGTATACGAGCAACAAAAGAGCATCCAGGTGGCCTTTCCATACATTCCCCCATTGTACCGTAAACTTTGTATTATGTTGTTTACTGATACTGTTCTTCCCACATAATGAAATTCAAGAATAATGGATGATCGATCCCAAGCCACTGTATTCAAAGGAGAGGAAGAAAACCATTGAGAGACTGATGAGTTCACACATTTTCAATGGAGATCTTAACATCTTAAATTTCAGAGCCAGTTTTGCCAACAGACTGGATCCAGTATCAGTGTGTCCTATTTGGAACCTAGTTAAAAGCTGTTTGAGATCTCTTTGTAAAAAGAGCCAATTGATTGAAACGGGATGACACTTGGATGTTGGGTGCAAATTTGCCTTCATACAAGGTTAAAGTCTCTGCTGAGCCGAGGGACAAAGCAAGATGATGTACTGCAGAAGCAAAGTATTGAAGAACCACATGAAATGTGTTCTATATGAACCTCTTATCTCCTGCACCAAAGTCAAAAGCATTTCAAATGCTAAAAGGTATTTTTTTTTCCCCTGAGCTTTAGCATGGCACTGTGATTGATGATGCATTGTACCCTGACATCCCTCATACAAACTGCTAATAAATCTGCCTAAACCCTTTTGCAACATGTTTGCTGTGCATTTGAATTGACAACAACTGAACACCACAAACAACATGTCTTAGAGCTTTTCTCTCAGTGTCTTTTATTGAGTAAATAATTTGAGCTGAACACAGATTGTGTGTATTTGTCATGTGTTACTTCCATGACAGTTTTAATCATAAGTACATGTTCACCTCCTGCTATTTTACATTAATGCGTGTAAGGCTTTGTGAGCAGTGGCTGCTGCATAGCAGCAGCCGGGTATGTTAACAGATGAAGCAAAATGAAGGTGACTGGTAATGGTTATTGTTTTGTCCCTGTCTGCCATTTAATCCCTTTCAGAGAGCTTCATTAGACTGGAAGAGCACACGGCTTATAGATAAAACTTGATCTGCAAACCAGGGACACTCAGGACAAGATTCACCTGCTGGCCAAAATGGCACGAGCACCAGTCCAGTTCCGTCGTATGAACACTCACACAGTACCAGACATCAGACAATGTACTATTGTATTTCATCTGAATGCATTTTTTTATTTCTAAAAAACACATCAATACATTAAACCATACATAAAATGTATGTGCATTGACACAGGGGGCCTTTGATGTTTTCATAGTAATACCATCCATCCATCCATCGTCAACCGCTTATCCCGTTAGGGGTCGCGGGGGAGCTGGAGCCGATCCCAGCTGGCATAGGGCGAAGGCAGGGTACACCCTGGACAGGTCGCCAGTCCATCGCAGGGCTCATAGTAATACTCTAGAACATATGTCACTCCACAAATGTTAATGTCATGGTGGTGCGATAGATCTGATAAATCTGTAGAAATGATCCTGTAGGGAACATGAATTTGAGCATCAAATTTCATAAACATTTATTTATTTGTCAATATTTCTCCCTGAACCACATGTCAACCCCATGGTGGCATTACAGGAATAAAAAAGTACACAAAAAAGTAGTTTGAATACATTAAATTGTAACCCAAGCCTGCCAGGGCATCAAAAACCAAGGCTTTGTCACTGCTGTTGGTATTCAGTACCAGTGCATAAGGAACCCTTTAGCACTGGTATGAAACGCACCAGAAGTTCCATTAACCGTAATGTTAACCCATCTGCAGCAACAGTAAATGCTCTGAGAAAATGTGCCTTTGGTGTAGTGACATAGCTTTAAGAGCATCGGGCGGGTGGGCATTTTCACAATGTTCAGTGTCTTTTCATTGCAAAAATGTAGCAGTTTTAAACCCAACCATGTAGTTCTTTCCTAAACCAAACTATAGCGGTGTTGTTTCCTAATCTTAAAGGGTAACTAGAGCAGGTTTGATGCCAAAAATAAAGTGACGCCAAAGGGCGGTGTGCAACAACTTGGGATGAGAACATGATGGGGAACTATGGAAAGAGTGTTCAAAATGTTTGACCTTGAAACTCTGACTTGATGGTGGCATACGAGGAAAAGTCAGAGGCTCACCAATGTGATTAGATTTTATCCTGTAGGAACCATGATATTTGTAATAAATTCCACAGCAATTTGTCAAGCTATTTCACATTATTAACCACAAATGACAGAAGAAAATAATGGTGGCGTTAGAGGAAAAGTCAGGGGAATCACAAAAGTTGCTGTGATTTAGCCTCTGGAGACCTCAAATATCTTAATTGTGTGCCAATCCATCTGATTTATGTTGAGATAAGTGAAAAAACTGACCTGTTGATGATACTACAGGAAACATGCAGGGATCGCCAAATTCAAAGGATTAATTTTCTGGGGACCATGAATCTATTGAGTCATCTTTTCAAAACTTCATGGCAATGTATCCTGCAGTTGTTGCTGAACTAATGTGGTGGATTATCGGCAGTTTGTCTTTGCCACCAATAGAGCCGTGCCGTTAGCATGCCTAAAAATAAGCTATAAACTAATACACTATTGTGCTGCCAAGCAGACTCCAACCCAAAACAGGACAGCAAGCCCAGTTGGCTACTATAAATCTAATCTATCCTTGTAACAAAGCCAGGAATGGCACTCAGAATGTAAATGAAACCTACCAATCTCCCCATTCCTAATTTAAATCTACCATCCAGAGCAATACAAGGACGGTAGAAAGTACTTTGGCTGTGGTTTGTTTCTTGTGAGGCACCAGGGAAGTGTGGAAATGTTCAGTTGTTATTAGGAAGGACATGGAGGAGGAGGAGAAGGAAGAGAAGGTGGAGATGGCTGTGGCTATGGGAATGGCGTGAGCATATCAGGCCGAGCAGATTGTGCGGTCTGAGTGGCTATTAAAAGTGACAGAATGGAGGCCTTGGAGTTGGTGAGCTGCCTGATTACACCTCTCCTCCCCGGTCCCCCTATTGACTGTGGTTAGGATGTAGCTTTCCATTTCCTGCAGAAATAAATTAAAAGTCAGAAGTAATTTGCCTGATGGGTGGATGCAGGTGTTTTCTCTCTTCCTTTTTTTTTTCTTTTTTTTTGTGCTTCAAAGTTTCTGAATAAAAATTCTCCTAGCCTGGAAATCAATTGAACCCTTGGCTCTTTGATAAGGAAAGGGCTTATTTTCAGCCTGTGACAGTTTTGTGGCAGAGAGGCAAAAGGTAGGGATTTGATTAAAGGGGAGATAGTGAGAGATTGAGGTCTTGTTCTTGCCATAGGAAAGATCAAGGCACATAATCATGTTTGCTACAATGCTGGCTCTACCATCATTGCTCCCTCATTGTCTCTCTCACTTTCTCTCTCTCACACACACACACACACACACACACACACACACACACATTTCCTCATATGCACTTTGTAGTGACATCTGATAAGTAAGGAATGAAGGAGGGGAAACACTTTATTGTCTGTTATGTTCTGTCCAAGAACCCAGTTGAACGCGCTCAGATCCTTGTTTGCTACACTCTCTCTCTGAGACTTCTATTACCTGTCAGACAAGTGGCGGACATGCTGCACCTACACAACCTCCCCAGCAATATCCTGTTGCTCTTCACAAAACTTGATTTTACAACACTCTAAAGCATGCAGCGCTGCCTACGCAGTGAGAATTTTGGTAGTTTGGGAGAGATGCCTTGAGAGCGCCAAAGTAAGGGCACAGTGTGGGAATACTCCCAAAGCTGTTAAACCGGTGATCTGCAAAGCTTTCAACAGCTAGCTGCGTGACAGTGATGGCTGTATGTGGGTAGACTACTGCCATCGGGATAAATATTGCATGATGCTACTCTGGGTTAAACAGTGACAAAGAATATTATGCGATAAACGTTCTGACAGTGTATCAAAAGACAGCTTGTATTGCAGAGGGTTCTGACTGAAATGAGTGTAATTACGTGGCGGATGAGACAATCCCAAAAGAAGGTCATCCCTTTGAGGGAGTCCTTGCTGCACTTTGACCACATCTGCCTGTCCACAAACAGCTCAACTGCATTGCTTTCCTGCTTGTTTCTTGTGTTGTTGTCAAGAGCAAGGTGAACCCCCTTGAACATCAAACAGGCTTTCATGTTTCTTTTATTTTAAATGGCAGTGTTTGTAAAACCACCAGGAATCTGAGGCCTTCCCCTGCTCACGGCTCAGGGGGAGCTTCCGCGTGACCCAACCTCCCCCGACTGCCCCCTCCCATGCTGCTCTGGGACACCAAAACCCCCCACTACCCCCATCCCGAGAGGAGATGCACAGAGGGGTCTGGTGTGGGAGGAGGAAAGGCAGAGCCGAGGTGTGCAGGTTCCCTCTTGCTCTTTGAGTGGCGAAATAAAATTCACATCAGGTGCAGCGTGATAAAAAAGCAGATGAGTCAGTGTCTGGCCATGTTTAGACGCTTGGCTTTACAACTTCAAATGATACACAGCCGCAAATCACACCAGCCTCCCTTGCACTCCCCCCTTCAGAAAACACACACATATACACAAACACAGATAAAAACACACACAGCTCTCTCTGGTGAGCTCATCTGGGAGTGAAAAGAGGCCTCACTTCAAGTGCTTCCCAGTCGAGGTGACTACATAAATAGATGGAAGAAGGAGGGGGTGGGGGTATCTTCAGAAGATGGAGAGAGGGCATTTGGGCACTTTCACCTTTGTTAATTTTAGATGTTGTTTATTTCCCTCCTTTAAGCTTTCCCAGAAGAGAGCTTATTGCCTCAGTACATATTTCCATTTTTCACCAGTGGCTGCAGCAGGATAATTTCATCCGACTGTGATCCTGGATTCAGTAATCAGAGTTTGTTCACTTGGAAAACTGCAGAAAGGCTCTCTGTGTTTAGACACCCACATACAAATGTGCTTACCAACACAACAAAATCCACATACTTTTTGATTCTAAGAATAACTAAAGACCATCTTGCAATGAGTTTGCACCACTTCCTACTGGCACCCTTGCTTGGACCAGACCAATCTTGAAACTTGACCTTCATTTTGATCTCCACTGTGCAAATGCCAAATCGGGCCAAGGGCATAAAGTAGGAGGGCCATTTTCCCTTTCACCCTTCTAACTCAGACCATGCCCATCTTTGAACTCAAGTAAAGTTTGTGACTGCATCTTGCATGGTTGTAGCACTAATGACTGACAGATCTGTCTAAAATCTGAAATATAAACACCTAGCAAAAGTACACAAAATCTCTTCTATGGTAGTTCCCACCACAGTGGGTGTCTCCAGGATCATATTTCGCCATGATGACTAGGTGTTACTGTCATGGCTGGTAAAAAAAAGAATGGTCATGCTATATAATTTGGAGAATCTGGCACAAAATGTGTTGTAGACACCATGTATGGGATTATGGGACAATATGGCAAATTGCACATGCCTTTTTTTCTGTTCAAGGTTTGATAATAAAACAAAGAAATATGAATAATTACAATAATGTTGATTACATTTTTGAACGGTATAGCCTTTATTCTGTGCAAGTTAAGTTTTTTTTTTTTTTTTTTTTTTTTTTTTTTTTACAATAATGGCACATGCAGATCACCGAGCCACATTGTTGCAATGGGTGACATGTTGCATTATCATGACTATATATACCCTCTATAATCTCCAGGGTTGCATGTACAAGCAGATTTCAAAATAATGTCAGAAATTCCATTTGAGACAAAATTATGAAGATGCAGTGGAGCAAGTTTAGTGTCAATTGAGCAAAAAATGTGGGAGGTTTAATAAGTTTTACAGTCTGAGAAAAACAGTGACAGACTTCACAATCCCTGCCAGGTTGAAGCATATGAACATTTCTGCTCACTTGGGCCTTTTTGGTGAAATCTCCAAGTTCTGGCATGTATGGCTGATAGATGAATTTTGAAAGTTTAACACTTTAAACAGCTGCTGTAGCGCCACCATCAGGACTATTGGGCTGCAAAGCCAGTTGACGAAGCTTGGCATCAAACTGGATCTATGGGCAAAGTCTGACAATTTTATGAATGTGAAGGCAGATTTCCTAAGCAGAAAGAACAGCAGAAGAAGAAGCAGACTAAAACAAGGGGAGCATAAATAATGGCAGTTACACTTGTTAAATTAAAGATATGAAAGGCTGCCTGTCGAATATAAAGTATACAAATCCTGAATCTTGATCCATAATGCAAAAAGCAACTTATTTGATTTCCCTGTACAACAAAAACATTCAGGTAACTGCAGCATTTTAGTCTGGGTAACATTTTGGTTCATGGTGGGGGGTGGACACCTCTGAAAGCAAGTCAGTAGTTATTTCCATGACTTGTGAATTTAATCATGTTTGTTGGTGGTGAAGGAAATATTGTTTCTGGTCTGATGTTGTTTCATTCACCTAATGCTGTCCAGA
Organism: Pterois miles; assembly: GCA_947000775.1. Lineage (NCBI taxonomy): Eukaryota > Metazoa > Chordata > Actinopteri > Perciformes > Scorpaenidae > Pterois > Pterois miles. The sequence continues at coordinate 22,815 of CAMQGK010000038.1, read as the reverse complement.
TGGGTGAAGCTTTTTTTTGTTTTTTGCTTAGGGACCGTATATTTTCATTTTAAATCGTCATGGTCATCAGCAGATTTCACTACACCAGAGCGAGACAGAAGAGGGGGAGAGAGATGAGGGGATGGATGGATTGAGATGGGAAGGTGAGACAGACAGGGAGGAGACAGACAGAGAGAGAGAGATGGACAGACAGCAGAGTACCAGAGGGAGTCTCTCTCTCCTCTTCAGCAGGAGCTGTCAGCCGGTGCCGTCAGAGTGGCTATAAACAAAAAGTGTTTTCTCCCTTAACAAGCTCAACAGGACCTTCAGTGGGGAGACGACACAGAAATGCTTACTCTCTAGGGGTGACAGCCACTGTCTGCCATCAATCAGTCAGACTCACTGTGCTACCCGCAGACAATGCCTCAACAAGGGCACAGCTCAGATTCATCACAGAGGGAAAGAAAACTAAACAACAGGCATGATGAAATACACACATCAGCACTGCAAGTCCTTTAATTTTAAACGTGTGATGTGATAAGGCAGGTTAAGACGGAAAAAAAAAATGAAATAATGACGACATCTAAAATAAGTGTCATGCATTGTAAAGAATATTTTCCTGTTGTATGGCGTTGGAATTACGAGTGCCGATATAAGCGACCCACTGTCAGCGAGCGTGCACTGGGGCTCGCTCGTGTACTGTAGGCCAAAGCATGCACCTACACAGTCTCACTGAGACATTATATCCTTTGAAGCACTGTCATTGTTTGGAAACTATGCTCTCTGTCACAGAAATCATTTGAAACACTTCTTTCAGAATGTCACAGCCCTGTTTGGGCTTTGATCAGGGCCAACGATGTCAATTTTGGGAGGAACTGCTGTGTAGTAATGCATGATGAAACTGTCAGAAAGTTGTTTCAGCTCGCTCCCCTGCGCATCTTAAAATAATCATGTGGTTGCTGCCTCCGCATGTCACCAATTTTTTTTTTTTTTTTTTTTTTTTTTTTTGTAAGGATTTCCTTGATGGTTTACCGACATTAGCTGACAGGAAACAAAATGGGTTACATTGGTATGATATGATATCCTATATTACTGCATGTAATTTACACATGTAAGTGATGTTTGCTTTCCCTGACAAATGCTTGTGTTGATGATTGTCAAAATACCTTACACTCAGCCAGTAAAACTCAAGTAAACACGCTGGTGAAGAGTCAGATTGTGACTGCAATGCTATATGGTGAATTTTACAACCAAGGAAGAAACTGCTACAAGCCTGTATGAACACGAAAGAGGTCCAATTAAGAGATGCCAGGTCACAAACTAGTTTTACAGTAAAACAGTACACGACAAGACGATTCTGAAAACATTTGAGGTGAGAAATAGGCATTACAGTAACAGAATATTGATTCATACTTGATCAGTGCTGCTTAATTTGACTATTTGGTCGGAGTTTGCGAGTGATTGACTTGTGGCTCTCGTCGACAGAAGCTGGATGGCAGACTCCAGATTAGCTCTGACTGGTTTATTTTCTCAAATCTGAAATCTTCCAGATGCCATTAGGGACACCCGAGGACACGGAGGCGCATGATTATTTCAGGTTAACTGCCTCATGCTCTACTGTCAGGATATAGGGTCACTTTATAAAAATTACTTTTTTTTTTTTAAAAATCATATTTGCTCCATTTCTACCCACTGCAGCTTTAATATAGCTGCTAACAACTATTTGCTATGTAGAGATATAGTAGAATAATGCCTACCTGAGCAGAGAATAAAGTTACTCCCCCTCAGTTTGTCTTTTAATCTGAACTTCTACCAAGGTAAACCATGCATATGGACGCAAGATCGTCATTCAGCATGGTAACCTATACATATCTTGTTCTTTGTCATTTCAAATCAAGGCAGCAGTTTTGTTTGTGTCACATACAGCATATTGTTATGTGAAATCTATTCAGGTGTTCAAGAAGCCTTTCATAAGACAAAAAGAGAAATGCAAGAAAGTGCAAGTCACACTGTGAATCCACTCTGATTCATATGTGGACGGCCTTGGTACGTTGCCGAAAAACAACACCAAAGGATTGCACCATAGATTAGGCATCACACCAGTCAATTCCTATTGGGACCAAAACATCTTTGTTCAGAAAAGCACACCTCAGTGCAGAACATAATAGGGATTACTGGAAATAAACAGTGCTTTTAAATTGCATTGGTAAACTAATAGTTTGTGCTTAATGTCTGGCCAAGGGAGCCAGCAGTGAAGACACCAAAGCAGTTTTTAACTACTGTACAAAATAAGACAACCCAAAAGCCCACTCACTTACTAAATGGAGACTGTTAGTTTAGCAGTAACAGCAGCAACCCTTTGTGGATATCTTGTTGTGACTAAATCGGCTCAAGTGAAGTGTCTTTTCTACTTGTACAGTGTATGCAGTCAGTAACTTAGTGTTGTCAGGTCTAGAAGATTTGAACAGTCTTTGGATGACAGCAAGTCAGGCTGCAGTGCATCTTGACTCTTGAAGGGTCGGTCAGCTGGACTGTGTACGACTAACTTTTTCAGAAAAGGAATAAAACATTTGGGCTCGTATGAACAGATTTGTTTTTTAAGTGGCTTGTATGAAAACTTACTGCAATCAACATTTTTCTCATTTTGAATTTTCACTTGGGTATGAAGACAATTTATGTCATCTCTGCTGTTATTCAAGTTTTTCCATTAATGAACTGAACAGTTTATTACTCTGAAGCAATTTGAGTTTGAAAATCCTATGTGAAATTATATTTTATAATTATGTTGACATTTGACTCCACAATTGAAATATAATTCAACATCTACTCATATAGCCTAAGAATCTCATTAATTTAAACTATTATGTTACACTATAGTAACAATATTAACTTCTGAAACTCCAAAATAACTAAAATTATGTACTAATTGGAGATTAATTTGTCTCTGTACATAAAAAGGGTAAATTTGACACTCAGGGGTTTTGCTGCTATGTTAGCCAACTTTAAATATTGCCACACAGATGCAGCCACATAGGATTTCCCAACCCGATCGGATGGGAAATCGCATGACACTGTAAAGACATTCTGCATGTCATGGTAACATATTTTAGGCATTTAGTGTGTCATTTCAATCAAATTGTTCCATGAAAAGGTTGTGATTATATTTAGGCAACTAAACTAAACACAGTTTGTAATCACAGTTTGTCATCGTACACATATGGAGGCTGAGAAACTGGAGGAGAGTCGAAAAAAGAAAAAAGTTAAACTGAAGCATGGCTGAGAAAGCAGAAGATGTCTTACAAAAGTGGCAGTTTTATTAATAAAAAAATCCTTAATTATTTTTTAATGAGAGAACAAGAACAAAAGCCCCAGGAAAATTAACAAAAAGCAAATATGCTGAAAACCTGAGTGAAAGAACACAACCTCACAGATCACTGCTACCAACAACCCTCCCACAGTCAGGTACGTGATTTTATATGCCTCACCTGGCTTAAACCACTGCGTGGGGGTTATCTAACTGGACTGAACCACTGCATGGGGGTTATCTAACTGGACTGAACCACTGCATGGGGGTTAGCTAAACTAAAAAGCATCACCAAGGTCAACATACACTGCACAGACAAGCACACAAACCTGGTTAAGAAACCTTTTTTTTTTAATTTTATATCATATTGATTAACATAGAAATAAATCAACTATTGACGACGCAACCTTCTGCCTAACAAGGCACAGGTGGCCTGATTCACAGACTGGGCATGTGAAAGAGCACATAGGTAAACTTTTAAATTACAACTCACAGTTGTAATTTAAATAGCTTGCTCATTTCTGAATATATTGACATCAAACACCTTGCATGTGTCTTGGACATCCTCTCAGTATTTTTACAGCTGGGTCTTAGCAAATTCCTTAACACCATTATCAGTGACTTATTGGCTTAAATATGCAGGTCAAGGTTATAATTTCAACAGCTTTGCTACCTCCCTCGTCTCATAAATGACCATGTTTATATGCACACAATATGTGTTTTGTTCTTAGTCCCAAAAAGGCAATATTCCTACTAAGCTCATAGCATGGCTTATGTAAATGAATATTCCATTAATATCAATGTTTGCATGCAGCTGTACATGCTATGATTGACATCACTGGTGGCAGACTTGTTTGACCTTCTTTCATTACTTCAACCGCCTTCTTGAAATGGTTGCTGTTGTGACATTTGCGCATATCCAAAAAACCTGTTGACACCTGTTGATATGTCTTTCATAATGTTTAGAAGCAGGTGTGTTAGACCCATATTCTGAATGTGCTGCAGGCTATACATGTCTAAGAATACTGTTGTTTAAATCTCCTGCCCCTTTCTCTCCGGTATTGCCGGCATGCTATCTAAAATCACACACTGACAACATTATGCCACCATTGTTTGGTTCAGTGTAAAAAAAAAAGCGGACATAATGATGCATCTTCTTTACGGCAGTACTGTAGAATCTCTGTATAAAAGTGGCTAATGTCTATGCTCCTTACTGCACCCAAACAACATTACAGTGAACCTTTTCTTGTTTGCATTTAACGGGTCACCGGTGTGTCCTCCAAACAGGAAGTGGTGGGGACTCTTTTGGTGGGCTGACATGACTTTTGGGCAAACAGAACTTATCAGTACCACCCCCACATGTTCTATATCACTGAGAGTGGTTATAAAGAGGGGAGAGTCATCTTAAGTGTTTGACAATTATTAGCAAAGTAATTGATGGCAAAAAACATTTAGAACTGCATTAACTGCACAGACAGGCTGGTACACCAGAACAGCTGGGGCGGTTGTTGCTGCAGCAGGTTATCCACTAATCGAAGGTCAGCAGTTCGATCTCCTGCTCCTCCTGGGTACCCTGGGATCAGGTACCAATAACTGAACTGTAGATGCAGTCTCAAAGGGTTGTCTATTCAAAATGTCAGTATTTAAACACTACTTTACTTTTTAGGTGAAGGAGTGAGTCACAATCAGCTGTTATCACAACACGTGCACAAACAGAAACCCGTTCTTTAAATGTACAAGTTTGTTTAACTTAAGTAAAAAGAGAGAAAAAATAGGTCAGAGTGCAAAAGGTAACCCCCCCTCCCCTGAAAAGACACAGTCAGGGTCTTGTTATAACTCAGAAACCCGGCAGGTGAACTCTGGTTCATTGGCTGCGGAATTGGTGTTTTAGCTAATAAAATATAACTTATCTTACATGTGGTGGCAGGAACTAACCCAAAAGAAGTTGTGTTAACATCTTATGTTGGGATCTCCTGCCTTCTACAAGATAGAGAAAGTGATTACCAACAAGAAGATTTTTAAAGACATTGCCAAATTGAGCCCCAACCACCAGACTTCATCTTCAGACGTTTTCCACAGTGCCATCCTCTGTTTTAGTCCAAAAAGTGTCAATGTGTACAGGCTCTGCTATTATTTACGTTATTGTTTTTGTCATTACTGAGCTTAAAGACTACCTAGTGGCTCCTTATTACGATGAGAATGCTGACCATGCACAAGTTACATCATCTGCTGAACACTCGCTCTTCAAACTGCAGTTCCCAAAGGCCAGAAAGGGAGAATGCAGATCAAAACTAGTGAAGACTGCCCCGACCTTCAGTAAGTTTTACATTGTATGTAATATTATACATCAATTTTGTAACACCAATAAATTTAGTAAAAGCAAACATAAACCTGATAAAATGTCACTATTTAAAGTAAAGTATGTGACCTGATGGACCTGGTCTTTGACAAAGTCTTTGTGGACTCGGCACCATGCACGGATGAGGTACTGAAGATCCCCATCCCAAAGGGCCTGTGTGAACAGTATGATCAGCCAGACAAAGACGAGATCATCAACAGCTATGTGCCCCCGTTCAACCAAGTGACGGTCTGAATCCTACGTTCAGTGGTTGCCTTTGCCATCAAGAAACTCCCTGCGAATCCGAAGCGCCACACAGGTTGTGAGTGACGACTCGGATCCCAAGAGCCCCCACCACTCCAAACTTCTTAGGCTAGATACCTGTAACGCTGCAATATTAGACAAGATACTCAGCCAACAGTTTGTCATGACAACACCAATATACAGTGTGTCACAAACAATTTATATATGGGTTCTATGTTCCTTTTTTCATCATTATGCACAAGTTCTCATGTTATGATAATGCTGCAGTTCAACTATTGATTGAACATGACAAAGGCTTTACAGTATCAGTAGTACAGTATTTTCTTTCTTGTGAATTCATGTTTAATATGAACAGTATCTGCTGATGTCATACTGAGCTATATACTAAAAAGCAGTCACATTCTGATATTGGGACATTATTCAGCAATACTGTGGCGTTTATTACACCACTCAGTGCGTTGTGAACATTGTAATGTCAGACCCACTTAAGTAATGGAAAGGAAGACTGCATAAAATGGTACATACTGGTAGTTATTTTCATGAACAGCATTAGCTTTATATTGTACATTTTGATTCAGATTATGATGATTAAAGAAAGTAAGGAACCACTTACTGCTCTATTCCCTTTAGCCATAAAGCACCATAGTCAGCTCTGTATATGTGGAATGCGTTCTGTAGGGAGAACGCATACAGGCATACAGGGTCTAACCCAGGATGTTCTACCGTACATGATATATTATCCTTGAGCTGCTGCATCTGTCTTGTAACCTAGAGTGAATTACATATGGCAAGTGTCATGGTATGTGAAAAATGTCGAAATGCACAACTTTTTTACAAAATCTAACCTGTGATATCTCCATGTAGGATATATTTTCTGTAGGCATTGTTGTACCATTTCTACATGTGCACCTGGACAAATAAATAAAAACACTGCAAAAAAGCTGAGGCGGATAAGCCGTAAGCTTTTTCACATTTCTAATACTAGAGGACAGTAAGTCATAGATACTGTTGAAATGGAGCACAACTCAGTTTACAAAACACTGCACACAACTTAAATTCAAATAAGTGGAGGACAATAATGTTTCTGACTTGTGTTATAAATAAAACAAAAATAAAATAAAATAAGAAATTTGCTGTTATTTCATCGGCTAACGTACACAACAAAGATAAACGCAACACTTTTTTTCTCGCATTTGTTTTAAAGTCAAAGATCTAAGATTTTTTCTATGTGCACAAAAGGCCTATTTCCCTCAAACATTGTTCACTAATTTGCCTAAATCTGTGGTCATTTTAGGGTGGACTTTTACCGTAACCAGTCTGAGGCACACCTGTGCAATAATCATGCTGTCTAATCAGCATCTTGATATGCCACACCTGGGAGGTGGATGGATTATTTCTGCAAAGGAGAAATGCTCACTAACACAGATTTAGACAAATTTGTAAACATGAGAGAAATAATCCTTTTGCGTACATAGAAAAAGTCTCAGATCTTTGACGCATAAAAAATTAGAGCAAAAACAAAAGTGTTGCATTTATATCATTCAGTATAGATCTATTCAAGGTATTTCAAGTAAAATATGTACCTAACGCTCACTAAATTGCACAAATTACAAAATTGCTTTTTGCATTTTTCTCCATCAGGGGGCAGTGGTGTGCCCCCGGAGTCCTCTAGCTGGCTACTTTTTTGGCTAGTTACTCCATACCCTCATGGAAATCCCTATTCATGGATAAAATTTTGCAACACTTTTTGATTGTATTTATCATGTTGCCTCTCTCAATCTTCCTCATCTTACTCAGTGTACAGCTTTTGTGTTTGTGTTCTATAGGGAGTGGCACAATTTGTATAGGCTACATAGGATGGTGTGTGATTGGGTGTGGTGGGCTGGTCTGGGCCAAAATGACAGGCCTTTTTTTTTTCTTTTTGGTCCCATTCCAGCCCTGTTTATTGTTACATGGGATTTTTAGCTAACTGAAGAAGAGTAACCACATACAGAAAAAAAATTATACCCCATTAAAATGTAGTTTATATTGAAAAAAACAACTAAATAAATAAATAAATTGGGCTCTTTTGATGCAGCTTATTGCCACTGCTTTCCTCTGCATATGTAAAACAAAGTAGGGACTTTGAGAGTGATGTGTCTGCATCATTATCTAGCCATAATTCCCTTCACATCTTGCTTGGCAGGGGCTTGCCCATCTGAGTCTATAGATCTGACTGCTGAATGTGCCATGCATTAGATTCCTATGAGCTTCTGTACATGGAAAATAATCCTTGGAGCAGCTGACGAGGCAGTATATCTAAACACAGGACAGCACCATGAGCCAACATAATTTAACAACACATTAATCTCTTCACTAATGTAGTCAATAGCATATTAAGCGAGCTACAAAAGCAAAATTAATGAGAAGTAATGTGACTCCAGTCGGCAAAGCGCTCCAGTGAAATCCTGAGCAGTCAGCAGGACCGGTCGTGCCAACTAATTTCTCAGCTGTGTCTCTTGCTCTCGCACAGGGATATGCCCTTGGGTGAAGAGGTGCTCAGATTGCACAGATGTCATCCACAAATGCCATATTTCAAAAGGCCGGGGAAGTGATCTTCAGCCTCACTTAAAATACAATTCCCATTGTGATACTAACAGGACAGTGAGAAGACTAACCTGAGCCCCCATGTCTCCAAAGAAGGAGTAGTCATGTAGAAGTGTGCATTGCAGCTCCTTGAGATTATCTGCAGATTTCTGAGATAGAAGGACTGATATTATAGACTCTTTATTTCTTAATAGTTCTGATGCGATGGACTGGCGACCTGTCCAGGGTGTACCCCACCTTCGCCCAGTGCCAGCTGGGATCAGCTCCAGCACCCTAATGGGATAAGCGGTTGATGATGGATGGCGATTCCAATGGTGCACTTTTAGCAGTTGTCAAAAATGCAACAGAAAACAATAAGAACCATGTGTATTTGAAAATGGGTTGTCTTCCATATAAATCGCTTTACCTGCACTTATAATGTCAAAATTATGTTTCTTCTTCAAAATGCCCAGGACCAGCTGATCCACTCTTGCATGCAAAATATGTGCAATGTGTGCACATGCTGGTGCTTCTCTACCAAATTTTGACTAGTGAGTGCAAGCATCCAGCGCAAGAATGTGGACAAAGCCATCGCAAGCTACTATAAAGAGAAAAAGTTACTGAATATGTTTAGTAGCTTTGTATGGGGGGCAGCATTCAGAATGGCGTGAGTGGATGTACAGTTATGTGCTCGGACACATATTTCAACCTCGTATCTCCATCCTTGGTTCTGTTGATTAGTGAAGAATGTCACGTTTCTATCTAACCCACCTGCCATGAGTTAGCATGGGTTCCTTCAAACTTGGCACTCTGGCCATTAACAGTTCTTGGTTTCCATCTCTGTTAGGGCTTTAATCATCATCCCTCTGCATACCACTCTGTCTGGTATCTGACCACTCAAGTTAAAAGTTCCTTGTACTCACTTTTTTAGGGCATGGTTTGAAATGATGAGGTTATGAACTACAGTCTGTACTCAAGTTGACTGTAATACAACACAGCAGAATCTTTTTTTTTATGGTAATGGTCTCACTATGTATCAATAATAATAATAATGTAATATTTACTATATGCAATGCTTACTATCTGCAGATTGAGCTTTAAACCACTGTGGATTGAATGAAAACATCACTGGGTGACAACATGACTACAGCAATAAATGAAAGCTCTTGTTATGCTGTAAAAGCACTGGATCATGATTCGGTATATCTGCCTCCCTCAAGTGCTAATCATTGTATTCTTAAGCAAGGCACATAAAGGCCACTCTGACATTCTTACATGGCATTACTCTGTTCAGTACGTTCTCCAGGAGTGATTTTTATCTAGAAGGTGAAGAGCTGTAGTCAGTCTTCTGCCAAGAAAAGGTGAACGCTGCACCCTTTTAAACATAACCTGCCTGATGGCTCCCAACTATTGGATATTTCTCTCTTCATTATCGTTGGTAGTAGATGCCGACTTTGTAGACATCAAGTGGAAATGAAGCAGTTAAATAAGTGTTGCTGATTTACTAAATTGACTTATCAAGTTGTATAACAACCATGACAAATGTAAGCATTTAAAATAAAAAAAAAATTAAAAAAAAGCTCTGTTATATCTGCTGTTGCAAGAGACGAGACGAAATTTCATAAACTACCACTGGAATGGAGAACAGCAGCCTACTGCAGTGCTGGCTGGTGGCCCTGAAGAGAGACTGACTCCATCTCCCATCCTCTCCCCCATCCCTTGTCCTCTGTTGTCTCATTCAGACCAGTTTCAAGGCCGGTTTGCCAAAAGAAATAAACAAAGCACTACTTTATGCTGAGTTTATCATTTGTTGACCTTGCCTACTTGCCGGTAGCTTCCGCAAGCGACTGTTGCTACTGGCTAAACATTAGTATACCAAAATCATGTGCACAAAGTAAATCCATTTTTTTTTTTTTTTTGTTTTGTTTTGTTTTTTTGACTGATGTCACCAGACCAATCCCTAGAGACATGTTTGTACATAAGTACTCCCTCTTGAAGCCTCGGTTATACTCCCAAGCTGACACCAACATGCACAGCTGTGGACACGACCAACTCGGTAGGCTGCTGCCAATAGCAGCACCGTCCTCGTCACCATTTCTGTCGTGTCTTTAACGTTTTCCTGTGGTCCTTCTCCAGTTTTGGGATTTCCTCTTTTGAACATTTCTCTCATTGCGTCTTTTATCATCTAATTACAACAGTGGGATTAACACCATTTACAGTCGCTGCAGGTTTTTTTTTTTGTTTTTTTTTTTCCATATCAATGTCTGGCAATTAAAAATAAATATTTGTTCCCACTTTTTTGAGTGTTTACTGTCCACTGCTGGAGGCGAACCAACTCAGTTACGTAACTAATAATACTAATGTCACTCCGTAATGGTGGCTCACTAGCTAGATAACAAGGTATATTCTGAAAATAATGTTGACATATCTGTGGTTTTTTTAAATTTTTTTTTTTTCCTCTTTAAGCAGCTGGTCGAAACGCAAACCTGCTGATGATGTGATGTACAAAAGCTTATTTTCTCTTATGCCCGCCACCCCTTACATTGCATGCATACCTCTTACATTAAGTCAGGTTTTAAAAAGTCTAGGTGTTTTTGACGATTTTAACATACAATAACTATATCAGTAATTATCATTATCTTATATATGCTTGTCTTGGGCTAACACCAAAACAAGTGAACATAAATTTTAAAAATAACATTCTACTCAGCTCGTCATGATACTGCACACTGAGAAAAGAAAATTGAACAGAAAGAATATGTTGTTTAAAACCCTCAACTCTCCTCCCTCTTCTGAACAGAAAAGTAAAATACTTTGACTCATGTAAGGTCAAATTGCATAAAATAATAAAGAAGAAAAAGAAATGAACAATAAATTGCAATATTTAAAATGAAAGTAACTAAAAAACAAACGTAAATAAATACAACCGAAAGTCACACAGGAAAAAACTCATGAAATTTATCATGTTTCTCAGGAAATAGATAAGGCTATTTTTTGTTATCCGCATAGAAGTAGATGGTGGATTATCTTTCCTTTGTCATAATAATACAACCATTTATAATAATTAAGGCAATTTAAGACTGTAAATTGTGCTTCATGTCTTGTGTCCAAGGGCAACATGTTCTTCTCAAGCAAGATAACTGTGGATGAGCACGGTACATCAACAGCTTAATGGAGGGATTGTGTCTCTAAATCTGTGTTAGTGAACACTTCTTCTTTGCTGAAATTATCTATCCACCTCACAGGTGTGGCATATCAATATCAAGATGCTGATTAGACAGCATGATTATTGCACAGGCCTTAGACCTGTGTTTATTTCCCTGTTATACAGTAATAGCATGAATAAAAACAAAAAAAAAAAATACAATACAATACAAAAAATACAAAAAAAAAAACTGTTTGAGCTTCAGTTCTTCAAGCTCGAGCCTTCTTTGATGTGTGTGTGTGTGTGTGTGTGTGTGTTTTTGTTTTGTTTTTGATTTGCTATTGTAAGGATATTTAATCTCATCTTAAAAATGCAGGTGTTACAATGCCAGGAACTTGAAACCAAAGTGGATAAATGGACGTCATACACTCCATTCATCTGCAACCACTGGGGGGCTGGAGCTGATCCCAGTTGACATTGAGCGAAGGCAGGGTACGCCCTGGACAGGTCGCTAGTCCATCGCAGGGCTATAGAGACAAACAACCATTCACCATTCATCAATTAACCTGGACTAACTGGACTGTGGGAGGAAGCTGGAGAACCCGAAGAAAACCCATGCCAGCACAGGGAGAACATATAATCCCCACACAGAAGAGCCCAAGCCGGATTCAAACCTGTGACCCTCTTGCTGTGAGGCGACAGCTCTAATCACTGCACCACCTTTCAGCCAGTCATCCATCATTTACTTGATAAATGTGTCTATATTTACCTTTGCTTTTCCTACTGACATTTAAAAATGTCCTCTTAAAAAGGCCTATAGTACTAACTTTAGACTTGCAATAACTGAGGCTAATATGGTGAAGATGTTGTATATCCACACGTCCAGCAGTGACAAACCAACATTACATTCATCTGGAGTTGTGTTTCTGGCCACCTGGTGACCATTTTTTTTGTCTGCAACTTCTGAGAGAAATTTCTAAATGGCCCAGTATCACCAGCTAGGTAGTTGCGATCTTTGTTGGTATACCATTTGGTGCTGGGCAGGTAGTCTGCAGCCGGTTTTTCAGGGACAACTGCTGCAAAGTGAAATTGTGGGCTCAAAAAACAAAAACAATGGGAGCTTTGGTGGCAGTTCCATTCATTATGTACAACTGTTAAACTGTTAAATATGTCTATTCTCGTTGCTGTGTTTACTATTAAAACACTGCTGCTAATACCACATTTCTTACATCTGTCTAAAAAAATGGTCCTGTTACATCTACAGTATGTTTTATGAATGAAATCATGAAGGCATTTGCGTGTATATATTTATGAGTGTGTTTGGCTGGAGGATATTTTCTTTTTCTCCTCATCAGATGGAATATACATCACATGCCCAACAGCACACATACGTCAGAGCAAGCCTGCAGTGTGAACAGTGTTTACACTGAGGATAGAAAAAGCCACTGGAATAATGCAGGCTAACTGTGATATATACCCCAATTAAGCATTCTAGAAATTTACATAACAGAAAGAACAACAACTTCAATTAGCACATGAGCAATGACTGCTGGCATTTGATTGCAGAGGGGAAATGCACGGGACAATAAACATAATTTACAAGATGTTTAATTTTGTGTTTGGAAAATTGAATCCACCGGCAGTGAGAAATACTGTATGCTGCATGTTTGTAGGACGAGGGGGTGGTTGTGATTGATTGGAGGAAACTAATCTGTGTTTGTGCTGCATAAGCAACACAACCCAACCTTTAACTTTTGGATAGCAAAAAAAAAACAAGAAGCAAATGGCTGTGGTAGGACGAGGCACATAGGAAGAGTTCTTGTGTGTAATTTTGTTGCTGTTCAGCCTAATCAAGTCTACCTCTGTCGTATGCAGATCCCCATGGAAATATAGAGATTCATCATCTTTTATACTCCACGGTTCACCGTCCCTGAGTACGAGGAAATAATTTCAATTTCTCCCTTTGATGAGCTTCTACTCATGGGCAATTATCTCAACACAATAGATGGTACCTTGGTGAACAATTCTGCTGCTGCTGTCCACAATATGAGAGAGACGAGAAAGAAGACAGGAGAAAGAGAGCTTATGAACTACCTCCCACTGCTATCAGAGTCACAGACTGTGGGCTGAGAGCTCCAGCATTGACTAATTTGTGCTTTGCAAAACATGGCCACATGTGAAGTAACAGCAACGCATAAACTTATCTTGATTGGGTTATGTCATTTCTGAAGACTATGAATAATAGAATAATAACTATGAGACAGAAGGAAATAATTCAATGAATAACACCGAGGCCACAGCTCGTGTCAGCCAAAACAATCCTGCATTTGTGTTTGAGCACAATGATCCAGTGAGTTGCAAAGACCGCAAAAAAATATTAAAAATTAAAATTGCAATATTGTATATGATTTGGAAAAAAAATACCTGAAATGCCATGGCTTTGTGGTATCAAGCAACTGACATTAATATTTCAATACTCAATATCATCTACCAAGAAGCTTAATCAGTGTGACTGACTCCCAGGGTTTGGAAAATCCATATTTTAGAGACATATGCTGAAATGTGAGCCATTAGAGTCTCGGGACAAGGTGTGGGTTGTTAAACTGCAGGGGTAAAGATGTAAACAGTGCTGTAGGTGGTGGACAATTGATGTCACAGTCCTGGTCGGGGAATCTTGTTCCAGCCTGACTTAAATAAAGGTCTTTCAAATCATTGGTTTTCTCTCTCCAAACGAGTCTGTCCTCAATGATGTGTCTTTGGGATGCCCTCTGGGTTTTAAACACAGACTATGTAAGTGTTATGTCCCTGGTTTGAGTCTGGCTGGAGACCACTGATGCATGTCCTAAATAATCCAACTTATATCAGTTGAGTTCTGGTCACATTGGAGCAGAATAAAGTTGACATGTTAACCACAGAATCGTGTATATTGTCAAATATATACTGCACACAAATACGTTGACATACTGCAAGCATCCTGGCTTCGTTTCTGGTGTACAGCCCTGTCCTAATAATATACATTACCAACCTGCCCCAGTTTTTCTGACTTTGTAGCTTTGATGATTTGTTCATGTGCCTATCATCCATGTATCTATCAGACCTTGCTGTTGTTTTGATGAAAGCCCTGTCCAGCTATAGCCACAAGCCTTCGAAGCTTGCCCCAGGTGTTTGTGCTCCTTATCCATGGACTCTGATCTGATTAGTGCATTCTGCGGCCATTAGTACTACCTACACCTACAGTATAGCTTGTGTTCCAGCTTGTGGCAGAAATTCATCATCACACCAGTTCACGCTTGTGGGTTTTTTGATAGACTTCTATGTCCCGATTTTCAGCAAGTGAACTTGATGTTGCTGTCTGTTGATATGCCCTTATAGGTTTCTCAGTGACGCTATTGCAGGTACATTTCATTTTAGGTCTCTTCACTTTCACCCGTCTCATCAGGTAGTAGACACCTTGTCTTTGGCTGTCGCTTCAGCACTCACTGTTAGTGCTTTTCTTGATTTGTACATATTAACAATTTCCAAAGCTGTTTCTTTGTTCAATCTTTGTCCTTGTTTGTTCATCTTATCATTTCCTGGTTCTTGAGCCATGAGGTCCATCATCATGAAAAACAACTTTTAAAGTGCTTTAGATACACCAAAACTTTCCCCCAAGGAGCTGCACACTGTTGGGTTTGTCAAAAAATACTCAGCAGAAAACATGGATGATGGGCCAGCGGGAAAGTGGGACTGTCTTGTTCAATGGGCGTTGCTGCTTGGTTTTAACACCAACTAAGTTTACACATTATAGATGAGTTACATTCCCTGGTAATTAGTTTCTGCAGCAACTTGTCGAAGATCTCTTGGATTGTCTCGTGGCAGCCAGCAGGATTTTGTACTAGCTTACAAATGTTGCTGATTCTGTAGGAGTGGGAATAAAACTGTGTGACAGTCATGAGAGTCCCTTCAGAAGATCGCCAGGAAATCTCTCTGATCCTATAACGTTACAGAAACTGCTTTTGCATGCTGCTGATTCAATTTCAGGCTCGAAGCCAGGGTAAGGTTCCTCTGGCAGGGGAAGGTTCTCTCGCTACTTGAGGTTGTGCTTCCTGGTTCACAGTGTATATGACCATGTCAACTTCAGTCCCCACAGAGGTACTACAGATCCTTTCATTCTGTTGCATTTCATGGTGAGCAACGATGATCATTTTGGTAAGAAAGGACATTGTCCAAGTTGTCATCTTGAGTTAAGGATGGAGCCAGCTCTCCTATGACAAGCACTGTCAGTTTGAAGTTGTGGAACGAGCCATCAACCAGCACCTCTAGCATTTGCCACGCCATTACCTGAATTGTGATGTGAATCAGATTCTCAACCAGTAAGTAGAATGAACAATTCAACAATTCAATTCAAGCATGGGGCGTGCCACAAATTGTCAAGTTGAGATCCCAGCAGATGGGCAGGGACGGAAATATGCCTGTGAACCTGGCATCTTTTGTCTTCTAAGGACCATGAGGCAGATAGGTACGCCTGCTGTCCGAGCTGGGATAGTCCTAGCCACTTTGTTGGCAACATGACATGTCTGGAAAACGGTCTGCCCTGATAACATTGGTTCTTAATCAATGGTCAGGTAATGATTTCCGGTGCTAGCCTGGGACCACAGAACCTGGATGACTATGCCCAGATGGGCACAGAACCTGATAAAATGATCTGCTCCAACAAAGAACGGTTGGAGTTGAGGAACTGACAGCAGACCATTTGGACTAGAGTGCTAGGAGTCACGAATTTCCCTCCGGGGATTAATAAAGGTTCATCTTATCTTATCTTATCTTACTATGCCATTAAGGTGCATAATTTTGAGGAGTACATTCAGCCAGAGACTGATCCCCCCTCGGCACACTACAAACCGCCTGGGTCAGTCCTTTCTTTTGGTGGCCATCAGGCTCCATAACCAAGGTCTGACCCCCATGTGACTGATCATCTGCTCCGTATTTATTCCAAATGTATATAATTACATATAATTATATAATTACATATACATATGCTGTGCATATACAATATTCACCACCTGCTGCACTTTACTTATTACTGTTACTGTTACTTATTTATTTTTATTGTCAATTATCTTCATTGCACCTTATTTCATTCACTGCACCTTCTCTTTTACTTTTTACTGTACTGTATTTATCTGTACTGTTGTTGATGCTGCTAAGACACCTGAATTTCCCTCCGGGGATTAATAAAGGTTCATCTTATCTTATCTTATCTTATCTTATAACTCACACAACCTCACTGAATATGTGTTTTTTAGCAAGCAAAAAATACCTGTGATCATGAAAAGAGTTTGGATTACCAGCCTGCGGCAGCTGTGGGCTTGTGGGGGGCTTGGAAGGGTTAGAGCCAGGATCAGGCTCAATATCAAAATGTAAAGAAAAACAAGGACACATCTAATGATTTCATATATATTCCACATTAATGAAAATTGGCTTAACTTAAAACACATTAAATGTATTACAATCCCTACAGTGGTTCGCATATTAACACATTAACACAGTCTTGCTAGCATTATGCGTGAGCTCTTTCTAGAACAGTCTTACTCAATGTACTCTCACACACTTAACAGCAGTGCTTAACAATATGGCACAGTCACGACATGTTAGCAAGTGACTGGAAATGTGAAACTAGTTTGAATATGGTATCTTTCAGGGGGGGTATTTTTCCTTTCCTGTTCATCTTTTATTTTGGCGCACTTCCTGTTTTGTTTGCATTCTAACCTCTCCTCTCGTTGCAGTTCACTTCACTCCCTGCCCTGCATGCCTCCTGCCTTCACGTTAGAGCACCTCCTCCTGACCTGATTATCATCACTAGTCACCTGCGTCTGAGCGTCATCCCCTGCCCTGATTGTGTCCACCTGTGCATAGTTATTCACCTCCCTCACTAGTATATAATGTGTCCTCCCTTTTCCTCCTGTGCCAGTTCGTCTTTAGCCGTCCTTAGCAAAGCGTACCCGCCATTTCCTCGTGTCTTATCTCTAAACTCCAGTGAACTGAACCTAGCCTGTTTTTTGACCTTGCCTTAGCCTCGCGATTTGGATTTTGTCTGCCTGTTCTGCCTGCCTTTCTGTGTACCGACCTGGACCGAAAATAAACTCTGTTTTTGTTACTTGGAACTGTTTCAGTCTGCATTTGAATCCACTCCAGTGTTACCTGTCCTGACAGAACGAACTGGTCAACCATGGATTCAGCAGGTTCTGAGCAGTTTCGATCCGCTATCCTTGCCCAGGGTGAGCGTTTAGAGCGGCAGGAAGATCATCTCTCTGCCGTTTTTCTCAAAGTCAAACAGATAAACGAGCAACAAGGACAGTTTCGTGCTAATGTTGGTGAACAGATCGCATAGCTAAGTACACAGATGCAGACTCTGCTTAATATGATGAACACTCTCCCGACTTCCCGGAGCAGATGCCGCTCCGCCACCGGCCCCGGCCCGCCCCGAGACGCCGGCCCCGGTTCCGACGCTCGCTCCCGTGGGGCCCTTCCCCCACGTCTCCTCACCTCGCCAAACCTGAGAGATTCACGGGGAACTCCAACAACTGCCGCGCATTCCTGGTGCAATGCAGCCTTCATTTCGAACTGCAGGCAGCCCAGTTTCCATCCGAGCGCTCCAAGGTGGCCTTCATTATTACCCACCTGGCCGGCCGGGCGGGGCGTGGGCCACCACTGAATGGGCTCGGGGCTCTCCGGTATGTGCTTCACTTAAATTATTCACTGACTCTTTGCGGAAAATTTTCGATCACTCTGCCCCAGGTCGTGAAGCCGCCCGGGCTCTGGTGTCACTTCGGCAAGGCAAGAGACGGGTGTCAGACTACGCCATAGAGTTCCGTACTCTTGCCGCTGACAGTGGATGGAACGACGCGTCATTAATGGACACATTCCTGCACGGCCTGTCAGATCCCGTCAAGGACCAGCTCGCCCCGCTGGACCTGCCAGCAGACCCCGACTCCGTCATCGCCCTCGCCATCCGCATCGACAACCGTCTATGGGAGAGAGAGAGAGAGAAGGAGAGGAACAGACGCCGGGGCGCCGTTCCACCGCCCGCCCAGTCGAGGCAGCCTCCCGGCCAGCGTGTCGGTTGGCGTTCTTCTTCCCCTGTCGCCGCCGAGGGCTCTCCATCTCCCCCTAGTGGGACGGATGAGCCCATGCAGATCGGCAGGGCGAAACTATCTCCTGAAGAACGCCAGCGGCGCCTGCGGGAGGGCCTTTGCATATACTGCGGGCAGCCTGGTCATTTTTTGTCCTCCTGTCCGTTAAAAGAGGAGACTCACCAGGGAAGAAGAGGGTCCTGGTGAGTCCCACTACTGCCTTGCCCTCTTCCTCTCGTCCTCTGCTGCAGGTCCGCATCTCCGTCGCTGGGGGCTCCCTGTCCTACCCGGCCCTGGTGGACTCAGGGTCGGATGAAGACCTCATCGACGGAGACCTGGTCAAGACACTTGGCCTCCAACGCTTCCCCCTCAAAGAGACTCTGGAGGCAAGTGCGTTGGATGGCAGACTTTTGTGTAAAATCACTCACTACACCTCACCAGTACATCTATCTATCTCTGATAATCACACAGAGTCCATCAGATTCCACATTTTTGAGTCGGCCTTGCACCCGTTAATTCTGGGTCTTCCTTGGCTAAAAAAACATAACCCACACATAAACTGGCTAACGGGGGAAATTGTGTCTTGGGGGGAGGGCTGTAACATAACCTGTCGCTTGTCTGTCCTTCCCGGGAATTCCTCTGAGAGACTTCTGGCGCCTCTAGCGGTGGAGCAGAGAATCACTCCATGTTCCGCGCCTCTGGCTCCACCAGATGGCGCCACCACCCCGGAGTTGGCCGGGGTCCCTTCTTGCTACCTCGACCTTAGAGAAGTGTTCAGCAAGTCCAGCGCCACCTGTCTACCTCCCCATCGGCCGTACGACTGCGGCATCGACCTCCTCCCAGGTACCTCCCCGCCTAAAGGGAGGCTATATTCTCTCTCTGCCCCTGAAAGGGAGGCAATGAGAGAGTATATAGAGTCCTCCCTGGCGGCTGGGATAATTCGCTCGTCCTCCTCGCCTGCCGGTGCAGGTTTTTTCTTTGTTGAAAAGAAAGACAAGACACTCAGACCATGTATAGACTACCGTGGGCTCAATGAGATAACCGTTAAGAACCGTTACCCCCTCCCTTTGATATCCTCCGCATTCGAGCTTTTAAAGGGAGCTAAAATCTTTTCAAAGCTCGATTTGCGCAACGCGTACCACCTCGTTAGGATAAGGGAGGGGGACGAGTGGAAGACGGCATTTAACACCCCTAGCGGGCACTATGAATATCTCGTGATGCCATTTGGGCTCACTAACGCCCCTGCCGTCTTCCAGGCCCTGGTTAATGATGTCCTCCGGGACATGTTAAATCATTTTGTGTTTGTCTACTTAGACGACATCCTAATCTTCTCCCCGGATGAGCAATCCCATATCCTTCATGTCCGCCAGGTTCTCCGGAGACTGTTGGAGCATCAGCTCTTTGTCAAAGCTGAAAAATGCGAGTTCCATGCTCCAACAGTCTCCTTCCTCGGCTTTGTAATTTCCCCTGACAGAATTCACATGGACCCAGCTAAGATCAGCGCTGTAGCGGACTGGCCCACCCCAACGAACCGCAAGTCGGTTCAGCGGTTCTTGGGGTTCGCTAATTTCTATAGACGTTTCATTAGAAATTTCAGCTCCATCGCAGCCCCGCTACATGCGCTGACGTCACCGAAAAGCAGTTTCATCTGGTCCCCTGAGTGCGCCAATGCCTTTCACAAGCTCAAGGGGGCGTTCAGCTCCGCTCCCATCCTGACTCTGCCGGACCCCAGCAGACAATTCGTTGTGGAGGTGGATGCCTCCGACTCTGGCATCGGCGCTGTCCTCTCTCAAAGAACATTAGCCGACAATAAACTTCACCCATGTGCCTACCTCTCCAGAAAGCTTTCCTCTGCGGAGAGGAACTATGATATTGGCAACAGGGAGCTGCTGGCCGTTAAAGCGGCGTTGGAGGAGTGGCGCCACTGGCTGGAGGGAGCAGAGCATCCGTTTCTCGTCTGGACCGACCACAAGAACCTTGAGTACATCCGATCTGCCAAGAGACTCAACTCCCGACAAGCTAGGTGGGCCCTGTTCTTTAATCGATTTGTCTTTACTCTTTCCTACCGGCCAGGGTCGAAGAACGGGAAACCGGATGCTCTCTCCCGCCAGTTCGACTCGGTGGACGCCCCCTCTGGGTCCCACTCACATCATTCCCCCCTCCTGCGTAGTCGGAGCAGTCACATGGGGAATCGAAGAGGAGGTGAAGAGGGCCCTGACACAGGTTCCGACACCTGAGGGGTGTCCTCATAACAGACTATTTGTTCCTGTCTCTCTCCGCTCCAGAATCATCCACTGGGCCCACACCTCTCGCATCGCCTGCCACCCGGGATCTCGCCGCACCCTGTTTGTGGTGAGGCAGAGGTTCTGGTGGCCGGCGATGGAGAGAGATGTCAAGGAGTACGTCTCTGCCTGTCCTGTGTGCGCCCGGAGTAAGCCCTCCCACCGACCTCCTGCCGGCCTATTACAGCCTCTTCCTGTGCCTCACCGCCCCTGGTCCGACATATCCCTAGACTTTGTAACTGGGTTGCCTACCTCTGATGGTAACACCACTGTCCTCACAGTGGTAGACCGCTTTTCTAAAATGGCTCATTTCATTGCCCTACCGAAGCTGCCCTCAGCCAAAGAAACAGCTGAGGTGATATTAACACATGTATTTCGTATTCACGGCTTCCCTAGGGATGTGGTGTCGGACCGGGGGCCACAATTTATCTCTAGCTTTTGGAGAGAGTTTTGTTCGCTGCTGGGGGCATCTGTCAGTCTGTCCTCGGGTTACCACCCGGAAACTAATGGACAGACTGAGAGATTAAACCAGGAACTGGAGACCGGGTTGAGATGCCTAGTGGCGCAAAACCCGGTCTCCTGGAGTAAACATCTGCTGTGGGTGGAATACGCCCACAATACCCTGCCGTGTTCTTCGTCTGGTCTCTCCCCCTTCCAGTGTGCGTACGGCTACCAACCCCCTCTGTTCCCAGACCTGGAGGGGAGTCTTCCGTTCCCTCGGCTCACGCCTTGGTCAAACGCTGCCAGCACATCTGGAGGGGGGCGAGGCGGACCCTACTGAAGAACACGGCTCGGTACAAGGAGATGGCAGATCGACGGCGGACTCCAGCCCCCATCTACCAACCTGGGCAGATGGTCTGGTTGTCCGCCCGAGATCTGCCTCTCCACGTCAGTTCCAAGAAGCTCGCTCCCAGGTATGTGGGTCCCTTTCCCATACTTAAAGTAATCAACCCTGTCTCTGTCCAGTTAAAGCTGCCCAAGTCTATGAGGATCCACCCGACGTTTCATGTCGGACGGCTGAAGCCTGCGGTCGACAGCCCTCTGGTCCCTACCTCCAAGGTCCCCCCCGCCCCCCCGGATCATCGACAGAAGCCCTGCCTACACGGTCAAGCGTCTGCTGGACGTCCGGCGCCGGGGGCGGGGTAGACAGTATCTTGTCGACTGGGAGGGGTACGGACCAGAGGAGAGATCGTGGGTTTCAGCCAGAAACATCATGGATCCTCAACTAATAAAAGACTTCAACAGTCAGCGAGCAGAGTTTCCTGGGACGTCAGGAGCCGTCCCTAAAGGGGGGGTTCTGTCAGGAAGTATAAGTGTTAATTTGTCATTTCCTGTTGCATGCTTTTATTTTGGCGCACTTCCTGTTTTGTTTGCATTCTAACCTCTCCTCTCGTTGCAGTTCACTTCACTCCCTGCCCTGCATGCCTCCTGCCTTCACGTTAGAGCACCTCCTCCTGACCTGATTATCATCACTAGTCACCTGCGTCTGAGCGTCATCCCCTGCCCTGATTGTGTCCACCTGTGCATAGTTATTCACCTCCCTCACTAGTATATAATGTGTCCTCCCTTTTCCTCCTGTGCCAGTTCGTCTTTAGCCGTCCTTAGCAAAGCGTACCCGCCATTTCCTCGTGTCTTATCTCTAAACTCCAGTGAACTGAACCTAGCCTGTTTTTTGACCTTGCCTTAGCCTCGCGATTTGGATTTTGTCTGCCTGTTCTGCCTGCCTTTCTGTGTACCGACCTGGACCGAAAATAAACTCTGTTTTTGTTACTTGGAACTGTTTCAGTCTGCATTTGAATCCACTCCAGTGTTACCTGTCCTGACAG